>JAGIQG010000004.1:132463675-133663675 GCA_024679065.1 Sphyrna mokarran | reverse complement strand
CAGCCAGAACATTTCATGGAGAACAAAAACAAATGATGATGAATCTGTGTAAAACATTGGTTCAGCATCATCTGGTCTATTGGTTCCAATTCTAGACATTGAATTCTCAGGAAGATGTGAAGCTATACTAGAGTGTGTAAAAAGAGTTTATGAAAATTTGGGAATGAGGCATTTCACCTATCAGTGCAGATTAAAGAAGCAAGGATTGTTCTCTTCAGAGAAGATTTGGGAGAGGTGTTCAATATCATGAAGAGTCTGGAATGGATAGAGAGGGAAAAACTGTTCCTGCTTGTGAAAGGATTAAGGACACTGGGCTGTATTCTCTAAACTTCAGGAAAACCAGGGATGAACTGAAATGTGGAGCTTATTCAAGGAGCAGCTACTGCGAGTCCTTGATAAGTATGTCCCTGTCAGGCAAGGAGGAAATGGTCGAGTAAGGGAACCTTGGTGTACTAAAAAAATTAATTTGCTGGTTAAAAGGAAAAAGGAGGCTTATGTCAGGATGAGGCTTGAAGGCTCAGTTAGTGCAATGGATAGCTATAGATTAGCCAGGAGGGAGCTAAAGAGTGAGTTGAGGAGAGCTAAAAGGGGACACGAGAAGACTTTGGCTGATAGGATCAAGGAGAATCCTAAAGCTTTCTTTAGATATGTTAAGAATAGAAGATTCTCTTCTATTAGAAGAATAGAAGAATAGAAGATTAGATAGTGAAGAGGGGTGTTATAGTTTGCAGAGGGACTTAGACAAGTTGCAGAGCTGGGCCGAGAGGTGGCAAATGGAGTTTAATGTGGAAAAGTGTGAGGTAATGCACTATGGCAGAAATAATAAATGTGTAGTGTATAGGGCAAATGGTAGGATTCTTAGTAGTCTGATGAACAGAGGGATCTTGGTGTGTATGTGCATAGATCCCTGAAAGTAGGCAGTCAGGTCGAGAAGGTTGTTAAGAAGGCATATGGAGTCTTAGCTTTTATTGGTAGGGGGATTGAATTTCGGAGCCGCATCGTCATGTTGCAACTGTACAAAACTCTAGTGCGGCCGCACTTGGAGTATTGTGTGCAGTTCTGGTCCCCGCATTATAAGAAAGATGTTGAGGCTTTAGAGAGGGTACAGAGGAGGTTTACCAGGATGTTGCCTGGTATGGAAGGCAGGTCTTATGAAGAGAGGCTGAGGGATTGAGGTTATTTTCGTTAGAAAGGAGGCGGCTAAGAGGGGACCTAATCGAAACATATAAGATGATTAGAGGTTTAGATAGGGTGGACAGTGATAGCCTTTTTCCTGGATGGAGAAAGCTAGCACGAGGGGACACAGCTTTAAATTAAGGGGTGATAGTTATAGGACGGATGTCAGAGGTAGGTTCTTTACCCAAAGGGTGGTTTGGGAGTGGAATGCCCTGCCTGCAGCAGTTGTGGATGCGCCAAGTTTGGTGGCGTTTAAGAGGTTAGTTGATAAGTATATGGAAGAGAAGGGAATGGTTTAGTTTGGAGGGTCATTGCTTTTTATATTGGTCGGCGCAACATCGAAGGCCGAAGGGCCTGTTCTGTGCTGTAGTGTTCTATGTTCTATGTTCTATGATGGTTAGGGCAAGATTAGGGCCAGTCATAGACAGCAGTGGGAAGTTGTGCGTGGAGCCTGAAGAGATTGGAGGGGCACTGAACAAATATTTCTCTTCGGTATTCACGCAGGGAGATGTAAATGTAGTTGTGGAGAACACTGGGATACAGGGTTGCAAACTGGAAAGTATTGAAGTAGATAAGGAGGATGTGCTAGATATTCTTGAGGGATTGAAGTTAGATAAGTCCCCTGGGCCGGACGGGATTTACCCTAGGATTCTCTGGGAGGCGAGAGAGGCGATTGTAGAGCCTCTGGCTCTGATCTTCAGGTCGTCGTTGGTTACGGGTATAGTGCCGGAAGACTGGAGGATAGTGAATGTGGTCCCATTGTTGAAGAAGGATAGAGACTTTCCGGGGAATTATAGATCGGTGAGTCTTACTTCTGTTGTGGGCAAAGTATTGGAAAGAATTATTAGGGATAGGATTTATAGTTATTTAGAGAGAAACAAATTGATTGGGGATAGTCAGCATGGTTTTGTGAAGGGTAAGTCGTGCCTTACTAACCTTATTGAGTTTTTTGAAAAAGTGACCAGAGAGGTGGATGGGGGTAAGGCAGTTGATGTGGTATATATGGACTTTAGTAAGGCGTTCGATAAGGTGGCCCATGGAAGGCTTCTGCAGAAAATGCAGATGTATGGGATAGAGGGTGATTTAGCTAATTGGATTAGGAATTGGCTATCAGATAGAAGACAGAGGGTGGTGGTTGATGGGAGATATTCATCGTGGAGTTCGGTTACTAGTGGTGTACCTCAGGGATCTGTTTTGGGGCCCCTGCTGTTTGTAATTTTTATAAATGATCTGATGAGGGTATTGAAGGATGGATTAGTAAATTTGCGGATGACACCAAAGTCGGAGGAGTGATAGATAGTGAAGAGGGGTGTTATAGTTTGCAGAGAGACTTGGACAAGTTGCAGAGCTGGACTGAGAGGTGGCAAATGGAGTTTAATGTGGAAAAGTGTGAGGTAATTCACTTTGGCAGGAATAACAAATGTGTAGTGTATAGGGCTAATGGTAAGACTCTTAATAGTGTTGAAGAACAGAGGGATCTTGGTGTATGTGTGCATAGATCCCTGAAAGTTGGCAATCAAGTCGATAAGGTTGTTAAGAAGGCATATGGAGTCTTAGCTTTTATTTGTAGGGGGATTGAATTTCGGAGCCGCAACATCATGTTGCAACTGTACAAAACTCTAGTGCGGCCGCACTTGGAGTATTGTGTGCAGTTCTGGTCCCCACATTATAAGAAAGATGTGGAGGCATTGGAGAGGTACAGAGGAGGTTTACCAGGATGTTGCCTGGTATGGAGGGCAGGTCTTATGAAGAGAGGCTGAGGGATTTTGAGGTTGTTTTCGTTAGAAAGAAGGCGGCTAAGAGGAGACCTTATTGAAACATATAAGATGATTAGAGGTTTAGATAGGGTGGACAGTGATAGCCTTTTTCCTAGGATGGAGAACGCTAGCACGAGGGGACATAGCTTTAAATTAAGGGGTGGTAGTTATAGGACGGATGTCAGAGATAGGTTCTTTACCCAGAGAGTGGTAAGGGTATGGAATGCCCTGCCTGCTGCAGTTGTAGGTGCGCTAAATTTGGTGGCGTTTAAGAGGTTAGTAGATAAGTTTATGGATGAAAAGGGAATGGTTTAGGTTAGAGGGTCATTGCTTTTTCCTAATTGGTCGGCGCAACATCGAAGGCCAAAGGGCTTGTTCTGCGCTGTAATGTTCTTTGTTCTATGTTCGATGTTCTATGACCGTATTGAAATAGGTTCGGCAGGATAAATGCAGCAAGAATATTTCCCAGGGATGGGGGAATCTAGAACAAGAGGGCCCTTTGGTCCAACTTGTCTATGGTGCCTCTTTTTTAACCACTAAACTAATCGCAATTGCCACATTTGGACAATATCCCTCTATACCCATCTTACCTGTGTAACTATCGAAGCACTTTTTAAAAGACAAAATTGTACTCACCTCTACTACTACTTCTAACAGTTTGTTCCAGACACTCACTACCCTGTGCTGAAAACATTATCCCTCTGGGCACTTCTGTATCTCTCCCCTCTCACCTTAAACTTATGCCCTTGAGTTTTAGACTCCCCTAGCTTTGGGAAAAGATATTGACTATCTAGCCGATCGATGTCCCTCATTATATTATAGACCTCTATAAGATCACCCCTCAGTCTTCTACGCTCCAGAGAAAAAAAATCCCAGTCTATCCAACCTCTCCTTATAACTCAATCCATCAAGTTCCAGTAGCATCCCAATAAATCTTTCCTGCATTCTTCCTAGTTTAATAATATCCTTTCTATAATAGGATGACCAGAACAGTACGCAGTATTTCAAGTGTGGCCTTACTTTTGTTGGAGTTATGAGATAAAGAAATAAAATGAAAAACAGTTCTCCAGCCCTCATACCACCCACAACTCCTCATACTCCTGATGCCTTACATTAGTCACTTTATGCTTCTAACACCCCCTCCATCATCCCTGGGCCTTCATGCCAAGTCCTACGATCTGTCCTGCTGTATCCATTGTGAACATGCCATAGAACCCATGCTTAGATTAAATAAAGTACTTAACTACCTATTGATGAATTCACTGCTTAAAGAAAATGCTCAGCTATAAAAATCCATTTGCAGCATTTAACTTTCTTTAACCCCTTATAAAAAACAAATATTTATGTTCATAGTCCCATTTCAAAGATTTTATAAGCATTTGAAGCTGTTAACCAAAGTGTGAAATGATAGGCTCCCTACTGTGATAATAGTGAATTCATCAAGAGATACTGGGCAACTTGGCATAGAGGATGTAAGGGCAAAGAATGATGGATGGGTTGGCATGAGTTGACACTAAGCTGCAACAGGGATTATAAGAGACTCTGGTGATGATTGCAGTGCATGGAGGGTGCGCAGTGGGAGTGGTGAAAACATGAAATCATAAATCAATAAACATTGAATCAGTCTCCCAGTTAAGAATTACATATTTCACAGAATACAATTGCTCTCCTGAGTCTCTTAGGTAATTTTTGGGGAGTGTCTGAAGAGGTGAGGGCTGTATTTTGTTTTATTTCATGTTTTTTGTAGTTTTGCTGACCTTCCATTTGCCCCATCTCCAAACTCCTTCCAAAGGCGATGACCACAAATTCTATTCTTACCAACTGCAGGAACGAATATCCAAACTACTACGGCTCTTTCCTTTCGGAAGGGTTTGCGGAGACGGGAGGCCCAAGTTTTCAACTCCATTGTGAAGTTTTAATTAACAGAGCTGTGGTTCAGATCAGGTTGTTACCCAGGAAGGCCAGCAAGCACAGATTGCCAAAGTCACTTCTTTCCTGAGTAGGAATCCCAGTCTGGAACGAAGAACATTCCAACTGCAGTTGCTGCAGGTTCTCATTTAGCTGCAAGTTTCCACTTTCCCTCCAAGGCTGTCCTTCACTATGTCAGAATGTCGAAGACTTCATTATATGTTTAAACTTGCACAATGTGTCAAAAATTATATGAAATTCAATTCCAAAAACACAATGTGAGTTCATACTTCCTCTAGCTTTGAGGCAGGAATTCTTGTACAAGCACAAGGGATCTGTGAAAATTTGCAATTTTGTAAGTCAACAAACATTGAATTAGTCTCCCACTTAAGAGTTACATACTTCACAGAATACAATTGCTCTCCTGAGTCTCTTAGGTAATTTTTGCACTCTTAACGATAGCACAGATAATTGTGCTAAGGTGAGATACAATACTGGCAGGGAAATTTGATGTTACAAACATCCCAAAACACGAGAAGGAGATCAGAAAAAGACTTAGCGTGATGACAGACTTGCTTCTTCCACTGACACAGGAATAAACAATGCAATTATTGTAAAGTGAATTTATCACAAATTATAGAATGTGTTGCTAAGACTGTAAAGTGATTGGGCTGACAGCACCTTGCATTCTGTTAGCTCGAGTTGGCTAGAGAACTATTTGAATCCTGAAGATGAATCATGAGACCAATCTTTCAATTTAAAGGATTCAGTTGTGATGAAAAGCAGGAGATACTGGACCCATTCAGTGACAAGGGACCTTCCAGGAGTTTGCATGAAAGAGTCATCAGCAAAATTGACTTGTTAAATTTAAATGGATTATTGAATTGGCTGCATGAAAATTAGCAAAGGGACAGAAAATTCAGAGTAATGTAAACAATCCTTTCTTTCAGAACGGAAGGTCTTATCCAAAGATCGTCCTACCACCTGGCATCAGGAACAATCCCAATGGCAGGAAGAACCAGATAATCCCAACCTTAAAGTATAAAAGCGAAGGAATTATATTAAAATATTACAAATCACTGTTAAGCCGTGGATGAGACATTGAGGTTAATTCTGGACACTGCACTTGAGGAAAGACGTCAAGGTCTTTGTGGACGGAAGAGATTTATAAAAATGATACTGGGGTGAAAGACTTCAATTGTGAGCAGATACTAGAGGAACTGGAGTTGTTTGTAGAGGAAATTCAGGGGGAATTTGAATCTTAAAGGACTTGGTTAACTAAATAAGGTAATACTTATTTATTTATTAGTATCACAAGCAGGTTTACATAACACAGCAATGAAGTTACTGTGAAAATCCCCTAATCACCACACTCTGATGCCTGTTCGGATACATCGAGGGAGAATTTAGCAAAGCACCTAACCAGCACGTCTTTTGGACTGTGGAAGAAAACGGAAGCACCTAGAGAAAACCCACACAGATACGGGGAGAACATGCAGACTCTGCACAGACAGTGACCCAAGCTGGGAGTTGAACCCATGTCCCTGGCGTTGTGAGACAGCAGTGTTAACCATTGAATCAGTGTGCTGGCACCGAACTGTGCCATAAAGTAGCATCAATTGGGGAATGGGTCAGTAGCCAGAGACACAGATTCACATTAATTAGCAAAAGAACCAGCAGCAATATGAAGGGAGCAAGAGTAGACCACAAGTTGTAAATGTTTGAATGGGAAGAAGTAGAAGCAGATTCAACAGTAACGTTCGCAAGGGAATTACGTTGAACACTTGAAGACAATGTGCTGAGCTCTGAGAATGTGCGGGAGTGGGATTATTTGGACAGTTCCTTCAAGGAACCACTACTGACATAAGGGCCTGAATGGCCTCCTTCTGTTCAATGATTAAGGTATTAAGAGGCATGTAAATGTAATGGGATTTTATAGAGATGGGGGGTGCTGGTCTGTCACCTGAAGAACCAGCGAGAGACCCATGTTGTCTCCGCTGAACCGTGAACCTATCGGGCAGTGGAGGGGTGAGCGTTACCCAAAAGTTAAAAACAATTCTGACCAGCATTCTTATTCCCCACTTTTTTCTAACATTCAATTTTAAAATATTGAAGACCAGTTCAGGACAATATTCTTATTTCCCTGTTTCTTTTCTTTCTAGATGGATAGGCCTTACCCCAAGATCAGGACCTTGGGGTCAGAGGTCCTACCTATTGAGAAGATTCCACCCTATGTTACAGTGTTGTGAACAGTGCACTTTACAATTTTTAAAATGTTGTTTAAACCATTATTTTGGACATTTTAATTTCGATTACAGATAGAAAATGGCGATGGCCTCTCTTCAAATGAAAATTATTTTTAAAGAATTTTGAATGTTATAGGGTAAAGACAACACCACCTGGTGGCCAGATTGTTCTATTGCAAGGTGAGTATTCGGCCAGCTTCCAAATATGGGCAAATTATAGTTAAAATGAATAGGAACGACGCAAAGTGTGCCAAAAATGTGACAACAAGAAATGAGGTTTTTGTATAAGTTACGAGCGTATAATTGTGGAATCTGCTTGTTCATTTTGAATCAGATTTATAATGACAGGAATAACACAATAACACAACCATGTAACACAATATCATAAGCAAATCAAATTTAAATATCCCTCAAAAGAACAATTGTTTATTGGTGATCTAGTCTGATTTTCTTAATAACATTTTCAGATTTAAATGCGCAATGCTCTAAATGATCAAACATCAAAACATATTCCCTTCCACCATCCTGCTTTCCAGAGTATTTAATTTGGTTTCATTTTTAATTTTATTTATTAGTCACAAGGTTTACATTAACACTGCAATGAAGTAACTGTGAAATTCTACCAGTCCAGTGCCTGTTCAGGTCAATGCACCCTACCCAGCGCATCCTTCAGAATATGGGAGGAAACTGGGACACCCAGAGGAAATCCATGCAGCCACTGGTAGAATGTACAAACCCCACATAGACCGTTACCTAAAGCTGGAATTGAATCTGAGTCCCTGGCACTGTGAGGCAGCACAGCTAACCATTGTGCACCATGCCACCTGTATTACCATTAGAATTTGGGCCACAGTCTGTGTGAAGTTTATTTTTTCTCCCTGTCCCACACGGGTTTCCTCTGGTGCTCTGTTTCCTCCCACACTCCAAAGATGTGTGGGTTAGGCTGATTGCCCATGTTCAATTGCCCCTTAATGTTAGGATAAATAAGGAGGGGTTATGGGGATAGGGTCTGGGTGGGATTTCCATCTGGCCTACATGTGACTCCAGACCCACAGCAATTTGGAATTTGGGGCAATTTAGTATGGCCAATCAACCTAATCCACACATCTTTGAAGTGTGGGAGGACACCAGGGTCCTTGATGGTGTAAGGCAGCAATGCTAACCACTCTTACACCCAGATTTTCTTCTCTAAATGATATTGGTGAACCAGATGGGTTTTTATAACAACGATAGTTGTCATGCTCACTATCACTGAGACTAAGTTTTTATGATTCCATATTATATTAACTGAATTTAAATTCCACCAGCTGCTGTGATAGGATTTGCATCCATGTCTCTGGAGCTTTAGCCTGAGCCTCTGGATTATAAATCCAGCACCGTCATCACCATTCCACTACCTTGAGCCAACTGTATATGTAAATCTTTGTTGACGATAGGACAAGTTAAAACAGCTGTCAAAAAGCTAAGTGATCCTCGTCTTGATCAATAAGGATTAGAGTACAAATACAATCAGGATTAATTTGATTTGATTTATTTTTGTCATGTGTATTAGGATACAGTGAAAAGTATTGTTTCTTGTGCATGATACAGACAAAGCATACCGTTCATAGAGAAAGAAATAAGAAAGTACAGTATATAGGGTTACAGTAATAGACAAGGTGTAGGGAAAGATCAACTTAATACAAGGTAGGTCCATTCAAAAGTCTGATGGGCAGCAGAAAGGAATCGGTTCTTAAGTCAGTTGATATGTGACATCAGACTTTTGTATCATTTTCTTGACAGAAGATGGAAGAGAGAATGTCCGGGCTGTGTGGGCTCCGTAATTATGTTGATTGCTTTGCTGAGGCAGCAGAAATATAGACAGACTCAATGGATGGTAGGCTGGTTTGAATGATGGATTGGGCATAACATTTTGTTATGAGACATTAGGGAATATGGGAGCATGATCCCTTGAAGGGGGTGTTCCCTGAGGGCCCAAGCCTTAACCGCTATATCTAACTGCCCCTTGAAGACATATTCTGGCTTCAACTACTTTCTGTGATAACCAATCATTTATTCACATTCAACTTGTCCAAATTACATTAAAGCATCTCTATATTCTTTTCACAGCTCACCCTCCCGTCCATGCTCTGGCTATGATTAAAACCCACATCTTCACCTCTATTCGATTGGACAGTGACCAGAATCCTAATTCATACTTCCGCTTTTTCTAGATTCAGTTCTTCAATATAGTTACTAACTGCATCCTGCAGAAAAACTGATTTCTCCACAATCTAGCCATCTGTTTCCTGTCTTGCAGTAAGCCCTACATGCCAACACGCTTGTTGTTTCTGAGCTATAATAACTCCTTATCCCAAATGAAATAAATTAAAAATCTTCACACTTATCATTAACTTGTTTACCATTGCAACCTCTGCTGACATTATTCCCCCTTTTGTGCCCCCCTTCATTTCTGTTTCTTTATTCACAACCTATTTTCCACCATTGTCGTTAAACACCTAATTTCTCTAAGTGGAATAACACTATCCTGTATTCCATTGGGAATTGTAACATTACATGCTTTACAAGTAAAGTTCTCAACAATGTTGTGGAGAGTGTGTAACTCAGAACGTCCTCCGTCTAAATCCATGTTGACTGTTGTTTACTAAACCACTGGAGTCCACACACTTCTACAACTTTGGAGAGACTTGTCATCCTTTTTAAGTATTGGTTCTATGTTTGCTTTCTGTCAGCCTTACAGAATCTATGCAACATGCAAAGATACCCTCAGGATTACATTTAGAATTTAAGAATGTAAGAAATTATGAAGTTGGATTGGTCAATGCACTAGAGGGATTTGAGGATGAGTATGAAGATTTTTGATATAATTAATTATGGAATAGAAAACCAGTATAGATTAGAAGTGGGTATGATATAGTTGGGATTAAAGAGACATGGCTGTAGGTTGACTAGGGATGGGAATTATCCCATCCAGGCATATTCAGTATTTAGGAATGGGACAGAGAAAAATGAAAAATGGTGGAGTTGCTTCGCTGGTTAACGAAGAAACTAATGCAATAGTGAGGGAAGATATTAGTTCAGATAATATGGAATCTATATGGGTAGATTTGAGAAACATTGAGGAGCAAAAATTATTAATGGGTGTGGTATGTAGTCCCCCAAACAGTAGTGTTGATGTTGGAGATTACATTAAACAGGAATATGATACAGGAACATCTGTAATTATAGGTGTCCTTAATCTACATATAGATTAGTCACAATACCACAGAGGAGGAATTCTGGAGCATATACTGGATGGTTTTCTGGACCAATGCATTGAGAAACTAGCTAGACAACCAGCCATCTTATATTGGATTTTGTTTAATGAGAAAGGAATAATTGGCAACACAATTGTGTGAGACCTCTTGGGGATGAGTAACCATATATGGTAGAATTTTTCATCAAGATAGAGAGTGAGGTGGTTGGTTCTAAGGGTCGGATCCTGAACCTTAACAAAGGAAACTATGATGGCATGAGGCAGGAGTTGGCTTTGATACATTGGGGAACATTATTTAAGGTATGGTGGTGGATAGACAATGGCAAATACTTAAAGAGCGAATGAGGGAACTGCAATAATTGTTTATTCCTGTTTTTTGCAGAAGTAAAACTGGAAAGGTGGCCAAATCATGTTTTAGAAGAGAAATTAGAGATATGATTAGATCCAAGGAAGAGACATAAAAAAAAACAACAGACCTGAGGATCGGGGACAGTTTAAAGTTCAGCAAAGGAGGACCGAGAGATTGATTAAGAGGAGTGAAATAGAGTATGAGAGTAAGTTTGCGGGGAACATAAAAGCTGACAGTAAAAGTTTCTATCAGTGTGTCAAGAGAAAAAGATTGGTGAAGACAAATTTAATCTTACAGTCAGAAACAGGAGAATATGCAATGAGGAACAAAGAAATGGCTGACAAGCTAAATCCATACTTTAATTCTGTCTTCACAAAGTAGGACACAGATACAATATCAGAAATTCTGGGGAGCACAGGATTTAGTAAGAGGGAGGAATAAGGAAATCAGTATTAGTAGAGAAATGGTTTTGGGGAAATTGTTGGGATTGAGGCTGATAATTCCACAGTGCCAAATAATCTACATCCCAGAGTAATTAAGGAAGTGACCCTAGAAATAGTGGATGCATTGGTGGTCATCTTTCAAGATTCCATTGATTCTGGAACAGCTCCTACAGATTGGAAGATAGCGAATGTAATCCCACTATTTAAAAAAAGAGGTAGAAAGAAAACAGCGAATTATCGACCAGTCAGTCTGACATTGGTAGTGGGGAAAATTTTAAAGTCCATTACTATAGAAGCAGAGAATCCCCACAGAATCCCCACAGAATCCCCACAGAATCCGCACAGAATCCCCACAGAATCCCCACAGAATCCGCACATATGAATAAAAAAACCATCAGTATATTCTTCTATTGCATTTTCCCTTTTTTTAAAAAATGTCATTCATGAGATGTGAGCATGTTGGTTGGGCCATCATTTATTTGCATCCCTAATTATCCCTGAGAAGGTGGAAGAGAACTGCCTTCTTGAATTACTTTAGTCCCTTATGTCCAATTCCCTCAACCACAGGGCACAACAGCAAGTTCCACATTCCAAACAGTCCTTGGTTAAAAAATGATTTCTCTGAAATTCACAGTTGGAATTATTAGTACCCATCTTATATTTAAGTCCCCTGGTTTTAGCTTTCTCCAAAAGGAGGAAACATTGAGAAATCTACCTCATCTTGCTAATATTACAAGCAGCAGATATGCTGACAGTGATTTATTCTTCCCTATTCTTAGGCACTAGTTACATAGAGAGTGAGAAAATCTTTGAGAGATAATCAAGAACTGAAAGTGATAGGTTTTCATTGTGCAATCCACCACCCTGATGTTCAGGCTAGATCCAGAATCTGAAATATTTCACTGGTATCAGCTGTGTGTTCCTGACCTTGGACTAAGAGCAGTGGGTATGTATCTTTACTCTGCATCTGGCTGTACTATAGTTAGCTTTGCATTGTTTAATGCTGAGTTCACATGCCTGAAATGGGGAATTGTCTCAGTGTCGCATATATATGCCTCAGTTTGATAAGCACAAGAATTGTTTAAAAGCACTCTGCGGACCAGTTGACCAGTGACCCTGTACACGCCAGTGGGAGAGAGATTGCAGCTGAGTGTGTTTCAGCTAGAGTAAGCGTATCGGGAGCTTGGAGCTGAGTGCAGACAGGCCCCCTATCTCGAGACTATGTATTGCTCAGACTTAAGCTTAATATAAAGAGTCAAATGCAGTGTACTGATTTTGAAGACATGACTTTATTTAATCAAACAATCGAATGGGAGATTGCTATGAGGAAGCCCTGCATTCAGGGTATAGAATGTGGGCAGCTCCATCTCAGTCTGGAAAACAACACCTCGTAAAGGAATTACACATTTACCAAATCATATTGCCCACCTTTCCCCTGGGTATTATCCAGCAAACATTAATACAAATGAATCAATAATCATCCTGTCATTAACTCCAGCCAATAACAATACATGATGTCTCACAAATTTGGTTGAGTTTTTTGAAGGAGTAACCAAAAGGTAGATGAAGGCAGTGCAGCTGATGTTGTCTACATGGACTTTAGCAAGGCCTTTGATCAGGTACCGCATGGTAAGTTGTTGCATAAGGTTAAATCTCTCAGGATCCTGGGTGAGGTATCTAAATGGATACAAAATTGGCTTCTTGACAGAAGCCAGAGGGTGGTTGTAGAGAGTTGTTTTTTAAACTGGAGGTCTGTGATCAGCCTCAGGGATCAGTGCTGGGTTTACTGTTATTTGTCATTTCTATTAATGAATTGGATGGGAACATAGGAGACATGGTGGTTTGCAGATGAACCAGATTTGGTGGCGTGATGGACAGTGAGAAAGGTTATCTCCAATTGCAGCAGGATCTTGATCAATTGGACCAATGGGCTGACAAATGGAAGATGGAGTTTAATTCAGACAAGTGCAAGGTGATGCATTTTGGTAAAATAATGAGGGACACAGATCAACGAGATAGTCAATATCTTTTCCCAAAGGTAGGGGAGTTTAAAACTAGAGGGCATAGGTTTAAGGTGAGAAGGGAGAGATACAAAAGTGTCCAGAGGGGCGATTTTTTCACACACAGGGTGGTGAGTGTATGGATCAAGCTGCCAAAAGTAGTAATAGAGGCAGATACAATTTTGTCTTTTAAAAAGCTGTTACATGGGGAAGATGGGTATAGAGGGATATGGGCCAAATATGGGCAATTGGGGTTAACTTAGTGGTTAAAAAAGGGACACCATGGACAAGTTGGGCCGAAGGGCCTGTTTTCATGCTGTAAACCTCAATGACTCTAAAACATCCTGACCTCATGGAATTTCATTTCTTATTGATTACAGATGTTATCTTCCTTCTGTTGCCCAGCAACATGAGACTCTGGGCAATGAAATGGGAGAATGATTCACATTAAATTGACTCGCAGCTGACTCTGAGAAATTCTTCATGTCTGCTCGCCATCATGTTATCCCTCAGGAGTTTATGATCCTATTCATAAGGTAAGCATTGGTAGCCATCTTGTTCCTGACCACTGCTGATAACATTCCTCCTTTCACTAGATTTATGTTCCTTCCCTCTCCCAACCAGGGCCTGCTGTATTTTGTCACTGACTGAAGTTTCACAAAATGTAAACAAAAGCAAACATATCCATCTTGTAAATTCGAAATTCAGGTTTTAAATGAGAAATATTTGTTAATTATACAGAGCTGTCTTCTATGGCAACAGCCCCGGCTGGCTTACGTTCCCATAGTCCAAGATTGTTCATTCTAAAGTTAGTGTTATGTTAGTGTTCCTAAATCTATTGTTGTGTGTTTATTAGCCTAACTAGCCCTCCTACATCAGTCCCCCATTTTGACCAATTAAGGCCACTAAATTGATGTATCTGAGTAACTAAACTTCGCCCTTCCTAAAAATTTTGACTTCCTGAATCTCTTTTTCCTTAATTCGACCTGCCATCACTGATGCTGTTCCTCTTGTAGATTTAGAAAGTTGTGCATTTCCATATGTGATCAGGTACACAATTACTATTAACACTAGGATCACAATGAAAATAATATAATCCAGTCCATATAATGTTCCTGGAGAGCCTGTCCAGTGTGAGATCCAACCACCCAAGGTAAATGGTTCAGGATCTTTGAGTTTCTCAACTTCCTTCTTGATGTGTACAACCAGATTAATTATAATTAATTATAATTATTAATTAATAACTGTCTGGTCTGTAAGTGCAACATGCTGATCTTGTTACTGCAGTGTCTCTTCCTTTGCTGCCAACATACAATCCAATGCCATTATAATCTCACCGTGTACATAGAAACCATCTCACCATCGACCATCACAGGGGTAGCTTCTGTATTGGCAACTTGTATTGTTCCCCATAGAGCACACAATTGTCTCTCACATTGAATTAACCACTTTGTATTAGTAAATATTATGCTGAAAACTGTTCTCCTTCTTTCATAGCTCGCCAATGTCTTGGCAGACAAGAGATTTATATATTACGGCAATTTCTTAAGGGTAACAAGATCCCTTCCATCCAACAGGAAACCAGGATCCACGAAACCAATGTACCATTTTTGAGTTGGATATTATGGTTCAGTGAAGTAATATTACATGACTGGTCATTACTGGGTGGGTTCAGACATAACACATTCCTTGGGCTTATTGTATAATCACTTTTGCTTACCTGTAAGTTTTCCTAGAACTTCCCAACTTCTGTGTGAGCAGATTTCTCGGTGCTGCTTTAAATCTACACTAGGAACTGATCCTTTTAAATTATAAGCAAGTGTGTCCCTCTGCATACACTTAGCCTTCCTGCACAGGCCTCACTGTTGTGAAACTATTCCCTTACCTCCTAACTTCAAAATCCTAATATGTAATGTCCTCGTATGTGTGCCAAATATAAGTATTAATCTGTGTTTCCCGAGGAAGATGCTGAATGATCTTCGATGCTGATCCCATTTGAGCCAGTGTCTGCATATTTACTAGAAAAAAAATTGAAACACATACATTTATTATAACAACTGCCATAATTCCCACTTTCCACACAAGATCTGTCTGTTGGTCAATGTTAAATGAACAAAATTCGATTATATCCCACATTACAATCATGGTACACTTGATGTGGTCCTCTTGTCATTAATGTTGGGTGTTGTCCCACTGGGATATGGACTTGGGATTGGTTTGCCTTCTTTATTTTAAAGAACTTTTACAACTCTATAAAATATAAGTCTGATGCCTTGTAGCATTAAATTAATTCCCTATTAATTCAATCATTCCTCTCCCTTCCCCTCTAAAAGCCCCCTGATTATTTTGCGCTATTATCCGACTTAACCTAATTGCTAATTTAAAAATTCAAATTAGTCCAGCAAAGTTCTTGAACTACCAAAAAGTGTACCATTACCCCCGATCAGTAGGATTGTAAACCCACTGATACTTACCAATTCAGGATTACTCATTGAGATAGTTTGACTATCGCTGTCCTGTGCAGATACATGGATTTGGACCTGTGTCAGTGGGAGTTTGCGCATTCTCCCCGTGCTTGTGTGGGTTTTCTCCGGGTGCTCTGGTTTCCTCCCACATCCCAAAGATGTGCTCTTAGGCTAATTGGCAAAATAAATTCTCCCTAAATTGTCTCAAATTTGGTTTTTAATCCATAGATCTATAAACATGGATAGGGATCGCGGGTAGAGGTGGGAACATCGGGGTGGCGACGCGGGCTTGTTGGGCCGAAGGGCCTGTTTCCCGTGCTGTTTTGTTCTTTGTTCTTTGTTCTTTGAGTTCAATGTCATCACCGCAGCCTGGGTTTCTCATTAATAAGGGCACATGTTTTGTCCTGCAATGATTATATTACCAGGGCCTTCCCATTTGGCCCCTAGTCCTTCCCTGCCTATCACGAGTTTCACCATTTATTCTCTGGTGTAGGTAACTTAGGAGTGCTTTTCTCTGCTATTGTCCGTCCAGTCTCTGTGCTGCTGTAGGGTAATCACCTATCTTTTAAGAGAATATAAATGATTAATTAAATCTCTTGTGCACTGAAACACTATGCTTTGGCTGAGTTCAAGTTCTTCACCACCGGATATTGCATCCTCTGGGAGACACATTGGTCTTACTGCAATCTGTTCAAAACGGGTTGACCCTGTTCCTCGAAAATTCTTTGTTGTAACAATACTGCAGGCAAAGCTCACGCTCAATTGTTCCCTTCCTGTAAAATAGCCTTGACTAGATTGCTCTGGTTGTGGTATGATGTGTGAAATCTTTGTTTTATTCCTAATATTTTACAGGCCTTAAAACTTTCCCTGTGAAGTGGATTTTCTAATCTGAATCTAATTGACGAGACATATCATACTAATGTCAAAGCCACTATTTTGACTGTAACATCTCTGTATAGGAATGTCTCTACCCACTGAGTAACTGATCAATAATTACCAGGTAACAGGTCTTCCCTTGTACTCTGAGTAAGGACCCTGGAAAATCCATCTGTAATTTTTCCCATGGTCCTTTAGATATAGAACACTACAGCACAGAACAGGCCCTTCGGCCTTCGATGTTGCGCCGACCAATATAAAAAGCAATGCCCCTCCAAACTAAACCATTCCCTTCTCTTCCATATACGGTTGATATGGTTGATCATCCATCTTGACCTTGCAGGAACAACTTGGTTCCACTAGAGTACACTGCAGGCACCTTTAACAAGATTGTGCATGCAGCCCCTATCCGTGTGTGCTAATCCATGATGTGCCTCCAATAAATTCTGCTGTATTACTTCTGGGGCTATTCTACCTTCCCTTCTACACACACTATCTCGACTTCTCTCTCCTCCATGTTATTCCCATTCCTGTTTCTCTGCCTCTGACGCCTGTTTCTATATTTGTTTCACATCAATGTCTGGGACATCCCCGACTTGTGTTGCTGCTACACTTGCTGTTTGGATTCCTTCCAAATTCTGTTGTAGCAGGTTTTTAGCTGCTTACCTGCTCTACTGTTTTCTTCTTGGAGCAGAGTGGAAATTGTCTATTGGCCTGTACTTTTATTACTGCAACTTCTAAGGGAGTGTGAGCTGCCTGAAATAAATTCCTGATTAGATACTCATGCTGGATATGTCCCCCGCAAGATGGTACAAATCCCCTTTTTCCCCAAGCTATCATGTAGTCATGGACTATACTAAAGGCTACCTGTGAACACATTTATTCATTTTCCTTTACCCTGTTCTAAAGAATTGGTCAAAGTTAATGGCTCTGCTATTTGTGCTGAATTACATCCTGGGATTTGTTCTTCTGCAATCACTGTTCCTTCATCATTCAATACTGCCTATGTCATGTGGGATTAGCCATTG
The DNA here is from genome assembly GCA_024679065.1 of Sphyrna mokarran. NCBI lineage: Eukaryota > Metazoa > Chordata > Chondrichthyes > Carcharhiniformes > Carcharhinidae > Sphyrna > Sphyrna mokarran. The sequence goes on along the minus strand of JAGIQG010000004.1, from coordinate 133,646,171 downwards.
ACATACTTCTTGGCTCTATCTACATACAGATTAATCACTCCATTTCCTGTGAGTGGTTCCTCTGCTAACCCTTTGCTTGCTCCTTCTGCCACTTCAGCGATACATTCATTCTTTGCTCCTTGTACTGTTAACCCTCCTGCAGGATTTAATCTTATATCTCTGCTGATCTCTCTAGATATTTGTCTCCTGGCAAAAGATTTGCCTCCTGCTCCTGTCTTCCATCAGAAACTCCTTTGAACCTCCCTGTTTCTAAAAGCTGAATGATTGTGTGTGGGCTGTAGAGACTTATCTTTCCCATCAAGGTAACTGGCTTGGATGCTCACAGGCCCGGAGGCACCTGTTAAAGCCCTTATACGTCAATGCAATCTCCTTGCTACTGAATCTATTTATTCCCATGTCATTGGGCACTTCTACAGTTTGTGCTCCGTTACTCTCCTGACAAAAAAACGGTGAAATAGTTTGGTAAGATCCGGTAGATCCAGGGCTGGGGCTTTTGTCATGGCTTCTTTTAAAAGGCTTGTGTTTCCATGGGCCTGATTTTACCATTTGGAGCCGGATCCAGGTGTAATATTGAAATATATATCTCCCATCCATATTTTGAAATATTTTCCCCAATTCTTGATTGTTGAGTTTTTAGTTCCTACGATTATAAGTTTGACTTTATCTTCCAAAGGGAATTCTTCTAAATCTGTGCAATGTTCAGATGAAAACAAGATGAAAGAAAGGACCAAAGGCTGCTCCACAGTTCGATTAGCTGCACCAACATTGCCCATACAAATCACATTGATAAGTAGGGGCACATCTGCCATGGAATGTGAGAGAAGAGTTGCCAATACAAACTTCTTTTCACTAGGGTTGATTTCCCAGATTTAATAATCTCCTTGAATCTTATTTCAAACCAAATTCCGCCACAGGGACAAATCTTCCAAGTTCACCACATGACTCTCAGCACCTGTCTCCTGGCCACAGGGACGTACAGATCACTAATTGCTCACTAGGACACTGGGGTTTAGTTACCTTTCCCATTGATAATTAGACAGCACAAAGAAGATGCTGCATTATTTTCAGTTTCCGAGATTCTCTCAAACCCATCCTCCACCACCTCGCCCCCACCACCCCCTACACAACCAGAGATCCATCTGAGTCCGCCGCCCCCCTCCTCCTCCGGCCGGGAAGGTGCTACAAGCTCTCAAAGGATGGTGGAGGGAGAGCAGCCATCGAGGTAGACTGGGGATGTGCTCTGCCGGGGTGGGGGGGGAGGAGCTCCCGGGGGGGTCCGATCACGGGGGGTAGGGGGCAGTGGGTCTGACGGGGAGGGATCTGATTCCCGGGGAGGGGGTCCGATCACGGGGGGTATGTGCCCTCCCAGGGGGTTTGATCTGGAGTGGTGGGCAAGGTGAGTTGCCAGGTGGTTTAGCAGGATCGTGGGGGTGGGGGCAGTGTGGGGGGGAAGAGGGGGGGGGCGGTTTGGGGGGGAGGAGGGGGGGGCGGTGTGGAGGGGGGCGGCGGGTGTGGGGGGAAGGGGGGGCGGTGTGGGGGGAGGAGGGGGGGCGGTGTGGAGGGGAGGAGGGGGGGCGGTGTGGGGGGGAGGAGGGGGGGGCGGTGTGGGGGGGAGGAGGGGGGGCGGGTGTGGGGGGGAGGAGGGGGGGGGCGGTGTGGGGGGGAGGAGGGGGGGGGGGTGTGGAGGGGAGGAGGGGGGGCGGTGTGGAGGGGGGGGCGGTGTGGGGGGGGAAGGGGGCGGGTGTGGGGGGAAGAGGGGGGCCCGGTGTTGGGGGGGAGGGGGGGGGTTGGGTGGGGGGGAGGAGGGGGGGGCGGGTGTGGGGGGGCGGGGGGGGGCGGTGTGGAGGGGAGGAGGGGGGGCGGTGTGGGGGGGAGGAGGGGGGGCGGGTGGAGGGGAGGAGGGGGGCGGTGTGGAGGGGGGGGCGGTGTGGGGGGGAGGAGGGGGGGGGAGGAGGGAGGGGGGGGGGGTGTGGGTGGGAGGAGGAGGAGGGGGGGCGGTGTGGAGGGGAGGAGGGGGGGCGGTTGTGTGGGGGGAGGAGGGGGTGGGCGGTGTGGGGGGGGAGGAGGGGGGGCGGTGTGGTGGGCTTCGGGGGGAGGAGGGGGGGCGGTTGTGGGGGGGAGGAGGGGGGGCGGGGTGTTGGAGGGGAGGGTGGGGGGCGGTGTGGAGGGGGGGGGCGGTGTGGGCGGGGAAGGGGGGGCGGGTGTGGGGGGGAAGAGGGGGGCGGTGTGGGGGGGAGGAGGGGTGGGTGGCGATGTTGTGGGGGGGAGGAGGGGGGGGGGGGAGGAGGAGGGGGGCGGTGTGGGGGGGAGGAGGGGTGGGCGGTGTGGAGGGGAGGAGGGCGGGGGGGGCGGTGTGGGGGGAGGAGGGGGTCGGTGTGGGGGAGGAGGGGGGGCGGTGTGGAGGGGGGGGCGGTGTGGGGGGAGGAGGGGGGGGCCCGGTGTGGGAGGAGGGGGGGCGGTGGAGGGGGGGTGGTGTGGGGAAGGGGGGTGCGGTGTGGGGGAGGAGGGTGGGCGGTGTTGGGGGAAGGGGGGGCGGTGTGGGGGGGAGGGAGGGGGGGGGGGGTGTGGGGGGGGAAGAGGGGGGCGTTTGTGGGGGGGAGGAGGGGGGGCGGTGTGGAGGGGAGGAGGGGGGGCGGTGTGGGGGAAGGGGGGCGTGTGGGGGGGAGGAGGGGGGGGGGGTGTGGGGGGGAAGAGGGGGGCGGTGTGGGGGGGAGGAGGGGGGGGCGGTGTGGGGGGGAAGAGGGGGGGCGGTGTGGGGGGGAAGAGGGGGGGGCGGTGTGGAGGGGAGGAGGGGGGGGGCGGTGTGGAGGGGGGGTGTGGGGGGGAAGGAAGGGGGGTTGTGGGGGGCGGAGGGGGGGTGGTGGAGGGGAGGGGGGGGCGGTGTGGAGGGGAGGGGGGGGGGCGGTGGGGAGGGGTGTGGAGGGGGGGAGGAGGGGCTGTGTGGGGGGGAGGGATGAGGGGGCGGGGGGGGAGGGGGCGGTTGTGGGGGGGAGGAGGGGGGAGTGTGGGGGGGAAGAGGGGGGGCGGGTGTGGGGGGGAGGGAGGGGGGGGGGCGGTGTGGAGGGGAGGGGGTGGGTGGTGTGGAGGAGGGGGGGGCCGGTGTGGGGGGGGAGGGGGGGGCGGTGGAGGGGGGGAGGGGGGGCCGGTGTGGAGGGGAGGAGGGGGGGGCGGTGGGAGGGGAGGAGGGGGGGGCAGAGTGGAGGGGAGGAGGGGGGGGGGAGTGGGGGGGAGGAGGGGGAGGCGGTGTGGTGGGGGGAGGAGGGGGGGCGGTGTGGGGTGGGAGGAGGGGGGGGGGCGGTGTGGGGGGGAGGAGGGGGGGCTGGTGTGGGGGGAGGAGCGGGGGGCTGGGGGGGCGGGTGTGGGGTGGGGGGGAGGAGGGGGGGCGGTGTGGGGGGGAGGAGGGGGGGCGGTGTGGGGGGGAGGAGGGGGGGGCGGTGTGGGGGGAGGAGGCAAGGGTGCGACAATGCACTGGGCGTGTTGGGAGGGGGGGGTGGGGGAGGAGGGGGCGGTGGGGGGGGGGGGCGGTTTGTGGGGGGGGGGGGGGGGGGGGCGCGGTGTTGCGGGGGCGGGGGGGAGGGGGTCGGGTGTGGGGGGGAGGGGGGGGGCGGTGTGGGGGGAGGAGGGGGGGCGGTGGGGGGGGGAGGAGGGGGGGCGGTGGGGGGAGGAGGGGGGGGCGGTGGGGGGAGGAGGGGGGGCGGTTGTGGGGGGAGGAGGAAGGGGGCGGTGTGGGGGGGAGGAGGGGGGGGCGGTGTGGGGGAGGGGGGGGGGGGGGGGGAGGGAGGGGGGGGGGCGTTGTGGGGGGGAGGGGGGGGTGTGGGCGGGGGGGGCGGGGGGGCGGTGTGGGGGGGGAGGAGGGGGGGCGGTGTGGAGGGGGGGGGGGAGGAGGGGGGGGGGGTGTGGCGGGTGGAGGAGGAGGAGGGGGGGGCGGAGTGGAGGGGAGTAGGGGGGCGGGTGGGGGGAGGAGGGGGGGGCGGTCGTGGGGGGGAGGAGGGGGGGGGGCGGTGTGGGGGGGGGAGGAGGGGGGGGGGCGGTGTGGGGGGGAGGACGGAAGGGGGGAGGGGAGGATGAAGGGGGAGGGAGGAGGAGGGGGAGGTGGGAGGGGAGTGGGGAGGAGGGGTTTGGGGGAGGGGTGGGGGCGGTGTGGGGGGGAGGAGGGGGGGGGCGGTGTGGGGTTCTGCGAAGGTGTTCGAGGAGGATGGGCTTCAGAGTTTCCCCCTGCAGAATAGGAATCGGCTTTGGATTGTTATTTTGCAGCTTGCTGAAAGCGCAGGTCCGGAACGGACCCGAAGACAGTAAAGTGGGATTTGGCGGTAGAGTTGGGCGCACGGTTCATTAAATCGATGTAAATACATGCTGATAATATAATAAAGGAGCCGCACCCGAATTGGGTGTCAGTAAAGCTGCTCAGGTTCGGGTGCAGATGGCATTAAAGGCCCGGCGTCCGAATTTACCAAGATTTTACACCCGAAAACAGGCACAGGTTTTTGGTAAAATCGGGCCCCGTGTCTCTCCATGTTACTTCCTCACTACTCACCTTTCTCCCCTTAATCGGGTCCTGTAAAGGTTTGGCAAGTGCAGCAGAATCCTCCACAAAATTTCTGCAACAGTTAAAAGGCTCCAATATTTGTCTTACCCCTTCCTAGTGAGAAATCTTTGCTCAATAAATATAACCTTTCTGCAGTCCTCTGGATTTCCTTACTGACTTCTACAAATAATAACATCTTTAAAACAGAAATCAAACCTTCCGATTTGATTCTGGGCAGTAACATATTTTGGTTGGTTGTCCATCTTCTTAAATAACATCATCATTTCTTTAGAATTATCCCAAACTCAGAAAGCTTTCAAGTGTCCATTAGTGTCTATTTTTATCTCTTTTTTAAAGGCTTGTTCTCTCATCCATAGCTATCACCTAAACTGCTTTTTACTTCTTAGAATGCCTTTAAATGTCTCTTGTTATTATCAGTACTTGTTCTCTGTATTCATCAAATGAACTCCCACCCACCTGATGATGGAACAGTGAGTTCCAAAAGCTAGTGGCATCTGCTAGAAATAAACTTGTTGGACTTTAACCTGGTGTTGTGTAACTTCTTACCCAGTCCAATGCTGGCATCTCCACATCATGTTCACCAAATGAATCCCATCTTTAATCCTGTTCTACTCTATTTACTATCATCTCTGTAAGAAGTCTGACAACACCAGAAGTCTGACCGATTTATTTGATAGTAAACTCACAAGCTTTCGAGGTCCCCCTCTTCATCAGGTGAATGGAGAGTTCTAACCTCAGACAGATGCCTGATGACATTCACCTGATAAAGAGGGGAATCTCGAAAGCTTGTGAGTTTACTATCAAATAAATGGGTCAGATTTAAACCTGGTGTTGTGAGACTTCTTACTGTGTTTACCCCAGTCCAACGCCGGCATCTCTACATCATGACTACTATCATCTCTTCCATAATGTCTCTTTTATGACCCACATCTCATCGGTATGTCACTTACCTGCTCCTTTCCTTTAAGTGTTCATTTATTCCACTAGGTCATTTCTCTCAACCTCTTCCTTATACCAAACTCACACTCCCATTCTACCTTATGTAACTCTTCACCAAATGCCTGAATGCTCTTTCTCTTCCCTCTGCTTTGCTTTGATTTAAGCTAATGATTTTACTATTTAAAAGCTACCACAAAATCTTAAAACACAATGACCCAATTAGCTAAGTTGTAGAGATGCCAGTGTTGGACTGGGACAAGCACAGTAAGAAATCTCACAACATCAAGGTTAAAGTCCAACAGGTTTATTTGGTACCACGAGCTTTCAGAGCGCGCTGCTTGCCTGATGAAGGAGCAGTGTGCCAAAATCTTGTGATACCAAATAAACCTGTTGGACTCTAACCGGGCGTTGTGAGACTTTTTACTGTGCCAATTAGCTAAATGGCAGTAATCTGTCAATCAACTGAAGCCTCATTAGAGCCTCAGTAAATGTGAACATTTAGGAATTTAGGACTGGTGTGTGAGTCATCCAGCTCACTTCATGTGCACAAAATGCGATGGTTTTAGCAAGCACATGACTGTGCACGTCACTGGGAGAGAGACTGCAGCTGGAGTGTGTTTCAGCCAGAGTGAGGGCATCGGGAATTTGGAGCTGGGTGGGAATTCTGTGCCAAAGGGGATGAGGTGTTCATCTTCAGGAGAGGTGGGATCTTTGAGGGACACTCAAGGGCAAGTGAGAGGTAGAAAGAAATTGAACCGTGCTGTCGTAGCCAGCAGGTAAGTGATTGGCTGGTGATTGATATAGTTTGATTTATTATTGCTACATGTATTAGTACACAGTGAAAAATATTGCTTCTTGCGTATTGTACAGAGCATACTGTAAGAGAGAGAGGAAAAGAGAGAGAGTAGAATGCAGGGTTATTATGATAGCTTGGAAGTAGAAAAACCAAGAACAAAAAATAAAGAAAGTCACAGCAAAGGAACATGCCCTTCAGCCCTCCAAGCCTGCACTGACCATGCTCCCCGACTGATGTAAAACCCCCTATTCTTCAGGGGAACATACCCCTCTATTTCCATCCTAATCATGTATTTGTCCAGACATCTGTTAAAACTCACTATCGAAAGATCAACTTAATGCAAGGTAGATTCATTTAAAAGTCTGACAGCAGCAGGGAAGAAGCTGTTCTTGAGTTGGTTGGTACGTGACCTTAGACTTTTGTATCTTTTTTGGAAGAAGGTGAAAAGGAGAATGTCCAGGGTGCGTGGGGTCCTTAGTTATGCTGGTTGCTTTTCCAAGGCAGCGGGAAGTGTAGACAAAGTCAGTGGATGGGAGGCTGGTTTGAGTGATGGATTGGGCTACATTTGTGACCTTTTGTAATTTCTTGTGGTCTTGGGCAGAACAGGACCTATACAAAGCTGTGATATAACCAGAAAGAATGCTTGGTGAGAGTCATAGCTGACATGCCAAATTTTCTTAGTCTTCTGAGGAAGTAGAGGGGTTGGTGACACTTTCTTAACTATAGCGTCAGTATGGGGGGGACCAGGACAGATTGTTGGTGATCTGGTCACCTAAAACCTTTAAGCTCTTGACCCTTTCTATTTTGTCCCCATTGATGTAGACACGGGCATGTTCTCCTTTATGTTTCCTTAAGTTGATGATAATCTCCTTGGTTTCCTTGATTGGTAAGTAGTTTTTATCTTTTTTTTTCTCTTGGCATTATACTTATAGTTTGTTTCTGTGTAATTTCTGCAGTTTACGGTGTAAAGGTTATATTCGGTATTAATGAGGAGCAGGAAAGAAGGCCCCTAAAGAATTGGATACAATCTGAAACTAAACATTTTGCAAAAGTTTAATTTCAAGCGGTAACACAAAATAGGAGAGCCCCAAGCTCTGGCTCGCTCCTTTTTCTCCATGTGGAAGGTTGGACCAGTTCCAGTCCCCTGGGTCAGTATGTGTGCAGGAAATGTCTCCAGCTACAGCTCCTGGAAGCTCAAGTTTCAGAGCTGGAGTGGTGACTGGAAACTTTGTGGAGCATCTGTGAGTCAGACAGTATTGTGGATAGCACGCATAGACAGCTGGTCCAAACTCTCCAAGCAGGAAGAGAGTGGGTGATCACCAGACAGAGCAAGCGAGACAAGAGGTAATGCAAGGATCTTCTATGACCGTTCCCCTACAAACAGATATACAGTTTTGGATACTATTGGGGGAATTACTTCTCTGGGGAAAGCAACAGAAGCCAAACTCACTGCACCACGATTGGTTCTGCTGCAGAGGGAAGGAGTAAAAAATGTGCAATAGTTATAGGAGATTCAAGGAGAATAGGCAGGTATTTCTGGTTACAAATGAGACACAGGATGGTATGTTGCTTCCCTGTGCTAGGATCAAGGATGTCTCATAGTGGCTGCGAGACATCTGGGGGGGGGGCAAAAGAAAGTGAACAGCCAATGGTTAAGGTACATAAATAACATAGAAAAAAAAGTGATAAAGTCCTAAAAGCAGAGCACAGGGAGATAGGAAGAAAGTTAAGAAATCGGACTTCAAAGGTAGTGATCTCAGGATTCCTACCAATGCTACATGTTAGTCACACTAAAAATGACAGAATATATCAGATAAACACAGGGCTGAAGAGATGGTGTCAGGGGGAGGGTTTCACATTCCTGGAACATTGGAACTGGTTCTGGGGGATGTTGGATCTGTACAAAATGGACAGGTTACTGGGCAGGACTGGGACTGATGTCCTAGGGAGATTGTTTGCTAGAGCGACTGAGGAACATTTAAACTAATATGCCCAGGGAATGGGAAGCTATGTAGGAGTCAGAGAAGGAGGAGCAAGGACAAAAGCAAAACATAGAAATGGAAATAAAAATAATAGGTAAAAAAACCAAGACAAAGTTCAAAGAGGGCAATAATAAAAACTATTGGGAGCGAGGCAAACAATGTTAAAAAGACAACTTAAAGGCTCTGTGCCTTAATGCATCAAGCATTTGCAATAAAGTGGATGAACTAATGAGATATAAACGGATACAATATAACTGGGATTACAGAGACAGGGCTGCAGGGTGACCAGGGGTGGGAACTGAATGCCCCAGGGTATTCAATATTTAGGATAGACAGACATAAAGGAAAAGGTGGTGGAGTGGCACTGCTGGTTAAAGAGGAAATTTATACAGTAGTGAGAAAGGATATTGGCTCTAACAGTGTGGAGTCTGTATGGGTAGAGTTAGGAAATACCAAAAAATATTAGTTGGTGTCATATACAGAACCCACATCTAAGTGGTGATGTTAAGAATGGTATTAAACACAAAATTAGAGGTACATGTTATAAGGGAATATCAGTGATCATAGGTGGTTTTAATCTGTATATAGATTGGGCAAATCAAATTAGCCACAATGTCATAGAGGAGGAATTCCTGGAGTGTATATGAGATGCTTTTCTTACCCAATATGTGAAGGAACTAACTAGAGAGCAGGCCATCTTAGACTGGGCACTGTGTAATGAGATGGGAATCATTGTCAATCTAGCTGTACGGGACCCCTTGAAAATGAGCAACCAGAATGTGATAGAATCTTTTATTAAGATGGCGAGTGAAGTAGTCGCTTTGGAGACTAGAGTTCTGAATCTTAAAAAAGGAAACTGTGAGGATATGAGAGGGTGAGTTGGCCTTGATAGATTGGGAAGAGTTACTTCAAGCAATGACAGTGGATAGACAATGGCAAACGTTCAAGGAATGCTTGGGGGAACTGCAGCAACTGTTTATTCCTGCCTAGCACAAAGGCAAAATGGGTAAGAGGCCAATCCATGCCTTACAAAGGAAATTAGCGAAGTATCTGGTCTAAGGATGAAGCATACAGATTAGCCAAGATAAATAATAGGTCTGAGAATTGGGAGCAGTTTAGAATTCAGCAAAGAAGAGCCAAGAGTTGATTAAGAAGAAAGTAAGCTTGACAAAGTTCCGCACAAGAGATTATCATGCAAGATTAAAGTGTATGGAATTGGGGGAAGTGTATTGAGATAGTAGAAAACTGATTGGCAAAGAGGAAACAAAGAGTAGGAATTAATGGGTGCTTTTCAAATTGGCAGGCAATAACCAATTGGGTGCCACAGGGATCAGTGCTGGGACTTTAGCTATTTACAATATATATTAATGATTTGGACGAGGGAACAAAACGTAACATCTCAAAGTTTGCAGATGATAACAAGTTGGGTGTGAGGGTGAACTGTGATGAGGATGCAGAGATCCTTCAGAATGATCCGGACAGGTTGGATGAGTGGGCTAATCAATGACAGATGCAGTATAATTTGGATAAATGTGAAGTTATTCACTTTGGAAGCAAAAACAAGGCAGCAGATTACTACCTGAATTGGGAGGGGTGTGTGCAGTGGGACCTAGGTGTCCTTGTGCACCAGTCACTGAAGGTAAGCATACAGGTGCAGCAGGCGGTAAAAAAGGCAAATGGCATATTGGCGTTCATTGCAAAAGGTTTTGAATACAGGAGCAGGGATGTGTTGCTGCGATTATACAGGGTCTTGGTGAGGCTACACCTAGAGTATTGTGTGTAGTTTTGGTCTCCTTTTCTGAGAAAGGATGTTCTTGCTCTCAAGGGAGAGCAGCGAAGATTTACCAGGCTGATTCCAGGGATGGCGGGACTGATGTTTGAGGAGAGATTGACTAGGTTAGGATTGTTTTCACTGGAGTTCAGATGAATAAAGGGGGGAATCTCATAGAGAATTATAAAATTCTAACAGGACTAGTCTTGGTAGATGCAGGGAGGATATTCCTGGTGTGAGGATATCCAGAACCAGAGATCACAGTCTGAGGATTCAGAGTAGACCATTTAAGATAGAGGTGAAGAGACATTTCTTCACCCAGAGAGTGGTGAGTCTGTGGGATTTAGTACCACAGGAAGGAGTTGATGCCAAAACATTGAATATAAACATTCAAGAGGCAGCTGGATATAGCACTCTGGGCGAATGGGATCAAAGGTTATGGGGAGAAAGCAAGATTAGGTTATTGAGTTGGATGATCAGCCGTGATCGTAACGAATGGTGGAGCCGCTCAAAGGGCCGAATGGCCTCCTCCTGCTCCTCTCTTCTATGTTTCTGTTTCTGTGTTTTAAAAGAGGTAATTTAATCTTATGTCTTTTCCTCAAAACAAGACCAAAATTGAGGATTATTTACAGCAAAAGTCAAACTGCCATGGAATGAGATCAGCATCAAAGGTTTAACTGTCAATCATTTGGAATATTCAAACAAAGAAACAAGGAACAGGATAAATGGGCTCTTCAATCATTTGACTCCGGTCTGCTGTTCAATATGATCTTGGTTGATCCTCTGTCCCAATAGCATACTCCTTCCGCTTTCTCCCCATACCCTTGATTAACTAAATTCTAAGAAGTTATGTATATTTTCTTGAATATATGATGTCAAGATGCTAGTATTGTAAGACTTCTTCTTGAATACATTCAGTGACTTAGTTTCTCATAGAGTCATGGGGGCAATTTGATCAAAAGGTTTCTAACTGCAAGCATGAAAACTGGAGAGAATCATATCCATTTCTGGGCAAACAATCACATGGTGCTTCAAACAAAAAGAGGCAAAGTGTGATTCTCACCACTAGGGGGAGTGGATGGAGGCTGTTCATGCCAGGAAGCCAGCTGCTAACTTGTAGGTGCTCTATTGTGCATGTGCTCTGATCTCCCAGTGCATTGTCTACAAGAGTGTATACAGTGCACTGGGAAATCTCTCACTCTGCCATTTCCCAGGACACTGCCCTCTGCCCCGATTGTTGGTTCAAATTGCTGTCTCCCCAGCCAATTGCTGGCCCCAATTTCCCCCTCCTACACCTCTTCCCCACTACCCCCGCCCCCACCACCACTAATTGTTGGCTCTGAATATGCAGGTAGAACATGATTGGTCACATTTTGAGAGGTAAGAAACTGGGCACAAAGCTGGTTTTCTGTCTCTCGCCTAATCTGACCGGTTCACCACACTGACTGACTAGCATGAAGAGCCAGTAAGATCATCCTCACTGAGCTTTGCAGATGAAGGTCCTTTGGACCATTGTGTCTGTGCCAACCATATTCTAATCTTATTTTCCAGCACTTGCTCTGTAGCTTGTATGCCATCGTGTTTCAAGTGCTCCCCTAAATGTTTCTTAAATGCTGTGAGGATTCTCACCTCTATCACCTTTCCAGACAGAGTTTCAGATTCCTATCACCCTTTGGGTGAAGAAGCATTTCCTCAAATCCAAGCACATGGCTCTGGAAGTAATCTGAGGTCACTATCTTTGAGGTCCTACTTTTTAATTTATGTCCTAACTCCCCACATTCTGCTTGTAGGACCTCATCTCTTTGAATCATAGAGTCATAGAACCTGGGGTGCACAGTAGCACAGTGGTTAGAATTGCTGCTTCACAGGTCCAGGGACCTGGCTTCAATTCCCAGCTCAGGTCACCGACTGTGTGGAGTTTGCACATTCTCCTTGTGTCTGCATGGGTTTCCTCTGGGTGCTCCGGTTTCCTCCCACAGTCCAAAGATGTGCAGGTTATGTTGATTGGCCATGCTAAAATTACCCCTTATTGTACTAGGATGCATAAGGTAAAGGGATTAGTGGATAAAGTATGTGGGAGTGGACCTTGGTGGGATTGTGGTCGGTGCAGACTCAATAGGCTGAAGGGCTACTGTGGGGTTTCTATGATTCTTTATTTACCTATGTAATTCTTACCGCTATGTACCAAGACCACAAGCTGTTCACACTTCCCCTTCAGAATATCATGCACTCTGAGTTATTCTTGATCATGGCGCTAGGGAGGCAACACAACATCCTGGTGTCATTTTTGTGGCTGCAAAATATCCCGTCAGTTCCCGTATCACTATAGCCCTGCAATTATTATTCTTCCCCTCCTGTGTAGCAGAACCACCCAACTTGCCATGGACTTGGTTTCCACTGTAATCTACAGGGAGGTTATCCCCCAAATAGTATGTAAAACAGTATATCTGTTAGAGATGGGGGAAGGCTGAAGGGTCTCCTGCACTTCCTGCTTTCCTCTACTCTGCCTGGTAGTCACTCATTCCCTTTCTGCCTGTTCAGTCTTTAACTGCAGTGTGACTATCTCACTGAAGGTGTTGTCTGTGATGATCTCAGCATTGAGAATATATCCCAGTGGTTCTATCCATCTCTCCAGCTTTGAAATGCGGTTAGCCTGTTGCTGGAGTTGAACATATTTCTTGCATGTGGTCATCAGGGATGCAAAGATTGTCCATGGCTTCCCACATAGTGCAGTAGAAGCATATCACAGGTGTGAGCTCCACTGCCACGACTTCTCTTTAGTTTAAGCTTGTTAGTTAGTCCCCTTAAGGATTATTAATTATAATAGGGATCTTATTTCGTTCCAAACACTCTGACTGCTGCGCAAAGACCTCTCTGACCTTACTTTAAGTCTTAACATTGCTTCTTTTACTCTACTTTTGTTACCTTGTTATATTTGCCCTAAGTTTGTCAGTTAGATCCAGGCACAACTATTTGTTCAAAGTATATATGCTTTTCTAATTTATAGCAATTTGTAGACAATCCCTCAAAGTAATTTCTTACCAAACAGTGAAGTTACAGTTGCCGTTCTTTGTTTTTTCTCAACAAGAACTGATCTCAGGACATCTCCCAGACTGATTCATTGAGATGCTGACTGCGGGACACACTTTCCAGTCTTCTCCCCGGAGCAAGAATATTTTACAGCATAAGTCAAACTGTCACAGAATGAGATCTAGATCAAATGTTTAACTATCAGTCATTTGGAATATTCATCAGCTAGGAAGTAATAATGGGAATTATCCGGAGTGAATTGCTGATGGCCTTTGTGATCATATTTTTTGACTTTTCCCCGCTCAGTGAGGCTTATGGATTTAATAAATGTGCCCAGTATGAATTTGACATCCGCCAAGTGATCTGCATCAACAAGCACATAGTAAACTTGACAGAAGCCATTGGCAAACTACCTCCAAGCACAACCTATCTGAACCTAACCCACAACCAAATTAGAACATTGTGTACCAAATGTTTTGCTCATCTTCCTTCCCTTGTTGACCTGAGGCTGGAGTGGAACAAAATAAAGGACATTGAAAAAGATGCTTTTCAGGGATTAGGAAATCTCATGCTCTTAAACTTGATAGAAAATCACATTGTAAGTCTCAACAAGTCAACTTTTGAAGGCCTTGTAAACCTGCAAACATTGTTACTGAGCAAAAATAAGATCATGTGGATTGACAAAGAAGCATTTGCGCCACTTATAAATTTACAGACCCTGAACTTCTCTCGAAACCCTATTTCAGACTTTCTAAATGTTATAGATGCAGTACATAGTCTAAAGCAATTTTTAACTCTTGATCTCACAAACAACAGCATTACAAAATCATGTTCAGGTCCTTACATACTCCATTCACTACAATCCTTGAGCTTACAAGGAAACCACATTCAGGCACTGGACTTTTCAAATTTGACTTTCCCCAACCTAAAAAAGCTTGATTTATCCAAAAATGGGTTAAAATACATTAATATGTCATCTTTTCAAAATCTGCCTTCTCTGGCTACCTTGAATCTTGGTGGCAATTTCATTGATGTTTCCCAGATAGACACTGTCTACTTGAAGAATATCACTGACTTGGACTTGTCTAATCTGACCACTGTTCATAGGAGCTTAGATATAGTCAGTTATCTCTTACAGAGCTTGCCGAAAATAGTATCCTTGGTCATCCAAAATAATAAGTTGGAACCTAAAGATCTCAAGCAATTTGGAAACCACTCTCATCTCTTGTCTCTTGACCTGTTTGGAAACAGAATAGACAAACTTGTGGATAATGAATTTCAAAACTTTCAGAACCTAGGTCATCTAATTTTGGAACGTTGCAACATTGGGATCATTAGCAATAATTCCTGGCCAATGTTGAAGCACCTCACATATTTATATTTAAAGCACAACAACATTAAAAGTCTTCAGAAATATGTCTTTACTCCACTGGTAAGCCTAGAGTATTTGGAACTCTCTTGGAATCCATTGTCAACGTTCAATGGTCTAGCTTTTTATGGTCTGAACAGGCTGAAGCATCTTGATGTGAGGGCTTGCTGGATCAACACGTTGCATCCATCCTCTTTCACGTATTTGGCAGCTGTGTTACATTTAACATTTCAGGGGAATAATCTTCATGAAATTGACAAATACACTTTCAGTCAACTGAAAAATCTTACTACTCTTTCTTTGTCGAGGAACAGGATTTCAGAAATAAGTGATGATGCCTTTGAGGAGCTTATCAATCTCAAGTATCTTGATTTAGGTTTTAACAATCTGCAGGCTGTGCATCAGGGTATGTTTAAGGGAATGCAATCACTTGAACATTTAAGTCTTCGTAGCAATAAAATCAGTTTTGAAACAACCAGGAAACTGAAAGTTCTTCCATTTTTGCACCTTAAATCTCTCCGATATCTGAATCTGGGAAGACAGATGCCTGAAGGAATACAAGTCATCCCAGTCAACTTTTTTAAGGGATTAGTTAATCTACGAATGTTATATATGGGAAAAAATCAAAAGGCTTTCTTTGATACTCAGTCACTGGATCCACTGACAAATCTAACTTTTTTAGACATATCAGGAGTGGGATACAGGGGTCTGACTTTAAATATATCTCTATTCAAGAAGTTGAAAAGACTGCAGATCCTACGTCTGGAGAATAACTATATGGAGAGCATTCCTATAGAATTGATCTCTAACTTGGATTCATTGCAAAGCTTCTCTCTTCGCTTTAATTCCATCAAAAATATTAGCAAAGAACTTGTTCAGGGTTTGAAGTCATTGAGTTATTTTGATCTGTTTAATAATTCACTTGACTGCTCCTGTAATAATGTTTGGTTCAGAAACTGGTCTGTCCACAGTTCCACTGTGCAGGTTCCGTATTTGGGCAGTTATCTGTGTGCTGGATCAGTTTCAAAGACTCGATTCATTGATTTTGATGAAAGCATCTGCACCAGTGACATTGGAAAACTCCTTTTCATTTCAACCTCTGTGGTAATTTCAGTTACTCTAATTTGTTCTTTGGTGAAAGCCAAACTGATGTGGTTGATTCGATACGTCATGTACTTGGCAAAAACTGAGCTGAGTTACAAGTTACAGAAAGTCCAAAAGCTGTACACTTATGATGCATTTGTATCCTACACCTCAAATGATGAAAAATGGATCTTTGATGAGTTGGTTCCCAATTTGGAAGACATATTACAACCACCGCTAAAGCTGTGTCTTCATCACCGTGACTTTGAGCTGGGGGTGGACATCTTTGACAACATTCAGAGTGCCATCAGCAACAGCCGGAAGACTCTGTGTGTGATAAGTAATGATTATCTCAGGAGCGAATGGTGTAGGTTAGAGGTCCAGTTGGCCAGCTTGAGGCTTTTTGTAGATTATAATGATGTCCTCATTCTGATATTTCTGGAGAGAATTCCAGACTATAGACTCACTAACTATCACAAAGTGAGGAAGTTGGTGAAGAAGCAGACCTATATCACTTGGCCTGAGGCCCCAAATGAAAGACAGTTATTTTGGGCAAGACTTGAAAATGCTTTGAGGCAAAAAACAGTAGATGAAAGCAATTTGCAATTAAATATAGCTGAATAAGTGAGATAAGAATCAAAATTGTGATGTCCAGCAAGACAGTGCAGCTATAGAGGAACCATAAAAGTTTATAGTATTGAAGGGGTCTATCTGGACAATGATTATTATTTACTTCTGTGGTGGGCAAAGTGTTGGAGAGAATAATTAGGGATAGGATTTATAGTTATTTAGAGAGTAATGAATTGATTGGAGATAGTCAGCATGGTTTAGTGAAGGGTAGGTCGTGCCTTACTAACCTCATTGAGTTTTTTGAAAAAGTGACTAAGGAGGTGGATGGGGGTAAGGCGGTTGATGTGGTATATATGGACTTTAGTAAGGCGTTTGATAAGGTGTCCCATGGAAGACTTCTGCAGAAAATGCAGATGTATGGGATAGAGGGTGATTTAGCTAATTGGATTAGGAATTGGCTAGCAGATAGAAGACAGAGGGTGGTGGTTGATGGGAGATATTCATCGTGGAGTTCGGTGACAAGTGGTGTACCTCAGGGGTCTGTTTTGGGGCCCCTGCTGTTTGTAATTTTTATAAATGATCTGGATGAGGGTATTGAAGGATGGATTAGTAAATTTGCAGATGACACTAAAGTCGGTGGAGTGGTAGATAGTGAAGAGGGGTGTTATAGTTTGCAGAGAGACTTGGACAAGTTGCAGAGCTGGGCCGAGAGGTGGCAAATGGAGTTTAATGTGGAAAAGTGTGAGGTAATGCACTATGGCAGAAATAATAAATGTGTAGAGTATAGGGCAAATGGTAGGATTCTTAGTAGTCTAGATGAACAGAGGGATCTTGGTGTGTATGTGCATAGATCCCTGAAAGTAGGCAGTCAGGTCGAGAAGGTTGTTAGGAAGGTATATGGAGTCTTGGCTTTTATTGGTAGAGGGATTGAATTTCGGAGCCGCAACGTCATGTTGCAACTGTACAAAACTCTAGTGCGGCCGCACTTGGAGTATTGTGTGCAGTTCTGGTCCCCACATTATAAGAAAGATGTGGAGGCATTGGAGAGGGTACAGAGGAGGTTTACCAGGATGTTGCCTGGTATGGAGGGCAGGTCTTATGAAGAGAGGCTGAGGGATTTGAGGTTGTTTTCGTTAGAAAGGAGGCGGCTAAGAGGGGACCTAATCGAAACATATAAGATGATTAGAGGTTTAGATAGGGTGGACAGTGATAGCCTTTTTCCTAGGATGGAAAAAGCTAGCACGAGGGGACTCAGCTTTAAATTAAGGGGTGATAGTTATAGGACGGATATCAGAGGTAGGTTCTTTACCCAAAGGGTGGTTCGGGAGTGGAATGCCCTGCCTGCAGCGGTTGTAGATGCGCCAAGTTTGGTGGCGTTTAAGAGGTTAGTTGATAAGTATATGGAAGAGAAGGGAATGGTTTAGTTTGGAGGGGCATTGCTTTTTATATTGGTCGGCGCAACATCGAAGGCCGAAGGGCCTGTTCTGTGCTGTAATGTTCTATGTTCTATGTTCTATGTTCCTCAACAATGCAAAACTAATCACAAGCTGCTCCCCACCCCCTCCCACCCCCAAATCAAGACTCCCGGGACCTTATATCTTCTCTGGTTCTACATTTTATTTTGGCATTTTTTTTCTCCAGTGCAAGTTCCCACAAAGCTGGGGAGAGGAAAAATACAGACCAGTTTTCCTCTTGCTCTATAAAGGCAAAGTATGTATCTCCCTCCCCAGCAACTGAAGCGAAAGAAGGATGGAAGATCCTAACACTCATCTTAGCTAATCCACTATCATGTCTTTCTTGGTGACCAACTAAGTGTTCCACTTAGAAGCAACTTGTTTATCTTACTAACTTGGCTCCATTGCAGTAAGGCAGGAAAACCCAAGGATGAAAAGAGCATCAAGGGCAAATTGCACTCCCATATAAAGATGAACAGAAGTTATTCTGGTAAATTGAACCATCACAATCTTTTCATGTACTTGATGTTTCATGAAAGAGCTTGAGCTTTTCATGATAAGCTCGTGTGCATTTAAACAAATGCCAGTGCACTATTATTTTAATAACAAATGAATGGGATTCTTAAATTCTTTGAATAAGCTAGCTAAAACTATATAGGTTATAAAAGTTTAAGTGTGATGACATGAACAAAGCCAAAGTGAAAATGGACATTTTCCTCCTTGGAATCTTCCTCTCTTTGTCCTGCTGTCTGGTTAGACCCAATACCAGTTTCAGGAGTTCTGATGAAATGTGGGTCAAAATTCTGGAATTCTCTCCCTAACAGCACTGTGGGTGTACCTACACCTCAAAGACTGTTCTGGTTCAAGAAGGCAACTAGCCAACTGGGGATGGGCAATAATGCTGGCACCTGCAGAAGGCAAATGTTAGCTAAATGCTTCTCCTTTCTCCATAATTGCACTCAGTGTTTTCAACATCTCCTGCTCCTATTTCAGATTTCCAGCCTCTGCATTGTTTTACTTTTGGAGAAAAATCAATGTTTCCTAGCTCCTGATCACCATCTAGTGGGTCTTCAACAAAATTACATTTATAGTCACCAAGATTATAGAATACAGAAAAAAATATATTGTAAATTGCACTCCAGTGAAAATAAAATGAAGAAATGAATGAGTAATTGTCTTTGAAAAAGAAGAAATTGACCACTTGAATGTGCGTTATCAGATCAGTTTCAGCAGCGCTTGCTCAACTGTAACCCAATATTATTTAGCACTGTCAGTGAAAGGTATGAGAAATTGAGGTGCATGGGCAGTGGAGAAGAGGGAAAATGTATTTGATACATAGAGTTGACTGAAGACTTATTTTGTATTTCAAATGCGTTATTCACAGCCTCGTGGTTTACCTGGAAAGACTCAAGTGTAATACAGTTTAATGTGAAGCTGAAGTAAGGAATAAAGCTCTACTGTCCACACCTTCAGTTAGTTCATTCATTTTGTGTGCTGGTCTCTCCACTTTGTCTAATTTGTCTGATGTTTGGTAAACCAAAGAATTTTACTAATTAAAACCTGAAGCCAGAACAACATTAAAATGTTTAAATGAGTTTTCTTTTATCAAGGCACCTGTTAACCCAGGATAATCTGAATTACACTCAGGAAGGGAATGGTAATGGCTATGTATTATAGTAGAGTGACAGCAGTAACATCTAACCAACAATAGTTATGTGAGAGGTAGTGTTACCAACAGGAGTGGGGTTAATTTAAACATCACAAATTTCTCCTTTCACCCCATCCCCATCAATAAGCAGAACTATGTTTTATGATATTTCCCTCTTGAGAGGTGGTGTATTCCCAACCCCTCAGTTTTGGTGCAGTCCAATTTTCTATTAATAATCCCACAGCAAACTGGGGAAAAGAGAGAATAAGTCCATTTGCATGCAATCAAAACGTGGGAGAGGTTTGCGATGTTGCTTCCACACAGGAAAATATATATTTAAAATGATATAGGATATATGGACATTGCTGGCTAGGCCAGCATTTGTTGTCCATCCCTAATCCCTTATGGGAACTAATAGGATAGGGGGTTATAGATAGGTCTGTGGCTTGGTAGGTATAGATGTGATCGGCGCAACTTGTGGGCCAAAGGGCCTGTTTGTGCTGTAGTGTTCTATGTTCTATGTTCTATGTTCTATAATTGCCCATGAGAAGATGGTGGTGAGCCGCCTCCTTGAGTCCATATGGTGCAGGTACACTTCCTGTGTTTTTAGAGAGCGAGTTCCAGGATTTAGATCCAGTATTAATAAAGGAACAGCGATATATTTCCAAGTCAGTACAGTGAGTATCTTGAAGGGCAGCTACAGATGGAGATGTTCTCATATGTCTGCTGTCCTTGTGCTTCTAGATGGTGGTGGCTGGGGGTTAGAAGGGTGCTGCTAAAGAATCTTTGGTGAGTTCCTGCAGTGCTCCTGTTTGCTGGGGATGGAGAGAATGAATATTTGAGGAAGGGATACAAATCAAATGAGTTGCTTTGTACTGGATGGTGTCAACCTTCTTCAGTGTTATTGAAGCTGCAATCATCCAAGAAAGTGAAGAGTATTCCATCACATTCCTGACTTATACATAGTAGATAGTGGGCAGGCTTTGAGAAGTCAGGAAGTGAATCCAAAGATGTATAGGTTATCTGGATAAGCCATGGTAAATGTTGGGGGCAGGGGTGCTACAGGAATACAGGACCTGGATGGGATGCTCTATTGGAGAGTAGGTGCAGACTTAATAGGCCCAATGGCCTCTTTCTATACTGTAGGGATTCTATGGCATTGCTCTCTGCAGGATTACTAACCTCTGATCTGCTCTTGTGGCCACAGTCTTCATACGGTGAGTCCAGTTTGATTCCTGTTCAATGATAACCTCCAGGATGTTGATGGGGGGGGAATTCAGTGATCATAATGCCATTGAATGTCAAGGCGCAATGGTTTGGACATACCTTCTCCACCCATATTTGAGTTAAATGACTCGTATTAAATTTACTCCAAGTAGAAAATTATTCATGTCATTTTTCAAAAAGCTGAAACTCTTATTTGACTTTAATGTGACTTTAAATTTGAGAAAAACACCTTACCAATCAGATAAAAGCAAATTATTGTAGATGCTGGAATCTGAAACAGAAAATGCTGGAAATTCTCAGCAGATCTGACAGCATCCGTGAAGAGAGAACAGTTGTGGTTCGGAAACCGGGGCTGGGGGCTGCTGACAGAGGGCCAATAGTTGGTGGAGTTGGGAAAGATTGACATAGATGTCATAGACAAAAAGACAAAGGAGATGTAAATAGTGGTGACCATGGCTAAGAAGAGTGCTGATCGCGGTCAATAAGGGATCAGAATATATAAATGGTAGAACAAAGGTAAGAAGAATGTCAAAAGACAACCTGAGACATGTAACAGATAGCAGAGAAGAGAGTTAGTGATGGTGGGGGGGACGGGTGAAAAGCAAGAATTTTAAAAAGTTGAAAAATGAAACAATGAAAGACATGAACATAAGAAAAATAAATAAATAAGAATATAGCCAATCAGTCAATTACCAATTAATCTCTACTTGTAGCCTCAAAACTATATCAGGGCAAGACAACTTTTCTGCCTGTGTCTCACTTTTCTTTTATAAAAATATACTTTATTTATAGAATATCTGAAAGAACATTACAAACATTCCAAAGTGAACATCACACAAATATTCAGGTTCTTTACAAACATCATGTTCCACTCTGAGGTTTTTCAATACAGTCAAAGGAACATTACATACAATTCAAAAAGGACATTAAAAATGGTGCAGAAGTAATTAAAAGTTGATTACATAGGTCAAGTTGCACTCAGGGTGCTTCAATACAGATACATGTAATATTCGCTGTATACATTCTTTTTTATTCATTTGTGGGACATGGACATCGCTGATTGGCTAGCATTTATAGCCTATCTCTTAGTTGTTAGAACATAGAACATAGAACATTACAGCACAGAACAGGCCCTTCGGCCTTCGATGTTGTGCCGACCAAAATAAAAAGCAATGCCCCTCCAAACTAAACCATTCCCTTCTCTTCCATATACTTATCAATTAACCTCTTAAACGCCACCAAACTTGGCGCATCTACAATAGCTGCAGGCAGGGCATTCCACTCCCTAATCACTCTTTGAGTAAAGAACCTACCTCTGATATCCGTCCTATAACTCATACCCCTTAATTTAAAGCTGTGTCCCCTCGTGCTAGCTTTCTCCATCCTAGGAAAAAGGCTATCACTGTCCACCCTATCTAAACCTCTAATCATCTTATATGCTTCAATAAGATCCCCTCTTAGCCGCCTCCTTTCTAACGAAAACAACCTCAAATCCTTCAACCTCTCTTCATAGGACCTGCCCTCCATACCAGGCAACATCCTGGTAAACCTCCTCTGTACCCTCTCCAATGCCTCCACATCTTTCTTATAATGTGGGGACCAGAACTGCACACAATACTCCAAGTGCGGCCGCACTAGAGTTTTGTACAGTTGCAACATGATGCTGCGGCTCCTAAATTCAATCCCCCTACCAATAAAAGCTAAGACTCCATATGCCTTCTTAACAACTTTATCCACTTGACTGCCTACTTTCAGGGATCTATTGACACATACACCAAGATCCTTCTGTTCCTCAACACTATTAAGAGCCCTACCATTAGCCCTATACTCTACACATTTATTGTTCCTGCCAAAGTGCATTACCTCACACTTTTCCACATTAAACTCCATTTGCCACCTCTCGGCCCAGCTCTGCAACTTGTCCAAGTCACTCTGTAAACTAAAACACCCCTCTTCACTATCTACCACACCACCAACTTTAGTGTCATCTGCAAATTTACTGATCCATCCCTCAATACCCTCATCCAGATCATTTATAAAAATTACAAACAGCAGGGGCCCCAAAACAGACCCCTGAGGCACACCACTCGTCACCGAACTCCACGATGAATATCTCCCATCAACCACCACCCTCTGTCTTCTATCTGCCAGCCAATTCCTAATCCAATTAGCTAAATCACCCTCTATTCCACACATCTGCATTTTCTGTAGAAGTCTTCCATGGGCCACCTTATCAAACGCCTTACTAAAGTCCATATATACTACATCAACCGCCTTACCCCCATCCACCTCTCTGGTCACTTTCTCAAAAAACTCAATGAGGTTAGTAAGGCATGACCTACCCTTCACGAAACCATGCTGACTATCCCCAATCAATTCATTTCTCTCTAAATAACTATAAATCCTATCCCTAATAATTCTCTCCAATACCTTGCCCACAACAGAAGTAAGACTCACTGGCCTATAATTCCCTGGAAGGTCTCTCTTCCCCTTCTTAAACAATGGGACCACATTCGCTATCCTCCAGTCCTCCGGAACCACACCCGTAACCAACGAGGACCTGAAGATCAGAGCCAGAGGCTCTGCAATCTCCTCTCTTGCCTCCCAGAGAATCCTAGGGTAAATCCCGTCCGGCCCAGGGGACTTATCCAACTTCAAACCCTCGAGAATTTCTAACACATCCTCCCTATCTACTACAATACTTCCCAATTTGCAACCCTGTACCTCAGTGTTCTCCATAGCTACATTTCCAGCACTCTGCGTGAATACCGAAGAGAAATATTTATTCAGTGCCTCACCAATCTCTTCAGGCTCCACGCACAACTTCCCACTGCTGTCTATGACTGGCCCAAATACCACTCAGTTCTTGAACTGAGTGGTATTTCAGAGGGCAATTGAGAGTCAACCACATTGCTGTGGCTTTGGAGTCACATGTAGGCCAGACAGGATAAGGACAGCAGATTTCCTTTCCTAAAGGACATTAGTGAACCAGCTGGGTTTTCCCAACAATGGTTTCATGGTCATCAGCAGATTCTTAATTCCAGACCTCTTTTAGTAACCTCAAGGTCCACCATCTGTCATAGTATTCCTTGAACCTGGGCAGCCAGAACATTAGTTGAGTTTCTGGATCAATAGTCTGAGGGATAATACCACTAGGCCATCACTTCCCCAGTAAGTGAATCTTTCACCTCCTCAGTTAATTATTCAGCCCGAGCGAGTTCTGCTCCCCTCAGCTCACTGTGGCTGAAAGTCTTGGACAGCAACCTTTCCCTTTATGTCTCTGCAGCAGCTGGCCCAAGCTTTAGTGCAACCCTTAGTGTGTAGTCCTGGGCTCTAGAATGTGCCAGTCTGAAACGCTTCGTTGGGGTAAAGCTCTGCAACTGAAGACCAAAGTACTGGACAGACCAAAAGCACCCTTCACTGAGTTGATGTTCCTCCAACAATATCTGATATTTGTCTCAGTGTGTGTCCCCAGGAACAGCCCGTATGGCACAGAATCCTGCATCCTCCTCGGGATTAATCTCAACAAAATCTATCTCAGCTTTCTCCAGATCTTCTTTGCAAAAGAACATTCCACAAGGAAGTGGACAATGGTCTCTTTCCCACCACCGTCACCTCGAGGGCAATGTGCAGATGGGGTGAGACTCCAGGCATGTAGGGAGGATCTGACAGGAAGGGCCTTTCTCACCACCAGCCAAGCGGGGTATTGGTGCTTGTTTGAAAGTTCTGGTGATGAAGTGTTCTGCCAAATGATTTTAACAGTCTGCCCCACGTAGCCTCCAACAGAACCTACTATCTCCTTTCCTGTTGGATCTCTAGGACGTTGTGTGCAGACCATTGCCCGGTGATGGACTTTTGGTAAAAGGCATTTTTCTGCATAATGCTTTCACGCAGGATAGTAGGGTGTAACTAGTTGGAGTGTTCTGCAGCTGCAAGGCCAGACCCATCCTTCGCAACATGGGGGAAAGGTAGAACCTCAGGACTTGGTATTTGCATACCGAGGATTTACACACAACTTGATACAGACACACACAAAAGTAGCCATTGGGATTAGGACAATGTTGAGCATATTTTCCCTCACTTTATTGAGAGGTTTGTTTATCGTGTCCCTACAAATGCAGACTATTTTTTGATTTCTAAATGAATCAATTTAGAAAATGGCACAGGTGATTTCCACAACACAGGAGTGAAGAATAAACCAGATGGGCACCATGTAAAGCAACACATCTGATAACCAGGTCTTTACCTGCAATAGAAAGAGAGCGTTGCTCCTATGTACCAAGTTTTTGGCTTAATATACCTACTCATTCCTTCCAGTTTCTA
This sequence comes from Sphyrna mokarran, assembly GCA_024679065.1. Taxonomy (NCBI): domain Eukaryota; kingdom Metazoa; phylum Chordata; class Chondrichthyes; order Carcharhiniformes; family Carcharhinidae; genus Sphyrna; species Sphyrna mokarran. The sequence goes on along the minus strand of JAGIQG010000004.1, from coordinate 133,621,433 downwards.
ACATATGCCTTCCGAACCATATCCCCAGCTCCCTCAGGCTATCTGATCTAATAGTAAAAGAGATTTAGGGTCTGTGCATTTCTCAAAGAATATGGCCTCACTCTTGCCATTATTTACCTTAGCATCTGAAGCCAGCTCCGAACTGGTCACAAGTGTTGATCAGTCTGTGCACCAATGGCAGATCTGAAAGAAGACAGTGACATGATCCATGTGGCTCCGCTGCTGGGGATCTCATCCCTCTTATGCCTGAATCCTTCCTGATCAACTCAGCAAAGGGTTCCACACAACACAAAACAGGTCAGGAGAGAGTGAACAGTGCAGTCTGACTCCAGATTTCATTGGAAAACTTTCCAATTCCCACCCATCCAATTTTAGATACCCTTTCCAAACTCCATTCTGGAGATCACATCCATTATGTAGTTGTGTGATAATGTGTCAAAGGCCTTTTTCTGGTCCAGGCTGATGAGGCAGGTATCTGCATCCCTGTCCCGCACATTGGTGATTGTATCCCTGAGTCTAACAGAGATCTTCCTGCCAGGAACAGAACAGGCCTGATTACATAGATCACCAATTCTAGGGCAGATCTGACTCCCAACTGGCGATGATTTTGGACAGGATTTTATAGTCCACGTTCAACAATGAAATGGATCACCAGTTTCCAGTTTCTTCCCTTTCTCCCTTTCATTTGTAGATGAGGATAATGATGCCTTTCCCTATGAATTCTGACATGTTCCTGGTAAGAAGCATATTCTTGAATATCTCCAGCGGATCTGGGCTGCTCCGGTCCTACAGAGGTGGATACAACTCAGTCCATAAGCATTCAGTTCTGGGAATTTTACTCTTCTCAAAGGTTTTGAGGCTGTTAGTCAACTCATCCAGAGTTCGGAGTATGTCCAGGCTCTCCTACTGTCTGTCCTCCAAGATCTCCGTGGTAGGGGACAGGAAGGGCTGAGAGTTTGTGCCGCCTGAGGAATTCATGGGGAGGCAATGGCCTCATGGTATTATTGCTCGACTATTAATCTAGAAACTCAGCTAATGTTCTGGCGACCTGGCTTTGAATCCCACTTTGGCAGACAGTGAAATTTGAATTCAACAAAAAAAATCTGGAATTAAAAGTCTACTGAAGACCATGAAACCACTGTTGATTATTGAGAAAACCCAGCTGGTTTACTAAAGTCCTTTAGAGAAGGAAATCTGCTGTCCTTATCTGATCTGGCCTACATGTGACTCCAGAGCCCCAGCAATGTGGTTAACTCTCAACTGCCCTCAGCCAATTAGGATTGGCAATAAATGCTGGCCAGCCAGAGACACCCATTTCCCATGAATAAATAATAATATAAAAATACAGTCTAACATTAAAGGATGTGCCAATCCTCAACACATCAAACTGTGATGACTTTACTGAGTCATCTTCTTCCTTCAAACTACTCATCACAGAGCTCTCTGGAGCAAATCTCATCTTGTTCAATGGCACAGACTCCGGACTAGGAAAGGTGAGTATACCATGGAAATTATTTGCCTCATCAAAATGTGTTTTTTTTTAACTCTTCTTAAAGTAACAAAGCCAATGTTCAGAATGGTCTGACAACCCCAAATCTATTCCTTCCTCGCTCCAAAAACCAAATTCAAGTTGAGTCCATCCCAGGTCCCTATAAGAGATGCAAACAAGATCCAAGCTGACAAGATGAGGTATTGTACCCCATTTTGGGCTTGATTTGATGTTTTATCTTAATCTAAAAAGTCAAGATGGCATTGAAAAATTGCATCAGGCGAAGTCTTGGTTTAACCTCATCAGCTACTCTGATCCTTTAGTCTAGCCTGGGCAAACTAACTGCATGACCGTGGTTTCAGTGTACTGTGTTACTAAAAAGATTGGAAATCATTGCTGTAAATGGTACTGATTGGCAGAATCGGTGTCTTCCTCTCACAATCTCCTCTAGGTGTTGCTGACTGGCTATCCTGAAATCTTCTTCTCACACTCTGCACCAAATGCTGTCACATTCTCACAGCAACAATTCCAGCTTTGAATCACTGTCTGTGTAGAGTTTGCACATTCTCCCCATGCCTGTGTGGGTTTCCTCCCATACCCAGGTGCGGGTTTGGTGGATCAGCACTTCTTAGTATTAGCGGGATTAACATTCCCATGTTAATATGTGGCATGGGAAGGTGATGAAATTGTTTCTGGTGCAGGTTCAATGGGAAGAATGTCCTCCTTCTGCACTGTCAAGATTCTATAATCCTTCTGAAGATATGGTTCTTGGACTGGATACAATGCTCTATTTGAGGTCCAACCAGTGTTTTTGCACAGGTTCATCATATTGCCCTAGCTTTTGTATTCTAAGGAAGAAAGAAATAGAAGGATGGCAGATTGACTTGCAAGGAATAGGTTGGGAGGAGATCCCTGTTGAACAGAAATGACACCACACAACCCTGTCACAGTAATGTCTGCAAGACATGCTGGATCATCGACATGGACGCCATCATCTCACTTGAGGACAGCCATCCATCAGGTACATGGTACATACACTTGAAACTTGGCCAATGTTGTCTACCTAATACACTGCACGAAAAGATGTCCTGAGGCATGGTACACTGGGAATATCATGCAGATGCTACAACAACAGATGAATGGACATCGCTCAACAATCACCAGCCAGGAGTGTTCTCTTCCTGTTGGCGAATGCTTCAGCAGTCATGGGCATTCGGCCTCTGATCTTCGGGTAAGCATTCTCCAAGGCAGCCTTCATGACACACAACAGTGCAGAGGTGCAGAGCAGACACCGATAGCCAAGTTGCGCACACATGAGGATGGCCTCAACCAGGATCCTGGGTTAATGTCACATTATCTATAACCCCCCTGACTTGCCTGGGCTTGCAAAATCTCACTAACTGTCCTGTCTGGAGACAATACTCGTCTTTTTAATCTGTACTTAATGCTCTCTCCACTCACACTGTCTGTACCTTTAAGACTTGATTACCTGTAAAGACTCGCATTCCAACCATTGTGTCTTTATATTGCCCTGTTTGTGAACGCAACTCCCACTTACCTAAAGAAGGGGCAGAGCCCCGAAAGCTAGTGACATTTGCTACCAAATAAACTTGCGGGACTTTAACCTGGTGTTTTGAGACTTCCTACTGTATTTATCACAAAGGCCACTATCTCCACATCAAACAGAAGAGACCAGTCTTGTAAAAGCCATGTGATGTTAAGGGAACCATTCCCCAGCTCTGCTGTTGAGGCTGATTGACAGATGGGGGTGATTGACAGGTGGGGGTGATTGACAGGTGGGGGTGATTGACAGGTGGGGGTGATTGACAGGTGGGGGTGATTGACAGGTGGCCACTGCAGTTCGGCCCCTCCCCCACTGCCACTCACTCCTCCCCATTGCAGCTCGGCCCCTCCCTCTCTGCAGCTTGGTCCCTCCCCCACTGCAGCTCGGCCCCTCCCCCACTGCAGCTCGGCCCCTCCCCCTCTGCAGCTCGGCCCCTCCCCCCCATTGCCTACGTGCCGAACCTGACTCGGCTGCTCTCACGCAGCCGCAGCGCAGACGACGTGCGCCGCGTTTTATGATGGACAGTCGGACAGACCAATCAGACAGAGCGGTGTTGCCCGGCAGCGACCAATGGGCGGAGAGGGCGGGGGCTGGTTGGCGCTCGCGGCTGGGAGAGGCGTCCATTTGCTTGTGGGTCACTGAGGTGAAGGTGCTGAGAGAGAGGGATAGAGGGATTTAATATATAAAACAATCAGCTGCAAAAATGTCTCTGTCTAATAAATTGACTCTGGATAAAGTGGATGTGAAGGGGCAGCGGGTGATAATGAGGTAAGTTTTTATTATTATTATTTCTACAGTACAGCGGGGAGATTTACCTCATTGCAGAGTCAGACTTAATGGTAATTCAGACTGAGGGGTGTTAAATAGAACTCATTTATCACTGAATAATAATGCAGCATGTCTAAATCGTTCACAATTAAAGTACAAAAATAATGTAATTTGTCCAGGGTATTGAATTTTTAAATGGGATCCATTGGGCCCTATGCTGAGTATAAATGACTGGGCTGGGTATGTGTAAAGCTCAGTAAGAATTTAGCAACACCAATTTTAAATCCAACCGATTTATTTGATAGTAAAATTGCGAGCTTTCGACACTCTGTGTCTTTGTCAGGCAAATGCAGTGTTCTGGACCAGAATTCTTACTAAGTTCTTACTATCCCAGTCCAATGCCGGCATCTCTACATTATGTATAAAGCAGCATCCGGCCTCATGTACAAAACTGCTGAAATATCTGCAGAATTGCACAACATTTTTCAGAGTGGTGGGGAGAGAGGGTGTATGAAACTGCTCATCTTCTGAGGCTACCGTATGTACACTCACTCCCATTAGTGGCTCTATTCCTACAAACCCTAAATCATTAATGCTCTTTCAAGTATGTTTAGCCATTAGTTTTCTTCCCCCATAAGGAGGAAGGAAACATTAAACCGATCTCTTTGTTTGGAGCTGGTTTTAAGTGAGATGAAGCTATGGGTTCCTACATGCCATGATGCCAATTAACATTAAGCTGGATTGCTGTTTTTAATTTAATTTCTTGTAACGTGCTGGTGTTTTAGTTCTTGTTTTTACCTGTGGTTGTGTTATCTGATCACTTTTTGTAAGATGCTTCCTGTACATTTTTCTTTTGAGGGAGCAAAGAGGTTTTAAGGTGCCAACCCAGAGATACCGCTGCCACTGCCGTTTGGTTAACCAATGAGCAGGAGAATATTGAGATGACCTTTAATCTTAAATGCCAGAACACACATGTTAATGTATTTCTGCCTTGGTAGTAAGTGTTTGTAGGAGAACTCCATATGAATGAAATAAAGATTAAAGTCCTTTCCCTCTTTTTCACTGATGAGAGTTTGGGGAAAATTGCACAGTTTTTTCAAAAAAATGCTCTGAAAGATGGCCTCAAATATTCCAAAGATATGAAGTGCTGAATAGCTACAGTTCAGAGCTCTTAGGCTATATTGGATTTTATTCCAAGCCCTCCAGAATGAATCATATAGAATCTCTACGACCTTGAAGGAAGTCATTCAGCCCGTTAGGTCTGCACTGACTCAAATGGAGCATCTTATCCAGGTCCTATCCTATGTATTTACCCCACTAATCCCCCAAACCCACACATTTTGGGGAAATTTAGTATCGCAGTTCTACAGACTCTGTGAAAATTCTCTTATACCTATATTCCAATTGTTTTTTAAAAAACAGGCCTAGTTTAAAGTTGACCACTGTTCTGTGGTCTTGGTAATATTACAGTTGATCTCTTTCCCTGTAGAATGAAAGAGGGAACATGTTGAAGGGCTGCAGTTGGAGCCAAATCTTCCCAACAAAAGCCCTGACATGTTGAGTTACTCTATACTTGATGAGTTGCCCTTCTGCAGTTTTTGATAGTCCCAAGACAGATGACCCTAATTATTTTTGGCGCAGAGAGCCTTTGATTGCCAAAAATATACATGCATTTGAAACTGCAGATCAGAATTATTTGAATGCTCTCCTTGTACCAATGGTGATTTATTTTAGTGCTTTGGTAAAGAATTACTGTATTATATTTCTGATTTAGCTGAGATTTTTCAAGTTTCAAGTCAACAAAAGTTCTCTTACTGTTGCCATTTTTTAGTAGTGAGGTGCTTTTATTTGACAGCAATTTTAGTGCTTATTTTTGTTTAAATGCTAATATTGCTAACTATTGGATCTTTGCACAGTGGTCAGGCTAAGTAGTCAGGCCCATTCAATGATGCAATGGGAGAATGACTAAGATTTCTTGTGTTCATTCTGAAAGTATTCTGGTGCCATCCAACCCTAAGTGTGGAGAATCTGAGTGTGAGGTTGTAGGTGGGACATATTAGTAATGTTGCATGCAGATGCCAAATGGTGCAGTCAGGACACACATGCTTGGTTGCATGAGATATCAATCATCAATAAGCATACAAATGATCAAGTAAAAACTCTGAATACTGCCAAAAACATAAAATCTTTTTAGAGGTGGGGACAGATTTAATGCTTTAGAAATGTTTTGTTTCAGGGAGAATGTGATTGGAACATTCTGTCAGAATAATTGAATTGTAATCGATCGTTGAACCTACGGTATTTTGTCTGTGAAATTTTCCAGCTAGCTTGACTTAGTCCTGAGCTCATGTAAACTTTAATTGTAGTAACATGGGTTTCTGGTTTAAGATCATTCATACATGTGAGACCTTTTACTTAATCATTTGTGCAATTCAGTAATGAGATTTCTAATTTAGTCCAGTGACACACATGTTCAGACTACAGTTGTTGATATCTATAGGATATTACTGCTACATCCTAATCCTACATCACAGACCGTAGATTCCTTTCACTGTGGATTGAATAGGCCCAAAGAATTTTAACAAAATAATTGTTTAAATCTATACTCGTTCTGCAGTCATGTGTAAATTTATTAATCCTACTGTCTGAGCGATGTCTGTCCCTCGTTGATTCCTTTATATAGAACATTCAGAAGCAGAGCTCAGATGAATGAGTGATAATATTCTAATGATGAATAATCTGAAAACCCTGAATTAGTAGGATGTGAAGTGAGAGTTGAGTGGGAGACATTTTACATTGCGAGAGGTTATCAGGATGAATGGATTCAAGACCATTACATAAAATGGAGGTGATTTGAAGAGTGAGTTTGCAAAATTTCTCTCAATAAATGTACCACATTAACATTAATTATTCAATGCTAATCTAAATTTAATGTTAAAATTATTGAAATTAATATTAAATTCATTTGTTACCCATGGTTTAATTGGTAGACTCACCTCTGAGCAAAAGGTTCTGAGTTTCGCTCTTAAACTCAAGCATAAAAATATAATGATGTTCCAGTGTAGTACTGAAGGAATGCTACATAGTCAGCGATACCTTTTTCTGGTAGAAATATTAAAATGAGGTCCTGTTCCTTAGGTGGATGTGAAACCTGCTGTGACATTATTCCGCAGTTGAGCAGTTGAGGATGTCTTGGCAAATATTTATTCTTCAATCTACATCACAAATGTACCATAATATGGTCTTTCTCAAATTGCAGTTTGTGAGAGTTTACTGTGTGCATTTCTCCTATTTAATTAGCTATAAAGTTCTTTAATTGTGAAAGCTGCTATATTTTTAAGGAATTTCAAGGAATTTTTAATGCAGTATGTTCCTGATTATTCACTTTACCTTAATCAGTTTTGAAAACTGTTTTGAAAAATGTTCTTTATATAATCTTAATAGCATTGTTTTAAGGATATACCATCTTGTGAATAACTGACATGTTCCTGGATACCCTTTCCAAATAATGATAAACTACCACGCACCCCGACAAATATTAACTTTGCAAGTAAACTCCTGTCCCAACCTCCAGTGAAATATCCCAAAATAAAGCACCACCACCATCATTGCAGAAAATATGTAATATGTTGCAATGAGCGATCAAATCCAGGAATCTGACAGTCAGATATTTGCTGACCATGTAGGATTCTGTCAGTTATTGAGGTTTCAGCTTGAAGACCTAACCTTGCAGTTGTCCAGTGAGGGTTGACTAATGTTGCCCAAGGGAAGATTCATGCCCCATTCTGGTCCTGAAGGGCAGTGTTGAAAACTCCAGATATCCCAAAGTATTTTGCAACTATTAAAAGTGGAATAATATTTATAATATATTACTGTTGAATTATTTTCCTTTCTTCATTAAACTGTTTTTGCAGTATCTTGTACATATAGACTGTTGTCATTGAGAATACGATGTAGTGAATTTTTTGGGGGGATTGTATTCAGTGCCCAAACTTGTCGTTGTTCCTTGGGTATTTTTAGTGTAACACAGCTGACTTTCAGATCTTTTTAATTGGTTTATTTGGTCTCTGTGTCAAATACACATAGGAGGACAGGTTACTAACTTGCTGCTTGATCTCTTGAACCATCTTCAGGGTAATTTTGTTATTGCCTTGCCCTTTAGAGAAACAACTTGATTCTCTGTGAGGCACACACAAGATCAGGAACCACATACGGTGTGTGAATGGACTTGATTATCAGCTATTTCACTTCCATAGCACGGCAATTCTGGAATGTTGTATACTGATCTGGTGACCCTTCGGGTCTCATCCAAGTGACCATGAATAATAATCAGCAATATAAATCCAACTTGCATCATGGTGCTGATGTAACTGTAATGTCTCTTGTGCTGTCCCACCTCATGTCCAACTGAACAGGAAGCTAGAGTATAACCTGGAACTTTCTGGTTTGGATAGTGCAGTTTCGTTCTACTGTTATCAGTTTTTATAAAATGGCTATTATTGAGATGCTTTGATACAATGACACCCTCCAGCATAATTAAAATATTGATTCGGTTGCTGCATACAACATCCTTATACAAATAGCTTTTCATTGTCAATATTTGCTACAAACTTAGTGTTTTAGTAATATTTATATATTAAAAGTGATTGAATCCTTGGTGCTATGTGCAGGTTAGGTTGGTTGGCCATGCTAAAATGGCCCCTTGGTGTCCTGGGATGCTTAGGTTAGAGGGTAAATATGTATGATGTGGGGGTAAGGCCTGGATGGGATTGTGGTCGATGCAGACTCGATGGAATGAAGGGCCTCTTTCTGCACTGTAGGATTCTATGATTCTATTACTGAATTGTAACATCACTGTCTTGCAGGGTGGACTTCAATGTACCAATGAAGAATAATCAGATCACCAACAACCAAAGGTAACATGTATTTTGATTACCAGCTTTCTAGCAAGTCTGTTTATAATAATTGTTGATTTTTTACTTTTCCAACGTATGATTAACCCAACTGTATAATTTTGATATTATGTTTAAAGTCTTTATCAGAAGTAAGATGTGCATGAATTTTTCCCTTTGCTCACCTGAAGGTATTTGCCATTCTCTCTTAGACAATTGGCTGTTTTACACAAATGAATTCAGAAATCATATTTTGGCAGACTATTCCATAATCACAATCATCAGGATATGCCTGATTCTATTCTCTGCTGATAACCACATGTTCACCTTTTGACACCACATGTGTCAAATTTGGGAATGGTTCTCCAACTATCAACATGTACGACAAAGAAGTTTAATGTAGATTAAGATGTAACAATGAAGATACAGATGTCGAGGCAAAGCTTATCTGGGATACTGTGATGCCATTGACACTCATCACGGGATTAGCTTTTCTATCTTTTTGAGAGCGTGATTATGTGCTATATTGCAGCGTGTAGTCCTGATACAGTGAAGCTTTGTTGCTGTGAATATATAGTCTATATTAGTGTACATTGCATAGAGATCAATACAGTAATGAGACTCGACCATTTGGGACTAAGGAAAATGTGTGACTATAATATGCTATTGAACGTTATTTGGGTTCTGCGTCTGGAGTTCAGATATTCTTTTAACTCTACCATACTTTAACATGCATTAACAAAGTCTGATTTGAGATTAACTGGTACTTATTGAAAATGCTTTTGAACAAGAAAGATTTTGAGGGAACAGAAAGAGTAATGTACTGTGAGCTGAGAGGGTGGCAGTAAAGCACCACTTTAATATATTTGAACTTTATTCCTTTTTGACAGGATTAAAGCTGCAATTCCAAGTATTCAGCACTGTCTAAACAACGGAGCCAAGTCGGTGGTTCTCATGAGCCACTTGGGGAGGCCTGATGGTGTCCCCATGCCAGAGAAGTTTTCACTGGCCCCAGTTGCAGAGGAATTGAAGAAACTTATGGGAAGGTAACATGAAAGCCTAATAGCTAAATCACTTAGACATCCTTTAATATGCTTAAAGGAAGCTTTATTGTTATAAATAAAATATTCAAAAGTATTCAGGAGGTAAAGAGATGTTTTCAACAAGTTTATACAGTTTTGATTATGCTTAGTAGATTTTTGATTGGAACTCTTCTTTTGTCTGTCGAGGTGAATGCTTGTGTCTTTTCAGAGTAAGATATGTTTCAATAATATTGTATCTTTAAGATTGCCTAGCACTATACTGCACGATAACTTTTAATGTATTAACTTGGAAATATAAATTATTTTCATGTTGTGGATTTTTGTTAAAAAGGCAGAACTGAGTTGGAGCAGATAAAGAAGCCTACAGTCAGTGCAATGAGATATGTATTCACTGGTAGCCAAGTTCTGTACACATGAGGATGACCTCAAGCGGGATCTTGGGTTCATGTCACATTACTTGTAATCCCCATGACTTGCCTAGGCTTGCAACATCTCATTTACTATCCTATCCGGAATGATACACATGTCTTTAACCAATGGTTAATGCTATCTCCACTCGTGTTGTCTGCACCTTAAGATTTGATTAGCTGTAAAGACTTGCATTCTAATCAGTATTCTGTTAACTGAGTGTTTGTCTTTATATGCCCTGTTTGTGATCGGAACTCCCCACGCACCTGACGAAGGGCAGAGCCTAGAAAGGTAGTGGCTTTTGCTACCAAATAAACCTGTTGGATTTAACCTGGTGTTTATGGGACTTTTTACTATGTTTATCCCAATCCAATTCTGGCATCTCCACATCATTAAAAAGTGTCATAGTTAACATTCACACAGCAATTCCATGGTACTTAATTTTTTTTTTTACAGAGAAGTTTCTGTTGGGGCAGGAGTCATGTAAGGCATTTCCATCTTTTGGCAGTTTCCATGAATGCAATCTTTATGGTACCAGTATTATAACCATATGGAAAAAGTGGTAATTTCCTTGTGCAGGAGTTTCCTAAATTTTTTTTTGTTTCGCAAATAGGGATATTATCTTCTTGAAGGACTGTGTTGGAAGTGAAGTTGAAAAAGCATGTGCCAACCCAGCTGCTGGAAGCGTGATTCTGCTGGAAAATCTACGGTTCCATGTTGAAGAAGAGGGAAAAGGGAAAGATGCATCTGGGAATAAGGTGAGATCTTGTATTGTGAACATAATTGTTGTTAACGTAAGTGAACATTGTTGGATAAGAATATACATAGTAAGATTGTTAAGGAGGCGCAAGAATTTCTGAAGCAGAAAAGTCAAGGGTGGAGGAGAAAGCCCCTTCAGATGGGTTAGCAATATGCTGGTGTTGAGAGTGTCTGATCTTGTTCTAGAAAATGGATGTAAGCTTGAGGGTGTAATTTGTTCACACTCATTGCGTCTTCTGGAAGTTGTGAGGTGGTCAGATGATAAGTAATGTATAACAAAAGAATGTTGAATGGATGGCGAGTGTGAGAGCTAGCAGATTAGTTTTTTAAAATTTTCATCCTTTTCACCACCTTTTTAATCTTTTGGCCAAAAATTCTCTTTTGAAATAATTTAGTAGAAAATACGTAAAAATGACTATAATGTACCAAAGTAGAACAGGATCAGGAGCTCCACACAATTTGCTATTAAAGCATCATCTAATTTCTCAACATTTGAGATCTACACAGATCGGACCTGGTATCTAGTGGGAATGAAAGAGATGAGCACAGGAGGAATTTTGTATGTGTATGTGCGTTTATTCAATGCCAGCAATAAGATTTCAGTAAGACGTAATAATGGACCCATTAAATATTCATAATGCATCCTCTTGAACAATGTTTATTTTGAAAAACTAGCAGTGTGAGCCTTATAATATTAAGGAAGCAACTGTATTATTCATAATTGTAGTAGTTTGAGATGATGAATTAGGACCAGTGCATAAGTAATTTACTTCACGGCATTGTTTACTCTCTCTAGTATTTTGGTACCAATACAGGAAAAATAAACCCCAAGGCTATGCATGTGTGCTTGGCATGTCAAAAATGGCATCAGTTTTGTTAGGTTGATTAATCTTTTGGGACTGCTGTCAGAATTCATTAAATCCACTGTCTACCTTATTAAAAATCTATCCGGCACAAGTCCTGATTTTAAAGTTCTATTTATTAAAGAGATTCATAGGTTATAGTTTAAACCATACCTCTGAATGCCAGAAGTCATCATTCCATTGAAACTCAGTGGTGACTTATTTCATAAGGTCAAATGGTATCCTAACTCTTGGATTGCTGTCATCGTTCTCGAGCTACGAAATCTAATTGGTTTCTTGTACTGCCGTCCCCCCGATACAGTAATAACTGCTTTAGTTTCTGTCATGCTGACCTTTACAGGCTGATATTGGAGACTCCCTGACCTCAGACTCCATAGGCTGTTAAGGCGTTTGGATTTTTTTGCAGTAACTTAATTTAGTACGCATGCTAGCTATAAATAGCTGTCACAAAGTTGCGAGTTGATCTTTTTGCAGACTCAGCAATATTTTCTTACCCCAGACTTGTTCGTGTATATTTGTGCCCAATTATTTGTGCTCAATTCTCTTAGAAATATTTTGCAACCATCTTTGCTGTTTGTAGTGTTTTAATTTTAAAAATATTGCAATTTTCAGTGATTAGCATATTTGGATAAATAGCTTGAGAATGGTTTAGTTTTACTTGGGAGCAGTTTACTTTCTTACCTATTGAATCAAATTTGATGTAGAAGGGGGTAAAATAACAAGTTAGGATGTCTTTTCTCCAAAATGATAAAATGTACAAATTGTATTTTTTTTAGATAAAAGCAGATAGTGAAAAGGTTAAAAGTTTCCAAGCTTCACTGTCAAAGTTGGGTGATGTATATGTCAATGATGCTTTTGGAACAGCTCACAGAGCACACAGGTGAGCGGTTTGGCTTGTTTCTTTTTGACTCTGATCGACTGATAAATCTCCGGGGCCTGATGGCATTTATCGCAGGCTGCTTAGGGAGGTGCGAGGTGAAATTGCTGGGCCTCTGACGCAAATCTTTGTCTTTGTCTCTTCTTTGGACACAAGTGAGGTCCCAGAGGACTGGAGAATAGCTAATGTTGTACCGTTGTTTAAAAAGGGCAGTAAGGATAACCCTGGAAATTATAGGCCGGTGAGTTTGACGTCAGTGGTAGGGAAGCTGTTGGAGGGGAGTCTTAGAGATAGGATGTATAGGCACTTAGAGCGTTGCGATCTGATTAGGGATACGCAGCATGGGTTTGTTAAGGGAGGTCGTGCCTTACAAATCTGGTAGAACTTTTTGAGGAGGTGACGAAAACGGTGGACGAAGGGTGAGCCGTTGATGTCGTCTATATGGATTTTAGTAAGGCGTTTGACAAAGTCCCTCATGGGAGGTTAGTTGAGAAGGTCAAGGCTAATGGGATACAAGGACAGGTAGCTAGATGGATAAGTAACTGGCTTGGTAATAGGAGACAGAGAGTAATAGTGGAAGGGTGTTTTTCTAGCTGGAGGTTGGTCACTAGTGGTGTGCCGCAGGGCTCGGTACTGGGACCTCTTCTATTTGTAATATATATAAATGACTTGGAAGAGGGAGTAAGTGGAGTGATCAGCAAGTTTGCAGATGATACAAAGATGGCTGGACTTGCGGATAGTGAGGAGCATTGTCAGGCGATGCAGCAGGACATAGATAGGCTGGTAGCTTGGGCAGACAGATGGCAGATGGAATTCAATCCTGATAAATGTGAGGTGATGCATTTCGGGAGAAAGAATGTAGGGGGGAGGTATATGATAAAGGGTAGACCTATTAAGAGTATAGAAACGCAGAGAGACCTGGGGGTGCAGGTGAACAAGTCTCTGAAGGTGGCAGAGCAAGTGGAGAAGGTTGTGAAGAAAGCATATAGTATGCTAGCCTTTATAGGAAGGGGTATAGAGTACAAGAGCTGGCCTTTAATGTTGCAGTTGTATAAAACGTTGGTGAGACCTCATTTGGAATACTGCGTCCAGTTCTGGTCGCCTTACTACCGGAAGGACGTGGAGACTCTGGAGAGAGTGCAGAGGAGGTTTACCAGGATGCTGCCTGGTATGGAAGGTCTGAGTTACGAGGAGAGGTTAGGCAAATTGGGACTGTTTTCCTTAGAAAGACGTAGACTTAGAGAAGATCTAATAGAGGTGTACAAGATTATGAGGGGTATAGATAGAGTAAACAGGGTTAAGCTTTTTCCTAGGATGGACTCAAATAGCACGAGGGGTCACGGGCTTAGGGTGAGGGGGGTAAGGTATAATTTGGATGCTAGAGGAAGTTTTTTCACACAGAGGGTGGTGGGGGTATGGAATGCGCTGCCAAGTAAAGTGGTGGAGGCAGGTACTCTGGAGTTATTTAAGAAATACTTAGATGAGCACATGAACAGAATGGGAATGGAGGGGTATAGAAAACTGATTTAAAATAGGGATCATGAGCCTTGGGAGTCCCTGGGAAGTGTGTAAATAGATGATGATATTGATGTACTTGTTTTTATCCTACAGGTGCTTTGGTCCACCTTGTTGTCTAACAAGGGACATACACACGATGGGTCGTGAGAGGGCTGCTCTTGGATTTTTTTCGAGAGTATCCTAGTGCTTCACGTCGTTAGTGTATGCTTGACCTGGACCATTTGATGGGCAACATGACAGCTCAGTGACTATCGCTGTGCTGTGCAGATACATGGATATGGGCCTGTGTCTGTGGGAGTTTGCGCATTCTGCCCGTGCTTGCGTGGGTTTTCTCCAGGTGCTCCGGTTTCCTCCCACATCCCAAAGATGTGCTGTTAGGCTAATTGGCAAAACAAATTCTCCCTAAATTGTCTCAAATTTGGTTTTTAATCCATAGATCTATAAACATAGACAGGGATCATGGGTAGAGGTGGTAACATCGGGGTGGCGGCGCGAGTTCATTGGGCCGAAAGGCCTGTTTCCCGTGCTGATTTGTTTGATAAGGGAATTAAGATTATGGGGAGCAGGTGGGAAAGTGGAATTGATCTGCTTCAGATCAGCCATGGTCTTATTGAATGGTGGGGCAGGTTTGAAAGGCTAGACGGTCTACTCCAGCCCCTATTTCTTATATTATTGTGACTCAAGTACATTTTTGTACTGGATTCAGGTAAGTATATTATATATGATAGTTATACGTATAGGGTGTAAAAGTTCAGTATGCTAATAACATAGAAGTAGACGGTTTGACAAATGAAGTTTACTATAAAATACTTTGGGAAGGCATGGACAGGTTAGTGGTATAGGTGATAGTTGGGTGAAACATTTTAACGTAGGGGACTATAACGTAATTTTTCTTAACAAAAATGAAAAGTGAGAGCATACGCTCAATGGTAGAACACTTCAGGATGTAAATGAATGCAAAAACATATGTTCAATTATAAATTACTTGTAAATAATCGGCTGATAAAGCATTGTTTTTAAAAGCCAGTAGAATTTGGGATTTTATAAATTGAATAAAGTATTGATGAATCGTACATCAAATTGCCAAATCAGCAGTTAGAGGACTGTGGGTAATTATTGTCTAGAAATATCTTCAACACAATCAGAGCAAAGTCGTTTCAGTGTAAATTTTTAAACAGTTGTTAAATTTGAGCTTAATAATTCAAACCCTTTATAAATACAGTGGTCAAAAATTAAAGCAAAATACCCTGGACGTTGGAAGTCTGAGATTAAAAACTGAAAATGTTGGTAAAACTTCCAGGTCTGGCATCATCTGTGGAGACAAAAGCAGAATTAACCTTTCAAGTCATTGTTGAATTTGTTCTTCTGAAGGTAAATTACTAATATCCTTGTTCTGATGATTTATGTTTTTTTTTTACGCAGCTCCATGGTTGGTGTAAATCTGCCAAAGAAAGCTGCTGGTTTCCTGATGAAGAAGGAGCTTGAGTATTTTGCCAAAGCTCTGGAAACCCCTGAGAGACCCTTCCTTGCCATTCTGGGTGGGTAAGTATCAAATTATTCAAACTTCCTTACTTAGGTGTGTAAGAACTTTTAGAACTGCCAGTATATCTGCTTCATGTGATATATCATCAAATGTTCTCCACCTGAAATAAAATGGATAACTTTTGTCCAATGCCAATGATAAATGACAAAGGTATTACATGTTGTAAGTCATAGAACGTAAAGGACCAAATCCATTAAGGACAGAGGAAAAATGCCAAACGTTACTGGGACTCAGCTTGCCTGTTAAGTGAACAACTGTAATGCTCATTGCAGTTTAAAATGTAATTTGTATCTCTGCTGACGTAGTTCACTCAAATTAAGTATTGTATAAGGGGAACAAATATAAATTTCAATTTGGGTGATGCAGCCATCTTCTATCATGCAATTTTAATGCTGCAAGAAAATACTTCTGAGTGGAAGGAGCAACGTGTCTGAGAATGGAGAAAGCTATCTGTGAAAAATAAATTGCAATATAAACACACTGCCTCTTAGTGGCAATGAACTGCAAAAACAGGTCTGTATGAGAAGAACCTTGTTTAAAAGACTATAGAACAGCATTTTGTGCTGGCTTCAGTGTACACTTACATTAGGCTCAAAAACTGAAATTTGCACCTAGGAACATACCTTCATGTTATGTTAAAATAATCAGAGAATTACTTCTATAGCATCTTATTTTGACATAACTATTCTAAACTGTAGCAACCATAGAAGGTAACTGCAGTTATTGTCAGAAGCTAAAGTGTGCTCAATTATTCAGTGTCTTTAAAAACTTTCTGCTCAGCATAGTGTTGTGAAAAATAATACTGCATTGGCTGACCCTACTATTCTTTCAGAGGAAAGCCGAGAAGTGTAATTATTTTCAAAGTCGCAACCATTAAAATCAATGTGTATTAAACCGTATACTGATACTAATCCATTAAATCTGCCTCAATCTTCTTTTTCCTAAGGATTATTAACACTTGTCCATATTGTATAACAATTTAGTTTTTTAAAAAAACGTGAAATTGTGTAGTTTTAATGCCTACGTTTGTTGTTCAACAGGGCTAAAGTTCAGGACAAGATTCAGCTTATCAGTAACTTGCTAGATAAAGTGAATGAAATGATTATCGGAGGAGGCATGGCCTTTACATTCCTGAAGGTCCTCAATAATATGGAGGTATGTGTGTCAGCAGAATTACACCATCATGCTTCCAGTTTGCTAAGTCAAACAATGGATTTCATACATCCTATTGCAACATGAATTTCAGTTTAAGAGCATTGGTAAGCAAATATTGCAATTATTGCACTGCCTTGAACTTTTACATTACATATTATGAAACTCCTTGACCAGAGAACACTTTTTACTTTTTGTGTTTCTATGTACTTTTATGACTTTTTAAAAGATAGATTTTACAGCAGATAAATATTTCCATTTCTTTATCAGGAAAGTTAGAGTTTTAGAATGTTATAGCAGAGAAGCCAGTCTGAAATAACTATCCATTTGCTCCCATAGCCTGCAAACCTTTCATGGAATCATGGAGTAGTTATGACAGCCATTCGGCTTGGCATATCTGTGTTGCCTCGCAGTAAGAGTTACTCAGTGAATCTCAATCCCTACCTTGTTCCTGCAGCCCAACAATTTTTTCCCTTCAGATAATTATCCAATTCCCCTTTGAAAATCTTTTCACTGATTCGTTACAGTATAGAAGGAGGCCATTCAGCCTATCTAGTCTGCATCAGCACTCCGATAGGTCATCCCACCCAGGTCCTGTCCCCGTAAATCCATGTTTTTATCCTACTAACCTCCCTAACCTGCATGTCATGGGACATTAAGATGCAATTTAGCATTGCCCATCCACCTAGCCTGCGCATTTCTTTGAGTGTGGGAGGAAACCCATGCAGACACAGAAAAAATATAAACTCCACACAGATAGGCATCCAGGACTGGAATTGAACCTGGGTCACTGGTGCTATGAGACAGCAGTGCTAATTAATGATTAAATCTGTCTTCACCACATTCTCAGGCAATGCATTCTACATCCTAATTATTCACTGAGAGAAAATGATTTTCTTTTATGCCATTGAGTCCTTTGTCAATTACCTTAATTTTGTGTCTTCTGGATCTCCTGTTGTTGCTTCATTGCCAGGCTTAAAGCATGTAGATGTATAACTACGTTTCTAATTGTCCTAGAATGTGATATTTTTTGATGCCAGCGTTCTTAAATGTAGTTATGCAATTGCTACACCAGTTGGGTCTCTTGTAGAATAGCAGAAGGATTTTGCAATAAAACGAGTAAAAAAGGCGCTTGGCGGAGTGCACTCCTCCACCATGCTGTGTTAATGGTATTATAATTATGCGGCATTTCTTTGCTTTTCACTGTCTAGTTAATGCCCTCAAACTACAAAGTTGAAGAAGAAACCCTTTTTATTTAGAGGGAGCTTCAAACCAATACACATCCAATAACCAGCTCTGAAAACTCTGCTCTCACTTTTTGATAGCTGTGACAATTCCCATCACAACAGTTGAGACGGTCCGCAATATTCTAAAACAATAAACCAAATTCTAAATAAATTAGTTCTTAACATTCAAAAAAGGACAAATTGACTTTTTCACTTACTTTCCAATTTTAACAGATCCTTAAAAAAAAGTTTCCAGGATCTATATCCAGATCTGCATCTTCTCTAAAAGTTAGTCAGTTCTTCATTAGGCCATACTCTACCTGTTTCCGAGTATTGTTGAAATCCATCTATTAGTTTTTAAGAAGCATTGTTTACTTACTAACATGGGGATAAGCGTTACTATCAGTGTTAGAGGTAATAAGTCAATATTGCAATGGTGTCAAATATTAGGATATCTTTGCAGATTTTTACAAATCTTGGTAAAGATTTCAGTGTTGATAGGAGCAGTATACAATGGTTTCTGGCTTTTTTTGTTATTAAAAATTATATTTTTTTCATTTTTAGATTGGCAATTCTCTATATGATGAAGAAGGGTCTAAAATAGTCAATGACCTGATGGCCAAGGCTAAGAAAAATGGGGTGATCATTACACTGCCTGAAGATTTTGTGACTGCTGACAAATTTGATGAAAATGCCAGTGTTGGAACAGCCACTGTGGCTGGTGGAATCCCTGCAAACTGGATGGTAAGATAGTTTATTAATTGTTAAGAGCTCAGATGCTATTTTAAATCATACATTTCATGTCCTCAACTTCCAAAGTATTTCAGAGCCAATGAATTACTTTTTGAAATACAATCCCTATAATGGGGGAAACTGAGCAGCAAACTTTCTCATGGCAATGACTTAGGAATAGCAACTGAAGTAAAGGAAACAACCTTGATCTGCTTCAGCCAGGTTTGTGACTTTCATGCTCATTAAGGCCAGTGGTGTGAAGAGAATGAAAAACTTTCACATTCTGAATATCAACATTAGGCATTCCTAGTTAATGTAGTGTAGCCATCTGCTGAACAAAGTATGCTCTGAGTGGGGCTGAAATTTTCAAATTCTCACTCAATTTTTGTAAAATTTTAAACTCTTGCAATTTATGACCAGCTGTACTGAACAATATTTCTATTTGTGCTCTTAAAAAAAACAAAGGAAATGTTTCGATTAGTTTGTCTAGTTGTAGCAATATCTTGATAGGCTATTAATACCTTTCCAGTTTTTATTGTTTGAATATAGGAAACATATCATTATGTACATGTAGAGGATAAAAGTGCAGAATTTTTCTCTCCTCAATTTTTTATTTTTAAATAAAATTGGTTTTAACAGGATTACAATATAATGCTAGAAGGGAAGGAGCTGGCAGGCTTGCACATGTCAAAGTTGGGCTTGAGTAGAGCAATAAATGTGTGGCCTTTATGTATTTCTTGTTGCCATGTTTGTCATGCTCTAGATGACTGTTCTGTATGATCAATGATTTAAATCCCCTATCCTTTGACAAGGTATTGCATGATAGGTTGCATACATATAGAATATATAGAATAGAATACATCATGGGATCTAGGGTGAGATAACTAAATGGAAACAAAATTAGCTTGATGACTGAAGCCAGAGGGTGATTTTGTTTTTCAAAATGGAAGCCTGTGACCAGCAGTGTACCTCAGGGATCAGTGCTGGGTCTACTGTTATTTGTCATTTATATCAATGATTTGGATGAGAGTATTGGAGGCATGGTTAGTAAGTTTGCAGATGATACCAAGATTGGTAGCATAGTGGACAGTGAAGAAAGTTATTTCGATTGCATTAGGATCTTGATCAATTGACTGGTGGGCTGACGAATGGCAGATGGAATTTAATTTAGATAAATGAGAGGTGGTGCATTTTAGTGGATTGAACCAGGGCAAAACTTATTCAGTTAATGGTAGGGTGTTGGGGAGAGTTACAGAACGAAGAGATCTAGGGGTACATGTTCATAGCTTCTTGAAAGTGGAATTACATACGGACAGAGTGGTCCTGGTTTCATTGGTCAGAACATTGAATGCAAGAATTGGGACATCTTGTTGAAGTTATACAAGACATTGGTAAGGCCACACTTAATGCGTGCAGTTCTAGTCACCCTATCATAGAAAAGATATTAAACTAGAAAGAGTGCAGAAAAGATTTTCTAGGGTGTTACAGGGTGGTTTGAGTTGTAAGGAGATGCTGGATAGACTGGAATTTTTTTCTCTGGCGTATGGAAGGCTGAAGGGTGATTTACAGAGGTGTATAAAATGAGTATAGTTGCTAGATAGTCTGCCTTTTCCACAGGTAGGGAAGTCCAAAGTTAGAGGGCATAGGTTTAAGGTGAGAGGGGAGAAACACAAAACCAGAGGGACAATTTTTTTCACAGAAGGTGGTGAGTTTTGGAACAAGCTGCCAGAGGTAGTCATAGATTCATAGAATCCTACAGTGCAGAAAGAGGCCCTTTGGCCCATTGAGTCCACACCAACCACAATCCCATACAGGCCCTACTTTCATATCCCTACATATTTTACGCGCTAATCCTTCTAACTAAGCATCTTAGGACACTAAGGGGCAATTTTAGCATGGCCATTCAACCTAACCTGCACATCTTTGGACGGTGGGGGGAAACCAGAGCACCCAGAGGAAACCCGCACAGACACGAGGAGAATGTGTAAGGTCCATACAGACAGTGACCTGAGCTGGAAATTGAACCCAGGTCCCTGGAGCTGTGAAGCAGCAGTACTAACCACTGTGCTACCATGCCGCCCTTAGTAGAGGCAGGTATAATTTTGTCTTTTAAAAAGCATGTAGACAGTTACATGGATAAGATGAGTACATCAGCCAAATGGAGGCAATTGGGACTAGCTTCGGGATTTTATAAAAGAGGGCGGCGTGGACAAGTTGGGCTGAAGGGCCTGTTTCCTTGCTCTAAACCTCTATAACTTGAAGGTATAATAAAGATGTCTCAATATTTTGTTATACTGTGAAATATTGCAAATTTATTTCCACAACCCAGGTTTTGATGTGTCTTTGAATAATTTTTCTCTTCACAAGGGTCTGGACTGTGGTCCCGAGAGTCTTAAGAAATTTGTTGCTGCTGTGGGCAGGGCCAAACTGATTGTGTGGAATGGCCCTGTTGGTGTGTTTGAATGGGACAAATTCGCCTGTGGCACTAAGGGAGTAATGGACAAGGTTGTGGAAGTTACCCAGAAGGGTTGCATCTCTATTATTGGTAAGTACGAGTGGGACTTGGAAAGTTGCTTAATTCTGATTTTTTTTGGCCTTCTTGGGTAGAGGTAAGTTGTGCTGATACTAATGGAATTTAAACTGCCATTTAGTCTTCACATTTTTATGTTATGAAGTTTTAAATTTACACTGCCAGAAATGTAATTTTCCGGTGAATTGAATATCATAATTCCTTTGTAAAGTCCAACTGAGGGCAATTTTGGTACCTTTCTGCACAGGTTCTTTCAAAAACACTTTACGTTGAGATAAAATTACTCTTAGATGTGCTCATGGTTGAATAAGTTATTGCAGAAGGATTTTCAAAATTTTGTGAAAGTGAACAAAGAAAATTACAACACAGGAACAGGCCCTTTGGCCCTCCAAGCCTGCACTGACCATGCTGCCCTACTTAACTAAAACCCCCTACCCTTCTGGGACCATATCCTCCTATTCATATATTTGTCAAAATGCCTGTTAGAAGTTTCTATCATATCTGCTTCCACTACTTCCCCTGGCAGCAAGTTTCAGGCACCCACCACCCTCTGTTTAAAAAAAAACTTACCTTAATTCTCTTTTAAACCTTGTCCCTCACACCTTAAACCTATGCCCCCTTGTAATTGACTCTTCCACCCTGGGAAAAAGCTTCTGACTATCCACTCTGTCCATACTTCTCATAATCTTGTAGACTTCTATTGTGTAGCTGATGCCCTCCATACCAGGTAACATCATGGTAAATCTTTTCTGTACTCTCTTCAGTGCCTCCACATCCCCCTGGTAGTGTGGCAAGGTTGTATAAAGCTGCAACATGACTTGCCAGTTTATAAATTCTGTTCGGCAAATGAAAGCAAGTATGCCATATGCCTTCTTCACTACCTTCTCCAGCTGCATTACCACTTTCAATGACCTGTGTACCTGTACACCCAGATCTCTCTGCCTATCAGTACTCCTAAGGGTTCTGCCATTTGCTGTATTTTTCTCAGCTGTATTAGATCTTCCAAAATGTGTTATCCTTACATTTATCCAGATTAAACTCTAACCTTCCATTTGTCAGCCCAAGTTTCCAACTGATCTATATCCTGCTGTACCCTCTCATGGTTCTCACATCTGTCCGCAAATCCACCAACCTTTGTGTCATCCGTAAACTTACTAATCAAACCAGCTACATTTTCCTCCAAATCACTTGTATGTAACAAATACGAAGATCCCAGCACTGAGCACTTGTCACAGCCCTCCAATCAGAAATGCAGTCTTCCAGTGCTACTGTCTGCCTTCTTCGACCGAGCCAGTTTTGTATCCACTTTGCCAGCTCACCTCTGATCCCTTGCAACTTTACCTTCTGCACTAATGTGCCTTACCCAGAAATATATTTTAATTTCCCTGCTGTTTGGAGAGTGCATGAGAGAAGTGTTACATTGGAAAATATTACTTTTATAACCATCCACATACATGCTCTTACACAGAGGTTATTCATTAAGTCAGGATTAGAACTGGGGATAATATGTCCACCCAACTCCCTTACTCCAAAACCAATTGTTAGAATCCCTCTACTATTGTGTCTGAGCTTTTGTTTACAAAGGTAACTATTTAAGCAACCTGGTGATCAATGTAAAGAGGGACAAGGAATCACTATCTGAGGAATTGCTTCTTTCCCAGCTACCAGAGAAAGTCAAAGTAGGGTCGACAGAGAGAGCTGAATCTGAATAAACACAACAATTTTACGTTTAAACAGCTTTGATACTGTGCTCAAGTGAATTGTACGGTTAGGAGAGCAAAGTATGTGTTATCAGACTATATTAACTGGCATCAATGTAACTCCTAAATGAAGCTGCTTTTTAAAATCAGAAATATACCATGGTAGAATCCAAGAGTTCAATATCAAGCTATATGTTAAACAAAATGGTTATTTTTTTCCCTAGGTAATCTTTGTAAAATATTATAAACTTACACCTGAAATTACCTGTTGTTTTTAACTTTGTACTGTACTTAAGCACCTGGAATAAAAATGAGTAGAATGCATTAAAAGACATTAGTGGTTAGAAAGTTTGCAAAGGCACTTTTCAGTAAACTTCAATAGCTCAGAAATATCACTAGTTTCTTGCTGTTGTTGATGCTGTTTTATGTTGTAGGTGGTGGAGATACAGCCACTTGCTGCGCCAAGTGGAACACTGAAGACAAAGTCAGCCATGTGAGCACTGGAGGTGGAGCCAGTTTAGAACTGCTTGAAGGTGAATTTTAATTTTTGGTGTCTTCTGCTTTGAGTTTTTAACAATTAATGGGTGTAAATGAGTGAAGTAGCTAAATATGAATATTTTTTATCATGCGACTATAGGTGGCTAACGTTTCCTTTTGAATTTGTTCCTTGCATTGTTATAATTTAGTTTAATGAAGAAGCAAACTGGATTTTAGCTTTTTTTAGTAAAACAAACTGCAACTAATCGTTTTCGTGTCCCCAGCTCATCTCTAGTTGGGTCATTGCAAAAGCAGCCCAGTGAGTTAAGTAAAGATAAAGTAAAGTTTATTTATTAGTCACATAGAACATAGAACACTACAGCACAAACGGGCCCATCGGCCCACAAGTTGTGCCGAACACATCAAAACCTACCCAGCCATAGACCTATCTATAACCCCCAATCCCATTGGATCCCATATACTCATCCAGAAGTCTTTTAAAAGACCCCAGCGAGTTCGCCTCGACCACCACCGACGGCAGCCGATTCCATTCACTCACCACCCTCTGAGTGAAAAACTTTCCCCTAGCATCCCCTCTGTACTTGCTTCCCTGCACCTTAAATCTGTGCCCTCTCGTCGCGACCATTTCAGCCCTGGGAAATAGTCTCTGAGAGTCCACCCTATCTATTCCTCTCAACATCTTGTAAACCTCTATCAGGTCGCCTCTCAACCTTCGTCTCTCCAGGGAGAACAGTCCCAGCTCCCTCAACCTGTCTTCATAAGGCATGCCTCCCAATCCAGGCAACATCCTTGTAAATCTCCTCTGCACCCTTTCAATAGCTTCCACGTCCTTCCTATAGTGAGGCGACCAGAACTGCGCACAGTACTCCAAGTGTGGTCTGACAAGGGTCCTATAAAGCTGCAGCATTACCTCCTGACTCCTGAACTCAATCCCTCGATGAATGAAGGCCAGTACACCGTAAGCTTTCTTAACCACATCCTCCACCTGGGAGGCCGATTTGAGAGTCTTATGGACCCGGACCCCAAGATCCTCTGCTCTTCCACACAGCTAAGACTCCTACCTTTGATAGTGTACTCATTCATCCCGTTGGATCTGCCAAAATGGACCACGACACATTTATCCGCGTTGAAGTCCATCTGCCACTTCTCCGCCCAGTCTTGCATCCTGTCGATGTCATGCTGCAACTTCTGACATCCCTCCAGACCATCCACAACACCACGACCTTCGTGTCATCGGCGAACTTACTCACCCATCCCTCCACTTCCTCATCCAGGTCATTTATGAAAATGACAAACAGCAAGGGTCCTAGAACAGATCCCTGGGGCACTCCACTGGTGACCGACCTCCATGCAGAAAAAGAGCCATCCACAACCACCCTCTGCCTTCTGCAGGCAAGCCAGTTCTGGATCCACAAGGCCAAAGCCCCTTGGATCCCATGGCCTCTCACCTTCTCAAGAAGTCTTGCATGTGGGACCTTGTCAAATGCCTTGCTGAAGTCCATGTACACCACGTCCACTGCTCTTCCTTCGTCAATGTGTTCAGTCACATTTTCGAAGAACTCAATTAAGCTCGTAAGGCACGACCTGCCTTTTACAAAACCATGCTGACTATTTCTAATCAACCTAAACTTCTCCAAATGCTCGTAAATCTTGTCCCTCAGAAGCCTCTCCATCAGCTTACCAACCACTGAGGTCAGACTCACCGGTCGGTAATTTCCAGGACTATCCCTGTTCCCTTTCTTGAAAATAGGGACCACATCCGCAATCCTCCCGGACCTCTCCCGTCTCTATCGACGACGCAAAGATCATCGCCAGGGGCTCTGCAATGACATCCCTCACCTCCCACAATAACCTGGGGTACGTCCCATCTGGTCCCGGAGACTTGTCTATCTTGATAGCATTTAAAAGTTCTAACACATCCGCTTCCTTAATATCTACATACTCAATCTTTTCAGTCTGCCGCAAACTTGTAGTGCATCCTCCCAGATCACTTTCCACCGTGAATACTGAGGCAAAGTACTCATTAAGCACCTCTGCCATTTCTTCCGGTTCCATACAGACTTTTCCCTCTTCACCTTTTATAGGTCCTATCCCTTCTCTTCTCATCCTTTTACTTTCTACATATTTGTAGAAGGCCTTGGGATTCTCCTTAATCCTACCAGCCAAGGCCTTCTCATGACCCCTTCTGGCTCTCCTAATTTCCTTTTTAAGCTCTCTTCTATAAGCCTTATACTTCTCTAGATCCCCAACATCTAGCTCTTTGAACCTTTTATACACCTTTCTTTTCTTCCTGACTATGTTCACCACAGCCTTCGTGCACCACGGTTCCCGCGTCCTACCAAAACCTCCTTGTCTCACCGGAACGTTGTTGTTGTCGGAACGTGTAGGCTTACATTACACAGTAATGAGGTTATTGTGAAAATCCCCTAGTCACCACACTCCAGTGCCTATTCGGGTATACTGAGGGAGAATTTAGCATGGCCAACTCATCTAACCTGCATATCTTTGAACTGTGGGAAGAAACCCACGCAAACACAGGAAGAATGTGCAAACTCCACATAGACAGTGACCCAAGCTGGGAATCGATCCCAGGTCCCTGGAGTTGTGAAGCAGCATTGCTAACCACTGTGCCATTATTCTGCGGACAGACCTCGAGGCCCATGTTATCAACCATTCATTATTATGCTGGAATTACATGGATTTCTGAAACCTACCCTGTTGCTGAAATTCTGGGCTTGCCAGAAAGAATTCGGAAAGGGAAAAAAAAAATCAGCATAAACTGATTTGATATCAGATTTGCACATGAAAAGCCGTAAATCTTCTGCAGTATTTTGTAAATTCTGGTTTAATTTTAATGTGAAAAAGTCTATTCATAATTCAAATAGTTTTACAAATCTGGGGAAAAGCTAGACTTTGGTAATCATTTTTCTTTCTCAAAATATGGAGCATTGTAATATGGACCAACAAATTTTAAAATGTGCTGCTGACTACTTTCCTGACTCTCAAACTTTTTTTTCCCCACTTTTTTTTTGTTTTCCATTCATAGGTAAAGTTCTTCCTGGAGTTGATGCTCTCAGCAACATCTAAGATCAAAAGAACAAGTTGACTTCACCTGCGCATACACCTCAGGAGTGTCATTCTTTTGCTTTAGAACATTCAAAAAGTAATTATCTGAATACTGTAGATCACTGTATATGATGAAAATGAGCTTGATGTTTTATTTTGTTATTATAATATAGTCTAAAATATTTTTAGTATTGTCCAATTTCTGTCAAATCAGTTGTCAGTGTAATGTTGAAGCAGCTTCCCAAGCAATTGTCTTTTGTGAACTGTAATGCAAAGTAAGTTTACAGTTTCATTTTCACATGAATTGTAATGACTGCTGAATAAATGAACATGCAAAAGCCCTGGGCGTTCTTATTTAGAAATGGAGATTGTGTAAAACGGACAGCAGAATCTTTGTTTATGGTTAATTTCCTCAGATGTCTAAACTTTGCTTGATTTTCTATAAGAACATACAGGAAGTGATGATGGATAGTGAAAGGTTGGTCCCTCCAGTTGTAATGTCTTTTGCATCATACTATATCTCGCCACATGATTCTGGCGGTGTTGAGAAGTTGAAAAATACAGAATGAAAGTCCAAGCCAATTATTAGATGAAAAGAATTGAAATTTTTTATTCAATACCAATCTTTCAATAAGTGATCAGAATTAATCCCAAGAGTACGTTCCACCCCTGCTTAATGTAATGAAGTGATCACCACAGATCTAACTTTTGCTTGAAGTGATTTGGCAAATCAGTGATTATCTCAATCCACTATTTCTGAAAACTTCCCAATGTCCAACCCAGTTTCATGCTTTTAGTACTAAGGACCAGTAGCTGTTCTTACAACAATGCAGATAAACAACCATGATGAAGAACTATAGCTTCAAATCACACAATGTCTTTGCTCTGTAAAGAGATACTTCCCAGAATTTTTAAAGATTGTAAAAGATTTTAAAGATTCTGCAGCCTTCTAAAGCCTCTATTACCTGTTGTGAGGAAACCAAAACTCTCAGAATATTAACTGTGGTTGAGTCAAAATATTACATAAGACCAGCAGCGGTGTGCTTTCATTTAGCCATTTGCCCTCTAAATGAACCCCAGTATCTTATTTGCTTAGTCACATCTTCTCTACATGGTTATGAACCATAGTCTAGATGAACAGAGGGATCTTGGTGTGTATGTGCATAGATCCCTGAAAGTAGGCAGTCAGGTCGAGAAGGTTGTTAGGAAGGCATATGGAGTCTTGGCTTTTATTGGTAGAGGGATTGAATTTCGGAGCCGCAACGTCATGTTGCAACTGTACAAAACTCTAGTGCGGCCGCACTTGGAGTATTGTGTGCAGTTCTGGTCCCCACATTATAAGAAAGATGTGGAGGCATTGGAGAGGGTACAGAGGAGGTTTACCAGGATGTTGCCTGGTATGGAGGGCAGGTCTTATGAAGAGAGGCTGAGGGATTTGAGGTTGTTTTCGTTAGAAAGGAGGCGGCTAAGAGGGGACCTAATCGAAACATATAAGATGATTAGAGGTTTAGATTGGGTGGACAGTGATAGCCTTTTTCCTAGGATGGAGAAAGCTAGCACGAGGGGACACAGCTTTAAATTAAGGGGTGATAGTTATAGGACGGATATCAGAGGTAGGTTCTTTACCCAAAGGGTGGTTCGGGAGTGGAATGCCCTGCCTGCAGCAGTTGTAGATGCGCCAAGTTTGGTGGCGTTTAAGAGGTTAGTTGATAAGTATATGGAAGAGAAGGGAATGGTTTAGTTTGGAGGGGCATTGCTTTTTATATTGGTCGGCGCAACATCGAAGGCCGAAGGGCCTGTTCTGTGCTGTAATGTTCTATTAGTGATTAACGTCTTAAAATATCCAATTAGTTTTTACCACTAACTGTAGCTTTTCTACTGTGAACGGTGTATTCAGCATTTGATCTGCTAACATGTATAACTCTGCACTTTTCCAAGTTAAATGTAATTTGGTAGTTTTGAGACCATACTCCATTTGTATATCTAGATCTGCTGTAATCATGAATTTTCTGTTGTCCCAGATTTTGAACACTTCTTGGTTCTGGAGTATGGTTTGATAAGTTTAATTGCCTATTGGCTATTCTTCATATTTAAGACTTTATGAATGCAAAAACTGAAGTGTCTGCGATTATTTTTAGCCAGAAGAGCAAGGTAAATGATCTTTTTCAGCTCATTTTTGTGGTCCTTGGTATTTCTGATGTTCATAAATTTATTACAGTTTGTTCCACGTGATAGCAAGAAATGGTTGAACGCACAGGACACAGTAAATACTTGACATCCAGGCAACGCCCTGACCTGGTGCTGGAGACTTGCATTTCAGAATGAGCTGCACCCTTGGCTTAGCTGTTTTGCTACTTCTATAGTATTGCTTCTGAGCTCTTGCAAGGTTCATTCTATGCAAGGGAGCTGTTTTGAGATTGCAACCATAGCAAGAAACAGTGTCAACTCTCAACAAGCTATCCCTGGGACAGCTCCACCCTTAGTTGGAATCAAACCCAAAAGATATAGATGTTTGGCATGGTAACTACTGCTGGATTTCACTTACAGTTCAAAATCTACAGATTCTTGTTTGGGGAGTTTTAACTTTAAGTTTAGGAAAATAAGAGGGATTTGGAACTAGGCAGCTTTCACATACTGTTTGTAGCCAATAAAGTGCTTAAGTATATTTTTAGCTGACTTGTGTGTTTTACTGTTCAATATAACATTTGAAATCAGCACAAAAATGTTTGGCACATTCTTCACGTCTTTTATCACATTGTACCAAATTGCAAAATACAGTTGAGAGATGGCATTCTAGGTTTCTCTGCTGGGGTTTGGAACACCTTAGCATTTAACATCAGCTGTGCTTTTAACATTCCACAAATATTGCCTGACTTATCAAGTGTTTCCAGCATTTTCTGTTTTAATTTTTGCTTTTGCCCAGCCTATACAATCTTTCCTTGTGGGCCAAAATTTCCTAGTTCTGTCAATACCCTTGTAAATCTCTCATTCTTATGTATAAATGTGACCATATCTTTCCTGTATTGTGATGATCAGAACTATATGCAGTATTCACAGAATCCTTGCAGTACAGAGGGAGGCCATTTGGACCTATTCCCATAAACCCTCCTCTACAATTTTAGCATAGCCTGTCAATTAAACCTGAACATCTTTGAACTATGGGAGGACACGCAGACATGGGGAGAACGTGCAAGCTCTACACAGGCATTGACCAAGTCCAGAATTGAACCTGGGCTCTGGTGCTGTGAGGCAGCAGTGCTAACTACTATGACACCATTGTTTCTCTTAAAGGACAGAAAGCTAAAAGACAATTTAATAGAGGTGTTTGAAATCATAGCATTTTGATAAATTGAAACTGAAGGTTTGATCAATATAGGACACAGAATTAAGCTGCTTAGCAAAAATGAGTGGTAACATGAAGATTTATTTCATGCAATGAATGGTTAAGATTTGAAATGCACTGTCCAATACAATGGTGAATATATGGACAAATGAATTAGGAACAAGAGTATTATTCACTCTGTAGAGCTCCTGTATATAAACTCAATAAATGTTTCCCAAAAGGGGATTGCACAAATACTTGAAGGAGAAATGAGATTTGGGCAAAATGCAGGTGTAGACTTCATGGACCAAATGACCTTTTGATGTACTATTCTAAATGATGATGTTCACTGATGATTCAGAATATTCAGCTCCTTTTGCAGTTCCTCAGGTAATGAGTTTACACTCATAAAGTAGAAGGTGCCATTTGTATCTCAGAGGTGCCAGAAATATTTCCAACAAGAGCCTTATTATCTCTGCTTGACATTCCATGGTATACAATAGCACTACCATCACAAAGTATCCCACCATTAAAATTGTGTAAGTCATCATTGCCCAGGAACTACCAGACTAGCCACAAAACTGACTTATAATGGGTCAGAGACAGGTATTCTGCAAATGTTACATCCTCTCTCCATAATACTTCAACACCAGCTACAAAATGTAAAACACTTTGATTTGATTTATTATCGTCATGTGTATTGGCATATAGTAAGAAGTATTGTTTCTTGCACACTATACGGACAAAGCATACCGTTCATAGAGGAGGAAATGAGAGAGTGCAGAATGCAATGTTACAGTCATAGCTAGGTTGTAGAAAAAGATCAAATTATTGCAAGGTAAGTTCATTCAAAGGTTTGACAGCAGCAGGGAAGAAATCTTGGTTGGTTCTTGACCTTGTACTTTCGTATCTCCTTTCCGAAGGATGAAAGTGAAAGAGAGGATGACTGGAATGTATAAGGTCCTTAATTATGCTGGCTGCTTTACCAAGGCAGCGAGAAGTGTAGACAGCCAATGGGTGGGAGGTTGGTTTGCATGATGAATTGGATTACATCACGACCTTTTGTCGTTTCTTGTGGGCTTGGGTAGAGCAGGAGCCATACCAAGCTGTGATGCATCTACGATGCATTGGTAAAAGTTGATGAGAGTTATAGTTGACATGCCAAATTTCCTTAGTCTTCTAGAGGAGATGTTGGGGGTAAGTTTTTCACTCAGGTGGTGAGTGAGTGGAATCAGCTGCCAGCCTATCCTTACTGATTATAGTCTGTGACTCATTGGGGTCTTTTAAGAGACTTCTGGATGAGGACATGGGATTTAATAGGATTGAGGGTTGTAGGTAGACCTGGTAGGTATCGATATGATACAGGCGCAACTCTGGGCTGAAGGGCCTGTTTGTACTGTAGTGTTCTATATTCTGAGAAAGTAGAGGTATTGATGGGTTTTCTTAACTAGAATGTTGGCATTGAAGGACCAGGATAGGCTGTTGGTGATCTGAACACCTAAAAACTTGAAGCTCTTAATCCTTTCTCCATCATCTCTGTTGATAGAAACAGGGGCATGTTCTCCTTAACACTTCCTGAAGTCAATGACAATCTCCTTCGTTTTGTTGACATTTACTCTTGTTGTTGCACAGTTCACCAGATTTTCTACCTCATTCTTGTATTCTGTCTCATCATTATTTGAGATCCGATCCATTATGGTGATGTCATCAGCAAACTTGGATATCAAATTGGAGAGGAATTTGGTTGCATAGTCATAGGTGTATAAGGAGTATAATAGGAGGTTGAGAACACAGCCTTGTGGGACACCGGTGTTGAGGATGTTCATGAAGGAGGTGTTATTGCCTATCCTTACTGATTATAGTCTGAGAGTTAGGAAATTCAGGATTTAATTGCAGATGGAGGTGCCGATGGCCAGGCCACAGAGTTTAGAGATGCATTTCGAGGGAATAATGGTGTTGAAGGCTGAGCTGGAGTCAGCAAATAGGAATCTGACATAGGTGCCTTTGTTATCTAGGTGTTCAGGGTTGAGTACAGAGCCAAGGAGATAACATCTGCTGTGGACCTGTTGCGACAGTAGGCAAACTGCAGTAGATCTAGATAGTCCGGGAGGTTGGAATTGATTCGTGCCACAATTAGTCTTTCAAAGCATTTCATAATGATGGATATCGAAGCCACCAGCCAATAGTCATTAAGGCATGCTGCTTGGTTTTTTGTAAGTACCGGGACGGTGGTCATTTTCTTGAAGCAGGTAGGGACCTTAGATTGTTGTAAAGAAATGTTGAAGATATCTGTGAATACCCCTGTCAGCTGATCCACGCAGGATCTGAGTGCTGGTTCGGGTATCCGTGGGTGGACCTTTGAGAAAGCTGCCCTGACATCTGTAATGGTGACCCCAGATACAGATTCATCCAAGGCTTTCAGGGTGGAGGGCATACTCTCGCTGGTGTCTTGCTCAAAATGAGCGTAGAATGTATTGAGTTCAGCAGGGAGGGGTGCATTGGAACCAGCGATTTTATGTGCCTTCATCTTGTGGGCATGTCATGCTCTCCAGTTGCCTAGATGGGTGTAACTGTAATCAGCTCTGGTAATCCTCCATCAAACACAGATCAGTCCACTTGGGCTTCTTGTGAGGTAATGCATTTTGGAAGGCGTAACACATAGGAAATATATAGTAAATGGCAGAATCATTAAGAATATTGATAGGCAAGGGATCTGGATGTATATGTACACAGGTCACAAAAATGGCAATGCAGGTGGAGAAGGTGGTCATCGGCCAGGCTATTGAGTTTAAAAATTGGCAAGTCATGTGGCAGCATTTGGAATATAATGTTCAATTCTGGTCGCCACACTACCAGAAGGATGTGGAGGCTTTGGAGCAGGAAGAGATTTACCAGGATGTTGCCTGGTATGGAGGCCATTAGTTATGAGGAGAGGTTGGAGAAATTTGGTTTGTTATCACAAGAACAGCAGAGGTTGAGAGGAGACCTGATAGAAGTCTACAAGATTGAGGGGCATGGACAGAGTAGATAGAAACTTTTTCCCAGGCTGAAAGAGTCAATTACTAGCGGGCGCAGGTTTAAAAGAGATATACAATGCAGAATTTTTACACAGCGTAGTGGGTGCTGTTGAAAGTATTAACAAGCACACTAACAAAATATATTTAAGTCACAAGTAGATAGATTTCTAACAGACAAGGGAATTAAGGGTTATCTTATTGAATGGCGGGGCAGGTTCGAAGGGCTGGATGGCCGACTCCTGCTCCTGTTTATGTTCTTATGTACTCAACTTAAGCTTCCCTGAAAAAGTGCAGTATCCCCATTGACATCTAGGAATCCCTAACTCAGGACTGCCCAAAGTGGAGGAAAAACATTTGGGAAGGAATTCAAAAACTTGAGTTTCATTGGAGTACGTGGCATTCCTTTCACCTACTTCTCCAAGCACCATCTGTCCATTTGTGACAATGTAGGTTGTGCATTGTGCAGTCACCTGAGAACTCAGTTTCGAAGCAAGTCATCCAAAACTCAGAGAGACCATATAAAAGGCAGATCTATTTAGATAAAATCCAAGTGTTTTTAAGATTGCTTTTAAATTCATAAGGATTGATTGTCCAGTGTGGCTGTGTATTTTCAGGGTGGGTAAAACGCTCTATCTGCTCCTCCATGTCACCTGTACGCTTTACTCCCTGAGCAGTGGAACAGGCACAGGTGCAGAAGGGAGCCCGCTGGAAGTTGTAGTCCAACCGAGCCGGACCTGGGCAAGCGAGAAGGAGAAACTTGTCCCCAAATGACTACAACTCCCAAGCCACAGCGGAGCCCCTGGCGCAGGCGTTGTAATAATCGAGAGAGTCTGTGTATCAGGTGAAGCAACTGGGGAAGGCTTGCTTTCTCACCTGTGTTTGGCAATCGCAATGAAACAAAGCACAGCACAGAAAGGTATGCGATATATCCCAATAACACTTTTTTAAAAGAGGAAAATATTTATTGACATGTGCGTTTAGAAATGCTAGTAACATTTTTTTTGCAAGAAATTGCACCTCTGCTGGTCAGACACCTGTTGACACAGAATGGGTTTAATTTAAATTGTACAGAGACAGAAGGAACTTGTAATAAGTGCATTGTTTAAACTATGTTATGTTGTGTCTAACTGCAATTAGATTTTGACCTAATAGTGAAGGAAAAGCAGGATATGTCTATGTAAGGATTATGTACAATTTGGAGGAGATGTTCTCCCTATTTACCTGCTGCCCTAACTTTTCTAGGTGGCAGAGGTAGCTGGCTTTGGAGCTGTTGCCATAGCAGCCTTAACGAGTTGTTGCAGTTCATTCTATACATAGAATTATAGATACGCTTTGGTGAAATGCATTCTTGCCACTTCAATGACACACAAAAAGACAGTAGTCACCCCTGCCAAAAAGTTTGCAGGCGAAAAAGAATGTCTGTCTCTCAAGATCTTGCTGTTGGAGAAGCTTAACAAAAACTACAAACTAAAGGGAATCAGTTCGCTGTTCAGCTATCCTGCAGAATCTACTGTTTCCAAACTAACTGCTTAACCGATCCAGAGTGTGCTCAGCTAGAATCGCCCAAATTAACAGCTGCAATGTGTCACCATCTATGTTTACAAACAAGCCAAAGATTATCTGGACTTTTAACTTCTCATCTGATCAGAGCGTGAATTAGTGTGTTGTATTTTTTATTATTGTGTCATGTTCAGTTTTTTAGTAACTGATAAACTTAATCATACTTAAGTCAAAGTAAGAGTAAGTTTGCTCCTTCTAAAACACAAATATACACATGGATTGTTTTTAAAGTTTATTTATTAATGCCACAAATAGATTTACATTAACACTGCAATAAAGTTACTGTGAAAATTCCTTAGTCACCACACTCTGGCACCTGTTCGGGTACACTGAGAGGGAATTTAGCATGGCCAATGCACCCTAACCAGCATGTCTTATAGGCTGTGGGAGGAAGCCAGAGATCTGGAGGAAATCCATGAAGACACGGAGAGAATGTGTAGACTCCGTACAGACAGTGATCCAAGCCGGGAATCGAACCCAGGTCCCTCCCTGGCATATGAGGCAGCTATGCTAACCACTGTGCCACCATGCTGCCCATGCTTTCCTTGGGAAAAGGCACCCAAAAGCATTCACATGGATTAGAAATAAGAATGGAGTCCAATAGTAAGTAAATATAAATAAAAAGTTATACAGAACAGTCCTTGACTTATAACTAATGAATATTGAAGCATTTGGCTGTTACAAATTGATTTCAGTATAGTTGGCATTTGTAGGTGAGTATTTGATTCTTAATTCAGGTATTTTGTAGTTTGGTAGAAATATTTTAGTTTTTTCCAGCTATGATCCCTTTTTCTTTGCTACTGGTTGACGAACGCTGTGGGTGTTTTTAAACATTCCTGCAGAAGGTGGCTATTCCCTTTCTGCAGGGACACTGCTGCTCCTCCAGTATCACATTCCTTCAGCACGGAAAGTTTCTAGCTGAGTTTCTTCACAGAGTGCATGCGCACGCACCTACCTAAGGATCCCATATTTGTTTAATCACATTTCATTTTGAGGTTTTAAGTTTCCTTTGAGATTTTGTCCACTTTGATACAGTATCCCTTTATGAAAGTGCATTTTTTATTTATCCTACAGTTTGTTGATTTAGTTAGCTTGGTTAATACAAAGAACCACACAGACAGACTGATAGGCAGGCAGGTTCTCTCAGCTTTTAAACCAAGGTTTTATGCAGCTAAAACTTTGCTCTTGCGATTTATAAACTCCTTTCTTAATTTCAAGTCTTGTAATTGCTTCCTGCTTTTATTGATTTCTATTGAAATAGTATTCCACGTGCACGACCGTGGCTACAAGCTGTTTGTCCATATGTACATACTTTGCAGCAGGAGTCACTAGATCACAATCAGCAGTGAGACTTTAATGATCTTGACCTTGGGACCTTCCTGGTTTGTGTGGCCCAGTCTCGTGCTGCTGTAACCAGCTGGTGAGCTTTTGGGGTTTGGATTATGCTTTACAGTCTTCGATAGCTGACACTTAACTCTTATCACAGAAGCTACTGCAATGCCATTTAAACAATTAACTGGGAAATAGAGTTTAATATGATCAGGATTTATTGTTTGCATAATATTTGTAGCTGATTGATTGCAACAAAACTGCGGTTTGAGCAGCAGAGGGTGCTAAAGACCTTGCAAAGCTGTGTCAGAAATTTATCTTTTAAAAAGATTATTGTCCTGGTGGAATATTGTGGAATTTCATAATTTCTCTCGACCACAGAGCTCAAGGGGAAATACTAAACAGGGAGCTTTATTTCTATGAGTTTACCAGGCAGGTATACTGCTGAGTTTAATTTATATTAAATATGTTGTGTGGAGCATAAATTTCCTGTAAGTGCCACATAATTGCACAGCACATTCTAGTTGTTGCACTTTGGAAGTCGCACTGAAAAAGTCTTTGAAAAACCACAAATTAAATCTTTTTGTAGCACTAATAGAAACTATGGTCCCCATTTTAAATTTCTGTGTATTTTACTCCTGCTGCTTATCTGGTGTAACCTGTTCTTAATTTGTCCATAGTCCCATCACTTCTCTTCCATTTCATTCAGGATGTTTAGTAAATAGTCATGGGCAAATAGAACTTCTTACGTAAGGCTCATCATACTACTGACCCAAATAATGAAATCAAATTAACATCTGCGTTTAGTTTAAATACACATTAAACTCGTGTCTGCATGGGTTTCCTCCGAGTGCTCCGGTTTGCTCCCAAAGAGGTGGATTAGCTGTGGTAAGCGCACAGGGTTATGGGGATAGGGTACGAAGGTGGACCTGGGTGAGAAGAATTGATGAAGACTTGATGCATTTCTTCATTCCGCACTGTTGGGATTCTATGACTCTGTGAACCGAATGTCCTCCAATACTTTAACCATCAGAAATCCAAACTAAGTTAATGCAAGGTGTTTTCTGGATGAATCAGAAAATGATTCAAAAATACTCAGTCTAAGCAGTGAAAATAAATGCTGTTTGAAAATTGAAAACTTTGGGCATGGCTAACGTGGAAACAAACTGCAATATAAATGGTGCAATATTTTCAACACCAGGAGCTGCAGCTGGTATTGCAGACCTGGCCGCCAGGAGGTGCTCCAATATCAGAGTGTTAGTGCACAGAAGGAGGCTATTTGACTCATTGAACCTGTCCAGTTATTCCCATTCCCCACGGTACAAACACAGCTCAGTAAGAGAGGAAGTGCTGTGCGTTGCTCAGAGAAAAGATTAACTGCAGTAACTTTATTTATATCTCCTCAACAGGAGGATAGCTGCAAAGAGAATGTAACAAAACATTTTTACAATATACTACACTCTCTCTGTACATAAAAAAAAACTTGTACATTAAAATATGAAATCGAACATATGTAATTTCCCAGAATCCAGGTTGGGTCATTTATTCATTTCTACTGGGGTCACAAACAAAACACATACACCTAATAGTTCCAGAGTAATGGTACCAGTGTATATTTTAACAAAAATATAATTTGCCAAAAAGTGATGGGGAAAAAAAACAAGTTATTTCTTCTTCCTTTTGGCAAACTTTCAGTTAATCCTCTCAAAATCTCTGACCGTGTCAATCCAGAATTTGGACTCTGACAACTCCACTTAATGGTTCAGACTGATTTTAATTAATTTGTCTAAATCAAAAATTCGACTTACTTTGCTCTGTCTGGATTCTGTGATACTGGCAAACAGTCAGTTCCTTTTGTGACTTTCACTTTTTTCTGCCTTTCACTTTGGATTGTAGGAGGAATTTGGATTATAGGAGAGTTCCCCGGCTCCTTCTCTTTGTAAGATTTCCTCTTTCACGCAAATGACATGGAGTCTCTCTCCAATCTTCACTGGATATGCTAATGCATCTCATTGTCTCTCTATAATAACTCCTCCAATGACAACCTTCTCTTTATCATCCCAAATATTTCACTGAAATCTGGTAAACTTGTTGCAATTTGCAGCTATCTCTGCCATTTCCATGGTGCTGGCTACGTTACCGGCCCTTTTTCATATCAGCTTATTGCCTTTGCACCAAAGATTGGCCTGGATTTTATTGCTCTTTAAGATTGCTACACACACATCTCTGAGCTGATTTCTAAGTTTGTACCATATCCAAAGTGACAAACTAATTTCTTTAATTCAAGAATGTAATATTGTATTCAGTTCTGGTCACCATAATACCAGAAGCATGTGGAAGCTTTTGAAGAGGATGTAGAAAAGGTTTACCAGGAGGTTGTCTGGTTTGCAGGGTATTAGTTATGAGGAGAGATTGGACAAACTTGGTTTGTTTTCCTTTGAACATTGGAAGTTGAGGGTGATCTAATGGGAAGTTTACAAAATTATGATAAACATGGACATTTGGATTCTTTTCCCAGGGCATAAATATTAATTACTAGGAGACATAGATTTAAGGTAAAAGGAGAAAGTATATAAAAGATATGTGAGAGGTAAGTTTTTTATGTAAAGATTGGTAAGTGCCTGGAATGTGTGCCAGAGGAGCAGATACAACAGCCACATTTAAGAGACATTTTCATAGATACATGAATAGGCAAAGAACAGCTGGAGATAAAAGGTCTTTGGGAAGGCAGCATATGTCAGTGCAAACTTGATGGGTTGAAGGGCCTGTTCCTGTACTGTTCAGTTCTTTGTGATCTGCAACAGTTTCACTTTGCAATTGCTTCCTTTCACAGAATGCAACTTTTGGTGTGACTTTAATTGTCGATGTTGTGTAACCCAATCACAATCACATTAATGTCATAGTAGCCCCTAGTTCTAGCATCTCAATGGTTAGATGCACCTGGTTCCATCATGGTCAGGAAATTGTTTATTTAATTATCTTCATCTCTTATTTTATCTCCTTTCAGCCAAATGTGTGACCTTTATCCGTAATTACACCAGTCCTCTGTGTTACTTTAAATCCCCCCCCCCCCCCCCCCCCCGTCCCAAATGTACCTTCAGGGCCATTAAAGAAGTAGATAATGTGCTGACTCTACCTGAATACAATGTGCACCTGGAACAATCTTTCAAATTACCAAAATCAACTTCAGACCTTTTCAGTCCTTAACTTCTCAGATGAAATGAAAAACTGAGTTCTACCCTATTCTTGTCATGGTCTTTCTTTGTACGTTGCGCTGAGTAAAGATTGACATGTGGACTCACAGTAGACAGCTATTACTGAGCTAACTTTCTTTACACCTTCCCAACAGATGGCAGCTGAGAGGGCAGTGGAACAACACGCTAAGGCCTTGCCATACACTGTAAGGTGCAAGCTGTTTCTGCATTGCGTTTACTGGAATGCCAAGATCGTTTGGCTCCCATTGTTCAGTTTTATTAAGAATAGGGGATCTTGCTGGCTATGTGTCTCAGTGAATCTGGTATATTACTGTGGGTTGCCTTGGTGGTGCAAAACTGACTTGAGGAGCTGGCAGCCTTGGTAACCCACTAACCTAATATGAGTGGCAGTTTCATTTGCCTGTTGCTGTTGGTAATTAAGAAACAGGGATTCCGGTGCAGTATTTAAAACATTGTGCTAACCGTGGCACATGCATGTTCCGTACTAAAATAACCTTACAGTAATTGCAGAAAATGTGATCGATTTGTTTCCTCGGTAGTAAGTTTCAAAACTTGTTGGCAAGTCTTTTTAAGTGAATCACTTTCAAATTAAATTTTATGCACATCTGTCATTTTTTGCCAAACCCTTTCTAACTGGTGGGAGTGGCAGGCAATGATAAATTGTAAAAATATGTTTATACCATCAACAATGCTATTCATTCCAAGAGAACTCCCATCTGAGTTTATACCCCAAAATGTGACAGTCATATACTAATGCTGAAGATATCAAAGAAGCAATTGTTGCAGAAAGAGATCCGTTCTTCCTATAAATCTGCTCCTCGAGGCTGTTTTAGAATGTGTGAAGTCTCTGGCCTCTTGAATTAAAGCAGAATTTCCTAATGCCTAGGGCTCAGCCAGTACAGGCTCATGGGCTACATTGCTGCAACTAATCTAGACCTACACTGTCATCCCCAACTATTCATACGCACTTACCGTGGGAATTGGAAAAGTGTAATCTCTTTTCCGGAGGGTTTTGTAATATTGTAATAGGCAATTACAATTCAACCTGTACAGGCATTCTAATTTTTTTAAACATTGGCCATCTTTACCCAAAGACATTAAACTATTCTATGGCAATAGCACCTTGGGTAAGGGCCACTCTGATACAAATAAGAACATAAGAAATGGGAGCAGGAGTAGGCCATCTAACCCCTTGAGCCTGCCCCGCCATTCAATAAGATCATGGCTGATCTGAAGTGGATCAGTTCTACTTTCCTGCTTTCTCCCCTTAACTCCTAATTCCCTTAGAACATAGAACATAGAACATTACAGCACAGAACAGGCCCTTCGGCCTTCGATGTTGTGCCGACCAAAATAAAAAGCAATGCCCCTCCAAACTAAACCATTCCCTTCTCTTCCATATACTTATCAATTAACCTCTTAAACGCCACCAAACTTGGCGCATCTACAACAGCTGCAGGCAGGGCATTCCACTCCCTAATCACTCTTTGAGTAAAGAACCTACCTCTGATATCCGTCCTATAACTCATACCCCTTAATTTAAAGCTGTGTCCCCTCGTGCTAGTTCTTGTGTATCAGAAATCTATCTACCCGTGACTTAAATATATTCAGCAAGGCAGCCTCCACCACTTCAATGGGCAATTCCAGAGATTCACCACCTTTTGAGTGAAGAAGTTCCTCCTCAATCCTGTTCTAAACTGCACCCCCTCCCCCCGTCCACCTATTTTGAGGCCGTGCCCTCTAGTTCTGGTTTCCTTTCTAAGCGGGAAGAATCTCTCTACTTCTACCCTACCCATCCCCTTCATTATCCTGTAAAGTCTCTATAAGATCCCCCCTCAGCCTTCTAAACTCCAATGAGTACAGACCCAGTCTATTCAATCCCTCCTCGTGAGCTCATCTCCGATATCAGCCTGGTGAATCTTCTCTATACTCTCTCCAAGGCCAATATAGCCTTATTTTGGCAAATAAAGGGACCAAAACTGCACACGGTACTCCAGTTGCTGCCTCACCAATGCCCTGTACAGTTGCAGCAAGATCTCTTCGCTTTTATATTCTATCCCCCTAGCGATAAAGGCCAACATTCCATTCGCCTTCTTGATCACCTACTGCACCTGCTGACTGTGTTTTTGCGATTCGTGCACAAGGACCCCCAGGTCCCTCTGCACTGTAGCATGATGCAACTTTTCGCCATTTAAATAATAATCCCTCCTACTATCATTTCTACCAAAGTAGAAATTTGCTCACATTTGCTAACGTTATACTACATCTGCCAAGTCCTCACCCACTAACTCAGCCTATCCAGATCCCTCTGGAGATTTTCTGCATCCTCCACACAATTTGCTTTTCCACTCATCTTTGTGTCATCAGCAAATTTTGTTACCCTGCACTCAGCCTCCTCCAGATCATCTACATAAATGGTAAACAGTTGAGGCCCCAGCACCGATCCCTGGGGCACTCCACTAATCACCAATTGCCAATCAGAATAGCACCCATTGATTCTAACTCTCTGCTTCCTGTTAGACAATCAATCCTCTATCCACGCTAACACCTTACCCCCAACTCCCTGCACCCTAACTTTTGCAGCAACCTTTTGTAAGGCACCTTATTGAACGCTTCTGGAAATCTAAAAACACCACATCCACCGTTTCCCCTCTGTCTACCGCATTAGTCACATCTTCATAAAAATCCAGTAAATTCGTTAAACACAACTTCCCCTTCATGAATCTGTGCTGCAGATGATCATTCTTTACCGGGCTCCTACCTTACATGATGAATGCCAACAGACTATTAAACTAGTTGGGGAGCTGTCACTGGAGAAAGATCATGGTGGAAACAAATGTTTAGATTTTGCTCTTAAAGATGTAGGTAGTTTAATGGTGCTGACTATTAATGAGGGGGTGGGGGTGAGCAGGACAACTGGCAGTTCCCTGAAGGGGGAGCGTATCCACAGGCACCACTGAAACTTCCACACATATTGGGCACTGTGGGTATTAAAGTGCGTTATTGACCCCTTTTAATCACCTTTTGATTTGATGCTTTAATTTTAATTTGTGCTTGTTTTTATTTCTGGTTGTTCTTTATTGGGTTGCCCTTCTTACTTTGTCCCTCAGTTAATTAATTTAGTTTGATTGGTTCAATTAAAAGAGTTGGGGCAAGAAGGAGATCTTCTATGGATGGAATTTTTCCAAGTCCCCATTGGCATGTTTGATAGCTGGCATGATGAGAGAATGTGATCGGAAGCTCAGAAATCTGTTACAGGTCAGGATGAATTTACTGTAGCATCTTCTGCTGGTGCCCACCATGGGTTGGAAAATCCACTGGAAGTGAGTGTGAACATCACTTGGATCTCGTTAATGGGATGCAAATAAAGGCCTGGCACCCCCAACCTCCAGGTCAAAATCTCTGTGATGCAAGTGGGAAAAAACACCAAAGTGAAACGCATTCAGAACAACTTTGTTGGGGCTCATCTAAACAATTCCTAGGGCTGCCTCTGGAGGTCAGGATGGAGGCTGCTTGCAATCCTGGATCCTGAAACACCGACAATCATTGTCCACTATTGCAATGGTCAGCAGGAAAACACAGCAAATCTTCCAGCTCCACTCTCATTAATTATGGTATCTTACAACATAGAACATTACAGCGCAGTACAGGCCCTTCGGCCCTCCATGTTGCGCCGACCAGTGGAACCAATCTAATGACCCTCTAACCTAAACTATTCCAATGTTATCCATGTGCCTATCCACTGACCATTTGAACACCCTTAAAGTTGACGAGTCCACAACTGCTGCAGACAGGGCATTCCACACCCTTACTACCCTCTGAGTAAAGAACCTATCCCTGACATCTTTCCTATAAAGGAATGGTTTAGATTAGAGGGTCATTGCTTTTTCTTAATTGGTCGGCGCAACATCGAAGGCCGAAGGGCCTGTTCTGCGCTGTAATGTTCTATAACTACCACCCCTTAATTTAAAGCCTCGTGTTAGCCATCTCCATCTGAGAAAAAAGGCTCTCACTGTCCACCCTATCTAATGCTCTGATCATCTTATACGCCTCAATTAGGTCACCTCTTAACCTTCTTCTCTCTAATGAAAATAACCTCAAGTCCCTCAGCCTTTCCTCATAAGGCCTTCCCACCATACCAGGCAACATCCTGGTAAACCTCCTCTATACCCTTTCCAATGCTTCCACATTTATCTTATAATGCGGGACACCACATATTTACACCATATATTTACACCATATTCAGTGCAGGGGTAGGCCTGGACGGCCCATAGTCTGACATTGTGACTAGGTGGCATATTGAAAAGGTGCCCGACTACCCTATTATTGAAGAAAGAAGGTAGGCCTGAAAATGAAACTTCGATTCTGGAAGAACTCTGAGACTAGAAGATGGCCTTCCTGAAAATTAAGATGTCTCTTCTGGAACATTCTGTGGCCGGAGAATGCGCCCCCTTCCTCCACTTCCTCCAAACCAACGCTCAGCAGCAGAGTGTGGTACAAATGCACAGTAGGAACTCACCAAGGCTGCTTCCAAACCCATGGCTACCACAATGTAAATGGACCAGAGCGACAGATTCATGTGAATGTCATCGCCTGGAAGTTCCCCTCCAATCACTCACCATCCTGACTTGGAAATATATGACCATTTCTTCACTGTTCCTTGGTCAAAATCCTGGAACTCGCTCTGTAACAGCACTGTGGGTGTACCTGCACCACCTGGATTGCAGCAGTTTCAAGATGTGACTCACCACCACTTTCTCAAGAGTAATTAGAGATGGGTAATAAATACTGGCCTAGGCAGCCGAGCCCACATCTCTTCAATAAATGAAATAATCCCTCATTGCCACTCAGTTTCTCCAGCTCATCATTTCTTCTTTCATTCCTAATGCAATATTTCTTTCACTTTGTCTCTTTTTATTTCACTGTTATTCAACCTTCTCCTCTTGTTCCTGTTTCTTTCTGAATCCTTAAATGTAATTGGTCCCAGCATTCACCAAGATTCCAGATGTCCCTGCTATGTTATTAGTTTGCACTTTGGGTTGTGTGCAGTGTGGAATTATTGTGAGTTGATGGTTCAGTGAACAAGTCTAACGGGGCACTGATGACACGCTCGAGAAAAATCCAGACCTCCTGAATCTTTTTTTCCTCCGTGTGTTTCCTAGTGTAAGCTGCAGTGACCTATTCCTACATCACAATTCCAGCCAACATCATGAAAGGATGATCCAATCTGGCATTTTCCGAGATTGCATAATTCCGAAGAAAGCTTCCAAATTTCATAGAATCTCTGTAGTGCAGAAGGAGGCCATTCAGCCCATTGGGTCCGCTCCCTATTTCCAACAGTGGATACAGACCTATCCTGGCCCTATTTCTGTAGCACCAAGTATTTACCCCATTAATCCCCCTAACCTACACAGCTTGGGACACTTAAGGAATAATTTAGCATGGCCAATCCACCTAACCTACACATCTTTG
The DNA here is from genome assembly GCA_024679065.1 of Sphyrna mokarran. Classification (NCBI taxonomy): domain Eukaryota; kingdom Metazoa; phylum Chordata; class Chondrichthyes; order Carcharhiniformes; family Carcharhinidae; genus Sphyrna; species Sphyrna mokarran. The sequence goes on along the minus strand of JAGIQG010000004.1, from coordinate 133,576,890 downwards.
CACTGTGGGAGGTAGCATTTGGAGGAAACCCACACAGACACAGGAAGAACGAAATCCACACAGACAATCGCCAAGGCCAGAATTGAACACTGGTCTTCAGAGCTATAAGGATAGTGTAGCACTATCCATTGTGCCACTGTGCTGCTCCTGGTATTAGTTTTAGAACTTCATATTGAAGCGAGAAAGAGCTTGACTCGGTGTTTGCCGGGAGAGTGTGGGGAGACTGAAGGAGCCGACAGTATAATAAATTTTTCTGTTTCCACACTGCAGCTGGTCAGATTGACCAGCAGACCAGTGACTGGGAGACAGAATCTACACTAGGAGGCCATCATTGAGGATGGTCTCTGACAGGGTGGGTCAGGAAGATTGTCCATCTTGGCAGGCGAGAAAGAGGCTCCAGGCAGCAGGAGGGACTCCCCCTGGGGGGTGCTGGAAAAGGCACTGAACTGAGGGAGCTGACAGCTCCCTTCCTCATCCTGCCAGTCCCCTGGAAAATATGTCCAGTTGCAATTTGCATTTTAAATTGTGCTCCCGGTTACACTTTGGGAATGTGATTTGAACATTAATGAAGTGTCCCTGCCTTTTCACAAGCAGCAAGATATCCAACAAAAGGCATGAAGTGATATATTTTGTGGGCACTATGTATAAAAGTCTTCAAGACCTCCCTAGACACTTCCTGTCTGTTGTGGAGCAGGGAGGAGGGCCGTTAATATTGACTCCCTTGTAATTAGAAGCACAGTTCCACATAATTTGTATCATTTTAGATGAATCTTTTTGGTCGCATTAAATGAGGTTTCTTTTCTAGGTGATGGAGTAGCCTAAGGCTCTCCCTCTTTCTATTGCATTAAATTAGAGACACGATTGTGACGTGGAGACAGATCAGATCCCAGGAATAAATCTCTTCAGATCTGTCTCGCCTTGCAGATGCTGGATCTGTTGCTCAGGCAAGCATCTTCATCCTAACTAATCTGGGCATGTGCTTTTTGGAGATGAGTCGGGCAGAATCTCTTCCTTCAGAAATCTTGGATGTTGAAGTGCGATTGTCACTTCAAAACATCCATTTTTTTAGAAGGTAAATGTTGTCTCACAATATCTGAAAAATAGCTTTTCAAATGTAATTCTGACTCAAACACACAGATTCAGTGGATTATAAATAATCCTGATCATCAGAGTTTCAAAGCTCAAACATTTAAAATTATGTCACTTCAATACATCAGCTTGTTGATATTCCATTATTATTGTATATGTGATATTCCACGTACAGTATTAAGGAATTTCAGTTAAGGGAATGAACTTGTTGATAATTGTCACACAATATGGAGAGATTCATGAAACATACTTTGCATTAAATTGATCAACTCGGATAATGATAATGCTTGCATACAAGTAACTTACAGAAATCCTTATCCAAACAAATGGCTGTAAGTAGATAAAGACTCTTTTTTTGGTATTTATTCAAAGGATGTGGGTGTCACTGGCCAGGGTAGCATTCATTACTCTGCATTTTGGCCTTGAGAAGTTGCAGGTGAGCTGCCTTTTTGAACCACTGCAATCCACGTGATGTAGGTTCACACTCAGTGTGGTTTAGGAGGGAATTCCAGAATTTTGATCCACTGACCAGTGAAGCAAAGTTATAGTTAGTGGTTTTGAGTGGAACTTCCAGGTGATGATGAAACTGCTGCTCTTGTCCTTCTAGGTGATAGCGGACGGGGGTTTACAAGGTACTGGCTTTAGAATCTTGGTGACTTCTTGCAGTACATCTTGTAAATTTGGGTTCTTGCTTTTCAGTTGGGATACGTCAAATTAATCAAATTGCTGCATTTTTACGTTCTCATGGTTGAGTTTCATTTTGTTGTAATTCGGAGACCTATACATGTTAGATACAGATCACTGACCACATGTCCTATTTCCCATTCATCTCTACACTCACTGCAGAATATTCTAAATGGATTTCCAGAAAATTTTGACACAAATTCCCCACTGGACTTTGTCGTAAATATTGTTGTTGTAGAAAAAAAAATCTCAGTTAATATAAATGCAGTATGAGGGAATTTTTCTGTAGATTATACTGACATCTGGAAAAAATAAAATTAGACTTGTGTCTTTGTGTTTTGGTTGGTTACTGCAATTTTGTTCCACAGACACAATGGGAGTATTTATAACTTGCTAATTTCACTTTATGCTCTGAAGTCTGTGTACATCACACCTTTTTATAGTCTAACATCAGTTATCACTCTCACTCTTGTTTAATAATCTGTTTCAAAACAAATCACTAATGCATGAAATTTAATGCAGAGAAGTGCAAAGTGATACATTTTGGAAAGAGGAATGCAGTGACAGTATGAAATAAGCATAGAACATAGAACAATACAGCACAAACAGGCCCTTCGGCCCACGAGTTGCGCCGATCACACCGACCAATCCACAGACCTATCTATAACCCCCTATCCTATTCTTTTCCATATACTCATCCAGAAGTCTCTTAAAAGACCCCAGTGAGTTTGCCTCAACAACCTCCGACGGCAGTCGGTTCCATTCACTCACCACCCTCTGAGTGAAAAACCTACCCCTGACATCTCCTTTGTACTTGCTTCCCTGCACCTTAAATCTGTGTCCTCTCGTAGTGACCATTTCAGCTCGGGGAAATAGTCTCTGAGAGTCCACCCTATCTATTCCTCTCACCATTTTATAAACCTCTATCAGGTCGCCTCTCAACCTACGTCTCTCCAGTGAGAAGAGTCCCAGCTCCATCAACCTACCTTCATAAGGCCTGCCTCCCAATCCAGGCAGCATCCATGTAAATCTCCTCTGAACTCTCTCAATAGCTTCTACATCCTTCCTATAATGAGGTGACCAGAACTGCGCACAATACTCCAAGTGGGATCTGACAAGAGTCTTATAGAGCTGCATCATTACCTCCTGACTCCTAAACTCTATTCCTCGATTAATGAAGGCCAGTACACCGTACGCCTTCTTGACCACTTCCTCCACCTGCAAGGCTGATTTAAGAGTCCTATGGACCCGGACCCCGAGATCCTTCTGCTCTACAACACAGCTAAGACTCCTACCCTTTATATTGTACTCCTTCATCCCATTATTCCTGCCAAAATGGACCACTACACATTTATCTGCGTTGAAGTCCATCTGCCACTTCTCCACCCAGTCTTGCATCCTGTCTATGTCCCGCTGCAACTTTTGGCATCCCTCCAGACCATCCACAACACCACCGATCTTTGTTAAAGGCTACAATTGTAAATGGGCTGCAGAAAGGTTTGGAGATAAGTGCACAAATTGTTGTAGTTGGCAAGAGCAGATTGAGTGAGTGTTTAAAAAAGCATTCAAGATCCTGGGCTTTATGAATAGAGGTGGCAGCCGTCCATCCTGTAAGACAATGGCTATATCACGGTGGTCAACACTGTTAAACATTACCTGGTGTGGCTGAGGAACCCCACTCTGGGGTGCCTGTCTCTGCCACATTTTCTGCAGAGGAAAGTTTAAAGCTTTAAAGTTTATTTAAGAGTGTTACAAGTAGGTGTACATTAACACAGCAATAAAGTTATTGTGAGAATCCTCTAGTCACCACACTCCAACGCCCATTCAGGTACACTGAGGGAGAATTTAGCATGGTCAATGCACCCTAACCAACACATCTTATGGATTATGGGAGGAGACCAGGCCACCTGGAGGAAACCCGTGCAGACATAGGGAGAATGTGAAGACTCCACACAGTGACTCAAGCAGGTCCCTGGCGCTGTGAGACAGAATGCTAACCACGAATACCAAGATATGAATGGAGAAGATGCAGGATTCTCTGACCTCTGTTTCTGTGAGCCCTCTGCTCAACCAACTGAGCTTTTTCTTTATACTCACCTCTTCCAATGCCCCTCCAAACAATCAGTTCCCAGAGCTCATGGTCAGAAGAACGGTCACCCAGCTCTTGGTTTCAATGACCATGCTTTTCACATCTCACTCACAGATGTTCTTTATACCCAGGAGGCTGTGACTCCATTCACTGTACAGAAAGCCTTTGGGCATACAGTAGTTACCCATTTGATGAACGTGGCTGAAACAGCATCAAGATTATTGGCTTAGCAAGGGGTGTATACTAATGGAATTAGCATGCTCCAAGACCTCTTACATCGGTGACATTGTCCTGTCCAAGAAGCTGAGGATATGCCTGGGACAGTGATAGTAAAAGATGTTCAATCTATTTTATGCTTCCCAGCAAATATTGTCCAGACCTGCAGAGAGGTACGCTGAGGACACAGGCTTGGTAGACTGACAGTTTGGGGTCTTCACTCAGATTGCTGTTGTTCAACACTCCCTTACCCAAATCGCACATAACAGCTCTTGCAATGAGTTTCTTGATTTCAGCATTAGGTGACAGATTGCTGATGATTGTAGAGGCTTGACTTGTGAAGCTATCAGCAACCTCCAGTGGCAACTTGTCAATGCTGATAGGTGGTAGAATGGCAACATTTTGGATCATGACATTTGCCTTCCTGGTGCTGATGATCAAACCAAACTCTTTACGGCATAAAAGACTCTGTCCATTTGCTGCTGCAGCTGTTCCTTGCTATGAATGCATGGTCAGCGTACAACAACTCTTCCGAGGACTTGCAGTGTATGTTTGTCTTGGATCTCAGGCAGGCAAAGCTGATCAACTTTCCATCAGCTCTGGTTTGGAAGTACACACCCTATTTAAATAACCTGAGAGTATATGACAGCAGTAAAGAAAAAATATGCTAGAGTACCAATGCAACAGGAGAACCCTGTATGATTTCACTGTGTATATGAAAAGATTCCTTACCTGCGTGTTGTCACTTAACAAATGACAGCCAATTTTCTCTAGCAACTTAAATACAGTTAATGCTCGCATGGCCAATGTCTTGTTGAGATCAGTGAACAAAATATTTTGTGTTGTCCTTCATTCAGGACTTTCCTCTTGCAGCTACCAGACAGAGAAGATCATGTCAACTGCCGATCTTCCAATTCTGAAACCACACTGGAATTTGGGAGAAATACATTCAGCCTGAATCTGCAACCTAACAAATTTAACTTGAGCAAATACTTCTCCTCACGATGCTCACACACACACACACATAAGGTGATACACATATGTAAGGTGGTATCTCAGTTAAAATTACTGCAGTCACTCTTGCTTGTTCAATCATTGCATTAGGCTATCCCGTGGCCTCTTCACTCTAGCGGAGACAGACAGATGCTACATCCATATCAGTTTCCCATGCTTGATCAGTTCAGGCCCATGGCAAGTGAGTAGAACACTTTGCTGAGTTCCTCCAATGTGGGTTCCATACCCAGTTCTGCTGTGACAAGCAGGCTTTCTATAATGTTCAGAGCTTCCTTGGTGACAGTGTTCTCCATAGAGGATAATTCAAAGTGGTATTCTACACATCTTTCTAACCATTTATTGCAGTTAATGATAGGGTCTGCTGCTTTTGTTTTCAATGAAGCTGTTTTCATAGCTGATAACTCTTTCTTTTCTGGTCCCTTTACGTGCCCCTGACATTTCTTGTGTTAAAAGACATGTAGATGCTCTGGCAAGATTGTAACGAGAAGTTATTATGAGGTTTATAAAATGTTGAGAGGAATAGATAGGGTGGACTCTCAGAGACTATTTCCCCAAGCTGAAATGGTCACTACGAGAGGACACAGATTTAAGGTGCGGGGAAGCAAATACAAAGGAGATGTCAGGGGTAGGTTTTTCACTCAGAGGGTGGTGAGTGAATGGAACCGACTGCTGTCGGAGGTTGTTGAGGCAAACTCACTGGGGTCTTTTAAGAGACTTCTGGATGAGTATATGGAGAAGAATAGGATAGGGGGTTATAGATAGGTCTGTGGATTGGTAGATGTGATCGGCGCAACTCGTGGGCCGAAGGGCCTGTTTGTGCTGTATTGTTCTATGTTCTATGTTCTATTGTCTAACTGTCCATTGGACTGTGCTTTGAATGGCTGTTAAAGCATTCAGAATTTTCTCGCACAGATTTTTCACAATTAATGAGAATAGGCTGCTTAGCTTCAGTGACAGGTTCTATCACAGTGGGGGAACCCATCTGTTCAGACTACAACGCTGTACATGCTGGGTCAAAGTGTGTTCCATTTTGTTTCTGTATGGGAATGTTGCAGAGCGTCTGTTTAATTCAGGTGCAACCATTGGTTTTCTCTCTGTCACTAGTGTATGTATTCATGACCTGCAAAGTCTCCACTTTGACCAGCTTATCAATGTTCAAGTGGAAGGATTTCTTAGCAAGGCAAATATGCTGGAATGGCACTTCTTTAAATGAAAATACTTCATCCTAACTCTGGTGGTACAGCAGGGAGTGATGTGTGCCACAATCAGTGCTGTGGTAGCTGCAGATTTGAAAATATTGTTCAGACAGTTGTGTCTGGTAGTGATCGAATCCAGCTGGTCTCCAGGAGACTCTATGTTATGGTTTGCTCTGAAGGGAGGAGGATGGTGAAGAAAGCTTGTAACAGCAGCTAAACTGAAGTATCCATTTTTATTCATCTTTTCCTGGCTATGATGTTCAACACAGTGAGAAGTCTCATAACACCAGGTTAAAATCCAGGTTTATTTGGTAGCAAAAGCCACTAGCTTTCGGAGCGCTGCCCCTTCATCAGTTAATTGGGAGTTCTGTTCACAAATAGGGCATATAAAGACACAAACTTGATTTACAGAATAATGGTTGGAATGCGAGTCTTCACAGGTAATCAAGTCTCAAAGGTACAGACAATGTGAATGGTGAGAGCGTTAAGTAGAAGTTGAAGAGATGTGTATTGTCTCCAGACAGGACAGTAAGTGAGGTTTTGCAAATCCAGGCAAGTCATGGGGGTTATAGATAGTGTGACATGAACCCAAGATCCCTGTTAAGACCGTCCTCATGTGTGCGGAACTTGGCTATCAGTCTCTGCTCAGCGACTCTGCGCTGCAGTGTATTGTGAAGGCCACCTTGGAGAACGTTTACCCGAAGATCAGACGCTGAAGGCCCGTGACCGCTGAAGTGTTCCCCAACAGTAAGAGAACACTCCTGCCTGGTGATTGTCAAGTGGTGTTCATTCATCCGTTGTCATAATGTCTGCATGCTCTCCCCAATGTACCAAGCCTCAGGACATCCTTTCCTGCAGCGTATCAGGTAGAAACATTGGCTGAGTTGCAACAGTATGTACCGTATACGATGTCCAAGGCAGGTGCATCATGCTTCATAGTCCTCAACCACTCTTGTGTTGTAATCCCTCAGTAAGCAAAGGTATTCTGACTTGAGGATTCTGCTGATAGAGTGTCAAGCCCCTCACAGAGTTGGTCTTTACCTTTTGGAGTGGAGCACAGCGTTTTACACACACACACACACACACACACACACACACACACACACACAGTAACTCATGAGATTAATTGACTCTGTTTCAATTGAGAGGTGGATGGAGAGGACATATTCCTAACTATTGGGGGGTGATGTTCTTTCAGTAACATATTCTTTTCAGTAAATTTACTAATGCATCTCCTTTGAATCTGTCTCCAACCAAACGACAATATAATGTTTTTCTTTCATTGATTTGCTTTCAACGAGCCTGACCTTTTATAGTGAAGCTATGTCAATATTTGGGGGTCGGTTTAGCTCAGTTGTCTGAGCACTGGTTAGTGATACAGAGCGATGCCAGCACTGCAGGTTCAATTCTTGTACTGGCTGAGGTTATTCATGATGGCCTCACTTTCTCAACCTTGCCCGTTCCCTGAAGTGTGGGGATCCTCAGGTTAAATCACCACCAGTCAGCTCCCCGCTTCAAAGGGAAGAGCAGCCTATGGTCACCTGGGCCAATAGTGACTTTACGCTATATGTCAATGTTTGGCCTATAACGTTCAATGTTGATCATAACTGTCTTATGCATATTATCAGCCAGCTCAAATTCTCTAACGTATGTGCACAGAGTTCAATTTTTCTGTGTTTAATTATGTGAGTCTGTTCCCTATTGATGCTCGTGTGCTCGGCTGGATAAGCCTGGGTGTGGACTCAGAGAAAAGTAAGCAAACTGTAGAAAGAGCTTTCAGCCCTGAGCTGAGGCACAGAGTACACGTTTTAAAGCACTATGAATAAAACATTTTACACACACACACACACAGACACATACACGCAGACACAGACACACACACACACAAACATACACAGTGCCACCATGCCATTCTAACATTCGAGTTTGTCAATGAAGAATTGATATCTTCATTGTTTATCCGGTACAATGGATTTTATCCAGCCAGCCATTGAAACAAATGATTGTAGGTCAGCATCTTACTAGGCAGGGGGGAGCCCAACTTGAGATGGGCAGTATCTGACAATGGTGAATTTTCTCTCTGCACTCGCCCTGAAGACTGGGAAATCCTGCCTTTGCACGGTCTGAGTCACACCCACTATGGCAGGCAGGGTGGGAAAAGTCTGCCTGATGCACCCACTAACTCTTGAAGGCTGCCGGCAGCACCTGTTTTCCAAGGCAGTTAAATTGGACTTATCACCCACAATACAATACAGGAGACATCAGTTAATGCTGTGCAGCAAGACTGAAGAGTCTCTCTAAGGCACAAATTGAGGTAAGATTTATGGAGTCCTTGGGCTGTCCAAAACTCGTTCCCTCCTCCCTCCAAACACTCAGTTGCTCCCTTTGAATTCAAAAGAATGCAAGACACTACCTTCACGCCAGTTTGATTGCAGGAGTTATCAGAAAGATGACATGTTTTGTGTTGTACATTAGATTGTTAGATTATCCCTTAGTCTTCCATTTTCTTGAGGTGTCTTTAAGACAATGGAGCTATTATTTGCCTCTAGCTGTAAGTTTGATTCATATGTCTACATGCCAATGGGCCTGTACACAGTATGTCTGGGAGCCAAACCTCCTTCGAATTCCTCCTGAGCTTTAGCTGGGAACACGAGCAACCCAGTTTCTATGTGTCACCACGAGAAGATACAACTGAAGTTTGTCGATAGAGTGGATAAGTACTCAGTAAGAGGTCTGACAACACCAATTTTAAATCCAACCGATTTATTTGATAGTAAATCCACGAGCTTTCGGCCTTTGTGGCCTTCATCAGGTGAATGAGATGTTCTGGTCTCCAAAAGCGCACATATCAGCACAGACACTTTACAGATTGCTGATTAGAATGTGAATACGTGCACTTTTGGAGACCAGAACACCTCATTCGCCTGACGAAGGCCACAAAGGCCGAAAGCTCATGGATTTACTATCAAATAAATCGGTTGGATTTAAAATTGGTGTTGCCAAACCTCTTACTGAGTTTACCCCAGTCCAACGCCGGCGTCTCTACATCGTGAATAAGTACTGACAGGGAATGACTTACACATTTGGCTCTGTTTTTTGCATTGCTGCTTGTCTGCAGTGTAGACCGAAAATGAGATGCAAACTAGCACACACAAGCCTACACATTTAATTACATCATATCGACATATTGGACATGCATGAATAAGTGTGAAAGCAAAGAAGATATGAAGAACCGATATAAAACATGAGCTCAGCCTCAACTGAACTTTAGGCTTTAGAGAGGCTGCAGAAAATGTTCTGTTTTAGAAATGGTTCTCGAGTTGAGAGACCCTCATTTGCATTTAATCCTTGTTCCTAGAGAAGCAATGATTATGAGGAGATTTAACAGAAGTGTTCAAAATCATGAGTGATGTGGACAGATAGCGCTATTCCCATGGGAAGAGTTGAGAATCAGAGGATTTAAGATGAATCTCAAAAAGAACCAATTGCAAATGGGGAAAGCCTTTTTCTCTGGCGCCTGATTAAATTCCCTCTGAGTGTGGTGGAGGAAAATTCAATTGTGGCTTGCAAAAAGGAATTGGAGGAGCATATGGAGAGAGAAAGTTTACAGGGCAATGGGCAATGGAGTAGAACTAGCTGAGATACTCGTGCAGAGAGCTGGCATGGATGCACAGGGCTGAATGGCCTCCTTTTGTGTTGTAATATCCTATGATTCTAAAAATGAAGTTCCCAAAAGTTGGTAGTTATTCATTTTTACATGTCTGACACTTAAAATGGAAGTTAAAACATTGGGGTTTCTTTCCAAAAATTAAGCCGCTGCAGAGAATTACAATAGGGTTCACTTTTCTTCTGTATCTCTACTGACTTCACTTCAATATTTGATATTTGATAGTATTATTTAAGGACCAGCGTGCATAAGATACAAGCCAGATGTTGGAAGGAAACTGAATTAAATACAATTGAAATGAGAATTGAAGCGTTTTGTGCTAATTAATGTTTTTGCTGATATTCAGGAGGGAGATCACCCCTTGACTCACAGGAAGAAATGAGTTGGATATTGATATAGGACAGCTAAAATAGTAGTATCTGTGAAGAAAGCTAAGATGAAGCGTATTTACATTAGAGGACTGGCCAATGACAGATATCTGGTTCTGTCTCAGATTTGTTGATTTAAACGATTAGTACCTATTTAATTTCCTCTCCAATTGTTTCCAGGTTCTGTCACATCTTGCAACCAGCAGTCTCATAAATATTATCAACACTTACTGTCTGAAATATTTAAAAATAGAACTGGACAATTAGAGAAAATCAGATTTGTATTAAACAAGAAGAACTGTGCTCTTTTGTAAAGGGTTTGGATTGTGAAGATTTTTTTTCAGTCATCTTAATGTTCAGTTTTCAGAAAATGCTGAAATAAAGCTTGTTGAATTGGATAATGCCCTTTTAGGTAAGAAAAGATTTGAATAAGTCACAATCAGGGAACCATCCCAGTTTTAAACTCCATGTGCAGCACTTGTGGCAAAACCGAGCTTTCCAGTATTGGTCTCTTCCGCCAGCAGCAAAGATACGGCCATGGATCATAGAATTTACAATGCAGAAAGAGGCCATTCGATCCATAGCGTCTGCACCAATCACAATCCCAACCAAGCCCCATCTCCATAACTCACACATTTACCATAGCTAGTCCCCCTGATACTAAGGGGAAATTTAGCTTGGTCAATCCACCTAAGCCACGAATCTTTGGAATGTGGGAGGAAACCAGAGCACCCGGAGGAAACCCATGCAGACATGGGGAGAATGTGCAAACCTCCCCCAGACAGTGACACAAGTCGGGAATTGAACCCGAGTAGCTGGCACCGAGCAGTGTGCCACTCTATCTGAAATTGATTTTTTTCTTACGTGTGTCCATTCATTATCTTTTACAAATGGAAGGATGTTAGATCTGATCAGCATTCCTATGTCCTCAGATAGAATTTTTTAAAAGGTAACATTGATTATAACTACATGAGTATCTGGAAATTTGCTGACTAGGTGAATTTTGTTGTAGGTCATCTGTTTTCATACAGTGATTCAGGGAATTGATAGGAACTCAACAATGAATTCAGATGACATAATCTGCTCAAAGCTTGTTCTCAGGTTTTGTATCTTCTAAAACTCTGTATTACTGTCATTTTTTTTCTGGATGGAAATGAGATGTTTAATTGTTCAGCTTTCACATTTTAGACCAGCAATGTGGTTTGTTATTTCCCCAACCAACAAGACAGAAATAATTTCTTACTCGTGTGGAACAGCTTGTGAACAGGTAATTTTTTTTCTGTGTGTCAGCAACAGAAGCCAAGGGTCTCTTTCACTCAGAGGCAGTTGTGTATAATATAAACTGTCATCACTCGGAGTTATTCTTATGAATTCTCAGGCTTTTTTACTTGACCTTTCAAAGGCATGCAGTGCAGACTGTTATAGAAATACCTTTGCAACGTAGGCAGACAAATAAAATCACCTGTTTCTGAAGAAATGAAAGTCAGACAATTTGGGGAGTTGCCCTACCTGCAAGTCTAAACATTACATCATCCAGATTAATCAAAATGCATCTGCTTCAGTCAAAACCAGAATGAATGTGACTAGGATTGGCAATGCTGGGAATTTATCCGAGGAAGAAGATCAATTTATCCAAGTAACAGGAAAACCTGCTTTAATAAGGGAAGCAGTGGCATGGACTCAATCAATAGTAGAGACTCAGGGTAATGCCCCAGGGACACAAATTCGATTACAGCAGATCGTGAAATCTGGATTTAAGAATTTAATGATGACCATGAAACCATTGTTGATTATCATAAAAATCCATTTGGACCCAAATGGTTCATTAACGTCCTTTAGGGAAGGAAATCTACCATCCTTACCTGGTCTGGCCTACATGTGACTCCTGATCCACAGCACTGTGGTTGACTCTTAAAAATGCCTCAAGGGCAATTAGGGATGGGCAATAAATTCCAGCCCAGTCAGCAACACCCATGTCCCAACAAAGATTTAAAAAAAATGTACATTGGCAAGATCATTCTTTGAACTCTCAACTGGGATAATTTCTGGTTCCTCCTAATGCCTCTGCCCATGCTGTTGGCAGATAGAATCATAGAATCCTACTGTGTAGAAGGAGGCCATTTGGCCCACAAAAATCTGCACCAACCACAATCCCACTTAGGCTCTATGCCCATAACACAATGTATTTAACCCAGCTAGTCCCCCTAACACTGAGGGGCAATTTAGCATGGCCAATCCATCTAACCCGCACATCTTTGGAGCGTGAGAGGAAACCAGAGCATCCAGAGAAAACCCATGCAGACACGGGTAGAATGTGCAAACTCCACACAGACAGTGACCCAAGATGGGAATTGAATCCAGGTACCTGGTGCTATGAGGCAGTAGTGCTAATCACTGGGCCACCTTGCCCTGACAATAGTTCATGTTAATATCTTACTGAATAAAATTAGTTTTAAAAAACACTCAGCCAATCAGCATGACCTGACCAGCTCATTATTTAAAATTATAGAGAATATTGTGGCCTAATCACAAAATATTATTGTATGTCTTAATGCATCATGGAAGCGTTTGCTCAATTGAGGGTACTTGTCCTCTTTAACATAGAACATTACAGCGCAGAACAGGCCCTTCGGCCCTCGATGTTGCGCCGACCAATTAGGAACAAGCAGTGACCCTCTAACCTAAACCATTCCCTTTTCATCCATAAACTTATCTACTAACCTCTTAAACGCCACCAAACTTGGCGCATCTACAACTAACGCAGGCAAGGCATTCCATACCCTTACCACCCTCTGGGTAAAGAACCTACCTCTGACATCTGTCCTAAAACAACCACCCCTTAATTTAAAGCTATGTCCCCTCGTGCTAGCTTTCTCCATCCTAGGAAAAAGGCTATCACTGTCCACCTATCTAAACCTCTAATCATCTTATATGTTTCAATAAGGTCTCCTCTTAGCCGCCTTCTTTCTAACGAAAAAAACCTCAAATCCCTCAGCCTCTCTTCATAAGACCTGCCCTCCATACCAGGCAACATCCTGGTAAACCTCCTCTGTACCCTCTCCAATGCCTCCACATCTTCCTTATAATGCGGGGACCAGAACTGTACACAATACTCCAAGTGCGGCCGCACTAGAGTTTTGTACAGTTGCAGCTCCGAAATTCAATCCCCCTACCAATAAAAGCTAAGACTCCGTATGCCTTCTTAACAACCTTATCGACTTGATTGCCCATAACACAATGTATTTAACCCAGCTAGTCCCCCTAACACTGAGGGGCAATTTAGCATGGCCAATCCATCTAACCCGCACATCTTTGGAGCGTGAGAGGAAACCAGAGCATCCAGAGAAAATGCTAAAACTCAACTTTAGGGTTGAGTTTACTCATTCATGAACAGCTTCATCACAATCTGACTTTGTTAAAATATTTTCATATTTGTCTGATTGAATCTGGGTCTTTGCTTTTTCAGTTTTCTAATTAGTTAACAAAGATTTTTGAAGCTGGTGATGGCAAGAGCTGGCCAGAGATTGGAAATTCTAAAGTAACTCACCTCCTGGTTCCTAAAGCCTGTTCATACAAGTCAGGAGTGTAATGGAGTACACCCCACTTTCTTGGATGAGTATAGCTTCAACACTCAAAAAGATCAACACCATCCAGGACAAAGCAGCCCATACACTAATATAAACATTTATTCCCTCCACCATCAATGCACAATGGTACATGTGTGTATTATACACAGATTACACTGTAACAACTCACCAAATCTCCTTTGACAGCACTTCCAAACTCATGATCATGATCAACTTCTAGGGTGAGAACCAGGGCAGAAGTGCATGGACTATCACCTGCAAGTTCCCTTCCAATTCACGCACCAACCTGAATTGGAACTATATCACTGTTATTCGCTGTCACTGGATCAAAATCCTGGCAGTCCCCTCCCAACAGCACTGTGTGTTTATCTACAGCACATGGACTGTTAGAGGTTCAAGAATGTGCTCATCACTGAGTGGGGAATAAATACTGTTCTAGCCAGCGACACCCACATGGTATGCGATAATAAAAAAAACCTTTGTCCCATCTCTTCTTCCCATCTTGAAAATGGATGATGGGATGAGATGGGATTATAAGTCAGGAGTACTAAAGTATAAAACCAGTTAGACAGAAACAAAAAATGGAAGTCAAAGGTGAAACAGGCACATTTTGGGCAGAACTAGTTTCAATGATTTTATTTAAAAATACTCTTTCAGTTTGCCTCTAGGTTTACATTAATAGTACCGCAATAAAGCCATTCCTGATATTCCAGCAGTTTTACTAGTAAAATAGTGTTTGATTCATTGAATTAAAAAGTTATATTGAAACCTCTAGCACATTAACATGATCATTGCTAGAAACTGTAGCACATGGGTTTGGCATGTAGAGGGTTAAATGGCACTGAGTGCAGTCCCCAAGCAATAGTATAAGAGAACACAAGGCTCACACTTAAGGATCAGTCTAGTGTTGGACAGAGCTATGTGTGCCTCCAAGTAGGCAGACAGATCCTAACTTGAATCCTTTACACAGCTCTTATAGTTGATAAAAACATACAGTCAATCCTACTTAAGACTGCAAGGACGTACCAAGTGGTATTCAACATCCTAACAGAAACCTGCTAACAGTCTGAGAATTAATATGCTCTCAGGTTAAATACCAACGCAGTATATATTCTCAAGATGTCTGTTTCTCCATGTACATATTAGAACTTTAATAGCCGTGTTGGCAGGGTTCCAGAAGGCAGAACTTATCTGCTGTTTTAAAACTCTGTTCACCAAAACCTGACTTTTATTACAGATGTGTTCCAAGCTTTGCTTTTGCCTTCCAAAGAATCAGCACATAAAGGAAACATTGCCTAACACCAGATATTGAAAATGAGTGGATTCCACAAAATTGAAAATTACTGAATTGGAGACATTTTTCCCCAAAAGTTTTTGTTTTACCTGAGGATGAAACATTGCATGGTTCATCAAATTCTACAGTACAGAAGGAAGCCATTTGGCCTATTGAGTCTGCACTGAACACAATCCCATCCAAGGCCTATCACCATCCCTACACATTTACACACTAATCTTCTAACCTACACATCACAGGACTCTAAGGGGCTATTTTTGTTTTAACATAGCCAATCCACCTAACCCGCCCATTTTTGGACTGTGGGAGGAAACTGGAGCTCCCGGAGGAAACCCACACAGACATAGGCAAACTCCACAAACACGAGACCCAAACTGGGAATCGAACCCAGATCCCTAGCTCTGTGAGGCAACAGTCTAATCACTGTGCCACTCCAAGTTATTTTCTTTTACTTGACTTCTGAGTCAACAGAAAATTAATCCTGGGACATTACTTGGCATGTGGGAAGATATGCAAATTCCTCAACTAGGTGTCTGGTATAACTTGAGTTGATACACGTTTATTGCAGAGTCAGAAGTTTATGGGTTTAAGCTCTAATGCAGAAACACGTATCAAATCTAGGCTGGCATTGCAAGGTATTTCAGATGGAGTGATGTGGTGGCTGTCACCTCAGGTTAACTAGAAACCCTCAGCATCAGCTAGTCTTCAACCAATCTGATTCCCTCCACATGATATTGAGAAACAGGATACAGGAAAGGCGAAGGGGGGCTGACAATCTCCTTGCAGTAGCACTGAAAACCTCTGAACCAGACCTGGCCAAGCTTTTCCAGTGCAGTTACATCAATATTCACCTGAAATATGGGCTAATTGTCCATGCGTGTCTGCCGACAAAAAGCAAGGCAAATCCAATCTGGCTAATTAATGCCCCATCAGTTTATTCATTAATTTGCAACGTGACGGAAGGTTGTTGTTGGCTTTGCCGTATTTACTCAGTATGTCACAGCTTGATAGTTTGCTAGGCCTTTTTAGAGAGTCAACCACATTGCAGTGGGTCTGGCGTCGTTTATAGGACAGATCAGGTAAGGATGGTAGATCTTGTTCCCTAAAGGACATGAGTGAACCAGATGATAAACAATAATGATTTTATGGCCTATTATAGAGATTAGCATTTTTAATTTCTGATTTATTCACTGCTCTGGTGGGATTTGAACCTAGGCCTCTGGATTATTAACCTGGTGGTATTACTGTTTGTGGCATCTGCTTGTTCTCCCTGTGTTTGTATGGGTTTTCTCCGGGTGCTCCAGTTTCCTCCTCCAGTCTGAAAGATGTGCTGGTTAGGGTGCACTGGCCAATTCTCTCAGTGTACCCAAACAGGCACTGGAGTGTGGCGACTAGGGGATTTTCGCAATAACTTCATTGCAGTGTTAATGCAAGCCTACTTGTGACAATAGTAAACAAACTTTAACCTAAGATTTTAATTTCGCCCTTTTAAATAAATATTTGCACCGTACAATGATCACATTCCCCGTCCCATAGTTTCAATCGGTTTGCTCTAATGAACCGGGGCTGGACAGCTCTGGGTGGGGAGAGCTGGAGGGCTACACTCCACACCATTCCTTCCACAAATGCGGTCGCTGCCTTTTACCTGTTTGCGATGGAGCTGGTAGATGTGGAAAGGTTAATCAGAGTTTCCTTTTGGGCACGCAGCGACCTTAACTCTCATTTTTGTTGAATGGGATACCGCGGAATGGAAACTGATGTGTCCCATGCGGGCTATCAAAGGGACAAAGTGTCATTCTGCGGAGAGAGGCTACATTGCCAGCTTTGTTCCTGCCCGGGAGAGTGACTGCTAAAATCACCAATCTGCTGGATTTTCAGAGTGTGGATGGCCAATGGGGACGGATATAGGCGGGACTTCCCAGTCTCTCCCAGAAGTTACTGCTTTGTTCCCCCCTCCTCCTCTCTCCAGAGTTTAATGTAACTTTCTTTGTGCTCCTCAGTCACTGTGAAGTTTTTTTTGTGTTAAGCTCTATTGGCGGTTGCTGTGGTTTCCAGAGGGAGGTTCATTTCCTGCATTCCTATCATACTCCCAGAATGAGCGAGGGCAGATTAATAATTATTACCAGCTTGGTTCCTAAAGGAAGAGGAAGGAACTGGATGAGGGGAGGGAAAAGGGAGAGAGGAACGAGAAGAGAAGTATGATTTTGTTTTGTTCTGTACATTCTTGAAAGGTTTTAATTTGTGGCTTGTAGCGGGCACTGATTGGAGTTTCTGTCGCTGAGAAAAAGGGGGAAGAGAAAGAAGATACCGAAGTGTCCTTTAAGTAATAATTGTAATGTGTAACATTCCGTCTTGTTCAAGAAAGCCGGGGGTGGTGGGGGCGGCGGAGAATTGCACTGTAGCCAAAGCTTGTTTGAAAGAAGTACCCTGGCAGGATCTGTCCCTACGTGGCGATGTGGGAGGACTGAAAGGCAGCATTGAGCTGTGTAAGTGGGTAAGTTCCCAGCCTGTGTCCTTGGCTGGCAGAGATGTGAAACCGGGGCGGGTTATCTCGCAGAACATCTGGCTGCAGAGCGGCTGTAAATGTGTGTCCCCTGCTCTCCATCCTCCTGCTCACTTCTCCTTGACATCCGAACGCTTTTTGAATGGATTTAATTCAGTCTTATATTTTTATTAAGAATAAGCAGTGGTATCAATCATTCCCAGCCTGGCTATTGTTTTAATTTGTGACCACGCTGGGAACAGACAATGAACCAATCTAACTTTCAGCGGCAGGATCTGAATTGCAATGTTTGTTTAAAAAATATGATGTGATGTCAATCTACTAATAACTCACCCGGGTCCTTGAAGGAGAAGGGAAGATTCCCCTCAATTTGTGAAAGCAAGTTTTCTCCTGGGGGTGGGGTGTGTGGGGGGGGGGCGATATGTTTGGAGAACGCCTTTCTTGCCAGATGTAATTGGGTGACACTGTTATTGCAATGATGTGTGCTTTGGACGTTCTTTGTTACTTTGGCCTGTTTCAAGGTAATCCCGGGGGCTGCAGAATCCTCTGTTCTACCTAGAGCATGTTTTTTAGTGTTGTACAAACTGGCTTCACCGCCCCCCCCAGTCAGGCTGTGCTGTTTTACAATGAAGCTGTAATCACCAAAGTGTACAGGAAATGTCTGCTCTGCGCAAAACGCCTGGGAACGAATTTTATCCTGTAACAATTCAGGTTTCTGTGCGAATTTTGAAAGGAAAAAGTGAAGAGCGGGTAATACGACTTGATCTAGAATAAAATTAATTAACTTGCAGCCCAGCACTTGTACAGCGCCATTCCAATTTTCAGATGCTTTCTTTGAAGAAAGCACAGTTTCCAGTCACTATTCACAACACTGAACAAGATACATTATCCACAATAATATTGAAGTTGTTTGATCACATGTTTTGTGGATTTCTTGTTGAGATGGTTTAATCCATTCAAATTAAATCGAAAGGTGCAGAAAAAATTTCAGGGGCGGACAGCACCTTTGAATATGTTTGTAGGGGTGTTGTCTATCCCAAAGTTTCCAGTATTGTTTTGCTTCTTAGACTGATTTAGCTTGGACTCCCTGGTCGTAATTGTGGATGCCAACAGTTAACTTACTGTAATAAAGGTGCTCAGATTATGTTTTAAACCAAGAGAGCAAAGTTTAAGCAATTTATAATTACCCTGTAAAATCTGAGATTAGGTTACATTCTTTAATGCATTCCCCGGTAACTGATATCTTATTTGGTTCATTCATATGGAATTTGGAGTGCATTTCTCTTCCCCCCTCCAACCCCCTTTGCGGCCCCAAGTGGTCTAGCATTGCCTGACAGCGCTGAAAGAGATTGAGATAACAGTGTTGAAAATTCAGTGATGGAAAATAAGTTCCAGGCAGTAGACGCAAGGAAAATAGGTAATGTCAGGGATAGGGGCAATGTTTTAGGAAACAGTGATCATAACAAAATTAGAGAGGACGTTGCTTTAAATTGTGGGGTGATAAATATTGGACAGATGTCAGAGGTAGGTTCTTTACTCAGAGAGTAATAAGGGGTGTGGAATGTCCTGCCTGCAACAGTGGTGGACTCGCCAATATTAAGGACATTTAAATGATCGTTGGATAACCATATGGATGATATTGGAATAGTGTAAGTTAGATGAGCTTGAGATTGGTTTCACAGTTTGGCGCAACATTGAGGGCTGAAGGGTCTTTACTGTACTGTAATGTTCTATGTTCTAGGTCCAGAATTAATAAAATTGACGGAACAGGCAATTCTGGTACCTGACTAGAAGATAGCAGGTTTTAGCAGAAGTTAGAAAAAAGTAGCAAATGATTCAGAAGTTTCCATTATTTGTGTGCAAACTAGAAATATAGAAATTCGACAATATCCAAGCATCTTGAATGGGCTGAGAAACTAAATTGAGGCTTTAGGCATATGTTCTGAGAAATCTGGGGCAAACTGAGCAAAATAATAGAATACAAAAAAGGCTGAGCTTGTATGAAAAATGATTAGCGAATAATAAAACACACAAAATATAATTAAAATTATGGCACCAGTTTGGGGGAAAAAGAAAGGAAATCTCCTCATGGAGGATGAAGAGATGGTGAAGCTGCTAAAAATATCTTTACAATCAAGCCTTTGGATTTCCACCATTTTTATCATCTCCCATTTCTGTTCATTGCTACGGGACTTCAAAGTTATTACAGAGGCATTAATCTTTCCCTCAAGACATCCTGTAGTGTTTTTCAATCAATAGAGTACTTAAGTGCAATTACTGCTATGTCAGCAAGTGAATCAACCATTTTACATACAGCTGGGTCTGCAAACAATGGACCAATTATTGCATAATCTCAGTGGTGTTGCTGGCATTAGGAAGTGTAATTTGAAGTCAGTTCAAGAGAATCCTGGATACTGGGAGAACTCCTTGCTTTTCCAGTAGTGCATTGAGATTTTTTTTTAACAAACATCTAATCCTGCCTCAGTTCAGCATCTTGCTTAGGAGGTGGCACTTCTAACAATTTAGTACTGCACTTTGGCACCAGTCTAGTTTGTGTGTTAATTCCAGGGTGGCAGTGATGGGGTGGTTGGGGATACAAGCAAACTGAGCCCACAGCCAGTCTTCCCACTAAGCTGTACAACAACTCAAAGTTTCTTGCATTGGGCACACACAGGTTAATCCCTTTATATTATCGTGTGTGTGTGTAAGACCATGGAAAAAATGTGAAGGGGTCGTGGACTTAAAAAACTGATCTACATACATTGCCCACAACCTAACCAAAGAAGTATGTTCATAGGGATGAAAAGATAAATGTGAGACATTGAAGCAATTAGATGGAATAATTAAGATAACAAATAATAGGATTGTAGTCAAACTCCTAACAGGCACAGTTAAGGGGACCTTAATCAAGGATCAAAGAAGAAATACCGAGGCACCTAGAAAAGAACGGTTTAAAAGCAGACTCAGCACGGATTCATTAAGGGGAAGTCATGTTTAATGAATTTATTACATTTCTATGAGGAAGTGACTAGTGCGGTAGGCAGAGGGGAACCAGTGGATGTGGTGTTTTTAGATTTCTAAAAGGCGTTTGATAAGGTGCCTCACTAAAGGTTGCTGCAAAAGGTTAGGGTACACAGAGTTGGGGGTAGGGTGTTAGTGTGGATAGAGGATTGGCTGTTTAATAGAAAGCAGAAAGTTGGAATCAATGGGTGCTATTCCGATTGGCAGTTGGTGACTAGTGGAGTGCCCCAGGGATTGGTGCTGGGGCTTTAACTGTTTACCATTTACATAGATGATCTGGAGGAAGGGGCTGAGTGCAGGGTGATGAAATTTGCTGAAGACACGAAGATGAGTGGAAAAGCAAATTGCGTGGAAGGCATGGAAAGCCTGCAGAGGGATCTGGATAGGTTGAGTGAGTGGGCGAGGACCTGGCAGATGGAGTATAATGTTAGCAAGTGTGAGGTTACCCACTTTGGTAGAAATAATAGTAGGAAGGATTACTATTTAAATGGCAAAAAGCCGCAGCATGCGATGGTGCAGAGGGACCTGGGGGTCCTTGTGCACGAATTGCGAAAACCCAATCAGCAGGTGATCAAGAAGGTGAATGGAATGTTGGTCTTTATCATGAGGGGGATAGAATATAAAAGCAGGAAGGTCTTGCTGCAACTATACAAAGCACTGGTGAAGCCGCAACTGGAGCAGTATGTGCAGTTTTGGTCGCCGCATTTGCAGAAGGATATATTGGCCTTGGAGGGAGTGCAGAGAAGGTTCACCAGGCTGATACCAGAGATGAAGGAGTTAGCTTATGAGGAGAGATTGAATAGACTGGGTCTGCACTCGTTAGAGTTTAGAAGGCTGAGGGGGGGATCTTATAAGATAATGAAGGGGATGGATAGGGTGGAGGTAGAGACATTCTTCCCGCTTAGAAAGGATAGCAGAACTAGGGGGCACGGCCTCAAAATAAGGGAGGGGCAGTTTAAATCGGAGTTGAGGAGGAACTTCCTCACTCAGAGTGGTGAGTCTCTGGAATTCTCTGCCCATTGAAGTGGTGGAGGCTACCTCACTGAATATATTTAAGTCACGGGTAGATAGATTTCTGATAGAATTAAGGGTTATGGGAAGAAAGTGGGAAAGTGGAACTGATCCACGTCAGATCAGCCATGATCTTATTGAATGGTGGGGCAGGCTCGAGGGATTGGATGGCCTACTCCTATTTCTTATGTTCTTGTGACCTAATTAAAGTAAGTGTGTTTCTGAAAACACTGGTGTCCTGCAGCATCAACTTTTCTTAATTTGAGAATCTTAGGCAGTGTTATATCAGGTTATGTAGCAATAGGGTATTTGGCCCAACCAGTTTATGTTGGAGTCTGCCCACCACATGAGTAATTCAGATCCAGTAGTTCAACCTCCAACACCAGGACTTGTTGGCCATGAAAGGAGCATTCAGTGTAGTTTAATAGGCTGATCATCTACTCAGAAATCCTTCTACCACTTTCTCATTATTCTCCGAAGGGTAAGAGAAACAGAATGGGTGTAAAAATATGCCATCAACAGCAACTCTGTCCCATACACCCTATTCCATGAACCACCCATTCTTAAATAATCTCACTGATGAGGTAGCACGGCGGCACAGCGCCTAATACTGGACAAAGCACTGCAGCTACACGAAGATTTTATGTGGATTCACAATGTCTCTTTATTCATATCTCTTTCCATAAGATCGAATATTTAATTAGCATAGGAATTCCAACATGGAAACAGCCTTTGACCAGGTTCAAGCTGGCATTTATGCTCCCTGTGATCAAGAATTTTAATCACATTCACCCAGCCTAATTTATGGCTTATCCATTGGCTGTGCCGCTTTTGATGCCTTTTGAACCTGAAGCTGTCTGCTGTTGCCTGTCTATCATTTAGTTTTCTCTTGCTGAAGAGTAGAGAAATTATTTTGTGAGGCATTTATAGAATCCTGCACGTAGCTTGTGAGCTATCATTGAACAAGGCACAGACTTGTGGGAGAATGGATGATATTTCTTTGATTACAGCACGATTCATTCTCCATGTTCCATTAATATTTTGGACTAATTTTGCATAAATTCCCAAATATTCATCTAATGATATCAAAGTTACTTTAATTCACTGGTTTTGAAGAATTAAACAACTTTGATCTTCAGAGCTTCCCCACATTCTCATCCTAAAGAGAATGTATCCAGGGACAGAGAGTGGTAGATTAATAAACTGTTTTGTCTTTGTTTTTAATTTTTTAATGCTTTTGGAATCCTTGTAACATTTAAACCTTAAAACTGAGATTCCATTTTGTTTTGTAATCTCCCAATTTAGTTACTTCAGAACATCACACCCACACCAGTCCCAATTCAGAATTCTTTCTTGCCCTCCTCTCCTCCAAGTCTGTAGTATTGTTCACAGTTATATTCCAGAATAAATACCTGCTGGCCTCCTTCCCCAGCAAATGTTTCTGCTCTGTTCCTCCTCCGCACTGTTTGACATTCCACTCTCAAAATCTGGACAGACTGTTAATGGTCTGTTGCAGTGTTGTAAAACATCCTTGTTAATGAGGTGTTGCGGTCTAACGATTGAAAAGCTAGTGGAAAAAGATGTCATTTCTAAGGTGTGGGGTGGTAGTGGGATGGTGTGCAGAGAAATAAGCTGGTGTGATCGCTTCCCAACACGGCTTTTGCCAGTTTGGTGTTAATAAATAGCTAAACCTGCAAGGGCCAAAAATATTGGTTGGTCATTTTTAAAAAACTGTCTTGAAAATTATCTTTGGTAATAAATAAATTGTTCAGGAAGAACTTCATCATTTTCCCCTCCACTTCTCTCTTCTGCTGTTCCGTTAGTCCTGGTTCATGTTGTGGTCATTCGTCATGTTTAAGAGCTAACAGTGAAGTTTCATATGTTATTTAACTTTGGGTTGGAGGTGGTGGGGGATGGGTAGCATCACAGCCAAACCGGATCCCATTTCCTTACTCTGGGAACCGAATGTGCGCGTTTTCTAACTGGAATCACTTGATAATGATCAGGAACAGGGGCCTTTGTTTGTGTTTAATTTTTCTGAGCCATCTAGACATTGAGGCTAATCGTGATGTCCATGTGAAATGCTAATTGTCAGTTAAATCTGGATACCTAGGATCTATCCTAGGAGCTTTACGTTTTGGCCCAGTTCTTGGCTGAGAAGTACATCTGCATAATTTATTAGTAGAACTTGGAGCCTTAACCTCTCTAACAAAACAAATAATGTGCTGTAAAGGTGGCACAGTGATTAGCACTGCTGCCCCACAGCGCTAGAAACCTAAGTTTAATTTTGGCCTTTTTATGGAGTTTGCGTGTTCTCCCTGTGTTTTTGCGGGTTTCTTCCAGGTGCTTCAGTTTCCTCCCATACCTATGTACAGATAAAATTGATTGGCCATGCTAAATTGCCCTTTAGTGTCAGTGGGATTAGCAGGGTAAATATGTGGAGTTACAGGGTGGGATTATTGCCAGCATGGCCTTGATGGGCCAATTGCCTCGTTGTGCACTGTAGGGATTCTGTCATTCTAAATTTAAATACTGTGATCTAAACAGAGAAAACACTGAGGCACTAAGCGAGATGGGTGTTATCCCTGAAGAAAGTACAAATCAGTTGACATATGAAGTATAAATCCTTCTACAGAACTAATCTATAATTGCTTCCTTTTGTGGCAGTACCTGGTCTTAATTCAGTTACTCACGCCTTGTTCATTGTACTGTTGCTAAAGACTTATTGTAAGTGTGAACCGTTTGAGGAATGGATCATTCAGATCCTTGCACTGCTGTCACCATTGAGTGTGATCTCCAGCTGAACTTTGCCCATCTATGTTAATTTCATATCCTCGTCAAATAAAAATCTTATTAGTCTTGGCTTTAAACTTTTGGACTGAATGTGCGTCTATTGCTTTTTGTAGGAATGGTTCACTTGTCCACTACCAAAACCGTATATTTTGGTGAACCCTGAGGCCAGTATATCCTTCAAAGGTTTGGTGCCCAAAACTGCTCATATTCCAGATATAATCTAAACCAGGCTTTGTATAGCTGCAGCCAAACTCTCTCCCCTTTTGTATTGTACTCCTATAGATAAAATACTAACATTTCATTAGCTTTTTGATTATAATTGTACCCGACTAGTCTATTTTGGTGATCTGTGTACACAAACTCTTTGGACCTTTACTATTCCCAGTTTTTTTTTATCATTTAACAATACTCAGATATATCATTTTTAGGTGACAGTCCTGACTAAAATTGACTTGCCTCTGAGAAGGTTCAGTGGCCACTACAGAAGTTGAGCACATAAAACCAGACTGATGCTCCAGTACAGCATGGAGGGAGTGCTGCACTGTTGGAGGTGCTGTCCTTCTAATAAAATGTTAAACTCAGGGTCCTGTCCACACTCTCAGATGAATGTAAAATATACCATGATGCAGCTTAGAAAAGAGAAAGAGCATTATCCCCAATGTCTTGACCAATATTTAATCCCACCAACTTCACAAAAATATTATCTGGTCATTTTCACATTTCTGTTCTTGAGAGCTTGCTATCTGCAGATTGGGGGCTACATTTCCTACATTATAACAGTCATTACACACCAAAAGTGCTTAATTGGCTGGAAAGTTCTTTTGAATGTTGAGGTTGTGAAAAGCACTATATAAATGCAAAATTTTCACATGAATGCTTCTTAGAATTGAAATCCAGATACCAGTAGAATGACCAGGTCACTGAGTAATGAGTCTAACCACCATCTCTCCACTGCACCCAAGGCTGACTAGCTCCCAGCCTAATAACCCCTCCTGACCTGACCCAACTACCCCAGATCCACCTGCCATCCTACCCACCCGTTCCTTACACTATCCAGCTGTCACCAACTCTCTTGCCATTTCACCACCCTGCTCTGTTGCTCACTTGCCCATCTACGTTATCCTCTTGCTATTATTCACAAATTGGACAGTTCCCTTATGGCAGCAAACATCATGAAAAGGGCTCATGGCTTCTGCACAGATTCTCTCCTCCTAGTGAGGGTTACTCTGCATTGTGGTTGGAAGTCGGAGCCTTTTCAATGTATGCAGGAAAGTTGATAGTTTTATGTCTGGTTATTTAGAATATAAGGGTTCCGATTCTGGCAGTATCAGGCTATTGCCTCTGTAATGTTAGGTTTCTGGCTACACTACTTACTATTGTAGATATTTTTGTGTTATTGGCAAATTTGGATAGTTACTGTAATAAAAACAGAAATTGCTGGAAAATCTTAGGCAGCATCGGTAGAGAGAGAAACAAAGTTCATGTTTCAAATCCATATGACTTCTTTGGAATGATTCTTCTTTCTGAAGGACTCAAAATGTCAATTCTCACCTGTGATATTCTATGTCAGAAATTATTAATAACAAAATAATGCTCCTTCCTTCGGCCTCGACATTTGGAAGTTGCCGAAAGAATGCTCAATCTGTTTGGACCACAAGAATAAATGTGTTTGCAATATTTTCAGCATCTTCTGTGCTCAGAGGCCACATAAGGGCACATTCCAATATAACATCAACAATTCCCAGCCACAGCAGATCTGAGCAGGATTGCGGAGGAGGATGTTCTTGTTTCTGACCATAATTGTCTGACTGTTTGTCTGACATTGAGAACTTGATGAGCTGCAATTGCCTCCAGTTATTATGTACCAAGGCGGGGATGTCTGGAGCCATTGCCTTTGGTTCCCCAGCACTCCGTCTCCTGGCACCTGTCTGAGACAGGTCCATTATTTTTGCAGTATTTGATCCTGAGATGCACTTCCAATCACAGAGATGATCTGTAATTGTGACTATCAATTTCCACCTCTGTAATGTTGGCTGACTCAGCCCCTGCTTCAGCACTGAAGCATCTGCCCCTGAAAACTTCACTTAAACCTTTGTTGCTTTTTACCTGGACCATTCTAATGTCTTTCCAGTCAGCTTCCCATGTTCTATCCTCCTTAAACTTGAGACCATCAAGAGATCTGACCTAACATGCATCAAGTAGAGTTCACCAGGCCTGTTGACTTGCATTTGGTTCCTGTTTAAGCTACGCTTTGATTTTATAATAGCAAAAATATATACGTATGGGGGTGTAATGCAAGTTAGAATGCTGGTAGAAGAATTTTGGTTGAGGTCAACCAGTCTGACAAAGCCTTAATTTTAAATTTCTCAGACTTGTGTTAACTCCTCTCCATGACCTTGTACCTCCTTATCTCTGTAACCTCTTCTATGCTCCAGTCCTCCAAGATCTCTGCATTCCTCCATTTTTGTCATATTTTTCACTCCAAATGTCATAGCCCTGACATTGATAACCAGGGCTTTAATCGCCTAGATCCTGAACTCTGTAATTCCTCTCTAAACCTTTTTCCTCCTTGTAGAACTTTTAGAAACTTATCTCTTTGACTAAACTTTTCATTCTCTAATGTATCTTTGTGTAGCTTGATGTCAGATTTTGTATGCTAATACTCTGGAGTACCATGGATCATTTTACTATGTTAAAGGCACCATATAATGTCAGCATGTGTGGCAAAACTTGCATTGTGTCAAGGCAACACAGCATATGGGAATACATTCAAACTGTATTTGTAAGGCCCTCAGAAATGTGTAAAGAGGGATATTTTAATGTATTTATTCTCTACTTAGTGTGAAAGCCAAGGAAACAGGTTTAATTGTTGTGAATCTGTGGAATTTCCTGCCCCATGAAGCAGTTGAACGTATTTAAGGCAAAGATAGATTTTTGAACATAAAGGAACTAAGCGTTATAGTGAGCAGGTGGATAAGTGGAGTTAGTCGCAAATATCAGCCATGATCTTATTAAATGGTGGAGGGGCCAGATGTCCTCCTCCTGCTCCTAGTTCTTAGTTGAGTCTCATTATGAATCCTTGCTTTGATTTATTCTGATTTCTAAGCTATATTTGGATAGAATCTTTTTGCCTGTTTTTGTGAGTGTCGGTGTATAATTTTAATGGGATGGTTCTCGAAGGTTTTCTGTGGGTATTTTACAGTCCAAAAGATTGTTGTCTTTGGCAGCCCCTCAGGGTCATGGATGACTTGTTTCCTCTCCAGTTCAGTCAGTTCTGAAATAGCTGATGAGACAACTGCATGATCTGCAGACTCTGCCACATGTAGGTGAGGCTTGAAGGGTTGAGTGAATGGGTTGTTTTGTGGTTTGTACACTCCCTCAGACACCTCGGCTTTGCCTCAGCACATTCTCGATGAAGTGTTTCAGCGCCTTCCCAGGTGAACCTTTTCTATTTTGATTAATCACAAGGGATTCCAATGAGTTGGAGAGGATGTATGACATTTTTAGGGGTCCTTTGAGAACCACCTCGAAAATATTTCTCTCTGGGAGTCTCCTGCAGTGTCCAAGTTTTGAACAGAATTTGCTTTGGGAGTTTTGTCAGGCATATGAACGACATGTGCCATCCAGCAGAGCTGGTTTTGAGAAATTATCTCTCAATGCTGGGAAAGTTGGCTTAGGAAACCAATTGCTTTTGAATTGCCTTTCTTGCTACTGGATTTGGGGGACCTTACAAAGATGATGGTGCTTCTCCAGTGCTTTGAGGTTCCTCCCACAATTTCCTGAAGGATATGGGAGTGTGAGGATCACTGCTGTTAGATAAACCGTGGCTTTGGATCTTGTTCCTCAACTTCTATTTACCCTGGTCAGCTGAAGGTTGAGCCGGCATGTTGGAGGTGATGATGGATTTCATCAACAACTTCTGTCTTCATGTAGAGGAGGTTCCCAAGATATGGAAAATGGTCCATGTTTTCCAAGATCTTGCCATTATTCTTAATTGATAGGGGGAGGTGTTATGCTGTTTGGAAGAAAATCTTAGTGTTTAATGAAAGGCATGTTTCCTTGTGCTTCAGAGGAGGATTTGATGACTCTCTGGAGCTCAGTTTCTGAGTGAATGCACACAAGCATCACCTTCACAATGAAACTCAGTGACTGAGCTTGGAGGGATTTTGATTTTGGAGTGACAGCAGCATAGGTTGGGATAGTTTCCTGGGTGTTCCGGTTTCCTCCCACACTCCAGAGGATGTGCACGATAGGTGGATTAGCAATGTTAAGTAGTCAGGGGGACTAGCAGGATAAATATGTGGGGTTACGGTGAGGGAGAGCCTGTGTGGGATTGTGGTCAATGCAGATGGGCCGAATGGCTTCTTTCTGCACTGCAGGGATTCTGTGATTGTTGTTACGTGTGACTTGCTGGAGGTGAGATAGAACATAGAACATAGAACAATACAGCACAGAACAGGCCCTTCGGCCTTCGATGTTGTGCCGACCAAAATAAAAAGCATAGCCCCTCCAAACTAAACCATTCCCTTCTCTTCCATATACTTATCAATTAACCTCTTAAACGCCACCAAACTTGGCGCATCTACAACAGCTGCATGCAGGGCATTCCACTCCCTAATCACTCTTTGATCCAGCATCGCAGCATGAAAAATGAGGGAAGAGCTGGTACAATGATATAACTTTGTTTGACCAAAGTCTTCACTGAGGTAGGGGTTGTACTGGTGAGGATCACAGCTTTCATGTCATCATGGGTGGTGACAAATTTTGGCTGTCAAATGTGAGGAGGATATTTCATCAGCCGCTGGCATTTGTGAGATGCAAAAAGCTACGTACAGTAATCAGTGCTGACCCTTGCACCGATTTTGAATTTGCCGTGCAATGAAAGTTATTTATGGGGCTTCTCGTGCATTGCACAATAGTTTCCCTTGACCGTTGTGATGAATGGCTGGTTCACAGAGGCAGTTGGCATATAGGTCTCATTTGTGATTGACCCTCTGTGGTAAAAGTTGGTAATTCAAATATTGGGATGCTGTTGGTTGCTGTTTGCAATGTGCGGAGTGTGAAATCGATTAGCTTTTTAAATTTATTTCCTCTTGTTTTCCCTTGAAGGTGACTTTGCGAGTATTTTCAGCCATCTGGTGTGTGGACACAAGGAAAGTTGCAGCACCTGTAGTTGAATTGAGATCAGTTAACAAAGCAGAAATTGAGCATTGAATTGTGTTTCCATTTCTGTTTCTATCACTGGGCAGTGCCTTTCGCCTTGAGGGAGAGCAGTCCACTGACATGACAAGTGTTAGTAGCCCCATGTCCTGGTGATCCAGCTTTTGAAGCTCCCAGCAAACTCAACCATGTTTGCATTTCTATTCCTTTGTCGCTTTTTCTTTAGTTTGAATTTCACAATCCTCAAGATACAAAAAAGAGCTGTTTTTCATTAAGTCCTAAATCAGAACACCAAGATCTTTCTGCATTAGCAGTGTGGGATATGCGCAATCTCAGAGAGAGATTAATTTAAAAATGTAGCCCCCATACCCTTTGTTGCTGTTCATCTTCAGGGTAATGAGTCACAGTAACTTCATTGCCATGTTAATGTAAGCCTACTTGTGATATTAATAAATAATGTTCAATGGAAACAAGCAGTAAAGTTGAAAATAAAATTTCAGTTTCTTTTATAATTGGTGCTGGAAGAATTGAGAGAAATTAGGGCAGTAAAATGTTGTTCGCAACAAGAAAGAATTTGGGATGAATTCAGACTTCAACACAATCTGTTCATAGTTGGGAATTGTGTGTTTTTGGACACAATTTTGTTTTCTTCTGAAGAAAAGGCCACAGAATAATTCAATACAGCGAATAATCATCACTCTGGGCAAAACAACTTTGGGGTAAGCTGCAGTTCATGGTCCGTCAAATTGTGATAAATGCAAACTGTTGTGGGCACAGATGAGGGCTTGGTTCCAAGCAGACAGAAGTTATTAAGTTACTGATGTTTTGGGCAGTAAAATTCTAATTCGTGGCTTCATTCTTGTGAAATGTACAACATGACAACAACTTCAGAATACTCAAGCTGTCATATCCTGCGGAAATGAATATTTTTGAGCGGATAAATAGGGAAAGATTCCAAGAACTTTGAGGAAAGGGGTGATTCATTTTGGATGTAGAGTAAACAATTCATACATTTGAAC
Organism: Sphyrna mokarran; assembly: GCA_024679065.1. Lineage (NCBI taxonomy): Eukaryota > Metazoa > Chordata > Chondrichthyes > Carcharhiniformes > Carcharhinidae > Sphyrna > Sphyrna mokarran. The sequence goes on along the minus strand of JAGIQG010000004.1, from coordinate 133,546,179 downwards.
ACTGGCTTGTAGAGAATGTTGTAAAAATGCTGCAGTTTCACTCTGCTCTGAGGCAAGAGAAATCTGAGAAGGACAATCTTTATAAAAGATAATTTGAGAGTCCTGAAACAGGAGTGAGATGATATGGTAAGCTCTGCTGCTTTCTCGCTCTGTTTTTTTTGTTTATTTTTGGTTGCCTTTCCTTTTACAATTTCACATCCTTTGTCACTCCCTGGATGAGAGGTTGGCTTACAAAAGCTGTCCCACGCCTTCTATTGATACTACGTTTGGTCTTATTGCTTGGAGGGTGCACAGAAATTACATCAAAGAAATTCAGAAGGAGGGATAATGTTTTAGTTTTTTTCTCTTCCATTGTGGAAACAGCAAATATTTGCTTGACAGCAGCAATTTTGTATTTCTTATCACAGAGTCATGGAATCTCTACAGCACAGTTTGGCCCATCAAGCCTGCACTGACAACAATCGCACCCAGGCTCTATCCCATAACCCTACATATTTACCCTGCTAATCCTCTGACACTCAGCAGCAATTTAGCACAGCCAATCAACCAACCCCGCCCATTTTTGGAGGATGGGAGGAAACTGGAGCACTCTGAGAAACCCAAAAACAATAGATAAATGCTCCCAATAAGCTGCACCATCAAGCTGGAATAATTTTTACCTGAAAATTTTTGATTGATTATGTATCTTTATTTATTAAAGACAGTAGTAAGGGAACTAAGTTGTAGCAAACAAGTATTTGCACTGTACATTTTGTATAATATATACAGAAATCCTCATGGCTATTTTTAAAATCATAAATATTGGGCAAAACCATTTTAAAATGACAGGTCAATGTCCAACGGTCACTCCTTGAACAAAAAGAGCAAAGAGATTTGCACCTTGTTATTACAGAAGGCTCCCTCCTCCCCCTGTGGGTTGCCTAGACCATATTCAAAGAGAATTGTGCTAAGATGATGTGTGTTTCAGACTGGCCAAGTGGAGTCTACTTGTTTGCTATGACAAACAGCCCTGCAATCAATTCTTAATGGTTGGGGCATCTAATCATCTTGGATCCCAGATAAGAGGTTGACCACCTAAAACATGAAACATACAGCAATGGGTTTTAGCCTGCTGACCTCCACGAAGGTACATCTCATTGGAATTTGATTCTGGACTCTGGGACCCACATTTAACAACATTTTTCTCTGTTGTCTCTGCATAATAAATGTTGATTTTTCTCCATCTCTATACTACTGTATGACTGCAAAGAAGACAACATCTCCAAAGAAGAGGTTGATTGGCCATGGTAAATTATCGCTCAGTGTCAGGGGATTAACAGGGTAAATACATGAAGTTATGGGGATAGGGCTTGGGTGGGATTGTTGAGAGTGCAGACGTGATGGGCCCTCTGCAGGATTCTCCAATTCTCTGATTGTGATCCACTTTGCGCATTTTGAGTGTACGAATAAATGGATCCTTCGAGTTTATCCCACCTTGTGTTTGCAGGGTGGGTGTTATTAGTACAAAATTGGGTCACACCAGAACTGAGAGATTGGGAAATATGCCACTTCTTATGGAGTCTGGTGTAGTGGTGGGGGTGGGGAAAGGTGGTGGTGGTGGGGGGGGGGGGGGGGGGAGGTGTTGGTGGTGGGGGCCACGGTGGGGTTGGTGGTGGGGGCTGCGGTGAGGAAGGAGGTTGAAAAGCAAATCAAAAGCATCTTTCTGTTTACGGATGAGTAGAGAGAGAAGAAATTAGCACTGTTTAAATTCACCTCCTTCCTATCAGTAGCACTGTTCTCATGAGAAGGGAAAGATGTTGAATTGCAATTGCACGTACATTTTGCTTGTGTTCTCCATTATGGAAAGGTAGATTTTGTTTTGAGTTAGCAAGATTTTAATTTTCTGCAAGAAATCAATGGATGCAGTTTATCAGCAGGGTGTAAATACCTTCTCGTGTATTTGTTAAGATAGTCGGATTTGTTGCTCATTCATTACTTGTCTCATCTGTTATTTTGGCCATCTGCTGAATTCAAAAGCAGACTTATCCCTTGTAGTTTATGGTTTCCCGGAAAGAAAAATAGGAATGTTGTTTCCAGGCCAAAAATAGCTTGTTCAGAACGGAAAGCAGCAAGGGAAGCATTGGGAGTGAGAGAAAGAACTTTGGGATTTGCATTTTTGACTCATTAATGGGGGGAAAACATCTGTTTCTTAAAAATATATATAAATTTTAGAAACTGTTAGTTTATGAATGAATTAAGTTCTTGTATCACACTACATTGTCTGTATTGAATTATGTGCTCATTTGCTCAGTCAGCTGTGTTTACTAAATAACACCTATCAGCTATTTCCTTTCTTTAGCATTGCCACTTAAAATATTTCACCCTTTGGAATGTTTTCATTGCAAGCTTCTGTCATATTTTGAGAATTTTTGAGCTTTCTTTTCCAGTGAGGGGATTTTGAGAATAGTTACAATTTAATGTTAGAATCTTACACCAAAGTTCCCAAGTTTCAAAATACAAGCACGCGATGGAATCTGATTGTAGTGTTCGTCACCATGGCATTTAAGTTACTTCCTGTAGAAACTGTAAACAGATTTGTGAGCCTGTGTCAGTAGCTGATTATCCCCTCACACCCCTTGTGTTGTGAGCTCCTGCATGGGGTTAGGGTTTATTTGGCTTTCATCAGGATTATAAACCCGTGAACAGAAACTGAAGCTTTCACAATTTTGTTTTTGAAAGCAAGTGCAAAGTGAATCATTGAATCCCTATGGAAGGAGATTATTTGTCCCATTGAGTCTGTACAGACCATAATCTCACCCAGGCCCTATTACCATAACCCCACACATTTACCCTGTTAATCCCCCTGACACTAGGATCAATTTTAACATGGCCAATCAACCTAACCTGCACATCTTTGGACTGTGGGAGGAAACGGGAGCGCCCGGAGGAAACCCATGTGGAATAACCTTTTGCCAAACTCAAAGGCTGTAGTGCAAAAGGGCAAATCAAAGTTAATTTTGTTGAACTCCAGCAAAATGATGAAGGGATGCTTGCTATGTTCATCTTTTATTTTTACACAAGTCTAGTTATACCAATTTGACCACAGTATGTTTATTACTCTTGTCAGACATGTTTACTTACTGTGAAATAAGACAGTGTCAGATTCGTATATGGTCTTGTCTTATCAAGTGTTTACTCAGCTTGCTTTGGAAAAGTTTGGAATGATGTACTTGTGAAAGACAGTAATGTCCAATTTAGATCATAGCAGAGTACTATTGTACTCTGGTTACCCGATTAATATAGTCAGATGCTAGTCAGCAGGCGCAGTATCCTAAATCTAAGCTATGCAGACCACTTATCACTGAATCTTACGGAAGTGACTAGCATTGCTGGTGGCACAGTGGTTAGCACTGCTGTTTCACAGCGCCAGGGACCCAGGTTCGATTCCCGGCTTGGGTCACAGTCTGTGTGGAGCTTGTACATTCTGCAAGTGTCTGCGTGGGTTTTCTCCAAGTGCCGGTTTCCTCCCACAGTCTGAAAGGTGTGCTGGTTAAGGTGCATCATGCCGAACAGGTACCAGAGTGTGACAACTAAGGGAATTTCACAGTAATTTCATTGCAGTGTTAATGTAAGTCTTACTTGTGACTAATAATACACTTTTTTTAATCTAAAGCAATACACAAGCAAACCTTGTGGCAGTCTGAAATACAGCAAGAAAATAATATCCCATTTCACTTGACGGTTTTACCAGGGTGACCACCTCAGTCACCAAAGATTAAATGTGAAGCAAGGAATATGATTTTTAAAAAATGCTGGATCGGTTCCCATCCTGCGATGGAGAACACTGGAGGTGCATTTCCATAGAGACCCAGTCTGAAGGTCTGGGTGACAAACGTGAAACTCAATCTTGGGGTTTAAAAAGAAGTTGGAGCGGAATGGCATTCCCGTGCTTGGAAGAATTGGTCCATGATCTTTTTCTTCTCCTTGAAATCTCTTGACAGCATCCTGCCTAACTGATCTTCAATAATCTCATTCCGCGTTCCTGCTTGTATTCTCAATGGGTGGCACATGATTAGCACTTCTGCCTCACAGTACCAGAGACCCGGGTTTGGTTCCCGGCTTGGGTCATTATCTGGGTGGAGTCTGCACATTCCCTCTGTGTCTGCACGGGTTTCCTCCCAGGTGTTCCGGTTTCCTCCCACAGTCTGAAAGACATGCTGGTTAGGAGCATTGGCCGTGCTAAATTCTCCCTCCGTGTACCTGAACAGGTGCTGGAGTGTGGCGACTAGGAAGTTTTCACAGTAATATTGCAGTTTAATGTAAGCCAACTTGTGATAAGTAAAATTAACTCTGCTTTACTCCAATTTTCTCACTCACCATGGTCTCATCCTCCTCTGCTATTGCTAACGCTCTTTCTGCCAACTTGCACCTTTTCTCACTTCTTCCTTTTGCCATTCTTTTCCTCTTCCAGCGTCACAGAAGAGCGTTGTCATCACCTTTAACCTGGACCTGGGAGGTGAAAGGACACTGTTCTAACCATTGCAGGACTCATATCAGTAATGCAGATTTTAAGTTATGATATGAAGTAGAAATTTAATCCCTCCCCCACAGGATTGTCATCTGCTCAGCTTTGGACCGGACAGTCTGGTTTGTGAATATGCTGTCTGGAAATTTAAAAAATGCAAACTAAACCTCAAGTCTGGCTTTTAAAATACATGTCTTCTCAACTCTGCCTGAATGTGTGGAGCCATTTGTTTTAAAGTTATTGCATCTTTCAGTATGTTGTCATAAGCAAAGCAAATGTCTACCTGAAACAATAATCCTGAGATCCTGCCCTATCCTATTCTCATTCTGGTCCAAGTTTTATTTAATTGTTGAGTTGTAGGCATCACTGGGTCTGCTAGCATTAAATATCCAGCTCAGGTTCATGTTGTGCTAGGTCACAATCTCAAATATTGCAGTTGTTGATTTGAAGGTATTCCCACAGTGTTGTTCTAGGCTGGGGACTTCAAGGATTTTAACGCAGTGACAATGAAGGAGTGATACCATACGTCCCACATCAGGATATTGTGTGACATGGAGATTATTTTGGGGTTGGCAAAAAGCAGTGACCCAATGTTACTTTTACTCTGCTTAAGAGACTTGTCAGATTTCAAAACTTGGATGCAGACCCTCTTGTTCATAAATAATATAATGGACACAGTCCCTTTTTGTAACAAAAAAAGCTGATTCTATTTTCTTTTGGATTCGAAGCCAGACCCATTGGGCATGAAATAAGTAAAGGAAAAGCAAAGTATCCATTTCACCTTGTAGAATCCAGCAAGTGTCAGACATTTTCCCGTTGTTCTGTCATTGGTAACTGTGACGTTGCTGTAAAGCAGCATTTTCCAAACTTAGCAGAACCATCAGCGGTCTCCCAAGAACATGGGAAACCCCAAGCATTCTCAATGTTCCTTTTTTTTTGCCATAAAGTAGGTCTGAAAACAGAAATCAAAAGTAAACGAGCCTTTTCTAGCTATATCTTAGCATATATCAGGAATTAGGAAGAGGCACACAGTCACAAATACATTCATCATGCTCCCTATTGGCCAAACCACTCTCTGTGGCCCTTTGTTATGAAGCCGTGGAAGTAGCACCTGTGGTAGGTGTGGGTAATCTGGTAATTATTATAAAGCTCCCTTATTGGAAAGTATTTATCTTTTATTATTTTTAATGAGATGAATGATCTGGAAAGCTGATTCTCGTATCAGACAATGCACCTGTCTCTCAATACACATATAACATACATGCCTTGCTCCCTCATACACACACACACACACACATGTCCCTCTCTCTCATCTACACACACATACACCTCTCACTTACCTCTTTCTCCCACACACACTCGTCCCCCTCTTTTTCACTGTTTCCTTCTTTCTCATACACATTCAACCCCCTCTCTTGTATATACACACACACTCACTTTGTCTTCTTCTCAAACACACAGTCCCCCCATTTCTCTCTCACACACCCCCCTCTCTCACACACACACACCTCCCCTAACACAGTCATCTCCTCACACATTTGCAACCTTCTCTTTCACGCACACACACTCACACAACCCCCTCACACTTTACATACCCCTCCCCCCCACACCCCCCACATACACACACACACACACACACCCTTCCCTCCCCCCCCCACACACACACACACCCCTTCCCTTCCCTTCCCCCCCACACATACATACACACACACCCCTTTTCCCCTCCCCCTCACACACACACACACCCTTCCCCTCCCCCCCCCACACACCACAACACATACCCCTTTCCCCTCCCCCCCTCACACACACACACACACACACACCCACATACCCCCCCCCCCCCCCCCCCCCCACCAACACACACACACACACACACACACACACCCCCCCTCCTTTCTGTCTCTCATGTGCAATCACCACCTCTTGCTGCTTTGTTCTTGGTGAACTGTTGTTTGTCGGTTACTTGGAGACCCTTCACAGACCCTAGTTTGGGGACATCTGCTCTATAACTAAATGTGAAAGAATTGTAATGATGATGAGTGCTGTCTTTGTATCTCAGAACTTCTCATTTAATTTTCTTGTTTCTGAACCTGCAAAGAACCTGTTCCATTGCTTTTTCTAGTTCTGATAGTGGGTCACTGGTCTGAAACATTAACTTTCTTTGTCTCTCCACAGATGCTGCCTGAGAAACTGAATATTTGCAGCATTTTCTGTGTTTAGTTTGGATTTGCAGCACTTGTAGAAATTTGTTTTTCTATAATGCCCTCATTATCACAAGGCCAAAGATTAAGTCCTGTTACAGGTTGAAACGGAATTAAGGACAAAGTTTTATTTTGGAAGACTTGAGTGTTGTACCTTGTATGGTTCAATCAACAACAATTTTGTTTTCTTTATTCTGACAAGGGATGTGGGCATCGCTGACAAACTCAGTTTTTGTCGCCCATTCCTATTTGTCCTTGTAGTGCGTGGCTTGTTTAGCTGTTTCTGAGGGCATTTAAGAATCAACCGCATTGCTGCAGGCCTGGTGTCATACATAAGGTCAGACCAGGTGAGATGGCAGATTCCTGAAGGATATTAATGAACCGGCTGGGGTTTTTATAACAATTCCTGGTCACAGTTACTGAGACCAGCTTTCAATTCTAGATTTGTTACTTGAATTTAAATTTTACCAGCTGCCTTGATGGGATTTAAACCCATATTCTCAATGCATTACCTGGGCCTCGAGATTCCTAATCCAGTGACATTGCTACCTGCCACGGTGGCTAAGCTGGATTCCAACTTTCCTTTAAAACCTCACAATGCTGGATTCCATAGCTCAGCTATGGGCCTTCCTATGGTTCGAAGAGACCCCCTTGGTCTCCAGCTTGCTGCTATGATTTCAAATTGACTCGTGATGGATAACCACCTTTTCCAGAGGGATTACGTGGCTTTCAGCTAAATAAATCCGACAGTCATTTCTCACCTTATTAACTTTGCCTTAAACACAATACAAGCTTCCAACCCCTGGCTGGGTCATAGACCTAACATTTAAGCTACTGCACTCTCGATTTGCAAGCAACATTAGACTCAGAGCTGACAGATTCTTTTAGCTGCTTTTCAAAACATTATCCCCAAGCTTGCTTCCCCAGACTGAATTTACAGAGATAACAACCAAACAGAAGGAATCTCACTACGCTCCTTCCATCTTCAATAACACGAGTGGTTCAGGTCTGAAGTGAACAGCCTGGAATGTGGTGAAGGAAGGTTCGATCAAGGCGTTTAAGAGGGCATTGGATGATGAGTTGAATGAGAAATGATATGCAGGGGCAGGGGAATGAACTGAGTCACGCTGTTTGGTTTGAGAACCTGTGCAGATATGATACACCAAATGGCTGCCTTCTACACTGTAACTCTTGGCAGCGATAAGTATTACTTCTTGCATGCTTTGTAGAGCAAGTATACTGTTCATAGAATACATAGGAGAGGGTGCAGGATGTGTAGGGTATAGTGCTATAACCATAGCTAGGGTACAGAGAAAGATCAGCTTAATGCAAGGTAGGTTCATTCAAAAGTCTGTGGCAGCGGGAAGAAGCTGTTCTCGAGTCAGTTGGTACGTGACCTCAGACTTTTGTATCATTTTCCAGATGGAAAAAGGTGGGAGAGAGAGAATGTCCGGGGCGTGTGGGGTCCTTGATTATGCCGGCTGCTTTTCTGAAGCAGTGGGAAGTGTAGACAGAGTCAGTGGTTTGGGCTATGTTCACCCTTTATATTTTCTTGCAGTTACACAGCTTGGTCCTGAGTAAAAATACCAATTAATTACCTCTTAATTCCAAGGCTTTGCTTAATTCTGGGAAATAATGTGAATACCTTTATGGGAATAACCGGAAACATTGTCTCCAGTTCTTTATTGAAGTAAGCTTTACCTTTCCAGCTGTTAAACTCTTAAGTAAACATGGATTTAACCTTTGTAATAAACTCTCAAGCTTGTTTGAATTGCGTTTATTTCAGGGTTGCTTTTACCAGTTTGTCAACCTTTTCTACAGTTTCAGCTTTAATTTGTAAAACTAAAAGTTATATTCTGAAAAATGTGGATTATCAGAAAGATATTCTCCAACACGCCATGTAAAAATACAAAAATTTAAATTGTCTTATTATAACCCAAAATATCAATGAGACATGTTCTCTCAACCCATTTGGTTACATTTAATTAGTGATGGAAAGGGATAGGTATGTACCGCAAGGCAAGAATTATAGCTGAGGGAAAGGAAATTATGATACGATTAGGTGAGATTTAGAATGCATAGGATGTGGAAGGAAACTGCTGGGGATGGACACAATTGAAATGTGGGGCTTGTTCAAGAAACAGTTACTGCCTCTCCTTGATAAGTATGTACCTGTCAGGCAGGGAGCAAGTGGTCAGAGTGAGGGAACCATGGTTTACCAAAGAAGTTGAATTGCTCGTGAAGAGGAAGAAAGAGACTTATGTTAAGATGAGACATGAAGGCTCAGTTGAGGCACTTGAGAGTTACAAGTTAGCCAGAAAAAGAGCTTAAAAGGGAGCTAAGAAGAGCCAGGAGGGGACATGTGAAGTCTTTGACAGATAGGAACGGGGAAAACTCTAAAACTTTCTATAGGTATATTAGGAATAAAAGAATGACTAGGGTACAATTATGGCTAGTCATGGACAGTAATGGGGAAATTGTGTGTAGAATCTGAAGAGATAGGACAGGCTGTTATGTCTAGTGTCAATCTGAGCAAACATGAAGATGCAAGATTGCATTATTTTCATGTGGTTGTCATTATGAATTTGGTGCAATACTCCTGTAGCACTTATTATATTTAAGAACTTTTTGTCTGTCAGTCTTGAAATGACTTACAAATTTATTCACTACTAATTTTTCAAAACTGTATTTGGCAGAATGTGTGGTAGAAGTCATTCACACAATGATAGCTGGTATTAAATTGTTTTTGAAAAGATGTCTCATTAAAGGTTACTGTGGAAAATAAAAGCTCAAGAGGCTCAGACAAAGGGTCATCCAGACTCGAAATGTTGGCTCTTTTCTCTCTCTACAGATGCTGTCAGACCTGCTGAGATTTTCTAGCATTTTCTGTTATTGTTAAATATTTTCCTGTTTTGAGTCCATTACCCTTACCTACAAAATGCTTTTGCCTCTGGAGTTCTATCAAAATTAGAACAAACAAGCATATGATTGAAGAGCAGGATCAGGCCACTCAGCCCCTTGAACCTGCCCCGCCATTGCATTACATTGTGATTGATCTGATTGTAATCTCAACCCCATATTCCTGCCAGCCTCCAATAATCTTTCACCCTCTCGTTAATCCAGAATCTATGCAGTTCTGCTTTAAAAATGTTTGGAGATTCTGCTACCTTTTGAGGAGGAGAGTTCCAGCGGTTCACAATCTCTCATAAAATAAATTCTCCTTATCTTGGTCTTAAATAAACGACCCTTTATTTTTTAAACAGTGATCTTCCAGTTCTAGATTCTCTGACAAGAGGAAATATACTTTCCATATTCACTCTGTTAGAACCCCTCAGGATCTTAAAGGTTTCAATGAAATTGCCTTTTACATTTTTAAACTCTAGTGGATACAAACCTAACATCAACCTTTTCTCATGAGACAACCTGCCCATTCCTGGTATTAGTCTAACAAACTTTAACTGAATGGTTTCAAATGAACTTGAGTTTTTCCTTATTTAGTCTGATTTATTATTCTTATGAATTAAAGAACAAAGAACAAAACAGCACGGGAAACAGGCCCTTCGGCCCAACAAGCCTGCGCCGCCACCTTGATGTTCCCACCTCTACCCGCGATCCCTGTCCATGTTTATAGATCTATGGATTAAAAACCAAATTTGAGACAATTTAGGGAGAATTTGTTTTGCCAATTAGCCTAAGAGCACATCTTTGGGATGCGGGAGGAAACCGGAGCACCCGGAGAAAATCCACGCAAGCACGGGGAGAATGCGCAAACTCCCACAGACACAGGCCCAAATCCATGTATCTGCACAGCACAGCTATAGTCACTGAGCTGTCGTGTTGCCCATCAAATGTATTAGTATACAATACAATAATATGTTTCTTGTGCACTGTACAAAGCATACTGTTCATAGGAAAGAAAATGAGAGAGTGCAGAATGTAGTGTTACAGTCATAGCTAGGGTGTAGAGAAAGATCAATTTAGGGTGAGGTAGGTCCATTCAAAAGTCTGACAGCAGCAGGGAAGAAGTTGTTCTTGAGTCGGTTGATATGTGACCTCAGATTTTTGTATCTTTTTCCAGACGGAATAGGGTGAAAAAGACAATGTCCGGGGTACATACGGTCTTTGATTATGTTGGCTGCTTTCCCAAGGCAGCAGAAAGTGCAGAGTCAACGGATGGGAGGCTGGGTTTGCATGAGGGACTGGGCTACATTCACAATCCTGTGTAGTTTTCTTATGGCCTTGGTCAGAGCAGGAGCCATATCAAGCTATGATACAACCAGAAAAGATCTTTCTATTGTGCATCTGTTAAATAAGAAAACCAAAATTATACACATTACTCCAGATGTGGTCTCACCAATCTAATCCTGCTGGGCTGTAATCTGTTTTGTTGATCAAATGCACACATTATATTATGTTCATGTATTGAAAACTTGGCAGGCACATTTACCTTGAAGGGAATTACTCAGGTACTATTGTTTAAAGATTATCCAGGCAATTCAGGTGATCTCATTCCTTTGGCATGCTTTTGATCTTGTTCTGGGATAATTTACATAAGAGCTGCAGTTTACAATGGGGCAGTGAAGGCGGCTGAATCTGTTGATTGGCTGATGTTTTATTTTCCTTTAACCTCCCGGTAGAGTCAGTGTGTGTGAACGATTTTGGTAATCGGCAGTCTATCCGACAAGGAGCCAAGTGTCTGCTTGAACAGGATGCCATTTACTTGGAGGAACACAGCCAGTTACTGCGCAGGCATGAACTCTCCACAATAACTGAGGAGGACGCTGAAAAGAGTGAAACAGGAACAGGTACTTGTCACCATTAATGTTCATGACACTGCTATGTTAATGTATTATACAGTTGTTCAGAACTGAGGAGTGACTGCAAAACTTGTATAAGGTTTTCCAAAGATTGACTAAGATTCAGAGCTCAGTCTTAAAACATACAAACAACTTTAATATAATCAATGAAACAGACTTTCCACAACAGACCATGACTGAAGAGTGAGTTAGAAATTCATTCTGTTTGCCTTTTCATGTGAACACAATGGAGAAAGTGAATGTGCACAGGAAGTCTGTCTGTTCTCTGGATAAGGTGAATTTTTCATGTTCTTTTTGGGGTTTTATGGTAGATCCAATCATAGCTAACACTGTCTCTTTAATCTCATGTGATAATATCATATCACTATATTGCTTTATTCACTTATTTATTCTGCTTCTTTTGCACTGGATGTGACTGGTAACTTCAGATTTCTTAGAAGAATATGAAGCCCTTGCATATATGTCTTATCTTTCACAGTCTTTGGTTGTCTCAAAGCTCATTGTTTAATGCAGGAATTTACACACATCTGGACCCCACAAACAATAATATTCATAACTAGAAATCCATTTCTTGAGTTCTGATGAATAGTCATCCAAACTCAAAATGTTGGCTCTATTCTCTCTTCCCAGAAGTTGAGATATTCCAGTATATTCTGTTGTTGAATCAATTTTTAGTGTTGATTGAGGGATATGTTGGCAGCTTATTTGCAGATCTCCCTTGCTCTATGAAATCTTTTATTTCTGCCTAACAGGGCAGGTGGGGCATTAGTTTTATTGTCACATCCAGGAGGTGCTACCTCTGACAGTGTAACATTCGCACAGCACTGCGCTGCAGTCTCAAGTAAGACATTGCACTTGATTTCTCAGACTGATACTTGAATCCATAACTATCTGACTTGGAGGAGAGAGTGCTATCAACTGTGCTGCAGAGTAGCACTTAATTTGAGAAGGAAATAATGCTGCATCTTACACTGGAAAAGCAGGGAATAGGTGCTTTATAAAATTAAAATTTTTGAACCATAGCTATAAGAGACTTAAAAAGAAAATTGGAAAATCTTTTAGAGGCTAAGAAAGAATTAGGAGTTTGTACTCCTGAAGTAACTCATTTGAGTTTCTGCATGCACATTTGCTATCTGCATGAGATGCTTATTGGAAGCCAACTCAGAGCATTGGAGAGATTCACAACACAATAATCTACTTGTGTTATTCAGCCTCATGTTCGCCTACTGTCACTATACTCTGAAGTACAAATAGCTGCAGCCAAGTGAACAGGCTATTCTATGTCTATCAAAAAGTACACACATAAACCTGTCTTTGGATTAATGTTTTCTGATGCTGCTGGGATGTTTGCACACTGACATATTCTGGTTTTCTTCTGGAGCTCAGCATCCAAGGTTAAAAATAAAAAAAAGAGAGCCAAGCATTGAGATAACTTATGGGGTTAATAAAGAACAAAGAACAAAACAGCACGGGAAACAGGCCCTTCGGCCCAACGAGCCCGCGCCACCACCCTGATGTTCCCACCTCTACCCATGATCTCTGTCTATGTTTATAGATCTATGGACTAAAAACCAAATTTGAGACAATCTAGGGAGAATTTGTTTTGCCAGTTAGCCTAAGAGCACATCTTTGGGATGTGGGAGGAAACCGGAGCACCTGGAGAAAACCCACGCAAGCACGGGGAGAATGCGCAAACTCCCACAGACACAGGCCCAAATCCATGTATCGGCACAGCACAGCGATAGTCACTGAGCTGTCGTGTTGCCCATCAAATGGTCCAGGTCAAGCGTACACTAACGACGTGAAGCACTAGGATACTCTTGAAAAAAAAATCCAAGAGCAGCCCTCTCACGACCCATCGTGTGTATGCCCCTTGTTAGACAACAAGGTGGACCAAAGCACCTGTAGGATAAAAAACAAGTACATCAATATCATCATCTATTTACACACTTCCCAGGGACTCCCAAGGCTCATGATCTCTATTTTAAATCAGTTTTCTAAACCCCTCCATTCCCATTCTGTTCATGTGCCCATCTAAATATTTCTTAAATAACTCCAGAGTACCTGCCTCCGCCACTTTACTTGGCAGCGCATTCCATACCCCCACCACCCTCTGGGAAAAAAAACTCCCTCTAGCATCCAAATTATACCTTACCCCCCCCTCACACTAAGCCTGTGACCCCTCGTGCTATTGGAGTCCATCCTAGGAAAAAGCTTAACCCTGTTTACTCTATCTATTTTCTAATGTAAAGTAGAATTGCTTTTATTGCTGATACCTGGATGGAGGACACCTCTTGACTAGGGAGTAACATAAGGGATTCATGAGTGAGTAGGAGAAAATATTGAAAAATTCATGTAAAGAAGCAAAGTGTGTTTTCTCTTAAGTGTTATTCCATTTCCTGCTTTTCCCCCATTAAGGACTCATGCCTTCTCCCCCAGAAAGTGACAGTTTCATTTGGTGCCACCTTAATTTGATGTTTTGTTTAATTTCCCTTCACCGTCTATCACAAAAAAGCCTAAATGAAGCAATCAATAAATGAAATGCAATTTTAAAATGCATTGGTGCCTCTTACATAGTGTCCAGATATATATATAAATATATATATACACACACATACAAACATTAACTAATGAATTTGCATAATGTATCCATCAAATAATAGTAACCTTTCTGGTGTTACTAGGTTTCTAGTAAAGGACAATGTAAAATGTGTTTGCCTGAATAATGGAAACAGTGCAATTATATATTCTGACCCTAATGTTGGGTTGTTTGGAGAGATGGCAAAATACTGGTAGCAACAGGGAGGAACTTGAGGTGATGAGTGAAGACGATGGCACGAGAAATATTTAGTGTAACATTACTGCTTATTGGCTTGGATGTGATTTTATTTCACCCCGTCACGTCTCATCCATGTATTGCTGCCAATACGTGATAGAGTGAGTGACAAAACTACTTTGTTTTTCTGTTCCCTTTATTTGTATAGACTTTATTCAAAATCATGGGTGATGCAGTGGTTAGCACTGTTGCCTCACAGTGCCACGGACTCGGGTTCATTTCCAGCCTCAGGTCACTGTCTGTGTGGAGTTTGCAAGTTCTCCCCATGTCTGCATGGGTTTCCTTTCGGTGGTCCAGTTTTCTCCTACGGTCCAAAGGTGTGTGAGTTAGATAGATTAGCCATGCTAAATAGCCCCTTAGTTGGGGTAAATTGACGGGGTTACAAGAATAGGGCCTGGGTGAGATTATTGTCAGTATAGATTTGATGGGCCGAATGGTCTCCTATACTGTAATGACTGTATGATGTAACAGACGAGAAGCACGTTTTTACATGATTAAAAGTGGCAGTTCTTGAATTTTTATACTGAAATATGGTATTAGTGATCTGTCCAGTTTGACATTTTGTCACTGTTTTGGAGCATTAGCACTCAGGTATAATGTTTAAAGCACGTTAAATTAATTTAATAATGAGTTGAATGAGAGCCATCTAATCCACTGAAGGATGCTCTTTATGTAACAAATTGTCGATGATGCACCGGTCTGTGTTAAAAGCATTAGAATTGATTAATCGGTAAAAAATTTACAAAGGCTGCACTTTGAACCAGAAACATGAGTGCGGGATACGTACAGCAGGTCAGTGAATGGGAAAAATAGATTAAAATTTTGTGTGGGATCCTTCATCAGAACATTTAAAATTTAATTTAGATGAAAGTAACCAATACAAATGTTGAGCTTTCCCAGGACTTTTGTTTTTACTTTCATTAGAAATTGCTGTGCTACCATTCATTTAAAAAAAAAATAGCTGTGGTGCACAGTAATTGCTTTTGGAGAAGGTGTAGCAGCACTCCTTAATAAAATTATAAGTTGGTATATCTTACAGGATCAGTAGAGCTTATAAAAATTCCACAAGAGGTGGAACCACATTCCATACAGTTTAATCACTGCATGTACACAATCGAGCTGGATTGTATTATTGATTCATTTCTTTTAAACAGCAACTGGACAATGGCACTATTTACTTTTACATGCCTCTCTATATTTGAACAGTGAAATGACAGAATAACCTTTCATGTGACAGGCTGTTTGTTCCAGTCCTGGCAGTCAAAGTGATTGTATTCTTGCCAGAGAGAAAAAGAATACCACATTTGATGGAGAGCAAAGTTTTGTGCACAAAGAGGATCTTAGCCCATTCACCTCCAACACCCCAATCTTGATTTTTTTTTGTTCCTCGGCCCTTTTTGCTTAAGCTTGAAGCTTACACTGAACAGCAGTTTCGTGAAAGCCAGCAGGTTATCACCTTGTCAGGCCATCATTGCTTCAGTATCAGCAATTGACCACAAAAAGAAAAAAAGATCGTATTTATGATTGGAGAATATCTCAAAACATTTTATGCTATCAATGAGGACCTGACTATCGTTGCTTGATCCAATATTGTTCTTGTTGAATGTTCATTCATGGACTCTTCCATTAGGGTTTATTCAATAGCAGTAAAGAGCAATAATCCCAGTTCAATTCTGTTTATTTTTTCCTCTGTTGTCCAGATCTCCCTCTTGACCTATGTCCTTGTCACAACAACAACAACTCATATTTATACAGCACCGCTAACGTAGGAAAATGACCCGGGGTTTCCAGGAGCATTAAAAAACAAAGAAAGACACAGAGCCACATAAGTAGATATGAGGTCAATTTGATTGAAGAAAATGGTTTCAAGAAGCGTCTGAAAGGAGGCAAGCAAGAGAGGGAAGAAGTTCTAGAGCTTAGGGTCTAGGCATCTGAAGGCCTATGGTGGAGCAGTTATAATGGGAATGGAACAAGAAGTCGGGGTTGGGAGAGTACTAGTACCCGGGAGGGTTGTGGGATTGGAGAACATTACAGGCATAAAGATGGCAAAGTCATAGAGGAATTTGGAAATGAGAAAGAGAATTTTGAAATAGAGATTGCTTGATCATGAGCTATTTCAGCAAACACAGGCTAATAGGTGATAGGGGCTTATTACAAGTTAAGATAGGCAGCAGAGTTTTGGATGATCTCAAGTTTACAGAGGATGGATTGTGGGAGACCAGCAAGGAATCCGTTGGTATCATTAAGTATAAAGGTGTTAGCTGCAGGTGGGTTGAAATGGGTGAAGTCGCGAGATGTTAACAAGACAAATATCAAGACAGCATGAATATGAGACTGACATCAAGATTGGGAACAGACTGACTTGGTTTAAGACTGTTGCCATAGTTTGTGGGTTTCTAACTATGCTGCGATGGCAGGAGGTTGATATCAAGGTAGGTCCCCACCATGAGCTTTGTGCATTGGAGAAATGCCACAGTGTAATTTATATGTTTTCCCAAGTTTCAGAATTAATGTATAATTTTTTTCAAGTTTGATTTGAACAGTTTTGCTGCTTGAAGATTAACGGAGCTCCACTCTGCTTACTGCACGTATGATTGGTCTGAATGACATGCTCCTGCATGTTCAATGTTTCTGAAATATTAGAGTTTTTGAATATAAATTTTTTGCTGACCTTATTTGGCAATTGTTACCCCAGTTTATTAAACTTCATGAAATGTGAGTGAATCACGTTGTCAATAATACCTGCCTGACGAGAGAGAGAGAATAGATTTTATATTGGGAACCACAAACAATGTTTTGGTCTTCCCAATATTTCACTGGAGGAAATTTCTCAACTAGGAGTGAGCATTGGAAAATGGTGGAGGAGTTATGAGACATGATGGTGAGGTACAACTGGGAAATATTGGCAAACTCAAACTGAGGTGATCTGGGATCTACCGAGTTAATGGGATTCATTTACAATAAATGCATCAAATTGACTAGAAACCAGAACTAGAGGGCACAGCCTCAAAATAAGGGGGATGGGGGGGCAGTTTAGAACAGAGTTGAAGAGGAACTTCTTCACTCAGTGGGTGATGAATCTCTGGAATTCTTAATCCATTGAAGTGGTGGAGGCTACCTCACTGAATATATTTAAGTTACGGTCGATAGGTTTCTGATAGACAAGTGAATAAAGGGTTATGGGGAGAAAGCGGGAAAGTGGAATTGATCCACTTCAGATCAGCCATGATCCTATTGAATGGCGGGGCAGGCTCGAGGGGCCGGATGGCCGACTCCTGCTCCTATTTCTTATGTTCTTAAATACCACATAACCAGTGGGGAAGTAGGAAGGAATAGAACATTTCCTTTTAATGAAGAATAAATGTTAACTTTTAAATTTCTTTAGTTTGTTTTAGAACTTTACACGGAAGCGTAAACAAGACTTGTGCACATGTAATAAAGAATAAAACAAAAATTGGAGATTGCGACTTGCATTGTTTTATCTCTACTAATTGTGCTAATGGTTTTTCTTCCTGAAGGCAAGGCTCACTTTGATGTCCATCATCTGCAAGACATTCACAGAACACAGGGGCTTGAGATGAGAAATTCAGAAGAAGGAGCAAGTGGGACAGTTCTACAGCGTTTGTTGCAAGAGCAGCTTCGATATGGAAACCCAACTGAGAATCGAAACCTCCTGGCCTTGCACCAGCAGGCAACAGTAAACGTCATTGCTTACAACACTAGTGGGTCTGCAGTATCTCCAAACGATGGCCTGACACAAGATGAGCGTCAAATTGTCCCACATTCTGCAAGACAGGAACCCCAGGGCCAGGAGCTGCAGGTTGACAATAGTGTCATGGAGAAGCAGCTGCAAACCCGAGCAGCACAGAATAGCGAGGAGCTGCCAACTTATGAAGAAGCAAAGGTCCAATCACAGTTTTTCAGAGGACAGCAGCATACAGCAGCAGGAACTGCTTTCTTTGTTACTGGAATAAATAACCAGAAAATGAGAACTGAAGGCCGTTCAACGGTCCAGAGGGTGGGTACTGGAAAGGTTCACCAAGATGATGGACTTAAAGACTTGAAACAAGGTCACGTCCGCTCTCTGAGTGAACGCCTTATGCAGCTCTCCTTGGCTACGAGTGGTGTTAAAGCACAATCGTCAGTTGCGAGCAGTGTAATTTCATCACAACAGGCAAGCGAATTCTACACACATGCTGGACATGTTTTGTCTCAGACACCCATGAAAGGCATAGATCCCCGGGGGCCTCCACCAGACTATCCGTACAAAAATATGCCTGTTACTTCCAAGGCTCAGGATTATGGAAGTTTCTACAGTGACTTTAGAATGGGAATGATGCCTGAGATATTAAAACCTGGCCCAAATTCTCAGCATGTCAAGCCAGATGCTCCTGTTCTCAGATACCAACCACCACCTGAGTATGGGGCTCCCAGGTAAATAAATGAAGGCCCTTTCTAAGAGCTTTGGCTCCGATAAAGCTTATCTTTATGAGCGGGAAGAGCAAAGTCTAAGTTTATAGTTCTAGTTAGAATGTATAGCAAGGAAACGGGCTGTTTTGCTCTAAGCTACTGTTTATGTTTCACATAAGAATTCCTTCCATCCTTATCTAACCCTACCAACATAACTTTCTATTGTTTTCACCCTCATCTGCCTTTCTAGCTTCTCTTTGAATGCATCTCTGCTATTCACCATAACCACCACCACTTCTGGTCGTGGGTTACACATTATAATCACCCCACCTTGGGTAAAGTTTCCAGATGGTTATAATCTGCAAGTTCTGGTTGCATTTGAGTAGGTACTTTTTGCAACTTCTGACGTACCTCTGTATCCTCCTTATAGCATAGAGACCAAAGCTGTGCACATTACACCAAGAATGTAGGCAGCATAGTGCCACAGTGGTTAACACTGCTCCCTCACAGTGCCAGGGACCTGGTTTAGATTCCTGGCTTGGTGTCTATGTGGAGTTTGCATGTTTTCCCTGTGTCTGCAGGATTCTGTGATTCTATTCTATGAATGGTCTAACCAAGGCTCTATGAATGTTTTACTCCATTCGAACACAAGAAAATGTTGAATGTACAGGTGCTTTCAAAGTACCTTGGTGTGGTAGTAATTTTTCAGTAGGCTATTTAACTGAATAGGGCCAATATAGCCCAGCCCAACCCAATCTGATGGCTCAGACATGCATACATTCCATTGTGCTTTGTTGGTTCACAATCAGGTGATTTCTTTTTCCCCTTCCTCTCCTGGTCTAAAGGGTTGAAGTCATTCTGAATAATGCCCTGATTGAAAAAACTGACTCAGATAGAGCATGAGTCAAGCCTGTAATCATCCTGATCTGTGCAAATTTATACATATTTATTGTCAAACTTGGATATTTATTGACACCTGGATCTAGATGAGTTGTAATTTCTTCCAGATTTGAGAGTCTACTGGAGGGTCCATAAGAGAAGGCCATATGCCAATCCAACAAAATGGATATGTAAACTAGAGATAGAGAAAAGCAGAGCTCATGAAGGTTTATGGAAATTGAGGAAGTTACAAAGCGATGGGAGGATTACCATTCTAGGATGAGATTTTTAAACTGGAAGGGTAGCTGTACCAGAAGATGTTTTCTCAGCACGTTTAATGGAGCAGATGAGGATAGTGGCAGTAGAGATTTAGCTGAGCTCAACTTTATAGAAGTTTTAAGATGAGAGGCTAGCAAAGGGAGCACTTGAGACCTTTCTCGATGGAGGAATTATCATGGAAGGCTACATGTGTGCATTTTGTCTCCTGGATACATTCTTGTGTTGTTTCAGCATTGGCAATGTCAGGGAAAAGGAAAGTAAACTTGATAGGAGGACACAGGAAGTATCTTTTTTGGCCCTGGTTTGTTTCTTGGCTTCTTTTCCTTACTTTTTCACATGTTTTTTCTCCGTTTATGAGACATGTTCTGTAGCTGACTTGCTTGTAGCAGAAACAAACTTGTGTCATAATCTGAGACACCAAAACTGATGCAAAATTGTGTTAATTAAAAAAAAGGCTTTTATTATTGAAGGATTTGATTCACATTCAACAGATTCCAACAACCCTTCAATTTTTTTTTTGTTCAGCTGATGTTATCCAAGAATAAACCCTCACATCTACTCCCTGTGGGCTAGTTGGACACATGGGCATTGCAGTTAAACTTTCTGTTTTGCAGAGAAATCTTGAATTCAGATCCTTCATATTAATTAGCAGAAATATTTACCAAAGCTCCATATCAACTTTTAGTTCCCTACCTGTATTTTAAATTCATGGGAAGTAGCTGATAAAAGTTTTGGCAGGGATGCAAAAGTATAATTTGTGGCATTTTCATCTGTTACATACTAATTAATTTGAAGATTTTATGACTGCAGCAATCATGAGTGGGAGCAGAGCAGCAAACTCCCATGGGATCAGTGCACAAGGTAGAGCTTTGGCCTGCTTTGATATGAGTCATCTGATAACATGTTACAATGCAAAGTCTTTTATTTTGAGAGACCTGGAGTGGATCTATGCTCATAATTATATCCAGGTCTTATAGTACTCACTTCCAAAAAAATATAATCCAATAATTGCAGCCATGTGTTAGCTGCATATATAAGTAAATTTTCATAGCATGATTTCTGTGTTTTCCTGATGCAAACTTGACAGAATTGGCGCCAACTGCTTCCCATGAGTTCCTTCAGCTCTCTTTTACTTGTGAGTCTGTGACAATGCCAGCATTTATTGCTAATTACCCTTGCAAAGTGATGGTGAGCAACCTTCTTAGAACTGATGCAATCCATGTGCTATAGGTACATACGTGGTGCTTCTGGGAAGGGAATGTTACAGTCTTTACTTAGTTACAGTGAAGGAACTGGAATCTGGTTCCAAGTCAGGGTGAGCAGAGTCTTGGAGGGTACTGGCTGGTCAGTGATGTACCCATGATTCAGTTTGTCACAAAGAAAATAAGCAAACTGAAAAAGTTAAGATTTTGTTGTTGCTCTAGATATGTTTTATGCGGAGGTTTGATGAATTGACTCATGACATTGAAAGTGGAAGCAATACTTCATGAAAAAAAAGGTTCATGAAGTCCAAATCTGGAGAATTTTTTTATCTGACTAATCAAGTTTTTCTGACCAACCCCAACCCATTCTGACTACGTGAAGCCTGTTGATTGAAGTTTATACCTGTCGCACAATCAAGAGCTGATATTTTAAATATGAACACAGCTTTAAATTAAGGGGTATGAGTTATAGGACGGATATCAGAGGTAGGTTCTTTACTCAAAGAGTGATTAGGGAGTGGAATGCCCTGCCTGCAGCTGTTGTAGATGCGCCAAGTTTGGTGGCGTTTAAGAGGTTAGTTGACAAGTATATGGAAGAGAAGGGAATGGTTTAGTTAGGAGGGGCATTGCTTTTTATTTTGGTCGGCACAACATCGAAGGCCGAAGGGCCTGTTCTGTGCTGTATTGTTCTATGTTCTATGTTCTATGAATACCCTATACGTAGGGAAAATATTTAAGAACTCTTGGACAGTTTGTTTGCAACAGGCCTGAATGATGTAATGGCTTCAGTACATTAAAAAGAATGAGAATGTATTATTCATTCTTTATTACTACATGAAACCATTATAAACTGACTCACAGCATTTAGTTCTTCTAAGGACTTTCTTCTAGGGTGGCAGAGTGGTTAACACAGCTGCCTCGCAGCTCCAGGAAGCTGGGTTCAATTCCAGCCTTGGATGACTGTCTATGTGGAGTTTGCATATTCTTTCCATGTCTGTGTGGGTTTCCTCCGAGTGCTGCAGTTTCCTCCCACAGTCCCAATGTACGTCCATGTTAAATGGCTCCTTAGTGTCCAAAGATGTGCTGGATTAGCTATGTAAATGTGTGGAGTAATAGGGATAGGGTGGAAGAGAAGCTTAAGTAAGATATTCTTGTCAGAGAGTCAGTGCAGACACAATGGGCTGGATGGCTTCTTCTGCTTTGTAGGATTTCTATGATTCTAATCTTTGAGTGGGATCAGTGGACAACCCCCTTGCAAGCCATCTACTGTACTCCTGCTCTATGTTTGCTAAAGTGCACCAGTGTTCTTGACACTCAGATTGAGTTCTTGTTTCTCTCCTCCTTTCCTTCCTGTAGGGAAACACCTGTCTCCACTTTGTCCCTTACCCCGATGACATAGCTGGATCAGGAACTCGGGACACAATAACTTTTTTTGTGTTTAAAGTACCCTTTAACTTCCTCTTTAGTTCTATGCTGGGATAAACCAACTTCAAAATCCAACAAGCAATTGTTTCTTTTTAAAAAAGTCTCAGGGATGGGCTATTTTAGATAAAATATCAGTGAAGTTGTACTGTGGGAAATTTCTGTCTATGAATTGTATGAGTATGTGTGTGTTTTGTGTCCTGCTGCAGCTCTCATTGTGCTGCTACACCCTGTTAGCGCTCCTGCTATTTTGTTCTTTTGTCACATCTTTCAGGTTAACTGTCTCCAAAGCCCAAGATGGGCATGAGTACTAAAGTGGAGGGAGGAGGAGAAAATTGAGGGGTGTGTGAAATCAGTCAAGTGGTAGCTTTGGATGTGGGTAAGAAGGAATTGAATGCACAATGACTTTACTAGAGATACTGGAGTAAAGATTACACAACTAACTTATCAGCACTGACATAACTAAACAAAATCAATAATTACCTAACCAAAGTCAGGTTTATGTGGTCTTTTTGGACTTTTGGAAGACTTTTCATAAAATCCTACATAAGAGATTAGCGTGTAAAATTAAAGTGCATGGGATTGGTAGTAATGTGCTGAGATGGATACAAAACTGAGTGGCAAACAGAAAACAAAGAATAGGAATAAACGGGTCCATTTGCAGATGTAAGGCAGTGATTAGTGGGATCAGTGCTGAGACCCCAGCTATTCACTATACGTACACACTAAATGTAACATCTGTAAATTTGCAGATGACACAAAGTTGGTGGGAGGGGGAGCTGTGAGGAGGATACAGAGATGCTTCAGTGTGATTTGGACAACCTGAGTGAGTGGGCAAATGAATGGCAGATGCAATATAATTTGGATAAACGTGAGGTTATCCAGTTTCATAGCAAAAATGGGAAAGCAGATTATTATCTGAATGACCATAAATCAAGAAAGAGGAATATGCAACAAGACCTGAATGTTTTTGTACACCACTCACTGAAGGAGGCATGCACGTGCAGCAGGTAGTAAAAAAGGACAATGTTATATTGAGCTATTTTGCAATAGGATTTGAGTACAGCAGCAAGGATATCTTGCTGCAATTATACGGGCCTTGGTGTGGCCGCATCTGGATTATTGTGTGCAGTTTTGATCTCCTTATCTGAGGAAGGATATTTTTTGTTTTCAAGGGAATGCAGAGATGGCAGGACTGATGTATGAGGAAGAATTGAGTTGATTAGGATTGTATTTGCTGGACTCAATGAGGGGGTATCTCATAGAAACCCACACATTTCTAACAAGACTAGACAGGGTAAATACTACAAGAATGTTCCTGATGGTGGGGGTATCCAGAACCAGGAGTCACAGTCTGAGAAAATAGGGACTGTTTAGGATAGAGATGAGGAAACATTTCTTGACCCAGAGAGTAGTCAGTCTGTGGAATTTGTTACAACAGAAAGTAGTCGAGGCCAAAACATTGAATGTTTTCAAGAAGCAGTTAGATATTGGATAAAGGGAAGGCAGTGGATGTTGCCTACATGGACTTCAGTAAGGCCTTTGACAAGGTCCCTCATGGGAAGTTAGTTAGGAAGGCTCTGTCGCTAGGTATACATGGAGAGGTAGTAAATTGGATTAGACATTGACTCAATGGAAGAAGCCAGAGAGTGGTAGTGGATGATTGCTTCCCTGAGTGGAGGCCTGTGACTAGTGGTGTGCCTCAAGGATCGATGCTGTGTCTATTGTTGTTTGTCATCTATATCAATGATCTGGATGATAATGTGGTAAATTGAATCAGCAAATTTGCTGATGATATAAGATTGAAGGTGTAGTGGACAGTGAGGAAGGTTTTCAAAGCTTGCAGAGGGATTTGGAAAAGCTAGAAAAATGGGCTGAAAAATGGCAGGTGGAGTTTAATGCAGATAAGCATGAGGTATTGCACTTTAAGGGTGAAGGGGGAAAAATTTAAAAGGAATATTAGGGGAGGACTTCTTCACACAGAGTGGTGGGAGTGTGGAATGAGCTGCCAGATGAAGTGGTAAATGTGGGGTCACTTTTAACACTTGAGAAAAACTTGGGGGGGACAGGTACAGGGATGAGAGGGGTCTGGAGGTTTATGGTCAGGTGCAGGTCAGTGGGACTAGGCAGAAAAATGGTTCAGCACAGCCAAGAAGGGCCAAAAGGCCTCTTTCTGTGCTGTAATGTTCTATGATTCTATATAGCACTTGGGGAAAAGGGGATCAAAAGACATGGGAGGAAGGTGGGATCAGGCTGTTGAATCAGATAATCAGCCATGATCATAATGAATGGCGGAAGGCCGAATGGCTTCCTGCTGCTTCTATTTTCTATATTTCTATAAGTACACATTATAGAAATATAGCACTACCTCATTTCCATTCTTCTTGATCTCCTTGCAGCCTCTGACATAGTCAACGGCACTGTCTTCCTCCAATGTCTGTTCCCAACAATCTGCCTCAGCGGATTACCATTTCTTGGTCCCACTCTTCATCTATCCAAGCATAACCAAAACAAGATTAGCACTGGATTCTTTTCCCACCTTGTACTGTTCTATCTGCATTCCCCCAAGCATCAACCTTTCCCTCCTCCTTCACGTATTGCCCATTGGTAGACATAGAGTGCATGAGATCAGGTTCCATGTATATTGTATTAGTGATGCTCAGCTCTACATCTCCATTTCTTACCTGAGATTATTCCCTGCAGCTGTGTTGTCAAACTTCTTGTCTGACAGCTGGATTCAGATGAACTCTGAGAATACCAAAATCAGCATCATAGGCTCTGCCACAACATCAGCATCTGCGCCTTCCTGGCCAGCGATTGTTTGAACCAGATTATTTTAAATTCAACATCCTATTTGACCCAATGCTGAACTCCTGACACCATATCAATTACCATCACAAAGATCACGTGTTTCCACCTCGTATATTGGAGATCTGTGTTCAATCTCAGCTTACATGCAGCTGAAACTTTCATCCAATTGCTATTTGCACTCACCCCCCTCTACATGGAACAATTCCACTGCTCTTCTTGCTGGCCTGCTATCATTTAACCTCCAAAAAGTTCTGCCCATCCACTGTTATCCATATCCTGTTAAGTTGTGCTTATCCTTTTGTCCCTTTGTTCACTGAGCTACATCAGCACTTGCAATCTGTGTCTCAGATTTAAAACCTCTTCCCTAATATTTTAATCAATTCATGGTCTTGCTGCTCCCTTTCTCTATAACTTTTACCAGCCTCACAACTGTTGAGAATGATGTTACTCCACTTTCACCCCACTATTGGGAGCTGTGTCTTTTGCTAGCTTCATCCTTGACTATGGAATTCTCTCCTTGCTCCCTCTGTATTTTCACTGTCCTCCTACTTTTACTTTCCTTTAAGTCAAACTTTTCATCAAAGTCAAACTGATATATCGTTCTTTTGTTTAAGAATCCATTTTTGTAAAGAAACAATATTGATGCAGGTATTCTTTGCAGTGGATATTGTAAAAATGGGAGTGTATGGTCTTGTGATTTGAGTAATGCACTGAAGTTGTTGCCTTAATGTGTCAACTGAAGTTTTCAAGACCCTAGGGATAGGATTTATAGTTATTTAGAGAGTAATGAATTGATTGGAAATAGTCAGCATGGTTTTGTGAAGGGTAGGTCGTGCCTTACTAACCTCATTAAGTTTTTTGAAAAAGTGACTAAGGAGGTGGATGGGGGTAAGGCGGTTGATGTGGTATATATGGACTTTAGTAAGGCGTTTGATAAGGTGGCCCATGGAAGACTTCTGCAGAAAATGCAGATGTATGGGATAGAGGGTGATTTAGCTAATTGGATTAGGAATTGGCTAGCAGATAGAAGACAGAGGGTGGTGGTTGATGGGAGATATTCATCGTGGAGTTCGGTGACAAGTGGTGTACCTCAGGGGTGTGTTTTGGGGCCCCTGCTGTTTGTAATTTTTATAAATGATCTGGATGAGGGTATTGAAGGATGGATTAGTAAATTTGCAGATGACACTAAAGTCGGTGGAGTGGTAGATAGTGAAGAGGGGTGTTATAGTTTGCAGAGTGACTTGGACAAGTTGCAGAGCTGGGCCGAGAGGTGGCAAATGGAGTTTAATGTGGAAAAGTGTGAGGTAATGCACTTTGGCAGGAATAATAAATGTGTAGAGTATAGGGCTAATGGTAGGATTCTTAGTAGTGTTGATGAACAGAGGGATCTTGGTGTGTATGTGCATAGATCCCTGAAAGTAGGCAGTCAGGTCGATAAGGTTGTTAAGAAGGCATATGGAGTCTTGGCTTTTATTGGTAGGGGGATTGAATTTCGGAGCCGCAACGTCATGTTGCAACTGTACAAAACTCTAGTGCGGCCGCACTTGGAGTATTGTGTGCAGTTCTGGTCCCCACATTATAAGAAAGATGTGGAGGCATTGGAGAGGGTACAGAGGAGGTTTACCAGGATGTTGCCTGGTATGGAGGGCAGGTCTTATGAAGAGAGGCTGAGGGATTTGAGGTTGTTTTCATTAGAAAGGAGGCGGCTAAGAGGGGACCTAATCGAGACATATAAGATGATTAGAGGTTTAGATAGGGTGGACAGTGATAGCCTTTTTCCTAGGATGGAGAAAGCTAGCACGAGGGGACACAGCTTTAAATTAAGGGGTGATAGTTATAGGACGGATATCAGAGGTAGGTTCTTTACCCAAAGGGTGGTTCGGGAGTGGAATGCCCTGCCTGCAGCAGTTGTAGATGCGCCAAGTTTGGTGGCGTTTAAGAGGTTAGTTGATAGGTATATGGAAGAGAAGGGAATGGTTTAGTTTGGAGGGGCATTGCTTTTTATATTGGTCGGCGCAACATCGAAGGCTGAAGGGCCTGTTCTGTGCTGTAATGTTCTATGTTCTATGTTCTATGTAAATCAGTGGATACTTTGGGCAAGGACATTAAGGCTTGGGGAGCAAAAGTGGGTAAATGGAGTTGTCATATTTGCCATAATCTGATAGAATGGTGCAACCCTGTTCCTATTTCTCTCCCAAATTTCAAAAATTCCTAATAAAATCTATTGGTTTAACTTTGCCTTTGTTCCTGCTGTATGCCGTCACAGTTCACTCAATCCATGTTCTGGCTTAACCTTCTGAAGTATATATCTGCGATCTTCCAGTTGCCATGTGACATTGCATTAAAGTTGTTCTTGGGATAACTAAGATGGGAGGGGGGGTGGTTTGGAATAGGCAGTCCATGTGTGGCCCCCGGCTGCATTACAGATGTAAATGTTGGACAGTAATTCTGAAGAGTTGGATAGGGGAAGAGGCAGAGTGTTTGAAACCTGGCAAGTTTGTTTTTTAAATTTGCCAGTACTTGTTTGCTTCACACAAGTCAGCAGGTGTAATATTTTCAGCTCTGACTCAGCTTACTATGAGCCCTGAAGATGTTTTTTTAAAATTACGTTGATGGGAAAAAATGCTGATCAACAGTAGCTGGAGGGTTGCGGTCATTGCTTAACCAATCAATGTGAAGAAACACACAATTGTGTTTGGATATTTGCCCATAATGTACCCATTTTTAAAAAGAAACCCACAACAAGACAAATCAAATATAATACACTCGTTTTACTAGTCTGCAAACATTTGGGAAATTCCACACTGGCCATTCTTTTTTTTCATTTCAGTTACTCATAAAAGGTAGGTCATGCAACTGGGGGAGGCGTGTTTGATTAGCAAGGGGAAATGATACTTCTGTGGCTGGCTAAAAGACTGACTCCCCTGGCAATGCACTTCAGACTGAGGTGGTGGCTATTTAAAATCCTGCTTTTGAATTGGCATCAATCTGTTAGGTTAATGCATTACATTGGCTGGAAGGCAACCATTCTCAATTTGAACAGCAACCTAACATGATGAGAGAGATAAAATGATGTACGACAAAATCGTTCCCTTTACACTCAACTCCAAATGATTCATTACCTGGTATCTGTGTTAATATCCATTGGTTAGGACTTTTTAGTTGTTGTTTATTCAAAGCGAATGTAAAAAGATGGGAAATGGAGTTGGGATGAAGGTCCAATCATAATCCAGTTAAGTGACAGAGCAGCTACAAAGGCCTATATCTGCTCCAAGTTTTATGTTATTGTTGTTAACTACAATTAGCGGTCTCTTTTATATTAACAGGCAAACTCAAGAGGGGCAGCTCCACCAGTTACAGCAGCGAAGCTATCAGCACAGTCCATCATCATCTCAGACTTCGATGGGATCTGCGTCTGTGATGCAGCCACTGCCCTCACCAAACCAGGTGACTGCTCAGCCCCAACAGGCCCCCTTGGCAGGGCAGCTGCAACAGCAGTTCCAGGGAGATCCATTGGCCATTGTCCTGCGAGCTCAGCAGATGGTGGAGATCTTGTCAGAGGAAAACCGTGCTCTTAGACAAGAGTTGGAGGGATACTATGATAAAGTGGCTAAATTGCAGAAGGTAATAAATGTTCTGTTAGTAGCGTTTACGATGCAGGTAGCATCAATGACTGAATATTCTGTTATACTTCTGTAAGCTCTTTCCAAGACGATTTAGTGAAGAGAGATGTTAAGTTCTTGTGCTTCCGTCTTTGTTGTCCTGAAGGCCATCGTTGATCAGGATCACCTGAGGAGTAGTGCCAGTCTTTGTGGGCACACACCCATAGCCTGAAACTGCCTTTAAATTGGCAGCGATTTGTTGAAAAGCTTTGGCTGGAAATGGAAGTGTGGTAAGGATGCTGTTCTGAGGCTGGGGTTAAATCGCATTGTTCATGTAAAGTGGAGGAAAACCTGCAACTTCAATCTGGGAGATTGAAATGCTTGGGAGGTGCATTGGATGTAAAATGTATGAAAATGTTCAAATCCCAATCTGACGTACATGTCAGATTATATGGCATTTTGCTAATATAAATATAGTACTTTTTGTGCCATTAGAGATAGCTATAGTGTTTGTAAATATCCTGTTCTTTGTTTGATTGGTCAAGTTTGTAAGCTGATTGATCTCATTGCATCAAAATCAAATTCTTCAAGATACAACAACCATTTTTTTGTATGTGCTGTTTGGAGAAATCCCAAACGTGTTTCCAAACCAAGTTACCGAGACACCCACATTGAATTTTCTCCATGTTTGGTACCTGTTTCCACATGATAACACACAACACCTGTGCAAGCCCAGAGAGTTTGGGTAGAGATTGATGACAAAGGATAGACATTGACAAGTCCATTTGTGTATGTTACTGGGTTTGATCAGACAAAGCAGCATTATTTACCAGGACTGAGCTTCTAACTGCTTTAACAGGTTAACCTTTATTCCTTAATTAATTTGCAGCTTTAGTTTTGGAGCCAAATGGGAAAAAAAAAATCCCAGTTTCAAATGAGCAGTCTGCTCCTCCAGTTTCTGCTCATGAGGCTGGACAGTTCATCCTGCTGGGTTTTTTAAAAATGTTTTCTTTCATGGGATGTGGGTGTAATTTGGCAAGGCCAGTGTTTGTTGCCCATCTCTCACTGCCCTTGAACTGAGTGCTTTGCTAAACTATTTCAGAGCTCAGTTATGAGTCGACCACATGGGAGTCACATGTAGGCCAGACTGGGTAAGGACGGGAGATTTTCTTCCCTAAAGGATATTATTGAACCAGATGGGTTTTTACAACAATTGATAATTTCATGGTCAACATAGACAAGCTAGATGTCTTTTTTATTGCTGCCATGGTGGGGTTTGAATGTTTGTAACCACCCTGTACGCCCATTGTCAATTAGCCTGGAGGTTTCAGGATTATCAGTGTGGTGGCATCATAACGCACCCACCCCTCTGCCTCGAAGATTAGCCTGGCAGTATCAGTGCTATTAGTCCAGTGACAGTATCACCTCCCCCTCCAAAGAAATGTGATTGAACCTATCACATGAATTTCCATTGGTAGTTTAGAGTCTAGAACATAGAACATTACAGCGCAGTACAGGCCCTTTGGCCCCCAATGTTGTGCCAACCTGTGAAACCAATCTAAAGCCCATCTAACCTACACTATTCCAATATCATCCATATGTTTATCCAATGATTATTTAAATACCCTTAATGTTGGCGAGTCCACTATTCTTGCAGGTAGGGCATTCCACACTCTTACTACTGTCTGAGTAAAGAACCTACCTCTGATATCTGTCCTATATCTATCACCTCTCAATTTAAAGCTATGTCCCTTCGTGCTAGCCATCACCATCCGAGGAAAAAGGCTCTCATTGTCCATCCTATCTTATCCTCTGATCATCTTATATGCCTCTATTAAGTCAACTTTTAACCTTTTTTTCTCTAACGAAAACAGCCTCAACTTTTCTCATAAGACCTACCCACCATACCAGGCAAATCCTGCTAAATCTCCTCTGCACCCTTTCCAATGCATCCACATCCTCCCTATAATGCAGCAACCAGAACTGTAAGCAATACTCCAAGTCCTGCCGCACCAGAGCTTTGTACAGCTGCAACATAACCTCATGGTTCCAAAACTCAATCCCTCTACCAATAAAAGCTAACACACACCATACGCCTTTTTAACAACCCTATCACTGCACGCGGACACCGAGATCTCTATGCTCATCCACACTACCAAGTGTCTTACCATTAGCCCAGTACTTTGTATTCCTGTTACTCTTACCAAAGTGAATCACCTCACACTTTTCCACATTAAATTCCATTTGCCACCTCTCAGTCCAGCTCTGCAGCTTATCTATGTCCCTCTGTAACCTGCAACATCCTTCCACATGTCCACAACTCCACTGACTTTAGTGTTATCTGCAAATTTACTAACCCATCCCTCTACACCCTCATCCAGGTCATTTATAAAAATGACAAACAGCGGTAGCCCCAAAACAGATCCCTGCGGTACACCAATAGTAACCGAACTCCAGGATGAACATTTCCCATTAACGGCCACCCTCTGTCTTCTATCAGCTAGCCAATTCCTGATCCAAACCACTAAATCACCCTCAATCCTATGCCTCCATATTTTCTACAATAGCTTACCATGGGGAACCTTATCAAACACTTTACTGAAATCCATATACACCACATCAACTGCTTTACCCTTATCCACCTTTTTGGTCACCTTCTCAAAGAACTCGATAAGGTTTGTGAGGCACAACCTACCCTTCACAACTATCCCTAATCAGATTATTTATTTCTAGATGATTATAAACCGTATCTCTTATAATCTTTTCCAAAACTTTGCCCACAACAAAAGTAAGGCTCACCGTTCTATAATTCCCAGGGTTGTCTCTACTCCCCTTCTTGAACAAGGGGACAATATTTGCTATCCTCCAGTCTTCTGGCGTATTGCTGTAGACAATGACAACATAAAGATAAAAGCCAAAGGCTTTGCAATCTCCTCCCTACCTTCCCAGAGAATCCTAGGATAAATCCCATCCAGCCAAGGGGACTTACCTATTTTCACACTTTCCAGAATTGCTAACACCTTCTCCTTATGAACCTCAATCCCATCTAATCTAATAGCCTGTATCTCAGTATTCTTCTCGATAACATTGTCTTTTTCCTGTGTGAATACTGACGAAAAATATGCATTTAGTGTCTCTCCTATCTCTTCAGACTCCAACACAACTTCCCACTGCTGTCCTTGATTGGCCCGAATCTTACCCTAGTCATTCTTTTATTCCTGACATAACTATAGAAAATGTTAGGCTTTTCCTTGATCCTACCGGCCAAAGACTTCTTATGTCCACTCCTGACTCTCCTTAGCTCTCTCTTTAAGTCCTTCCTGGGTAACTTGTAACTCTCAAGTGCCCTAACTGAGCCTTCACGTCTCATCTGGTAATTATAGGCCAGTTAGTCTTACTTTGGTGGTCAGTAAATTAATGGAAAGGCTTCTGAGAGATAGGATTTATGACCATTTGGAAAGATGCAGTTTAATCTGTGATAGTCAGCACGATTTCACATTCTGAGGAATGTGGAGGAACAGAGAGATCTTGAGGTTTGTCTCCATAGATCTCTGAAAATTGCTACTCAAATGGATAGAACTATGAAGAAGGCTTATAGTGTGTTAGCGTTTATTAACAGGTGGTTTGAGTTTAAGAGCCGTGGGGGTTATGCTGCAACTCTATAGGATCTTGGTGAGACCACATTTGGATTATTGTGTGCAGTTCTGGTCACCTCACTTTAAGAAAGATGTGGAAGCATTGGAGAGAGGGCAGAGGAGATTTACCAGATTTACCTGGTTTGGAGGGTAGGCCTCATGAGGAAAGGTTGAGGGAGCTGGGGCTTTTCTCTTTAGATCAGAGGAGGATGAGAGGTGACTTAATAGAGGTTTATAAGATAATGAGGGGGATAGATAGAGTGGACGGGCAGAGACTATTTCCTTGGGTGGATGTAACTGTTACTAGGGGGCATAACTATAAGGTTCATGGTGGGAGATATAGGAGGGATGTCCGAGGTAGATCTTTCACTCAGAGTGATTGGGGCGTGGAATACACTGCCTGATGTGATAACAGAGTCGAAGACTTTAGGAACTTTCAAGTGGGATAGCTTGATCTTGGGTTTGGACATAGCTCAGCACACCACTGAGAGCTGAAGGGCTGTACTGTTCTATGTTTCTATGTTCTATCTTTACATAAGTCTCCTTCTTCCTCTTCAAGAGATTCAATTTCTTTAGTAAACCATGGTTCCCTTGCTTGACCACTTCCTCCCTGCCTGACAGGTTCATACTTATCAAGGACACGCAGTAGCTGTTCCTTGAACAAGCTCGACATTTCAATTGTGCCCATCCCCTGCAGATTCCTTCCATATCCTCTGCATCCTAAATCTTGCCTACTCACATCATAATTTCCTTTTCCTCTAGCTATAACTCTTGCCCTGCAGTATATACCTGTCGCTTTCCATCACTAAAGTAAATGTAACCGAATTGTGGTCACTATCTCGAGTCTAATCATCTTGGAGTTACATTGACCACAAAGAAACCTTATCACTTCTCCCTGCTTTCCGTCCCTATCACTAGTTGGCTGTTGAACAACCGACAAGTATTGTTGATGTTCACTGGCTGGGTAACAATTCTCAGACCTCCCTACAGTCCCTGGTAAACAGTATATCTCTACATAGCTACGCTGTTGATTGCTGTATAAGTACATACCATACTGGAGGCCTGGGACTTCAGTAACAGCTACCAACTATCGTAACCAGTTAATACATAGAACAATACAGCACAGAACAGGCCCTTCGGCCTTCGATGTTGTGCCGACCAAAATAAAAAGCAATGCCCCTCCTAACTAAACCATTCCCTTCTCATCCATATACTTATCAACTAACCTCTTAAACGCCACCAAACTTGGCGCATCTACAACAGCTGCAGGCAGGGCATTCCACTCCCTAATCACTCTTTGAGTAAAGAACCTACCTCTGATATCCGTCCTATAACTCATACCCCTTAATTTAAAGCTGTGTCCCCTCGTGCTAGCTTTCTCCATCCTAGGAAAAAGGCTATCACTGTCCACCCTATCTAAACCTCTAATCATCTTATATGTTTCAATAAGATCCCCTCTTAGCCGCCTCCTTTCTAACGAAAACAACCTCAAATCCTTCAACCTCTCTTCATAGGACCTGCCCTCCATACCAGGCAACATCCTGGTAAACCTCCTCTGTACCCTCTCCAATGCCTCCACATCTTTCTTATAATGTGGCGACCAGAACTGCACACAATACTCCAAGTGCGGCCGCACTAGAGTTTTGTACAGTTGCAACATGATGCTGCGGCTCCTAAATTCAATCCCCCTACCAATAAAAGCTAAGACTCCATATGCCTTCTTAACAACTTTATCCACTTGACTGCCTACTTTCAGGGATCTATTGACACATACACCAAGATCCTTCTGTTCCTCAACACTATTAAGAGCCCTACCATTAGCCCTATACTCTACACATTTATTGTTCCTGCCAAAGTGCATTACCTCACACTTTTCCACATTAAACTCCATTTGCCACCTCTCGGCCCAGCTCTGCAACTTGTCCAAGTCACTCTGTAAACTAAAACACCCCTCTTCACTATCTACCACACCACCAACTTTAGTATCATCTGCAAATTTACTGATCCATCCCTCAATACCCTCATCCAGATCATTTATAAAAATTACAAACAGCAGGGGCCCCAAAACAGACCCCTGAGGCACACCACTCGTCACCGAACTCCACGATGAATATCTCCCATCAACCACCACCCTCTGTCTTCTATCTGCCAGCCAATTTCTAATCCAATTAGCTAAATCACCCTCTATTCCACACATCTGCATAAATACGTTTAACTCCTGAGTATAATTCCAAGTAGTGAGGCAGCAGTGCTTTCTGTTTATGTTCTCTACTTAGTGGGTCAGTTGTCCCTGTTTGTTTCATTTTTTTTGAAAGATTTCTTTGAAAGACAACTTTCAGCAGACTGTAGGTGGGATTCACTTGTGCTCCCTTGAGAGAGCTGGCCTGAACAGAACAGCATAAACTGAATATTAAAACTGATTGGATCTGGAGAGATGCAAAATGTAGCTGTTAACGTTGCAGCTATTCGACATGACGGGCAAAATGCAAGTTACTGAACTAATATTGGGCAAAAAACATTTGATGGACTTTTGGCTCCACATACTTTCTGAGTATCTTCGATTTAGTGATGTAGCTTTGAAGCACCTACTGACATCCTCAATAACGTACAACTGCAAGTTTGGAATTTCAACAGTGGCGGGGGTGAAAACAAAGAGGAACCAGGTGAACATGAGCCTGTCATGAGATTGAAGCTCTCCGGCTTGGAACAAAACATCAGTTCATTTGGGCCTCCTCAAAAGGAGTGCTTTTCTTCTCATTAATTTCAATGTGTTTTTTTTCTGGTGGCATGTGAAAGAGGGTGTGGTAGAACACACAGATGGCCGCTGAGTCTTTTGCACCATATAAGTAGCCTACAGGCCAAAATCTTGAGAATCACTGTATTAGAATAATCAGGTGAGGGTTACACAACAGATGAGCGAAGGTAGGGTCCCTGTCAGGCAATACTGTGGAGGTGGAAATAGATGATCTTAGTAATGAGATTTGTCTGGTTGATATCTCAGCTTGGTGTCATATACAACTCAAAGGCTGTGAACAGTCTGGTTTATCCTCAGGCAATTGCCAGTTGAGGAGCACAGTTTGTGATGGGGGATAAAGCAATGGTCTTGTATTCTCCGTATTCAATTTGAAGACATTTCTGTTCCTGTGGTACCGGCTGTTGGACAAACAATTGGACAATTTATCAACAGTGCAGGAGTTATGAGAAGTAGTGTTGAGATAGAGTTATTTCTGTGATAATTGGCATTGTTTCAGATGATGTGACTAAGGGGCAGCAAGTTGGTGAGAATTAGAAAGGATCCAAGAAGTATAGTTCCCAGGCAATATCAGAGATAATTGCAGAAGCAAGAAGAGAAACCATTGCAGGTGATTTCCTAGCTATGATTAAATAGTTAAAATGGGACAAGGGACCTTGCAGGACCATTCAGCCGTTGATGTGAAAAAGACAGTGGCAGAGGTTGGTGTGGTTAAGATATTTTTTAAAGTTTATTTGTTAGCGTCACAAGTGGACTTACATTAGACAAAGGATGAAAAAGAATAGTTTGATTTTGTCAATCGTGTGGATGGTCATTTATGACTTTGAGAGCTGTTTTCCCCCCGCGCCCAACTCATTGTAATTAAGCATGGTCAGTAAATGCCACCCGTATCTCAAGAAGTTATTTTAAGAGGTATAGTTCCTCAGTAGTCTTTCTGCCTTAAGATAATCACAGTAAAATTTCTGAATATCTGTGCCTCAATAAGTATGTCCATTTATCTATAAGCTTTTTCATCTGACTTGACTCTGTAGACATTGATACATTCCTGAGAACCTCTAGTTTTAATGTCTGAAAGATGGTGTTAACCTTCCAAGGGAAAACAGTGCTGTTATTGTGGAAAATGCTTTCACAGAAATAAAGAGCTAGTGAGTCACTGAATCCAGAAAAGTCTAGAAATTTGATAACTTGCTGGCAGAAATCTGATCAGAATCCCCTGGGATATAACTTGGGGATTCCATTTCAAAACCTCTGATCTAGATATCATAATTTGTTCACGTCTCTTTGATATCCTCAACACACAGTACTTTGGGGAATTGGGAACAGTTCCAAAATCAGCTCCAGTCAGCAGTGTAGTCATTGTACTTATCTTGAACTGGGCAAAGTTGCCGGTTCCTGTTTCTTTTTTCCCAGCACCAGCTACCACACTATCTGTTTCAAGCCCCAGAAGGTATCCTGCTGTAGATTATGAATCTACTGCTTTAGATACTGGTGAAGGAGCTGACTGTAAATTTTATTTATTTGCAGCTGGAGATGGAAATCGAGAGGGTTTCGGAAGCTTATGAGAACTTGGTGAAGTCATCTTCCAAGAAGGAGACCTTGGAGAAAGCCATGAGAAACAAGTTAGAAGGTGAAATCCGCAGACTTCATGACTTCAATCGAGATCTAAGGGGTAAAACATGCCTTAATGCTTCAATAGAAATAAATGTTAGTTTTGTAGTTTGTGATTTTTCTCAAGCAGAAAATATATCTAAAAGATTACCTGATATTCATTCCTGACATTCAACTATTACATTAAAAAATCCACTTTATTTGATCTCTCCAATGCTTCCTCAGGAAGTAACGGAAATACAATTGCAATGTTGTGTGAATCAGTCATTGGAATTTTGTAGGAATGGCCCAGTTTTCCTTTTATATTCTGGCTTTTCTCCATGTGAGAAAGTACCTTAGCCTCTACTATGATAACACTGTGGAGAGAGTGGAAGTGTAGGGGAGAGAGGTTGGTGAGGTAGAGCTGGGTGTACCGATACAAGTACAGATTAATGCTATGCTTTTGGATAGTGCACTGAGAGGCAATCTAAGGATGAAAAATTGGAGGATGCCAAGGGAAGAACACCAGAAATAATGGTGGAAATGGGAAAAGCAGCCATTGCCTGTCAAACTGTGGAAATACAATAAAAGAACACAAGACCAAACTAGTGACAACACACTCAGGATCTACATCAGGAAATTAGTCTGCACAAACTGCTCAACAAATGTAGTGGACTTGCAGGGTGGAGAGTGGAGACCTAAACTGTGGAATTATTTTTTAAAAATTCAATGTTGTTTCATATTTATTGATTGAAAATGAAAATAGATCAAATGACTTCACTTATCTTTCTGCCTTTGGGTTGTTTTGTTTTTGTCCTTGCTTGTATCTTCCTCTTCCCCCTCCCTCCCTTCTCCTCTCCCCCCTCCTCTCCCCCTCCCTCCCTTCTCCTCTCCCCCCTCCTCTCCCCCTCCCTCCCTTCTCCTCTTACACCCCCTCCTCCCTTCCCCCCTCCCTCCCTTCCCTCCCTCCCTCCTCCCTTCTCCCCTCCCCCCTCCCCCTCCCTCCTCTCCCCAGACTCCATTTTCTGAGCTTTGTTCCTCTTGATGTAGCTTCTTTTGTTTTCAACAGTAACAGATAACATTTATTCACATTTCACTGCTTTGGAGTTCAAAATGCCTCACAAAATGTGAAAATTGATGCAGACAGAATTCAAGTTATCAATGGATTAATCAAAGTGCTAGATTGGGGGAAGAATTTTGAAGGTTTACTTTAAAGTTTGTTTAGTTAATAGTCACAAGTGGGCTCACATTAACATCGTAATGAAGTTACTGTGAAAATCCCTTGGTCACTAAGAGGGTTAGAGGGTCATTGCTTTTTCTTAATTGGTCAACGCAACATCGAGGGCCGAAGGGCCTGTTCTGCACTGTTATGTTCTATGTTCTACTACACTCCGGTGTCTGCTCAGGTACACTGAGGGGTAATTTAGCATGGCCAGTGCACCCTAGCCAGCATGTCTTTTGGACTATGGGAGAAAACAGGAGTCCCCAGAGGAAACCCACACAGGAAGAACATATAGATTCCACACAAATAGTAACCCAATCTGGAATTGAACCCGGGTCCATGGCGCTGTGAGGCAACAGTGCTAACCACTGTACCATTATCTCTCTCACTGTGCCAGCATTGCTGAGGAAGGTTTGCTAATGTTCAGGAATTTATTCCAGATTGTAGGACTCAAAAGACAAGCACCTATCAGTGAAAGTTGAGGGAAAGGAAGGACCAAAGAAGCTCAGATCAAAGTGGTGCAGGACACACGCTGGCACTTTGGGTGGAGGAATTTGCTGAAAAGTCAGGGAGGCCGAGACGTGACAGTATGAAGTGAATTGTCAGAAATGTCGCCTGGAATCTCTCCAGCAACTATCACAGCCTTACTTTTCTGAAGCTTTTTTTTTTGCAAAAGGAAAATGAGTAAAGCTATGAGGAGAAAGCACTATTCATGAACCAAATTACTTAGTTATTTGGAGAGATGGTCCAGAGATGATGTGCTGAATGGTCTCTTGCACTGTAACAATTCCGAGATTAAAAATAATCTCACTTATATGGATTAGTAAATTTGCAGATGACACTAAAGTCGGAGGAGTGGTAGATAGTGAAGAGGGGTGTTGTAGTTTGCAGAGAGACTTGGACAAGTTGCAGAGCTGGGCCGAGAGGTGGCAAATGGAGTTTAATGTGGAAAAGTGTGAGGTAATGCACTTTGGCAGGAATAATAAATGTGTAGAGTATAGGGCTAATGGTAGGATTCTTAATAGTGTTGATGAACAGAGGGATCTTGGTGTATTTGTGCATAGATCCCTGAAAGTAGGCAATCAAGTCGATAAGGTTGTTAAGAAGGCATATGGAGTCTTAGCTTTTATTGGTAGGGGGATTGAATTTCGGAGCCGCAACGTCATGTTGCAACTGTACAAAACTCTAGTGCGGCCGCACTTGGAGTATTGTGTGCAGTTCTGGTCCCCACATTATAAGAAAGATGTGGAGGCATTGGAGAGGGTACAGAGGAGGTTTACCAGGATGTTGCCTGGTATGGAGGGCAGGTCTTATGAAGAGAGGCTGAGGGATTTGAGGTTGTTTTCGTTAGAAAGAAGGCGGCTAAGAGGAGACCTTATTGAAACATATAAGATGATTAGAGGTTTAGATAGGGTGGACAGTGATAGCCTTTTTCCTAGGATGGAGAAAGCTAGCACGAGGGGACATAGCTTTAAATTAAGGGGTGGTGGTTTTAGGACGGATGTCAGAGGTAGGTTCTTTACCCAGAGGGTGGTAAGGGTATGGAATGCCTTGCCTGCTGCAGTTGTAGATGCGCCAAGTTTGGTGGCGTTTAAGAGGTTAGTAGATAAGTTTATGGATGAAAAGGGAATGGTTTAGGTTAGAGGGTCACTGCTTGTTCCTAATTGGTCGGCGCAACATTGAAGGCCAAAAGGGCCTGTTCTGCGCTGTTATGTTCTATGTTCTAAATGCTGATTTTTATACCAGTGTTTCCACTCTCCTCCCCCTTCCCGTTTCTGTTGCTTCCTTCCACTACTATTTTAATGTTTTACATGAATTAAGACTTCATTGAAGGTTAGCTGTTTGGAAAGGAACACTTCCTTGACCTTCTTGGTGTTATACTTTGAAGTGACTGTTTTGTTTATGTCTTGCACACACTGTGATGCGTCACTGGATGGACAGGAAAGAATTTTGAGTAATATTTACAAAGCACCATAAAGATAATGTATACAAAAGATTTGAGATAAAATATTTTGGAAAACAACGTAACATACATACCACAAAGTAGGTGGGGAAGGGAAGTGTGAGGGCGGACATAGGGCCTAAAACTAGATTTTCAGATGAGCTCATAGGGCTGGTATTCAGTAACTTAGACAAGCAAAAACGTGTAATACATCTTCCTCGGTGAATATAAATTTCAGTAAACCTGCATTAGTAATGTTGCAAAAGAGCATAATATTCTTGCGTAAGTGTTATTTGCTAAACTGTGATGCGACACTAGAATAAGTACTCATTTGGAGGGACTGTAAAGAATCTTAAATAGCACATTTATATGTACAGAAACTATTTAAAAATTGAAACCGCTTGACAATTTATAGGGCTGAAACACCATTTTGGTTTCAGATTTTTAAGGACCAGGAACTTGACATTTTCAAGTTGATCCTTCTGACGCTTTGGATTATGCTGCAGCTCCATATGAGTTACACGTAGCTATTTATTACCATTGATACCATCAGAACCTTTCTGTTAGATTCCAGCTTGCAACTCACCTCCAGGTGCCCATTGATATGCAATTTGAAACTTTCCTTTGAATTTTTGCTTGCTGTACTTCAGTTGTAATTCAATTGGACCAGGTTGGCTGGAGTTTGAATTAATAGCCATTGATTTGTCTGTAATAGGTGGGCATTTTTAAAAGTGCATTTGTACTGGAAACCAACTTTTGAAGTGGTTCTGCAGCTGTGGAGGTGACTTCCATTGCAGCTCAATCTGCCTGTTTATACTGTAGAGAACCATCTCCCGTGGTGAATTCATGTTCACACAATGCAATTCAAGCTTGTACATAATCAGTTGTTTTTATGTCAATTGATAAGAAATGTGACACACAACGCAGTTATTCAATCCAACTGCTATTTATGCTCACCTGAGTCTCAGTCTAACCTTTCTCATCTAAATCTACCAATATGACTATTTCCTTCTCCCACAAATGCTTGTCTCGCTTCTCTTTCATTGCATCAATACTATTTTCTCCAGTTACTCCTTGTACTCTTTTCTACTGAATTCTTTGGTGATTATCTTATATTAATGGTCTCCAGTTTTGCTGTTCCCCATTAGACGGACCATTCTTTCTTTATCCACTCTACCAAAACTTTGCATTGTTTTAAAGGTCTCGGTTGGGCCACTTCTTAGTCTTCCTGTTTTCAAAAAAAAACCAGCTGGTCACTCCTTTCCTGATAACACATTTCTGATACTATCTTTGTAAATCTCTGCACATACTTCATTGCCTCAATCACCCTGGTATAAAAGACAACCAGAACTGCAAATAATACTTTTAAATATGGCTTAACCAAGGTTCAAAACAGGTTTAGCATTACTTCCCAACTCTTCAATTCTATCCTTGTTAAAAAAAAAGCTAAGTGGTTGGTTTGCTATTTTAAGGCCTTGCTAAGCAGTGGCAGAACTTAATAATTGATATATTGGTGCTGTGTGATCCCTTTGCATCTCAATAGCACATGGATTTGTACCTTCCCATTAATAAGTGACCTCCTTATTCTTCCTATCAAAATTATTCTTGTTTATCTGTGTTTAACTTCATTTACCAATTATTTGTCTGTTCTGGAAGTTTATTAATAATAGAACCCCTCCCGTACAGAAAACCATTTGGGCCATTGAGTCTGCATCAACGACAATCCAACCCTATCCCCATAACCCCATGTATTTACCCTACAAATCCCGCTGACACTAAGGGGCAATTTAGCATGGCCAATCAACCTATCGTATCTAATGTCCTCCTGTAACTTGTTGCAGTCCTCCTTGGTATTGACACTCCTCCCCCAGATTTGCTGTAATCAATTTAAAACTTGTATTTCTGATTCTAAAATTCAAATTGTAAATTGTGCACAGCAGTGGTTCTGCACTGAACCTTCTGGAGCCTCTTCTCATCTACTGCAACTTCCCTTTCCTACCACTCCCTGCTTTCTGTCTTGATTCCAGTTAGCAACCCTTCCTGTCTTGTGTCCCGAACTTCACATTCTCTGACCTTACTCATTAGTCTGTTGTGGACCACTTTATCAAAGGCCTTTTGAAAATCC
Organism: Sphyrna mokarran; assembly: GCA_024679065.1. Lineage (NCBI taxonomy): Eukaryota > Metazoa > Chordata > Chondrichthyes > Carcharhiniformes > Carcharhinidae > Sphyrna > Sphyrna mokarran. The sequence goes on along the minus strand of JAGIQG010000004.1, from coordinate 133,503,953 downwards.
AGATTAATTACATTCATATCATCAGCCTTGTTTGCTCTTTGATACCCAAAACATTCAATAAGGTTAAATTTTCCCTTTTGAAGTCTATGATGATTATTCATAATTATATCTTTTGTTTTTAGATTTTTTTGTTGTCATTCTCCCTTTATATAAGGGTTCCATTATTTCTCTTACCACTGATGCGCTGATTTATAATTCCCTGGACATGTTCTGTCCCCACTCTTAACTGTTGGAATTAGATTAGTTATCACTGACACTACAACTTTTCTAACAAATTATTAAATACAAGTAGTATTGCCTCTGCTATCTGTTCTTTTTATCCTTTTAAAATCTGTACATGCAATTTAGCCAAACTAGGGGTTTTCTCTTTTTGGGTTTGTTTTTCAGAATGTCGTTTTTGTTTCTCAGCTCATCATTCAATGTCGTGTCTACAGGATTGGCCATCCTGGTCCATACTGAAACAAAATGATAATTTAGTATCTCTGCTTTCTGTTTATTGTTGCTTGTAGTACATTACTATGCTGTTATACAATGGTCCTATTCCCTTTATTTTAATGGTGTGCCTATAAAATATTTTGCTACGTTGCTTTATGTTCATTGATGATTTAATTTCATGGTTTCTCTTTGGCTTCCTGATTTTTAATCTCCTGATTTTATCATTCACTCCTCCACTGTCTATATATTTAACATATTCCTCTTTCCTAACCCTCGACTGTTCCCTTATATCTTCATTCATCTGTGGGTTTAGTTTGCTCTTACAGCCAGATATATTTTCCCTGCACTCAATTGAACACTGTTTGAAATGCTTCTCATTGTTATTTGCAAGATTGTTGCCCATTTCAGGTTTTTAAGTTCAATTATCAGCCCCTTAAAGTCAGCTTTTCTTTAATTTGTTAACTTGGTTTTCATCATACTTACGTCAATCTTTAAAATTATCTTAAAACAATTAAATTCTGGTTGCTATTGGCAAGATATTTCCCTCCTTTTAATTTTCTTCTCACTTTCCATTGCTAGATCCAATAGTCAAACTTCCCTGCTTGGGCTTTTTACAAAGGAGCCCTGTACACATTGTCACAACACCATTCCCTTATCCTCTTAACCATTGGACAGGAAGGTGAGGTAATCAAGCTAGTAACAAATCTAGTAAGAAGTGGGGCTTGTTGGGCCGAAGGGCCTGTTTCCTGTGCTGTTTCGTTCTTTGTAAGTCTGACAACCAGGTTTAAGCCCAACCGATTTATTTGATAGTAACAACTCTCCCATGATTATTATTTAGTTTTTTTTACTCAACTCCCTATTTTGTCTCCAAATTTCCTCCTCGACTTTCCTTCCACTATTGGGTGTGATTAATCCTTTCTTATCTTTTATCTCTATTCATGTGGAGTCTCTTCTGACTTGCTGATAGCTGTGAGATTTTTTTCTACCACTGAAATCGTTATCCCAAATAGGTACAGCTGCACCATCCCCATCTCCATCTTCTGCATCCATCCTTTCTAATGTGCAGTTATATCCCGTCCTATTTTTCCTGTAGCTATGGTTCAGAAGGTAGAAAACATGAATGCTGGTGTACAGTGAAACATTTGCAGTGACACCAGTGGCAGAGCAGCTACTTGAACAAGCCTGCTTATAACAAGCGTAAACCAGGCTTGTCACAGGAAATTGAGAAGCCATAAGTTGCAGCTACTGATGGGTTGGTGGCATTCTCCAACTGAAAGCGAGCTAAATCTTATTGTTTTGCACTGACAGAGTTATAGATACCAAGCCATTCATTCAAGATGGCACCAGAAAGTGGCACCTTCTTGTAAGCAGTGTCCAGCATGTTCTCTAATTCTCGCTCTGTGCTTCTAAAACACTAACTCTTATGAACTATCTAACAATGTGTATTAAGTTGATCTTTCTCTACATCCTAACTATAACTGCAACACTACATTCTGCCCTCCTTTCCTTCTCTATGTACGGAATGCTTTTTCTGTATTGCGTACAAGAAACATTATTTTTCACTGTATACTAATATATGTGACAATAATAACTCAAATCAAAGATCATAAATCGATAAAAACCTGCCGTAGGGAGTACATTTTGGGTTGCCAGTGGGTATCTATATCATTGCCCCCAGAGTTGCTTTTCTCAGAACCATTTCAGAAAATAGTTTTGCAATATACATGTGCTACAAAATTACATTTTCAGAATTCTGTCAATTTCTTTTTAACATTCACTTCCCATCGAGGCTTTGTTGTTTAATTTTCTGGTGTTTTGTGGATTGTAGATCGACTGGAAACTGCTAACAAACAGCTTGCTGTGAAAGAATGTGAAGGCTCAGAAGACAACCGAAAAACTATCGCTCAGCTCATTGGGCAGAGTAAGTGGACTTTTCTTGTTGGACTTCAGAGGAACGGTCATTTAATTCAATAACCAAGGCTACAGCTCAAGCCTGGGAACTAATCCACAACAATTTAGCATCTGAAAGGATCCTATTCTGACTTTGTCTTTGGCCTTTGAAGTTGTAAGTTGAATGTTGCCATTGCAAAGCTGAGTACATACAGTAAAGACTTTTGTGGCCATTTCTCTGATTACCTTTGAACTCATTTAAAGGGATGTCAGTTCCCGAAACAAGATGCTACAGAAACCTTTCCTTAGCCATTTGCTAGTTGCCAGGTTGTGCAGAATGAAATGCAGCGCAACAGTTGCTGTGTGTATCCCCTTGTATCTACCTCCGCTTTCATTGACATTTTGTATTTTATTTTTAAGGAAAGTATTTAGATATGTTGTCCCTTTCACTTGTATTTTTATCTTCTCTTTTATCTGATGGTCCTCATGCCTGGAGTTGCGAGGATGGGTGTCAGTCTTTTCTCTGGACTGCCATTATCTGATTATTGCGAACCAACACAAAGATGTTTACAACTGCCCGTGTCTGTCTTTTTCCTTTGCTCACCCTGTTTTCTGAGGGCTCAGATTGAAATTGTATTTGTCCTGGTTCTGTTCTGCTGTGCATCATTGTGTTCCTGGTTATTTATTGTACCATTGGCAGTTGACATTGCAGCTTTATTTCACGTTCCTCTATCGTACTAAAGTGGCGACAGAGAAATGACAAATGTATTGTCTGCTGATCATGACTCACAGCCCAATCTCGAATGAGTGCCATAGTTTCTGCTTCTTAAAAACACAAGCAATATTTTGGAATTTTAATTACTATTGTTGTCTGAAGCTAATGCTTTCCATTTTGTTGATTGTCACATGAATTTTAGTAAAACTAAATAGTGTGCAAAATTTTCCCTGCCAAATGCTCCTGAACTGAGAACAGTACCTACAGTCACAGCGACAAATTCTATTCTTTCACTTGGATGGCGTTGAGATGTTCTGAACTGTTGAAATCCTGCCGTCAGTAATGAGAATGGTTTGAGGTTATCAATTCGATTAACATTTTGTGATGAACTCTTTATATGATGACACATGTTTGGCACAATGCAAAGTTGCATTGGGACAAGTTTATCCTTCGTGTAGGTAAATGTATTTGTATTTTAAATAAGTCTTGTGACAATACTTATCAATTCTTCAAATGAATCCCTGATAACCTACTTCAGCATTCATCCCTGCTGCTACCGAGGGTGTTGTCATTTTCAAATGTGTAGTTTTTATTTTAAGAATCACAATCAAATCTTTAATAGATTGGGCAACACATTCTGAATTGCGCTGAAGGATGTCTGTTTCATTGTTTAAGCGAATATATTTTTTTCAACTACAGTTCTCTGGCATCCATTTTTGTTAATTCAATCCATTCAACCTCTTTAATCACTCACTTGCCTCCTTAAAAAAAAAGCATTTTTGGGGAAAAAAAACTTAAAACTCATTGCTTAATAACTGCATTATTCTAGTAATGTACTATCGGCCTGGGGCTTCGCTGTGTTAAATGTGTAAGTCTTTAAATCATAGATTTCAAGTGTTTCTCCAAATTTCCACGTATTACTACAGTCAGAACTTCAAGGCATTCCCACACTGACATGGCTGGCAAGTTTAATCTTTGAATCCCCAAATGCTCTGCACTTATTTCCAAGAGCAATGACTCTGGAATGTGTGGTGAGCTTTGATGTGCAGCAGGCACCCTGCCTCTTTTCTAAAAATGGTGTCCCAAGCTTTGTTTTATATAAGGAAAGCTATTCAAGTACGCAGTTTAATATAATGTTGACAGCCAAGCAGAGAGGCAGTAATTGTCAGAATAATTGAAGGCTAAAAAAAGTTTCAGTGTGTTTTCCCCCTTTTGGAGAAAGTTAGTGATTTTTGTTAAGTTTTTGAGAAGGAAATGTTGATGAAAGGAAAAAAAATGTCATTTGCAGCAGTGAAATGCAAGTAAAAATTGCAGTTCACGGTGCATGGAATTTTTTATTTTGAAGTAGATATCATTACCCTATTGATTGTTTGAATAAGTGATGGCTTGGTGATATTCTGTCACAATCATGGAAGTGTCTAGCTAGGTCTTACCTTAAATTCTTGGCCATTGAGATTGAGAACAGGCCCTGATAAATGAAGACTGGAGCAGAGTAATGGCTTTGGTGATTATGCCTTCATGGCTTCAATTTCCTGCTGGCTGACGATCTTGGAAAGTACCCTGTGCATACCAAGCAGCTAATCAGTAAGTTTCCCACAGGATTTCCAACAAAGGCCCTTTCTTGAACCATGTTCAAAGTGTAGCTTTTGCACTAATTTTCTTTTTACATAAAGATCATAATTTTGAAACTGTTAAATAATTGTTATTCAAAGAAAACAAAACGGCGGACTTACATGTCCATCACCCACTTTGTTTCTTTTTTTGGGTGGTCAGTTTAGTTACTATGAAGACCGTGGCTGAGTTGTTTAATTGATAGAATCAGCCCTGTTTCATTTGGCTTTTGATTGCTGCAGTGTTGATTTGTTTCTCAAGATGTATTAAGTTTATTAGATTTGATAATCTAACCAACAGTGATTCTGTCACTGCCAGTCTGTTAACTTTGCTTTAGGCTGCATAAGTCAGACATGGCAATTTAATCAGCATCTTTGCAGGTTTCCCCTATGCTGAAACTCCTTGTGATAGGTCAGTTTACCTTCCAGGAACATTCACTCCCATGTTGAACTTGACCAAGTTTGTCAATTCAGTTGAATGACAACTGGCAGTTGAGACTAGACCCTGCATCTGTAGAATGGGCACTGAACAATAGTTGATCCAGCTGTTGAGCTACGCCCAATAAAACTTCAAGGTTAAAACAACACAACTGCCCTTGAAATTATAGCACTGTATTACTTTTAGGTTTGATAACTAATTGATGTAGGCAGAAATCAAATAGTCTGAACATTTAATCGTGACTTAGTTGTTTGCTATGCTTTAGTGACCAATATGTATTAGAACTTTTTAAATTGCCCCGATACATCAACTGATAAACAGTACTGTACCAATCTTTGAACTTGAGTACAGCCTTGGATTGAGTCTTGCAGCTCTTTCAAATTGATAATGCTTTGTCCACGCTGGCTTGTGAATTATTTTATATCACAGTTCATCTTGTAAACAGAAATAGTAACTTGGTTAATCTACATTAAGTTCTGTTTTGCCACTTAGCGTGTCTCTCTCTTTCTTGGAGTGTGTACAATCTCACTAACTTCAGTAACCCTCCTGTAGCTTATCCAACTGGCCACTCTTGTATGAGATCATTAATGTCAGCTGGCTGTTCACACGTGAAGAAGTCTCACAACACCAGGTTAAAATCCACCAGGTAAAAGTTTATTTGGTTGCACAAGTCACAAGCTTTCAGAGCACTGCTCCTTCGTCAGGTGAGTGGAAGTCGTGTTCACAAACCAAGCTTGTAGTTGGTGTTGTGAGACTTCTTACTGTGGTTACCCCAGTCCAATGCCGGAATCTCCACCTCATGTTCACAGGGGTGCAGCAATGCAGTCAAGTCATCGATAGCAATCAGGAGCAGAACCTCAGATATTTTTAAGTTTCATGTGGCTTAAAGAACAAAGAACAGTACAGCACAGGAATAGATCCTTCAGCCCTCCAAATCTGCATCGATCACCTTTATCTACCTAAACCAATCACTTTTATCCCTCTATTCCCCAATTGTTCATATATCTATATATGATATATAGATATATCTATAGATTATATATGATATATAGATTTATCTATCAAGATAAATCTTAAATGTGGCTAATGTATCTGCCTTAGTACCTCACTTAGCCGTACATTCCATGCCCCCATCACCCTCTGTTAAAAAAACCTTTCCTGCACATCTCTACTGAACCTTCCCCCCTTTATCTTGAACTTGTTCAACCTTGTAATTGTCATTTCTGCCCTGAGAAAAAAGCTTTCAATTTTCACCTTAGCTATATCTCTCATAATTTTATAAACTTCCATCAGGTCGCACCTCAGCTTCTGTCTTTCCAGGGAGAACACTCCCAGTTTAATTAATCTCTCCTCATAGCTAATACACCCTGGTAAACCTTTTCTATACTATGTCCAAAGCCTCCACATCCTCTGGTAGTGTGGTGACTAGAGTTCGCCACAGTATTCCAAATGTGGCCTAATCAACATTTTATACTAGTCATGGCATTTTCTGTTTCATTCTCTTTAGACCAAGGACGTTGAGGAAAAACTGCAAAAACTTCAGACAGATTGAGACTAGCTATCCCATTACAGAATGGGGTGCTGTGGAAATCCTGGACTTCTTCCACAGTGTAACGTTAGTGTTGCCTGAACCATCATCTTATAATACCTATGGGCTTTAGAATTCCCAGTAGGCAAGTTAGATGGCTTCGTGAATATGCAGTCAAAACAGTTTAATTTTATTATTGTGAACATCATGATTACCTAAGTATTTCCGTTAGGTTACAGTTGTTGTAGGTGCAAAAATGGATCCAAAATTGTCATAACCCACAAAACCTTTTATAAGTATGTGTATTCCCCCTTCCTAATGAAACAGTGAATTCAGAATTAATCATAATACGTGCACTGCATGAATTCTATAATGACCGTTCAAAAGCTGTTGGGTGTGTCCATAACAACAGCACCTAAAAACCAGCTAGACAAGTGAAATGTTTACTGGAATTTCGAAAGATTGAATAGTGAATCAATGAGGCAGATCTCCCAAATTTGCATTTGGGCAATGTAGCACACTGCTAGTACTGCAATAAGAGAATTGCATTAATGTTAACGACCCCCAGTCAATGACATTCCATGGAGTTAATTGGACACTGGAGAGATGGTTGGTTGCTGACAGTGCAGTAGGACAGAATTATAAAAGGCTTTTAAAAAAAAGGAAGAGAGTGAGAAAGTGGAAATCATTTTGAGATGAATTTTAACAAAGGTGAATGATAAATGAAGGATTGATTTTCCTACCAAGGGCAGCAGTATTACTGTCAAAGGAATGGAAAGTGGGGACTGGGGCACACTGGAGATGATTACCTCAATGAGAGCTCTGACTCTGGATGGATTTGGTGATTGTCCAATCATATCATGGCTTCTCAAACCATTTGATCTATGCATGTTTTTGTGGAACTCCTGTTCTTACACACTACATATTTGTGCATTACACATTTCTTACAGGATGATTTAATACTAGAGAGTTGGGCAAACTTGTGTTTAGATGATGGAATCACTGCTTTTTTGTATAGTGTTTGAAATATACGCAGTCATGTGAATCACATCAAAGGCAGTGCATTATAGATCATCAAAACTTGATGCATTTTTTAAAGAAACATTTTCTTCATCTCTGTCTGGCTCTTTAAGTTACCTTAAATCCAACTCTGGTTGTTAACTTTCCTGGTATTGCAAATACCTTTTCCTTATTTATCCATGGAAGTCTTTCATAATTTTGAACCATTTATTAAATCTCCCTTTAATTTTCTCTGCTCTAAGGAAATAAATGCCAGTTTCTTCAGTCTTCCCAAAGATATATGGGTTAATTGGCCTTGCTAAATTGACTCGTAGTGTCATGGGGATTGGCAGGGTAAATACATGGGGTTATAGGGATAGGATCTTGGTAGGATTGTTGTTAATGCAGGCTCGATGGGCCAAATAGCCTCCTTCTGCACTGTAGGGATTCTGTGATAACTAAAGTCCATAACCCCTGGTTATTATTCCAGTAATTATTTTATGTGTCCTCCTCGTATGAGCCGGAGTTGGTCAGGATTCTGTCTGAAGTACGTTGATGGAACCGGACAGTTCATACAGTATATTGTGCTTTCCTGTTTCCATATGCAAACCAGTTTTTTTTAAAGTTTTCTTCAGCAATTGATGTTTATTTATCTCTTACCGTGTCTCTGTCAACTCTCTAGATAAAGAAAATATGAGAGAAAAGGAGAAGTTGGAAATGGAGCTATCTGCCCTCCGCTCTACCAATGAAGATCAGAGAAGACACATTGAGATCCGAGATCAGGCCTTGAACAACACGCAGGGAAAAGTGGTCAAATTAGAGGAAGAGGTAGGGAGAGGGATAGGATGATATCATCATGGGCCATTAACGTGTGAAAAGAACAAACTACTGCAAATAAATATAGTTTATATTTATTTTATTAATTATTTTATATTTCACTTTAGCAGTTGAATTTGGTTGTTAATATGTGTGAATATGTTCGCTGATATATCATTGAACCACTCAGACCATGGAGATCGCCGATTTGATCTCAATCCAATGTTCTTCGTATCCCTAGCATAAAGTGTAGTCAAAAAGGGTTTTCACTTCTAAACATTGTCCAGTCATCTTACCAGAAAATGTTAGAGTGATGGTGAGGACAAGGTCTGGTTTAGCTGCATTAGTTTGCCTGGCAACAGGCACTTATAGTTACAAAGGCAGAATGGCTGAGACAGGAATAATGGGCTGTTCTCATTATAGGATGTTTTATCCATCTGACTTAATGCTATAAGGAATGGTGAAAATCTACAGACATTTCAGAATTGAGGAGTTCCCTATCCATTTTTGAACTAGACAGCTCAGTTTCTGAATTGACTCTCCTGGTGACTTTTAGAAATGAGAACTGGGCAATAAGCTTTTAAATGATCCCTGCATGGAAGTGTACGTGTGTCTATTTCATATTTACACATACAGAAGTGGCTGTTTTGTGCGTACAAGATCACATCTGGTCTTCCACATGTGCACATTTTCTTTTTGCACAGGGAATGTCCTTCCCCGGCTGGTTGCGTTCAGGGGAAGTGTAGGGCACAATTATTGACAGTTTATCCTCAGTAGTTGTTGCTGCTTTGTGGGTACGGGGAGAAGATGAGGAACAGTCCAGCTGTATGTGGGGCTTTCTGGAGGATTAGGATGGGGAGCAGGGAGGGGAAAGGAAATGGCAGAGTAATTATCCTGTTTCTCTTGTTTAACATTCACATTATAGAATTTTCCCTTCCCCGCTCATATCTGCGCTTTAAATTTCATGCCTTTTAGTAACTGAATCATTGCCTCTCGTACTTTATGCCTTTGGAAAATGCATTATAATAAAAACACCTATTTTCTCGCTTACCCTGCAGCTTGACTACTCGGTAGTTTTTGATGCAGTCTCTCAATTCTCTAAGCCTTAAGGAAGTATCGCCCTTCCTGAATATAATTTAATGCATTTGGTTTGGCTCTTCACTGTCATGGAATTACTGTCCTGATTGCATCTCTTAATTATAAACCGTGGGTTTACTAAGACAAGAAAATCAGCATTGTTTAGAACTGTGTCCCTAAATTGTAGCAATTAAAGAGTAAATTCTGTTGCTGTCACAATAGCAAAACCTTTAGTGTATTAAGAATACAGTTGCGACCAAGTAACATTTATATGGTGTGTTATATTGTTAACATGTTCAGATCACAATGAAAGTCCAAACTGGGGACCTTTTTGAAGCAAAATAGGTTAATAGATCAGTGACCAAAAACCTATTTTACTTTTTCGCTGAGGTATTTGCTAAATATTTTTTATCTCACAACTCTATTCGCGGTACTCATAATAAAGTGAGCCTTGCATTCATAAATACCATATTGTAGCTCATAGATCTGCTGCATAAAGCTAGTAATGCATTGAGTTATATTTCAGTTACTGTTCTGCACGTGGCTATAGCAGTCATTTTGCACACAGTGATATCCCACAGCTTGCAACAAGTTAAATTACTGTACCAGTTAAGATGTGGTTGGTGGTATTGCTCAAAGAGATCACTGTCAGTACGCTGATAGAATCACTGCTCATCAACTGATGCGGTCAGATTTTTAATATTTATCTGAATCGAGAAAATTAGCATTGCTGGGAGTGCTGAAATTCAGATAGTGACTGAAGCTCGCTCTTCCATCTCCGATATGGCAACACATCAAATTCACAGATTGGTCAGTTGCCCAAGGCAGGAGTCCCAAGCCCTGGACTAGACAGAGTTATAGATTAATTCCCAGGGCTTGGAGCTGGGGCCTAGTAAGCTGCTGCCAAAAGGAGAACAAGCACGTGATAGAGAGTGCGCAGAACCTGTGGAGGCTCCTCTCTGACTCTCAATGGGTCGGGCAATTGGTAGCAGCTCAGGCTGAAGTCAAGTTCCCAGTCTCCTGCATGCGTTGACACACTGCGCAAGGCTCACTGTGCTGAGCGTCATGAGGCTGGCGCACTCGCTTACCTGAGATCCTGGAAACTGGCTGGCGACATTGCCTGGGACATAAGAAAAACCCACATTATCTCCAGATTCTGGCAGCTGCCTGTTTGGAACGGTGAGGAGCTCAATAAGCTGCTGGGAGGACATGCAATAGACAGGGTCTTGCACAGTATTCAGAACATATTACTGCCCAAGAAGAGGAGACATCCCAACAAGGTCAAAGGAGAAGATCAGGAACAAAGGAGCAGGTGGACAGGTTCTCTGATCAGAGGGAAGAAGCAACAGGATGGGACAGATAGAGTCTGTGATTGAAAGCGCAGCTTCTCAGATTCTCACTGTCCTTTCAATAAAAATACACAGGGTGATGCTTCTAGAATTTTTCACCCTCATCATTGTGAGGCTTCTGGGGCAAATTCACTCACTGCTGCCATATATTTTGATCCCTATGGACTCTGTTTCAACGTGTCAAGTGAAGGATGTCATAATACCACATTGAAGCGTTAACCTAGGTTGTGAGTTCAAATGCTTGTGGACAGCTTGGAGCCGCAAACTCGAGCGAGAGTATTACTAAATAAGCTAAGCTGAAGTGTTTTGGGCATTCACAGTTCACCACTGATCCATGAGAGAATGCCAGTTTCAACTTGTTATAAAGAGGTATGTAAGAGCATATGTGGAATGTACACAAACTGCATATTCCTCATACCTCTATATCGGACCACCCAACACAGATGATTGCAAACTTAAATTCTAATTGCTGAACTCTTGCTATGATCTGAGCCAAATGGAGATTTAAAGATCTCTTGGCTGTTTGGAAGGAAGGGCTGGGGATAATCAAAGGGAAATGCTATGACTCAGCACTGTCTTGTTACACAGAACAGCCATTGGGGAACATTTTAGTGCACTGTCTTTTAAGATTAGGCAATATGGGAAGGAACATAAACTAATTAAACACTTTCTGCAAAATAAGTTAATTTTAAATGAGTGCAAGTAGAAAGATATTTTTTGAATTTTTAATACAATTTAACTTTACTAATAAGCATTTCATTTTTTATTACTTTTGTCATGTGTAGGTTATTTTCAAAAATGTTTTTCAATCTGCTGTTGTGTACTTTTCATGACATGCTTTTTTTAGATTTATTCATTAGTGTCACAAGTAAAGCTTACATTAACATTGCAATAAAGTTACTGTGAAAATCCCCTAGTCGCCACACTCTGACACCTGTTTGGGCATACTGAATGAGAATTTAGCATGTCTGATGCACCGAGCCAACACATCTTTCAGACTGTAGGAGGAAACTGGAGGAAACCCATGCAGACATGGGGAGAATGTGACCTAAACTGGGAATTGAACCTGTATCCCTGGCGCTGTGGGGCAGCAGTCCCTGTGTACCACACTGTGCTGCCCATGTGGTCAGAATCCTCATATTATTGAAGTTTTTTTTGTAATAGCCAGTCAAATCTTTTTCTAAATAAAAAATCCTCTTTCCCTTGTTAATATCATGCATGCACCATCCATCTATGCCCGAACAGATAATTAATGACACTGGAAGAGATTCAGGAACTGGCTACTTTCCTATTCTCTGAACTCAACAAATGTTAGTGGAGCAAAACACCTGAATGCAACATAGAGAGACTGACAGTGTAAAAACCTCGCAACTTGCTAGCTGAGTGGTAACCAGTGTGAGGAAATGGGATTCCGACAGAATGATAAGCAATTGTGAAATGAGACTACAAATTACTTTGCTTTATAACTCTGCTTCATTTTTCTGCCGCCTTTTCTGTGGACAGAGTTGTTCATTCATGATTGAAGAACATTATTCTCACAAATAGTTACTCACCTTGTTTGTGGAAGGAGGGCAAAGAAAAGTCCCACACTATTTTGATTGAGGATTTCTTTTTAGGATTGTTAAATGTGTTGTACCCATAAGAATGGGATGAGAAAAGTGTCTGTGATTACCAAACTGTGAACACTTGGTTTTAATCCTGCAACTGCGACCAGGCACTTTTTCACAAGAAAATGGGAGGAAAGTTGTTGGAGCTAACTTTCTGCCATCCTATATTTAATACTCCTCTAGTTGTCCAGAAACCCTGTCTCTCTCTATTGGTGAGTACAAATAGGAAGTGGAGGAGCAGGAGCACTGAATCCCAACTGATTCAATATCCAAGACCATTCTGGAGACCCAGAGCTCTTTCTTGTTTCTGTGAGTAAAATGAGTTCAGACCATTAAACACATGTTCCCAATAATGTTCAGATGTCTTAAGCTGCTAATGCAATTGGATGTTTGGACTGTGGTTAGGATTTATTGTGTTAATGAATAGTGCCAAGGTTAGCCCTTTTTTAATCTCAAGGTTGGCACAGGTCAAACAGGAAAGCAAAAAAAAGCGCAGTTAGGTAATAAGTTCCCAGGTTTTAATGGCGGATTGTCAATTTTGATGCCACAGGGTGGGAATCCCAGAAAAGCTGACAGGTGAAGAGGAAATAATCTACATTAACCCATTGACTGTACTGCGAGTTGTACTTCACCGGATTTAGACTTGATGCCAGTGTTTTCCCAGTCAAAACACATTTATTCTACCTGGTTTAGAAAAAGACTATTAGGTTCTCTGGAAAATGAGAGTTTGTAATACCTCAGGATGTGAGCAAATCTAGCCATACTTTCTCACTTCTTATAAGCTGTTTGGACTCTCAGCAGCAATTAAATGATAGTGAAATAGTTTAGTTATTAAATCATGATAATGTGCGGTCATGGTCTACCTTGTGATTCACAGCCCCTATGGTTTTGGCCTGCATTCTGTATGGCTTTACTCAGTTGTTTTTCTCCTGACTCTGGTTGTAGCTGAAGAGGAAGCAGGTGTATGTGGACAAAGTAGAAAGAATGCAGCAAGCTCTGATTCAGCTTCAAGCAGCCTGTGAGAAACGGGAACAACTCGAACATCGGCTACGAACCAGGCTGGAAAGGGAATTGGAATCCCTTCGGATGCAGCAGGTAAACTAGTCCCTGTTTTATATGTCAGTGATGTTTTAATGTTTCAATCTTTTTACATGAATCCCTTTGGGTGTTTATTTGGAGTGAGATGAGTATCACAAAGTGTCTGGAAGTAGAAATGAGCTGAATGACCTTTATCACTTGATGTTTTTAAAGTTCTTAATCCATCTACAACTACAGTTAGCCTTGGTCACCCTGAACAAAGAACAAAGAATAAAACAGCAAGGGGGAAACAGGCCCTTCGGCCCAACGATCCCGCGCCGCCACCCCGATGTTCCCACCTCTACCCACGATCCCTGTCCATGTTTATAGATCTATGGATTAAAAACCAAATTTGAGACAATTTAGGGAGAATTTGTTCTGCCAATCAGCCACATCTTTGGGATGTGGGAGGAAACCGGAGCACCCGGAGAAAACCCACGCAAGCACGGGGAGAATGTGCAAACTCCCACAGACACAGGTCCAAATCCATGTATCTGCACAGCACAGCGATAGTCACTGAGCTGTCGTGTTCCTCATCAGATGGATAAAGAGACAACAAGCTATCCTGCTTCAGGTTATTAATCTTGTGGAAATGCATGGTTTTCGAGTGAGATTCCCTCCTTGCTGTCGCTGTAAACAGCAATTGTTCAATGGTCTACCAATGAACTGTACCTGATTTCAAAGTGAAGGGCGTGAGGTATTGTTGAAGCTGCCTTTGCTTCTGGAACTTTATCCCAGCATTCAGCAAAGGAGAAAATTGAAGGAAGTAACCTCCATCCTCCAACCCCACTCCCAAGTACGAAGGCTGTTCCAGTCCTGCAACTGTTGTGCTTTGGCCACCCAAAGAGTTCCATGGTAAAGCATGGAGAGCAGAGTACCAGCTTGTCCTTTCTGCTGAAGATTGATGCCGAGTGGGATGGGAAACCTATAGAGAGATGGGGGTGTTGTGGGGGTAGGGGGCGGGCAGATTGAGTGATCTTTTTCTTATATGAAAATTGATTTCTGTATTTTTGAAAAAACATAATTACAGAAATATGTAATTGTAAGATGTCATTTGATGGTTTGTGCTTTTTTTGCTTGGCCTCACAGCGTCAGGGAACCTCCCAGACAGCCAGTGCCCCCGAGTGTAACGCCACTTCGTTAATGGAGCTGCTGCGTGAGAAGGAGGAGCGGATCCTGGCCTTAGAGGCCGATATGACCAAGTGGGAACAGAAGTACCTGGAGGAAAGTGTGATGCGACAGTTTGCATTGGACGCTGCGGCTACCGTCGCAGCTCAAAGGTACTGCTTGGGTTGGACTGGCCTAAAAATGGCATCTCTGCATCAACTGCATTGTCTCACACAAGCACTAAGAACATAATGACCTTTGTGCATAATTGAAATTTAGTTTCTACTTTTTCAAAATTTATAACAGGAAGTGGTGTCAGAATTGAGTGAGTCAAGATTAGTTCCAGTCATTTCCTTCCCTATCTGATCCAATGTTGAGTTTTTGACTTTGATTGTAAGGAGGGTTCTGGAGCAGATGGAGAATGTATTACACAATAAATTTTGTTTGCCTCTCACTGGCTGGGCAAGAGCAACCTTGGTGTGGTTTGAGAGCAGTTTGTCCTCTTCATGGACCTTAGCAGCAGCCTCTCCTCTTTCTCCGCCTTGGATGCAGTAGAGAAATGTGACCTTGAAGTCGTCAAATAGCAAAGATAATGGAAGGAAAAAAGGGGTAAATACTCTGAAAAGGATCGAAAGAAAAAACCCGCACTTATGTTGTCTTTCAAGGACTCTGTAAATCTCAAAGCACTTCAGTTCCAGCCAATTATGAACTTCTAAAGTGTGATCAATACAATATTTTGGAGAAACATGATTGTCAATTTGCACACAGAAACCCACATGGACAGGCAGTCTGTTTTGGAATTGTTGGTTGAGACGTAAATATTCACCAGGACACCTAGAGAATTCCCCTGCTCCCTTCACATAAACCATGGGATTTTCTGTGTCCATCTCAGTTTAATGTCACAGGTGAAGGATGTTATCTGTAGAACACTGCAACACACTCCTTTGGTTTTCTGCCTTGTGATGAAGGGTACAGAGGATGTGGGGAGAAGGCAGGATCAGGCTATTGAGTTAGATGATCATAACGAATGGTTCAAAGAGCTGAATGACCCATCTCCTTTGCCAATTTTCTACTCTTGTTACTGAAACTGTGCCTAGGTTATATGCCCTAGAGTGACCTAAACATCACAACCTGCTGACCCAGATTAGAGTTTTACAATAGCTTATCTAACTTCTGTGCCCTAGTCTTGCATGAGTGAGGAAAAGAAAGAATCTTTATATGAATCATTATTTAACCCATTTGTTGCTTTTGGGAATTTTGCTTTGAATTGAACATTCTTTCATACAAGCCTACTGCAAACTGTTAGTGGCAGACTGATTTAAATAACTATAATATTTTCAAAGATGTGGAATGATTTGTATTTCTCCCCTCCATAATTTAGTCCTGCCCATTAGCTAAGGCTTGAAGTTCTCACACGTAACTTTCATCATGTTGGAATATCTATGCAAATTGCAGTTTGACCATAATCTGAAGCAAATACCTTGCCCACTATGCAGAGCTTGGAGCTAGAGGGTCACTTGAAATTTCAAAACAACAAATCATTGTTGCCTTCATACGGAGCCTGTTCTGAGCTCAGTGAAGAAGGCGTGGTTACACTTTGGTCCTCCTGTAACTCATGCATCAAAATATTGAATAGACTGCAGCTTCAGTATAGCTAATTGGCACATTTTTGCACTGCAACTCAACAAGCTTTTCATTCAGGAATTCAAGCTAATTAAAAACAGAAGCTCTGAAGAAAAGCATAATTTACACGTGGATTAGATTTTTGAAGTGTTTTGTCCTTTGTACAGCCATTACATTGGATATAGGGCAGATAAACAGTCAGTCCGTGCTACTTCACTTGATCCTCCTCCTCCCATCATCATAATCCTCTCTTCCTGTCTCTCTCTTGTGTTTGTCCAGTTTCCCCCTTCATGCATCTATGTTAATACCCGAACTGCATTCTGTGATAGTGACTCCCACATTCTCACCACTTATTGGATAAAGAAGTTTCTTTGGAATTCTTTGGATTTCTTGGTGATTGCCTTATATTGATAACCTTCGGTTATGCTCTCATCCCCATAAGAGGAAACATTCTCTCTATCCAATCAAATCGAAACCTTTCATCCTTAAAATACTTCCCATAGGTCACCCTTTTTTTCCCCAAGAGGAAAGAGACTTTTTCTTACTCAAGCTTCTAGTTTTAAATGTGAACCTGAATGTTATGCTCCTCTGCTGTAGGTGACAAGAGGTGAGTGTAATATTCCTTGGATGGGCTTTCCAATGGGCTTCCACTCGCCCGACCTCCTTACAGTTTTACACTGGGCCGAGGGAGGCCTCGAATGGGTAACCCACCCTAACCCCAGTTGAGGCCTTTAAATGGCTAATTACAACTTTATAAGGACCATTTCCCATCCAACCTCAATATTTAGACAGGGGGAGGAGTTTAAGGGGGAAATGATGTGAATTTAGGCAGTCAACTATAACTAATTTTGTTTGTTGTGTTGTTAGGGATACGACGGTTCTTGGCCATTCTCCAAATGGCAGCTATGAAACATCCTTGGAAGCTCGAATTCAGAAGGAAGAGGAGGAAATCCTGATGGCAAATAGGAGGTGTCTTGACATGGAAAGCAGGTGGGCCAAGATGCATTTGTATCCTCATACTAGACTATGCTACCCTTTGTTAAATGGTATTTTATACATGTATATTTTAAAATAATATAAAGAGAAAATTTCACTTCTGTTTTGCCTAATCAGCACTTTCTAAATTTTTTTTTGATCTTCATACTCGCTTCAGATGCCACGTTTAAGATATCAACACTATATGAAATCATAATTAATTTTTAAAAGAAGAATACAGAAAGAAAATCTGTTATTTCTTTCATCTATATACAATTTGACCTCCCAAGGAGAAGAGTCAAGTTTCTCCTAATGACTTAATAAGAATTTGCATCTAATTGACTTTACAATGTGCCAATGAATTGGCTCTTAGGCTAATTGGCAAAACAAATTCTCCCTAAATTGTCTCAAATTTGGTTTTAAATCCACTGATCTATAAACATGGACAGGGATCGCGGGTAGAGATGGGAACATCAGGGTGGCGGCGCAGGCTCGCTGGACCGAAGGGCCTGTTTCCCATGCTGTTTTGTTCTTTGAATGAATTTTAAAAAGCTTTGCATTCTTTTGGATTTGAATGCCATTAGCTGCCTTGTACTCACTGTCTCGATATTCAGACACATAAGATGCACTGTAAAGTCCCAGAATCTCCTTTAGCGTTTACAAAATTGGAGACCCCTCTTCTACCAACCTACACTTATCCACCCAAATCCCAAAAGCTCTCCTTCTTCTGCTGGATGCACTGGTTACAATATTTCAAAATTTCTTAGATTCTGGAAAAGTTTCATTGGATTGGAAAATAGCAAATGTCATTTCTTGATTCAAGAAAGGAAGGATAGAGAAGGGAAGAACCTCTATTAGCTTCAGGAAAATGCTGGAGTCTATTACTCAGGAAGTGGTAGGACATTTAGAAAATCATAATATAATCAAGCTGAGTCAACAGGGTTTAAGAAAAAGGAATAGTGTTTGACAAATGTATCATCGTTCTTGTGAGTGTAAAACAAACAATTGAAGATTGTAGATGTGTTATTTGGCATTTCAAAAGGCGTTTGATAAGGTACCACCAAAAAGGTTACTACACAAGATAAGATCTGATTGTGTTGGGCATGGAAAGCGGATTGGCTAACTAACAGGCATCCTCGAAGGGATAGACGAGTCATTTATGAGGATGCCATAGAGACCAATGCCAGGACCTCAATTATTTCTGATCTATATATTAGTTGGGTAAAGGGAATGATTATTGTAGCCAAATTTGCAGATGGTATAAAGATGGGTAGGAAGGAAAGTTGTGAAGAGGACACAGTCTGGAAAGGAATTGTTTGGAATTCTCTACCGTGGAGAGCATCAGAGATGGTGTCACTGATTACTAATTAAAGGTTGAATTAAACAGATTTTTGAATTATAGAGAAGTCAAGTGTTTATGGGGAAAGTGGAGTTAAGGCCATGGTCAGATTACCAGTGATCTTATTGAGTGATGGAGTAGGTTCGAGAGTCCAAATTATCTACTCCATAGAATCCCTCCAGTGCAAAAAGAGGCCATTCAGTCCATCAAATCTGTACTGATTCTTCGAAGAAGCATCTTACCCAACCCTATCTCCTAACCCTGTGAACTTACCATGGCTAATCCACCTAACCTGCAGGAAACTGGAGCATCTGGAGAAAACCCACGTGCAAATTCCATGCAAGTTACCCAAGGCCCAAATCAAACCTGGATCTCTGGCACTGTGAGACAGCCATGCTAATCACTGTGCCACCGTGCTGTCCTATTTCTTATGGTTCTTATAAAACTGAACATACAATCCATTCCCAGTTCTGTTGTTATCTTGGAGCATCTCCCTACACTCAGAAGCCCCAGAACACTCCTACCCCATTTTAACCTAAATTACACCCTCAATTTGGGACTGTATCTTAACCACAATGTTTCCACACTTCTGAATTATTCCTCAACAAGTCAAAGATCACCCAGTGTATTAATTTGCTCCGGTCACACGTTCTCAGTGTTGGTAGCCTCAGTTCCCACTGCATTGGCATTGGAGGGAGTGCAGAGAAGATTCACTAGGCTGATACCGGAGATGAGGGAGCGGTTAGCCTATGAGCAGAGATTGAATAGACTGGGTCTGTACTCTTTGGAATTTAGAAGGCTGAAGGGGGATCTTATAAAGACATATGAGATAATGAAGGAGATAGATAGAGTAGAGGTAGAGAGGGTAGCAGGATTAGAGGGCATAGCCTCAAAATAAGAGGGGGGGTACAGTTTAGATCGGAGTTGAGGGGGAACTTCTTCATTCAAAGGGTGGTGAGTCTCTGGAATTCTCTGCCCATTGAAGTGATGGAGGCTTCCTTGCTGAATATATTTAAGTCATGGGTAGATAGGTTTCTGATACACAGGGGAATTAGGGGTTATAGGGAGAAAGCGGGAAAGTGGAACTGATCCACTTCAGATCAGCCAGGATCTTATTGAATGGCGGGGCAGGCTCAAGGGGCTGGATGGCCGACGCCTGCTCCTATTTCTTATGTTCTTATGCTATTTAAATGTTAGCGCAAAGTCTGATGATTCTTTACCATCTACGTTTATCCTTTCCTTGCAGGAAAGTAAGGTAAAAATTTAGTAATAATAAAATAAACTGTACTAAAATACTGATTTACAATTTTAGCAAGAAAATGGACAGAATTGTAAAACTAAATTCCCAAAAGATAATGTGACTTACTTTGTTAACATAAATCAGCGATGCTTGTAATTTATCGTATGTTACAATAAATTACAACCCCCCGCCCCAGGCCATCTCCCTTACATTGAAATGTCAACGGGAAGAGGAAGCACAGACCCCTGGCAGCCCTGGTCTTGAACTAGTTACTAGAACCGTGCTCCGTCAACTTTTATCCCAATGGGACTCCCTTTTAATGCCTCAGATTTTGTGTAAACTCGGAGTGAAATATTGATGGTCAGTGTTGTTGAAGGGTAGTTTTGGGGGAAGAGGATTGTGTTGGGGGGGTTAGTGTGGGAGCGGTTATTAGATGGGGAGCTTTGGTTCTTGTGAAGGGGAATTATATTATGGGGTGTTGATGAAAAGACAGATTTTTCCCAGGAAAGCAAACATTTACCTATTCCCAGACTTTATTCGTAGCAGCAATTAGGCCTCAGAGAGCACTCCATTAAACTGTGCTCATTCACACAAAAACCTTGGGCATTTAAAAGGCCCTCGCAGGACTCTGAAATCAGCATCAGCACCAGCTCCACAATAGCCATTTGCTGTTTTGGAGCTTGTGATCCCGAAATCTCAACTCGTGGACCACACTGAGGACCGCAGTTCACAGTTTGGGAAGTTCTGTGCCAAAACATATGTGAGCAAATCATCACTTAATAATTTACATATCTCCCTCTGGGTGAAACACGTGGTAGAATCATGGAGGTTTACAGCATGGAAGCAATCCCTTTGGCCCAACTTGTCTATGCCACTCCTTTTTTTAACCACCAAGCTAGTCACAATTGCCCGTGTTTGGCCCATACCCCTCTACATCCATCTTATCTATCCAAATCATTAGTATAAATGACAAGTAACAGTGGACCCAAGTACCGACCTCTGAGGCACACCGCTGGTCACAAGTCTCCAGTTGGAATAACAACCCTCTACAACCATTCTCTGCCTTCTATCATGAAGCTAATTTTGTATTCATTTAGATACCTCACCCTGGATCCCATGAGATTTAACCTCGTGCAACAACCTATCATGCGGTACCTTGTCAAAGGCCTTGCTAAAGTCCATGTAGACAACATCAACTGCACTGTCCTTATTGACCTTCTTGGTTACCTCTTCAATAAACTCAGTCAAATTTGTGAGACGTGATTTTCCATTCTCAAAGCCATGCTGATTGTCCCTTATTAGTCTTTGCCTCTCTAAGTGCCTGTAGATCCTGTCTCTCAGAATACCTTCTAATAACTTAGCACCATGAGTATGAGGCTCAGCGGCCTGTAGTTCCCAAGCTTTTCCTGCAGCCCTTTTTAACAAAGGCAGAACATTTGCTGTTGTGTCAATTTGTGATTGTTATTCTTTACTTTCAGTCTAGAGTTCCCCAGCCAGTGCAATACTTCAGAATTAGCTGATAGGAATTGAGGAAAGTACTCGGGGGGACTGAAACATCTTTCATTCATCCCTTTGAGAAGTGTCTGGCTTCTCAAACATACTACTCCTCTAGGTGTTTTCTGAGCCAACTACTAGAATCTGAAATATTTTGTAGGTGTATCAATGGAATGAGAAACAGCTATGTTTCAGGCTGAATATCTTCCATCAGAACTGGAGCTGTAACATTCAGACAAAGGCAAGATATTGCAGATGCTGGAATATGAAACAAAAACAGAAAATCTCTGCAGGTTTGATAGCGTCTCTGGAGAGAGATTAGAACCAACATTTTGAATCAGGGAGAGGGTCAGACCTGCTGAGATTTTCCAACATTTTCTGAAACATTGTGTGTTTCTCTCTCCACAGATCCTACCTGACCCGCTGAATATATTCAGTGGTTTCTGTTTTTAATTCAAATTTGCAGTATCTGCAGAATTTTGTTTTTATACGCCGAAGGTTGAACTGTTGACTGAATTCTAATACAGATTTTTTTGTGTGGGCTGTTGCAGGATAAAGACTCTTCACGCTCAGATTATTGAGAAAGACGCAATGATAAAAGTTCTCCAACAGAGGTCACGAAGAGAACAAGTCAAATCAGAACAGCCATCGGCTTTAAGACCTTCAAAATCTCTCGTTTCTATTTCCAATGCTACATCTGGGCTTTCATCCTATCCCACACTGCTATCCAGTAATCCAATAATTGAGGAGAAGAAGGAAGACAAGAGCTGGAAAGGCAGTTTGGGTAAACATGTTTTCAAAGATTACAGGATTTATGATGAATATCGTAAACCATTCTATAATAAAAATATTGCTACAATTCAGGCACTTTTATAGTCAACCAAAGGAGTGAAAACTATGAAGACTTTTTATTTTGATTGTACAGAATTGGCGAAATGTTAATAAAGTATATTTCTAAAAGCATTGCATTGAAAACTGAAATAAGATTGGCCAAAAAAACCAAAATTGTTAAATATAATTGCCTGTTTCTGTCAGTGTATCACCAACAACTACTTGGGCTAATAATAAAAATATAAAATACTGGATATGTGAGAAGAAAGAGAAAGAAGCAGAGATAATATTTTGAGTCTAATATGACTCCCTTGGAACTGAGGAGAGGCAGAAATGTGATGGGTTTTATGTTATTTAAAAATGGGGGGGTGGAGGGTCAAGTTGAACAGAAAGGAAAGATCATGGATAGGTAAGAGGGCTGACGAGATTAAATTACAAAGATGTCATGGAACAAAAGACAACGGGAGTCTGAATGGTAGTGATAAAGGAACAAAACATTGGTCCAGTGTAGGTGTTAACAGCAGGATAAAGGTTAGCACTATCTGAAAGCAAAATAGTACAATGTGTTAACAACGGAATAAAGCTTAGTGCTGTCTGAAGGCAAAACATGAGAACAAGATACCAACTAGCCCTAGGGAAAAAAATACAAAATGAAGGACAGAGTTCATGGCCTAATGTTTGTTGAACTCATTGTTGAGTCTGGGAGGTATATAGTGTTGATTCATAAAATGACGTGCTATCCCTCAAACTTTACAATCCTGTTTCTGCTTCTTCCATTCTGTAGCAGTCATATTGAGCTTGAAGCATTAACTCCCACCAATACTGCCATACCTGTTCAGTTTCTTCAGCACTTTGGATGCTGGATATCTGGAATGAAAAACACAGTATTTTGCTTTTATTTTAATAACTACCCTGACATTGGTTCATCTTGTTACCCAGCAGAAACCTTCGCTCGTTGGATCACCCAGAAGAGTTATATTTTATTACATACATTTGTTTTCTTTTTCTCCTCCATTCCTTCAGGTTTCCTGCTCAACGCAGATAGAAATGAGTCACATTCTTCGTCGTCTTCCCCAGTCCTACCCTCCACACCACTTCTTTCAGCGCACTCTAAAACAGGAAGCCGGGACAGCAGTACCCAGACAGAGAAAGGTCCTGAGCATAACAAATTGGGCACTACCTCACCATCACCAGGAAAGCCAGGCAATAGCAGCCCCACAAACCTGGACAAAACAGGTATCGTGTTGAGTTGTATTGTTTTGTATCCTCTGTACTACAATCCTTCATGTGTGGTTCATCAGATCTTGTCAGGCTGGAGCATATTGAAACCGGTAGAGATTGATTGTTTCATTGCTAACTGAAGTAAAGATTGATAATTTTGCCAGTTGTTAACTGAAATTTATTTCTACCTTGAAATACAGCCCAGAAAAAGATGTTAGATTATCCTGGATACCTACCCTTCATAGTCAGTGGGTGCAAGGGGCACAGGTTCAAGGTGAGATAGAACATAGAACATTACAGCGCAGAACAGGCCCTTCAGCCCTCGATGTTGCGCCGACCAATTAAGAAAAAGCAATGACCCTCTAACCTAAACCATTACTTTTTCATCCATAAACCTATCCACGGACCTCTTAAACACCCCCAAACTTGGCGCATCTACAACTGCTGCAGGCAGGGCATTCCATATCCTTACCACACTTAAAGGAGATGCATGGGGAGAGTTTTTCATGCAGAGAATGGTGGGTGCCTGGTCCTGCTGCTACAGGAGGTGGTGGAAGCAAGCACGTTATTAGCAACATTTAAGAGGCCTGGGGATGGGTACATGAATAGGGAGGGAATAGAGGGATACAGTCCCAGTAAGAGCAGAAGGTTTTTCTTGGTTTATTTAGGGCATTAGGATCAGCACGGGCTTGGTGGGTTTGAAGGGCCTGTATTTTTCTCTGTTCTTCTTTGTAAGTACAGCCCATCATGATTCCTTATCCTCAATTAAAGAAAATTCCTCCTCTTTACTGAAGTGATTTATGTCTAGCTCTGCTTCCATGAATGTCACTACTTATCTCATACTTTTGCTTAATTTCCCAGTTGTCACATGTAAGTGTACGTGATGAGTGTATGAACAAGAGAGGGCACAGGGGAGGCACTGCAGTGGGTATTGGTGGAGGGAACTAACTTACACAGGTTCTCATTCCAGAGGAGTCTAAAACTAGAGGGCATAGGGTTTAAGGTGAGAGGGGACAGATAGGAAAGTGCCCAGAGAGGCAATTTTTTCGCATAGAGGATGGTGAGTATTTAGAACAAGCTGCCAGAGGTAGTAGTAGAGGCAGATACAATTTTATCTTTTAAGAAGCATTTAGATAGTTACAAGGGTACGATGGGTATGGAGGGATGTGGGCAATTGGGATTAGCTTAGGGTTTTTTAAAAAAAAAGGGTGGTATGGACAAGTTGGGCAAAGGGCCTGTTTCAATGCTGTAAATCTCTATGACTCTAATAGGCTTAACCATTAGCAGTGGAAATTCTGGTGTGGATACTAGGTTCAGACAAATAGGGTGCAAATCTTCTCTACGTGCCATAATGATGTAACTTGTGCCACATCTAACTTGTGAATAGCTGCAGATGGATAGTTGATTAAAATGGTCAAAGATTATGGCTGGATTCTCTCAAAAAATTTCTAAGTGCCAAACTCGAATAAAAACTGGAGAAACTCTCGCTGTTTTTCCAGCAGGATTTTCAAAATGAATCTCCCACATTCTGAGCTCTGCAGAGTGTTCTAGCGTGAATCACGATAAAATTCAGGGCAGTAGCTGGAAGGTCTTATAAGGAAAGGCTGAGGAACCTGAGGTTATTTTCGTTAGAGAGAAGAAGGCTAAGAGGTGACCTAATTGAGACATATAAGATGATCAGAGA
Source organism: Sphyrna mokarran (assembly GCA_024679065.1). Lineage (NCBI taxonomy): Eukaryota > Metazoa > Chordata > Chondrichthyes > Carcharhiniformes > Carcharhinidae > Sphyrna > Sphyrna mokarran. The sequence continues at coordinate 133,478,897 of JAGIQG010000004.1, read as the reverse complement.
GTTAGATAGGGTGGACAGTGAGAGCCTTTTTCCTCGGATGGAGATGGATAACACGAGGGGACAAAGCTTTAAAATAAGGGGTGGTAGTTATAGGACAGATGTAAGAGATAGGTTCTTTACTCAGAGATTAGTAAGGGTGTGGAATGCCCTGCCTGCAGCAGTTGTGGACTCGCCAACTTTAAGGACATTCAAATGGTCAGTGGATAGGCATATGGATAACATTGGAATATTTTAGGTTAGAGGGTCATTAGATTGGTTCCACTGGTCAGCGCAACATCGAGGGCCGAAGGGCCTGTACTGCGCTGTAATGTTCTATGTTCTATTTCCATTGGAGAGGCCGTAACAGCACTGAGCGGTTCACTGTGCCAATCTGCCAGAGCAGAGATCAGCATGTGTGCAGTAACCCTGCATTGCTGGCCTCCCAATCACTGCCCAGCCTCAATGACACTCCCCATCACCACAGCAACCCCAATCTCCCAATTTCCAACCCCTGATAGCCACCCCATTAACTGTCCTTCCTCCCTCTGTCACTGATCTCAAGTGCAGAGTGGTAGCAGGTCTTGGCCCTCTGCCTTTGCCCCCTTGGCATTGCTACGGTGCCCCTTGGCCATTGTCCCATTGACCTGTGAGTAGTGTCAGGGTCTAGTCTGGCACTGCCAGTCTGATAATGCCCAGGGATCGCCCCCCTTCACCTCCAACTTCCTGGGGGGGGGGGCCTCCCTACCTTCCCTTCACTCCAGTAGAATGGGGCCATCAGCTCCCCATTAGTGGGGAGTTGTTATGAACCCCGCTGGAGTGAATCACTCTGGGCAGGGGAGGGTCGGAGTGGCTAGCGGGCCTGGAGAATTCAGCCCCGAGCCCACTAATGATATTCAAATGAAAATGTAATCAGTTCCATGCAGATTTCCGCTATAGCAGCGCAGTGGGCTGGGGAATTGTCCCCTATGTTTGTCATCACTAATACCAAGTTGAGCATAAAATTCATAAATTATTTTGAAAAAACTTTGCTAGTTTCTTTTTAAACTTTTAATCAATAATTGTGATATGACGGGGTAAGTAATTCCTCCAGTTATCAAAACTGTTGTTGATAAATGGCAAACAACAACTTTTAAACTCATTTGCATTTTGTAGATAAAATGGAATTTTATCCTGTAAAAGTTTAAGATGACTCTCTTCCCCACCCAATGCAAACAACAAATCTCCAGGATGTCTGTCGAGCATTGTAATATATATTTTATAGAACTGATTGGTTGCATTCCAGAGATTACATTCCCAGAGCTTCATAAAAGGCAGGAACCTTGGGGCTCAATTTTCTTGGAACTTCCGGACCAAAAGTGAGAGCCAACTCGGTGGTAACGAGTGACGGGACTTTGAGGCAGCGTTTTGCCATCAGTGATCTGATTGGTCCTGACAACAGCCATTGTCCAAAGATGGTCCTCTGTGAGCTGTGGAAAAATCTTTCAGGAGGGTTGCTTCCTGGAAACATGGTAGTCTCCCAACCTGAACGTGGAGGCAAATTGTCCCAACCCGGACACGCAGGCAAAGTCTCCTAACTGGGACAAGACCCTGGCTTGAGTAGGAAGCCATAGGGTTAATAAAACTTAACCTTCAATTTTGGAGAAATCGTCATTTCTCTCCGTATACTTTTAACCTTCGATCCTTGTAAGCAAATACTTATCCAGGTTCTTTTTCAGAGAACTGGTTTTATTTTTTATTAGCCACAAGTAGGCTTGCATTAACACTGCAATGAAGTTACAATGAAAATCCTCTAGTCGCCACCCTCTGGTGCCTGTTCGGGTACACAGAGGGAGAATTTAGCATGGCCAATACACCCTAACTAGCACATCTTTCGGACTGTGGGAGGGAAACCCGAGCACCCGGAGGAAACCCACGCAGCAAAGGGGAGAACGTGCAGACTTTGTACCTAAGCCGGGAGTCAAATCCGGATCCCTAGCACTGAGGCAGCAGCGCTAACCACTGTGCCACCCCTCTACAAATGAGAAGATGAAATGAATTATTCCAGTTTGTTGTCTCAATTGAAACTTGCTGGTATTTTACTTAATGCTGTAGTACTGAGGTCACATTTATATTTTCATGGTTGAAATTGGTATATTAACAATCAAATTATTTTCTCCACTGAATACAAGCTCAATTTTATTATTTTATAACTTTGAATTCTTGTTGAATCCTACTTAATATTGCTGTAATCTTGTCAAGAAAAAGTGCCAAAGTTATGCAGTGTTTCAATTTAACCATAACAATAATAAAATAATTTATTGCAATTGAATATCCTTGAAATACATCTAAGTCTTTAATCTGAACCACATATTGGATGAGTGTTCTCTGTATTGAATTCTGAGATTTATTTGAAGCTTGGTCTTAAAGATTGTTTGATGTTACTGAAGTTATGAACTCTTATTTTAGTAACTAATCAGCTTAGTTTTTGTTTTTACACAGACAGTTTTCCTTCGAACAATACACTTGACAGGAAAGTTCCCCCTTCTCCATTTGGGCAGGACCTTGCTGATAACGAGATGGTGGAAATCCTGATTTGAACTCTTCACCTCCGAGCAAAGTGAGGAGACAATAAAGGGAATTGGAAAGAAGAAAATCTGATCTCTTTTGCGTCCATTGTGGAAAACCGTGCAAAGTGGATCCTCGGTTATTCAGGTGAAGTGCACATAAAACTAAAGCACTTCAGGAAGCAATAACAACATCGACTAAAGGATGTAAATGTTTTATAATCACATTCTTTATGAACAATGTACATGGAAAATAAATTATCCACTGGGCCTCTCATAGACCAGTGTTTTGAGAAGTATCTGCACTGCCTCGTACAATACATTCCCACTCAAGTCAATATCTTTACCGTTTAAAATTGAAGTATTATATACACAAAAAACAGTATATTGACAAGACCACAAGCAGTAATATAATAAAAATCACTCTTTGATCAATAATGTTGTATTAAAGAGGAATAAAGAGCCTTTAAGATGGAGGCCAGAGTCGGACTAAATCTCCAAACTATACATTCCTGGTAAGCAAAATGGTTTACTCTTGTCTTTGTTCAAGAATACAAAAAACTAGGACACATAATTTGAAAGTGGATGATTCAAAGATTCTGGACTATTATAAACTTGTTCTTTGCCATTTAAAGTTAAATATGCCTTTATGGTTCCTTAAGTCCTACAGGCATCGATTCTTAAATGATCACTAAACATCTCTCCCCATCTAAATTTATTAATTCCAGGACTTCCTCTCCAGTGTTCTCAACCTTCTGACTGAAGCCACAGTTTCCTGTTGATCAGATGGTTCTGTGACACTGAAATCTTCCAGCATCTCATCAAAGTGTATCTTCTAAAAGAATCAGCCATAACAGTGTTGGATTCCACAGTAAGGACCACACAGCTGAGCCCAATGCTTCTGGTACCTGGCATCCATGCATGGGCACTTTCTGTGCTTACGTCACTGAATAACATTCAAGAATATGAATCCTTGCTGATATTTTCTTTCTCCTGCTCCAGATTAATTGTAAAGCTCCCTCATGCCTCCTCCATTGCTTTCTTGACCAAAATTAACCTGCTTAGCACAGGCAACTGTTTCACATTTCTTTGTTTTGAAGGACCACCTGAAACACTTCCCTTACATAGTTATAAACAAGCTAATTTCAATACAAACAATTGATGGTGCTAAAATGCATTTAGACCTGGGTAGGTCTGGGTTATGTATAAACTTACACCAAAAAAAGAAAAACTTGTGTCCAGTTAGAATGTTGTTCTACTTTAGCAATTTGCCATTTAAAATGTGAAAATTGTGTGTGGTGGGGGGTGTCATTAGAAACTTGCAACCCTGTTTCGCAGTGTACCTTGGTAAATGAGGTCCAGACCTACATCTCCTGTGTACAGCTTACAAACCTGTTACTTTCATAATATCACCCTGAAATCCTGAGAATTTTGTCCAGCTCTGGTTAATCTTGTAGCTTTAGGCAGATTATAGTTCATGTACGTTTCAGTCTTTTGGTTAAAATGTGATTGTTGTAAAAATACCAGACTTTATTCTACTCCAATGCAAGTTCTGTGGTGTCCATAATAATCCAGCAGAGTCCCAAATGTGTGGAATTTTGGCATATGCAGTTTTTTTTTTGTGTACATTTAATAGAAAGGTGTTCACCTTTTGTTCTGCAGGTATAACCAGGTCATAAAGAAGCCTGTGCTTTGCTTAAACAACTTGCATTCAAAACTTTTATAATTTGTAAGGCTTTATGATAGCTTGATAATCTGTAAAGTGAAATAGTAACATGGTTTGCAACCTTGTGACCAACTTCATCGAATATTGTTACCAGTATGTTACAAAAAAAAATGTACTTGTGTCTGATACTCCCACTGCCATTATCATTATTGCCATGAGTGATAGACCTATAACCATCGTACTTCACTTTGGGGTTGTATAGCCCAAAACATTTTAGAAGGAGAAAGACAATAATTAATCTACTCAACGTTTTTTCAGAGTTTAGTGGACATATAATGAAGATTCCATATGCCCACCATTCTGTTTCTTTAAAGATTGCAAGGACACAAGTCGCTCCATTTTAAATTTATCTTTTACCTCCTGTTTTATGGCCCCTGCTCTCATTCTGTGCCATTTGCTGGGTGAAATAGTAAGTAATCCACTCGTCTTAATGTTGGACCAGAGACATTTGTGGAGTGTGTGGGAATAGACTCGAGTGGACTTTCTTAGTTGTCTGTTTGTTTCATGTGAAAATGAGGACCACTTCTATTTGTCAATATCTTTGCTAAATTAGCTGTGACCATGATACATTGCTAGAGGGTGAACTCATGTTTTTTTTTAAAATATGTAAAAACTGAATTAATTAGTTTTGGCTAATTAATCATTCCCAGCAACATCCTCACTTTCAACATTTTTGAATATATTTCTGTTTGGAAGAAATGTTTATACCTAATGTAGATTTACCTAATTTAAGTTACAGTCGTGACGATATCTTTGAGTACACAAGTTAGTGACTGATTCGGTAGTAATGTTATGCCTGGAATATAACAGAAATGCTGCTATCTAACAGTTGTATCCTTCAATTGCCATAACCTACAGTAACGTTTGTCTTATCAAAAGACCATAGAGTAACTTATCCCTAATTATAAAACCAAAGTATCTGAATCTTGGTTCAATGCTGAGCATTAAATCAAGACCATGATAAAGGAGCTACAATGGAAATTTCTTACGAGTGTGTTTTATGGTGTCTTTCAGTTTGACTAATCCAATATATATTTATAGCCAAGTCTCACCCATTTTTACTTTTCCCTGATGCCAAGTTGATGAAAATTGCTGCACCGACTAGCCCAGTGAGATGGGCTACTAGTGAGATTTGCTACTAAAGTGGTGTCTTCTTATCAGCACCCAGTTAGTAGGAAAGAATTATGTTCAGCAATGGGTGATTATATGAAGAGTTCAGCCATAAATCTATCAAAACAGTTCAACAAACTGTCCTAAATTTATAAGAAAGGTTTGCTGTTAAGAGGCCAATTCCAAACTAAAGGAAAGAAAATAGTGAGATGCTGGAGATCTGAAATAAAAAGTGAAAATGCTGGAAAAACTCAACAGGTCTGGCAGGTCCTGTGGAAAAGAGACTTGTTTTGAGTCCAAATATAGCTCCTCTTTGGAACTGTCCAAGCTAAAGAAACTCAGCTGTACAAAATAATAAGATGAACAGGCTGGAAATGTAATTTACAAATGTCAGAAATTAATGGATAAATGAGAATCATTTACATATCAGAAATGATACTTGTCAAACTAACCTCCAGACAGTAACTACATTTAAGGGACTAAACCATTTTTTTTGGAGGGATAAAGGTATATAATGTACATATATTTAAATGGCTCTGGCTCTAAAGCCTGGAACATTGCACTGTACAATTCTGTCCTGCACATAAAATTAGTAATGTCTTTGTTCAAAATTGGAAATAAACTAGTTAAAACTACCAAGTCATGACTGTATATAACATTTCAAAAGTTGATTTTTTTTAAAAAAAATACAAGTTTCAAGAATAGCCTCATTGTAACGACAAAGTAAGAATTTGTTTTGAAATGTAGGAGAAGTTATGGTGCCTGTCTTCAAGATTTTGACGTGTAGGCATTTGATTACTCAAGTTGTGCACTTAACAATTAGGGAATAAATCTCATACACGGTGCCTTTTTTTAAAAAAAAATCATTTTTTACTCTGTTGTATATAATCCAAAACTATTGTTAGAAATTTAAAGCTGGCTTTTTGCTCTTAAGTTAAAACCAACTGTATTTTGTATTTTCTCAGTTGTATTGTTGTATATTTAATAGAAAAGTTTTCTAAATTGTACTGGATCTGGCTCTGTGTTGTCTTTTTTACTAACTATATTCCAACATAATGCATATAAATACTATAACAGCTCAAAAAAAACTAATGTTGAAAGCAAAATAATTGTATTAATTTTAAGAACAACATCAAAAGAATTCAGAGTAGTGAGCATTTAGTTGAAACCCATTTTTTAATCAGGTCTTGTGATGTTTTGCATTTTTTAATCAGTAACTCACAGTATCTCATACTGTTGCCACTAAATGATTTATCCAGTTGTTTCATAAGCAGCTATGGGCGAGTGGGAATTGAGCTAAATCCCTTAGTAAAGATTAAAATACATTAAGTTTGATCTGCCGATTCGTAAGACTAAATGATGGGTGCAGAATTTTTTCAAGTTCCGAGTTGCCTCAATTTCTTACTCAACATTTTGTGAAACAAACAAATGGACAATGTGTAATTTGCCTGCTGAATCTCGATCAGCCATTTCCCACAATCACCCAAGATGATTTTCAAACCCATTTTTAAAAAAATGATCTAAATGTCAAAGATTTTTTGTGTTTTCTGTTTAAAGAACAACTTTTTATTGTTAAATTGAGACTCAGGTGTGTGTTTTAAACCATATGGGATTTCCCCAAATTCTGGGATTCCTTGGATGGTCTTTTCAGTCAGAGTTTTACAGAACAAAAGAGACCCTTCAGCCCATTAAGTCTGTACTACCATCAAGCACCTATTTAAATCTAAGCCCGTTTCCCAGGACTTGCTTTGTGTTTTTCAGCGCTATAGCATTTCAAGGGCTCATAGAAATACTTCTTAAATGTTGTGACTGTTCCCTCTTCTACCAGCCTTTCAGGCAGAGTATTTCAGAATTGCACCATCCTCTGGATTTAAAGATTTTTCCTCAAATCCCCTAAATGTCTGCCCCTTAATATTAAACCTTTGTCCCACGATTATTAACCCTCTATTGGGTCAATGTTTTTTCCTATTTACCCAATCTAAGTCTTTTAAATGTTTATACACCTCAGTCAGATCCCCATCAGCATTCCCTGCTCTAAAACAACCGCAACCTAACCGGCCTCCGTTGCTGAAACACTCCAGCGCAGCAATGTCTTGGTGAATCTCCTCTGCGTCCTTTCTAGTACAATTGCAACCAAAACTGCTCAAGATATTCTAACTGATGCCTAATGAGTGTTTTATAGAGCTCCATAATAATTTCCCTGCTCGCCTATGTCTTGGCTAATAAAGGTAAATATCCAAAATGCCTTTTTAACCAATTTGACTACCTATCCTGCTCCCATCAGGGATCTTTGGACATGTACCCCAAGGACCCTCAGTTCTCTGTACTTTGTGATGTCTTACCATTCATTGAATGTTTTCTTGCCTTGTTAGTCCTCCCAAAATGTATCACCTCTCACTTTTCAGAGTTAAATCCCCATTACTACTGTTTCACCCATCTGACCAGCATCGGTATCTTCCCATGGTCTAAGGCTTTCCTCCTCACTGTTTATCACGTCACCAGTTTTCATTGCATCTGTGAACTTACTGATCATACATCCCACATTCCTGTCTGGATCATTAACGTACACTGCAAACAGCCAGGCCAGCACTGATCCCTGTGGTATATCAATGGACACAGGCTTCCAGTCATAAGAACAATGCTTGACCATCACCTCTGCCACTAAGTCAATTTTGGATCCAATATGCAAAATTGCCTGAGATAGCATGGGCTCTTTTCGACCAGTCTCCCATGTGAGACCTTGCTAACAACCTTACTGAAGTCCATGTAGACTACATCATCTGCTCATGTAATCACCAACTCAGTAAAATTCGATTAAATTTGAGAGACATGATCTCTCTCAACAAGACCATACTGACTATCCAGGTGGAGGTTAATTATGTCTCTCAGAATATTTTTCCATTAATTTCCCTACCACTGAAGTTAGACTCATTCACTTGTAATTACCTGGTTTATCACTTCTTGATTAATGGTACCACGTTATTTGAGCTTCAGTCATCTGATATCTCTCCCCTGTCCAGAGAGGATTGGCTCCATCCTGATTGCCACTTTGGTCCCTAATGGATCCGAATCTTTCCCTGATTACCCTCTTGCCCTTAATGTATTTACACAATACCTTGGAATTTTCCTTCATTTTGCTCACTAATGTTTTTCCATGCCTCTTCTTCGCTCTCCTGATTTTGTTTGAAGTGCCCCTGTGCATTTTCTATATTTTGTTTTGATGCTCTGAGCATCCATTGTTTTAAGCCCCTATATCTGCCAGAACCCTCCCTTTTTCTCCTCATCCAGTCCTGTATATGCCTTGACATCCAGAATTTCTGAACATTTTGGCCCAATCCTTTAAGGGAACATGTTGTCTTTGTACTCTCTAAATTCCTTTCTGAATGAATGCCACTGTTCTGATGTGGATTTTCCTACAAGTAGCTGCTCCTGGTCCACTTTGACCAGATCATGTCTTCTCCTTTTAAAATCATTCTTCCCCCTCTTCAGTACCTTTGTTTCCAGTCCATCTTTGTCCTTTTCCAGAACTACCTTAAATCAAGTTATGCTCACTCTCACTGAAATGTGTCCTAACTGATGCTTATACCACCTGCCTGGCTTCATTTCCTAAAATTAGGTCCAATACTGTCCTCTCTCTGCAGCACTTTCTATGTGCTGGCTCAGAAAGCTCTCCAGGATGTACGTTAAGAATTCCAGCCCTTCTAAGCTTTTCACAATTTGCCTATCCCAATTACTGTTGGGGAAGTTGAAATCCTCTCCTCTCATTATCTGATTATTTTTACGCTTCTCTGTGATTTGCCTACAGATCTCTTCATCTATCTCTTCCTGATCATTTGGGAACCTATAATACATCTCCAGCAATGTGATTGTACGTGTTTTAAATTCCACCAACATGGCCTCAGTTGAAGACCGTGATGAGGTATCATCCCTCTTCACGGCAGTAATTGACTCCTCGATCAATATTGTGACACCAACTCCTCTTTCACGCTTTTCACTGATTCACCTGAAGATTCTATGCCCCAAAATATTGAGCTACCAGTCCTGCCCCTTCCTCAGCCATGACTCTGTGATAGCAATAGTATCATATTTCCATCTGTTAATCAACGCCCTCAACATATTTGCCTTATCTGTAAGAGTCCTTTCATTGATATAAATGCCAACCAGCCATCCCATGTTGCCTTGTGCATTATGCAGAGATGCCGGCGTTGAACTGGGGTAAACACAGTAAGAAGTCTGACAACACCAGGTTTAAGTCCAACCAATTTATTTGATAGTAAACTCACAAGCTTTCGAGGCTCTGCTCTTCGTCAGGTGAATAGGGTGTTCTGGTCTTAAGTAGCACATATACCGGCACAGACTGTTTACAGATTACTGATTAGAATGCAAATCTTTACACCTAACCTGCTATTCAAGTCTTAAAGTGATCGACAGTGTAGATGGAGCACTGAGCACAGATTAGAGAGATGTGTATTGTCTCCAGATAGCACAGTAAGTGAGGTTTTTTGCTAACCCAGGCAAATCATGTGGGTTACAGATAGTGTGACATGAACCCAAGATCCCTGTTGAGACCGTCCTCATGTGTGCGGAACTTGGCTATCAGTCTCTGCTCAGCGGCTCTGCGCTGTCATGTGTCGTGAAGGCCCCCTTGCTTATCCGAAGGTCGGAGGCCGAATGCCCGTGCCTTGTGCATTAACATGTCTATCTTTGCTCTGCTTTCCAAACTTACTTGGCTTTCCCTCTATGTCTAGCTGTGCATCACCCCCTACCGTACTTCCATTCTGTTACCCATCCCCATGCCAGATTCGATCAAAACACCTCCCCCCACCGCCACCCCCCACCCCCTCCCCAACAGCCATAGCAAACCTCCCCACATGGATGTTGGTCACATTCTGGTGCAACCTATATGATTTTTACAGGTTCCACCTTCCCTAGAAATAGACCCAGTGATCCAGGAATCTAAAGCCCTCCTTCCTGCACCATCTCTTCAGCCTTGCATTCATCTGTTCTATCTTCCTATTCCTGTACTCAGTAACACATGGCGCTGGGAGAAATGTAGAGATAACAACCTTTGAGTTCCTGCTTTTCACCCTGATACCTAACTCCCCGAATCCTTGCTGCACGACCTCATCCCTCTTTCTCCCTGTCATTGGTACCAATGTGAACCATAATCTCTGCACACCCTCTCCCTTCAGATGCAGCCATTCAGCGACATCCTCGATGTCACTGGTGCCAGGAAGGTAATGCACTATCCTGCATTTATGTCTACAGCCCCGCAAATGCCTCACATTTGAGTCTCCTCCCAATATTCGTCTTTCATTCTTATTCCGCCACCATAGGGCCATGAACAGGGCTCGGGCTGCTCTCCCCAGCGGAATTGTCACTCTCACCATTCCCCAACACACAATGGTTCTTGAGTGAGACATACTCTGGAGATTCCTATCTGTCTGCCCCCTTTCTTCTGATTGGTGGTCATTCATTCCCGCTCTGATTGCACTTCCTTAAGCTGTGCGGTGACCACGATTATCCATGTAACTTTCAGCCTTGCAAATACACCGCTGTCCTCTAGTCAACACTCAAAATCTGAAACCTAACTTACAAGCTGGTCAAACCGGTGGCATTTCCTGCTCGTATGGTCACTGCAAGGAGGGTCTAAGAGTTCCCACATGTTGCAGGACTGAGCTCCCCAGTCATACTTCTGGCTTAAACAATTTTTTATTTGGCATAATTTTTTTTAAAAAGCTAGAACTCTTGCCTTTCCTTTATGTAGCTTTAAACAGGAAGAAAAAAACAACTGATCCACTCTCTCTCTCTCTTTCTTAAGGTGAAGAAGTTAGAAAGCAAAAGGGCGCTTTTTTTCGCTCTGCACTCAACTCCTCTTTGTTCCAAAGTCTCAAATACACTCACTCTGTTTGTCCCTCACTCAGGTGAAATCTCTCCCAGTGCTACTAACAATGAGACTGTAATGATTCACCACTACCTTGAACGACCCAGGATGACAGAACATCCTGTGTTCCAAACCCAAAACAGGATGTTCAAATCAGCCATTGAAATCTGATCATATATGATGATACAAATATGTCCTATCGTGTGTATGTGTGTGTGTGTTGTATGTGTGCTGAAGATTTCCATTCCTTGCACATTCTGGTTTAATACTGTTCCATTTCTAAAATATGTTTTTAATCAGAAGGATGCTTCAAATTGAGTTTTATTGCAATTGACAGTATGGTTCCACACCCTGACTGTTTGGTTTCCATGGGAACATTTTAAAGGATATTGCAGGATTCTGGTGCCAACAAGACACAGTCAGTGAAATCTGACTTTGAAAGCACTTTACCCCAGGGAAAATATCTCAAATGTGTTTGTAATAACCCAGTCCTTATTGGATCTGAAAGAGCAACTGATCCCAGCCAGAATCTGTCTGTGCTGAACTTCCTCCCTAACCCCTTTAACTAATGTTGAAAGGCAATAATCTTAAGTGGAGTTACCAATTTAAACTAAAAACTCTTCATTACTGCTTAGTGTTCCTGTGCCAGGCCGAGTGTTAAAGTTAGAGTTGTAATTGAGTGCTAGTGCAAAGTACCAAGTTGGTCAGGTGTAACCAGAAGAGAGCAATGGCTATTACTGGCTACTGTGAATTGCCTCTTAGCAACAACTATGAACAACATCAGTAGAAACCTTGGCAACAAGCGCCTTGTCACACGCTCCATTGCAGCTGGTGTGTGACTAGCTGAAGCTGAAACTGAGACTGTCGTTCCCACTTGCTTCAGTTTTGATCCACAATAATGAATATGTTCAAGTTGATGGCAGTGTTTAATGTTTATTTGCGCTGTCGTCCATGATTTTTCAGCCTTCCTTGAACACTAACCTGACTGCATGGATGTGAAATTAAATAGCATTTTGTGTAGCAATGGAGTTCTGCCAGGTCTTCAGATGGTCAAGAAGCTATGAGTTGTTTGTTACGATAATATTTAAGATTCCGCTTTTAAAAGGATACCATTTTGCTTTGAGTTTAATGTCTTCCTAATATTTAGAATCATAGAATCCATGAAGAGGAGAAGGAGGCCCATTGAGCCTACACTGACAATAATCCCACCCAGGCCCTATCCCCATAATCCCACAGATTTACCCTGTTAGTCCCCCTGACACTAAGGAGGAATTTATATGGCCAATCAATCTAACCCGCACATCTTGGCATGTAGGAAGAAACTGGAGCACCCGAAGGAAACCCAGACAGACATGATGAGAATGTGCAAACTCCACATAGACAGTGATCCATAGTTGGAATTGAACCTGATTCCTTGGTGCTGTGAGGCAGCAATGCCAACCACCGTGCTGCCCGCTGTGGGGTGATGTTTCTGCTCACCCAGAATTGAAAGTTGTGTAAGCAGAGTCACAGATAGAAGGAAAGGCCTTAGGCAAAAACAAAGGATTTGGATCTTGTGTGTACCAGTACATGTTCATGATTGGAGTTCCTCCCATCCCCACCATCACAATAGTAAGTGGAGGCTTCCCCAGCTTTATAATCTCCAGTATATTATCAAAAACCTTTTTATTTATCCCCTGCTCTGTGAACAATTTTCAATTGTTTTAAATTCAGGTGAGAGACTCACTTGTTTTCATCTGATGGTGCCACTAATCCTGCATTGCAGCACATCACCGTGTACTCATTCATTCAGTTATTAGACTCCTGGACAAATTACAATGTCCTTTCAAAAACAGAATCCCACAGCAGAATAATGCAACTTTGGGTGGGAATTTACAGTCCTGTCGTGAGTGGGATTGGAAGTTCCCACCCCAAATCCCTGCACAATCTTGTCCCTTCCTATCTCCAACCATGACCTGGTCTACAACCTTCCTACAACCTTCTAAAAATATCCCCAATTTTGGCCTCTTGTGTATCACTAATTTTACTCAATTATTCTTGGTTCTGACTTCAGCTGTTTCACACCTAAACTCTTAAATTCCCCTTTTTAATTACTTTCCTGTCTCTACATCTCCCTCCTCCTTTAAGGTGCCTTCTAAAACCAAGGTTTTTGTCATCTGTCCTCATCGCCTTATGTGACTTATTACTAAATTTCACCTTCTAGTGCTTCAGTGAAGTACCTTGAGATATTTCACTGCATCAAAGATACTTTGTAAATGTACTTTGTTGTTATTATCTGGAAAAAAGTCTGTATTGTGTAGAGAGTAAAAAATATATTGGCCAAATCTACCAGCCAGTACATGGCGATGCCAGGGCAATTCCCCTCACTGTGAAGATCACTTTGCCTTGATCGTTTTGCGACCGAGTCTTCCTGCTCTAGCTGATGTAGTGATACCATTCATGGGGAACGTTGGTGAACAGTAAAGGACATGACCCTTTTTTTAACAACATCAGCTGCTGTGTTGAGGTAAGTGATTCAAGATCTCAGGTTTGTAGTGAATGGGTGAGTGGGAGATGTTTGTGGGGGTGGGTAACTGAGTGATGGAGCTGAGCAGTCAGGTTAGTGGGGGTGTAACAGGGTATTGGTTGGGTTGGGAGGGGGCAGTTGAGCTACTCTGTTAAGTACTAAATTATTTTTGAAATTAGACAGTGTAACATTCTAGCTACATACCCAGGTAAGCAATACACAAATAAACCAAGTCTCAGATAATAAGATTAATGCCAGAGACACCAGCAGATGGTTCCAAGCAGCCCATTGGAACTTTTAACTTTCTGGGGGATTACAGTAAATATCCCTGCATCAGGCCCTAAAACACATCAACCCCTCAACATAACCCTGGAGGTGAAGGCAATATGGGGAAAAGCAGGATCAGGCTATTGTGTTGGAACATCAGCCATGATCATAATGAATGGCAGAGCAGAGTCGAAGGACCAAATAGTCAATGCCTGTTTCTAGTTTCTATGTTTCTAATACACATCACTGTTGGCATTAGAAGGTCTGGCCCATTGTCAGTTGTACAGAGGACTGAGTACAGCCAGTATTAATAGAAGAATGCACACAAGTATCTTGTTGAGATACTAGCCTGGGACTGTTTAGGGCATTGGCATTGAAATCAGAATTACTAATAGCAACAGCACAAATGTAACAGGAAGCAGGAATTCTGTTAATTAGAATCAGGGCAGGAAAAATAGTTGTATGTTCCATTGAAAAGCACAGCTAATGCTCAGTATATTGAAAGCACATTCGGGACTGCGGAAAGATAAGTCCAAAGGATGAAAGCTGTGAAGTTTATCCTTCCATAGTAACTGAATATTCTCTTAACACATTGCCTTACCACATCTAAGAGTTCGTCTAAAACCCTCTCAGCTATTTATTAGTTCTCAGAGTGACTTAAATCCATTCATACCTTATCCTTCTCTTGCACTTATGGCTTATAATGTGCCAGATTAAACTTTTGGATTCCAATCAGCATATTTCAGAGAGCCATTTTCAATTTCCTCTGCTCAGGTGAAAAGTCTAAGTTGTCTATTTTATCGTAACGCGAGTTGTGATGCGAGATTGATTAAGTGAATGGGCAACAGGATGGAGTAGAATGTAGGGAAGTGTGAAGTTATTCATTTTGCTTGTGAGAATAGAAAAGCAGAATATCATTTAAAAGGTGAAAAACTTGTAAATATTGACGTAAAACTTTTAAGTATTGTAAGGACTTGAGTGTGCTTCTACAAGGAAGACAGAAAATCTGCACTGCAGTGCAGCAAACAATTATGAAGGCAAATGGCATGTTGGCCTTTATTGCAAGGGAATTGGGGGTACAAGATTTAAAAAAAGCCTTGCAACTGTTGTACAGGGTCTTGATGATACTGCATGCAAAGACTCAGTAGATTGGTCCCTGAGATGAGGGAGTTGTCCTATGATGGATTAAATAAATCAGGCTTCTATCCTCTGGAGCTTCGAGGAATGAAAGGCAATCTCATTGAAACGTACAACATTTTGAAAGAACTTGATGAGATGAGAGATCATTTCCGCTGATCAGGAAGTCCAAAACATGGAGGTACATTCTCAGGATGAGGGGCTAATCATTTAGGACTGAGTTGAGGAGAAATTACTTCTCTCAGATTTTTGAATCTTTGGAATTTTCTACCCCAGAGGTTTCTGGATGTTCCATCACATCTCAGGCTATGATAGGCAGATTTTTGGTCTCCGAAGGAATTAAAGGAAAAAGGGCGGATGACAGGAAAGCGTAGTTGAAGTTCACAATCAGCTTTAATAACATTTAATAGCAAAGCAGACCACAACATACCTCTCCAATTGTGTTCCTGTGTTTGGATCAGATACATAGATTTATACTGACATCTCTCCTTCCCCCTCCCCCAACTCATTTCCACCATTGGTCGGTGATGAGTAAGTTGTCTGTCTGATGCATTCCACTGGACCTGTTAAGTTAAAATTGTGAGTTAAATTTTAAAATTCCTTCACAATTCAATCATTTTGCACCAGAAAGCAGTCTTATCATCCTGTCTTTGCCACTGCCTCTTTGATGTTTTCTACGTTTAATTCTTAAGTTTAATATTAATTGAAGATATGGGTGGCACAGTGCACAATGGTTATCACTGCTGCCTCACGGTGCCAAGGACCTGGGTTTAATTCTGGCCTTGTGTCACTGTCTCCATGGAGTTTGCACTTTCTCCCCATGCCTGCATGGGTTTTCTCCGGGTGCTCCAGTTTCTTCCTCACAGTGTAAAGATGTACAGGTTAGGTGGATTGGCCGTGCTAAAATTACCCCTCAGTAGCAGGGGACTAGCAGAGTAAATACCTAGTGCTGTGAGGAGGTGGGGGGGGATTGTTGCGGATGCAGTCTCGATGGGCTGAATGTAGGGATTCTGTGATTCTAAGAAATTTCCATGAGTCGATGATATAATTCAGACAAATGAAATTAAAATGTTCAGAATGATTCTTCGTTGGATCTAAGGGCAGATTATATAATTTTTAAATGTGTTTGCTTAAAACTTCCTTGCTTCCTTTCCTTTCGCAATAACACTCCCCTCACTATCCCCATCCCATACTCCATCCTGTAGCCACTCCCTAGCTTTCAGTCAGGTCATGATCTTTAAATATCTGCTGGCAGGAAAATCTCTCATCTCTTTAGTTTACAGTAGCAAACAATGCGCGGTATGTTTCCTGTGCCTCTAACCACTGTCTCCACTCTTATGTTGCAACAAAGAATGTGAATATCCTGACAAATAATTAGCTTAACACATTCATCGCCTGCTGGTTTTGCCAGTCACTTGCTCAAACCCACATTTGTTCTGATAGTGATATCAATATATAAACATGCTTTACTTGCTATCTATAATCATGCTTAATTATTCCATGTTTCTGGACGCTGGTGTTGAAACTAGTCCAGTTTGAGAGGATTAAAGCTTGCACTGTCCAAAGGCTGGAAAGGTTTCTGCATGAACTAGATTTGGCAGTCAGTAACCTGGCAGAGACCAGTTCCTTGTATGTATGAGCCAATTGTGGAAAACTGTCCATAATTTAGCATTATAACCCCCTTTCCTGGAGCTAAACGAGTTTCCACTGTGGGAAATTGTTACAGAGATGCAGTCAGGGCTAATCCAATGAGGTTACATTATGAGGAACGTTGTCAAGAGTGTTACTCTGCAGTTAATTTTTTTGATAACTAACCTCATTGCTCTCTTGCTGATAATGGAGGGTTAATTTTAGGAGTTCATGTTTATGTGTGAAATCTTACCACTAGGACAATGTACTGGAAATTTTAATGGACAGAAGATTGGAAGCATATTCTGAAATTTTCACTCTGAGTGAGCAAAGCAGTGGGTCACAAGCATTGATTCGTAAAATTACCACAACTTGGTACCAAAATTGTGAACAAGAATTCTTTACACTGGCATTAGTGATGATCTTTCAGGAATCACTGGAGGCAGGGAAGGTCCCAGAGAACTGGAAAGTAGCTAACGTAACACCGCTGTTTAAGAAGAAGTGAGGTAGCAGACAGGAAATTATAGGCTGGTTAGCCTGACTTTGGTCATTGGCAAGACTTTAGAGTCCATTATTAAAGATGAGATCACAGAGCACTTGGAAGTGCGTGACAAAATAGGACTTTGTTAGGTGAAGGTCATGTCTGATAAATCTGTTAGAGTTCTTTGAGAAGGTAACAAGGATGTTAGATAAAGGAGAGCCATTGGACATGATTTATTTAGATTTTCAGAAGGCCTTTAACAAGCTGCTGCATAGGAGACTGTTAAGTAAGTTAAGTGCCCCGTGGTGTTAAAGGTAAAATTCTGGCATGGATACAGGATTGGTTGACTGGCAGAGAATGGGGCTAAAGGGGTCTTTCTCAGTATAGCAGCCAATGCCTCAGGGGTCAGTGCTGGGACTACAACTTTTCACAATATACATTAATGATTTGGAGAAAAGAACTGAAGGCACCGTTGCCAAGTTTGTAGATGATATAAAAATATGTAGATGGACAAATAGTATTGAGGAAGCAGGGGAGCTGCAGAAAGACTTGGACAGGTTAGGAGAGTGGACAAAGAAGTAGCAGATGGAATACGATGTGGAAAAGTGTGAGGTTATGCACTTTGGAAGAAGGAATGGAGGCTTAGACTATTTTCTAAATGGGGAAGTGCTGAGGAAATCAGAAACGCAAAGGGGCTTGGGCATCATTGTTCAAGATTCTGTTAAGGTTAACGTGTAGGTTAGGAGTTAGGAAGGTAAATGCAAAGTTAATATTCATATCGATAGGGCTAGAATATAAAAGCAGGGATGAACTTTTGAGTCTGTAATAGGTTCTGGTCAGACCCCATTTGAAGTATTGTGAGCAGGTTTAGGCCCCGTATCTAAGGAACAATGTGCTGGTCTTGGGAAGGGTCCAGAGGAGGTTCACAAGAATGATCCTTGAATAAATAGTTTGATTATGAGGAAAGTTGAGGACTCTGGGTCTGTACTTGTTGGAGTTTAGCAGGATAAGAGGGGATCTTATTGAAACTTCCAGGATACTGCGAGGCCTGGATAGAGGGGACGTGGAGAGGATGTTTCCATGAGTTAGAAAAATTAGACCCAGAGGGTACAGCCTCAGGCGAAAGAGAAGATCCTTTAAAACAAGATGAGGGGAATTTCTACCAGAGAGTGGTGAACCTCTTTGCTGTAGAAGGCTCCGGAGGGCCAGGTCATTGAGTGTTTTTAAGACAGAGACAGATGGTTTCTTGATTAATAAAGGGATCAGGCAGGAGAATGTGAGGAAAAGGCAGGAGAATGGGGATGAGAAAAATATCAGCCGTGATTGAATGGCGGAGCAGACTCGATGGGCCGAGTGGCCTAATTCTGCTCCTATGTCTTATTGTCATTTTTCAGCGAATGGTCTGCAAAGCAGACAGCAAATGTGGAAGGGAAAGGGGACACATTTCAGGTGCATAACTTCCTTCAGGAAATTAACTTCTCTTTATAGATGCTGACTGACCTGAATTACAGAATTTTCTCTTTTAATTTGAACAGCAACGGGCTCTCACATGAGGTAGTTTGGGTTAATCTTGAGTTCAGAATATGAATAAGGTATATTACTGAGACAGTGCTGTTGAAAGAAGCAAAAGGTTTGTATTTATATAGTATCTTTCATGATCACAGGATGCTCTAAAGTGTTAATCAGCCAATATGTACATTTGGAGTGTAGCCATAAATGTAATGGAGGAAATACAACAGCTTATTTACACATAGCAAACTTGCACAAACAGCAAATCTTTTTCATTGTGGAACAAGGGTTTCGCTGGCTGGGCCAGCATTTATTGTATATCCCTGATTGCCCTTGATCTGAGTGCCTTGCTAGACCATTTCAGAGGGCAGTTGAGAGTCAACCACGTTGCTGTGGCTCTGGAGTCACATGTAGGCCAGACCAGATAAAGACAACAGATTTCTTTTCCTAAAGGACATCAGTGAACCAGATGAATTTTTCCAACAATGGACAATGGTGTCATGGTCATCAGTAGATTCTTAATTCCAGATATTTTTTATTCAATTCAAATTCCTCTAACTGCCCAGGAAGGATTTGAACTTGGGTTCCTAGAACATTAGCTGTGTTTCCGAAGGAATAATCTAATGATAATATCACTAGGCCGTCCCTTCCCCTGTTAATAATTAGATTGTTTGTTTTTGTAATGTTAATGGAAGGATAATTAAATATTGGTTTGGCCACCAGAGATAACTTATAAATAGTGCCATGGATCAGTCACATCCACCTGAGAGGGCAAACAGAGCCCTGGTTTAACATATAATGTAAATGAGAACATTTCTAACAACGTAGCATTCCCTCAGTAATGCGCTGGAGTATCTGCTTTGATGTTTGTGCTTAAGTTCTGGAGCATGACTTGAACTCACAACTTTGCAACTTAGCTGTAAGATTGCCTAGCAACTGAACCATAGCTGCTGAATGTGTAATAATGCCAAGTTTAGAACAAGATAATAAATCAAGGTTTATCTCCCCTCTTGAGTGAATGTAAAAGCTTGGAATAGCACAATTGTAAGAAGAGCAGTGGACTTTTCCCAGTGCCCTGGCCAAGATTTCCAATGTCACTAAAAATCAGAAATCTGATCACTTACTCCACTGCTGTTTGTGGGGCCTTACTGTGTGAAAATTAGCTGCTGCAGTTGCCTATGTTACAACAGTGACTCCATGTCATAGACTTATAGAATGATAGATGTTTACAGTATGGAAACAGACCTTCCAACCCAACTTGTCCATGCTGCGCCTTTTTTTTAAACCCCAAAGCTAATTCCAATTGCCTGCATTTGGCCCATATCCTTCTATACCCATCGTACCCATGTACTTTTTAAAATACGAAATTGTAACTGCCTCTATTCCCTACCTTTGGCAGCTTGTTCCCTGTGTGTGAAAAAATTTCCCCTCTGGACAATTTTGTATCTCTCCCCTCTCATCTTAAACCTGTGCCCTCTAGTTTAAGACTCCCCTACCTTTGGGAAAAGATATTGACTATCTCGCTGATCTGTGCCCCTCATTACTTTATAGTCCTCTATACGATCACCCCTCAGCCTCCTACGCTCCAGAGATAAAAGTCCAGACTGTCCAGCCTCTCATAACTCAAGTCATCAAGTGCCGGTAGCATCCTAATAAATCTTTCTGCATTCTTTCTAGTTTAATAATATCCTTTCTATAACAGGGTGACTAGAACTGTACACAGTATTCCAAGTGTGGCCTTACCAATGCCTTGTACAACTTTAACAAAATATCCCAACTCCTGTATTCAATGTTCTGACCAATGAAACCAAGCATTGCTGAATGCCTTCTTCACCACTGTATGCACCTGTGACTCTACTGTCAGGGAACATGTACCCCTAGATCTCTTTGTTCTGTAACTCTCTCCCATGCTCTTCCATTAATTGATGTCAAAAGTCATTCACTGGTTGTGGGGCTATGAAAAGGTTATATAAATAACTGCAAGTTTTTCTTATCATTTAGTACTGATACATCCAGTGAAAGTGCAATAACAAATTTTTTGAAAGATTGTTTCCAATTGAAAACTAAAATTGCTGCTTCCAGAACCTGTTAGTCTCCTGATTTGATGACTTGTGTCCATGAATTGTTTAGGCTTCTCACAGAATTTCACCCAAGATGTAGCCAATTTAGCACAAATTCTTCATTGGCTTTGTTACCCTGACTTAGAGCAAGGGCCATGTTGGCAGCTTGAGTGAAGAAGAACACTGGCAAGTTCAAAGTTGGTCTTTTATTCCTTCATGGGATGTGAGGGTTGCTTGCAGGGAATTCTGACTTTACAATGAAGGGTAGGACATTGATGAAGCAGCTGAAGATAGTTCGGCTTAGAATACTAACCTGAGAAACTCTTGCTCTAATTCCTGGGGTTGGAATGATTGGCCCACAACAACCACAACCATTTTCCTTTGTGATAAGTATGGCTCCAGCCACAGGAGATTTCACCCCGTCATCCAATTCACATTGACTTCAATTTTACTAGGACACCTCGATGCTGCCAAAATGTCAAGGAAAATCAATTTCACCTTCCTTCTGGAGTTCGATTCTTTTGTCCATGTTTTGGCAAAGGATAAAATGAAATTTTACAGTCAAATGGTTCTGATAGTTTTGGTGAGTAGATTATTGCTGAGTAAATGCCACCAAGTAACACCTGTTGGCAACACCTTCCATCATTATACTGTTGATTGAGACTACACTGGGCAGTAATTGGAAAGATTGGATTTGTCCTGTGAACAGGACATGCTTAGATAATTTGTGATGTTGTTGCACTGATGCCAGTGTTGTAACTGTACTGGTGCAACTTGGATAGAGAAACAGCTAGTTCTGGAGATTAAGCCTTCAGTGTTATGGCTGGAATGTTGTTGGAGTGTAGTTTTGATGTATCCATTGTGCTCCAATTTGTTCTTGATATCTCATGGAGTGAATTGAATTTAATTGAATTGTAAGAAAACGAGGATCCGTGATGGTGGAAACCTCAGGAGGAGCTCAAGATTGATCATCCACTCAGCACTCTGACTGGAGATGATTGTAAACTATAATGTCCTAACTATGTTAGGATTGTGGGTTTTAAACAAAAGGAAAAGCCATGGTTTTTAACAAAGTAACACATAACATGTTTATAGAAACATATGCTCTTTGCACAGAACAGAAAATAAAACAAAGACAAAAGCCTGTGAACCACCCTAATGACCTCATGATCAAGTCATGTGACCTGCTCTTAAAGCAATAATGCAACCACTTAAATGTATAAAATAAACCCTTCAGCATTATCTTTTGTATTCATATCCTGGGACCCCCAATAATTGAGGATGAATGTGTTATAACACTCTTATTTTTGATAGTTGTTAAAATGTCCATTACCATTCAGGATTCTAGAGCTTTGCCCCGATCCTCAACAATCAGAATATAAGCTGGAACTCTACATCTTGCTGGTCATGGAATCGGAGCAGGCGAGGATCCAGCAACAGAAATCGCCATTGATCTCAGGCGGGAGTTTCCCATCTCCCCCGAGTGAGGCTGTACAATCCTGACCAATGTGCGCGAGAGCAAAGAGTTTCAAATAAAAGAGTTTTGAAAATAAAGGGCAGGATTTTATGGGCTCACTCATCCCGAAAATGTAAAATCCTGCCCGAGATACACAGACATGTCCATTGTCCGCTCCTTGCACGTCTGATTCCGCGATGGGTGGGGTGGTAAAATTCCAGCCAAAGAATTCCTTCTTATTAAGATAGGAAAAGAACTTCTTTCTGCTTCTTTGTATCGAATGCTTCATGAACACTCCTTTCAGCTTCAGGATGACATCAACTGAACTGAAATCCCCTTTTTTTTCATGCCAGTCCTCTCTCGAGCCTTTCTAATACTGAACATCTTTGGTGGATTAACTGTTTGTTACTGAGGAACAAAGGGACATTATTGCTGGTGTGCGTTTGTACATTATATCACTTAGGAGTTATGTGACCAGGTTCTATATAAATGCAAATTTGTATATTGAGAAGAAAAGTTGAAAAAATGAAATTGAAGCACAGTTAAATTCACCTGTAAGTCACATGCTACACTGCTGGATGGCGCTCCAATACAAGAACTCATTCTTAATATCAGAGCCAGCCAGGTCTGTGGGCAAACATTGTTTAATTATAGTGGTCTAACTTCTTTCACAATCTTAAAATGGTTGATTGCGGCATTTTGATTCATGTTGGTTAAGATGTGATGTGATAAAGTTCTCATGTTGTGATTCATCAGTGGCCAGATTAAAGTAAAAACAATCATTGGATGCATTGAAGATTTATTTATTGATTAATTTTTTATTCTGTCCATTCTCCAGTTGTTGTTCTCCCTTATCTCCTGTTTGGGCTTTGAAATGAAACCATTACTAAGTTTCTCACCAGGTTTGTCATACTGATGTGCCTCTGTCACAATGGAAGGTCTGGGGGAACCTATTATACATTCAGTAAAAGAGTTACATTCGAAAGACTTTATGCTTCTGAGTTCACAACATGGTGTCAGAAGTGGAACTGTGATTGTGTTTTGCAAAGCTGAAAGGGAAGCCACATTTACTGGAAGGGGAACAGCAAAAGTTACAACCTGCTAACTGCTGAAGAAAGCACAGACAAGAAAACGCTATCACAAGGCTGTAAGTAAAATATTGGGTGAGGCAAAAAAAATGACTTAAAGATTTCCACTCCCAGCTCCTGTTGAAATGAAAGGAGATACGTGGTCATTTTTCCACTTATATTGCTAAAACTATGAAATTGTAACAGGCTTAATTAACAAGCCCGAACCATAAGAACAAAAAACAAAGAACAAAACAGCATGGGAAACAGGCCCTTCGGCCCAACGAGCCTGCGCCGCCACTCCGATGTTCTCTACCCATGATCCCTGTCTATGTTTATAGATCTATGGATTAAAAACCAAATTTGAGACAATTTAGGGAGAATTTGTTTTGCCAATTAGCCTAAGAGCACATCTTTGGGATGTGGGAGGAAACTGGAGCACCTGGAGAAAACCCACGCAAGTACGGGATCATAAGAAATAGGAGCAGGAGTAGGCCATCTAGCCCCTTGAGCCTGCCCAGCCATTCATTAAGATCTTGGCTGTTCTGACATGGATCAGTTCCACTTACCCGCCTGCTCCCCTTAACCCTTAATTCCCTTATTGATCGGAAATCTATCTACCTGTGACTTAAACACATTCAACAAAGTAGCATCCACAACTTCAATGGGCAGAAAATTCCAGAGATTCACTACTCTCTGAGGGAAGAAGTTGTTCCTCAACTCTGTTCTAAACTGCCCTCCCTTATTTTGAGGATCTGTTCATTGACTGCTGAACAGATCCTAGGGGTACAGGGATGTGCTTATAGGGTTTGATGTTATCTTGAGAGTATGATTTCAAAGTAGATGAGACCAATTCAGTGTCTCTTGAGAAGAGTTTCACCTGCCCTTAAGTCAAACCTGAAAAACAAGATTGAAGAGCTGGAAAAGATGGAAATAATCAAGAAAGTGACAATTCTTACAAACTGGATTGACAGCGTGGGAGCAGTGAAACAACCTGGAAAGTTGTGAGTACTCTTCAATCCAATAAAGCGCTAAAGAGATCTCACTGTCCTATGTCAAACGTCAAAGGAATTTTGCCACAACTTGCCAAGACAAAGATCTTTACTACCCAAATGTGAAGGATGGTTACTGGCAAATGAAGCTGGATGAAAGCAGTAACAGCTTTCTAACTATATTCTGGATATTGTTCAGAAGATACAGATGGTTACACATGCTGTTTGGCATTTCCATGACTCTACAAGAGTAATCACACAGATAGCATGAGGCAGTCAGTAAACTTCCTAGAGTGAAAGCTATTGTAGATGTTTCTCAGTCTATGGATATGAAAATACAATGGAAGAATTAGTTTAAATCTTTATCTGAACTTCCCAGGTGTGCCATGTTGCCATGGGAAAAGATTGCACATACACAATCTTTTGTTTTGGGAAAATCCATGTCTTAGTAAGGCAGTTGTGAATCTGCCGGTAACCAGAATAAAGAGGGTAGAGGACATGAGGAATCGGGGGATGTTCTTGATCTGGAATTAATAAGCAGATGTTGTGAGCTGAGCCTGAGCACAGAATGAAAAGTCCAAATTCATGAGGAATTCAAATTGAGAGATCTGCCTATCAAAGCTGGAGATTGGCAGCAGAATCCTCAGAGACGACAAGTTCTGGACGTCTGAGTACCATAGTGAAAAAACCGGGAATCGTAGAATCCCTACACTGATATCCATCCAATACACACGGGAAACTTCAAGTTCTTTGTTATTTAGTTTACTCTGTTTGTGTGCAATACTTTTTAAATCTTGTGTGTTGATGGTATAGTGATAATGTCACTGGATTAATAATTCAGAGGACCGAACTGATACTCTGGATTCAAATCCAACTGGTGGAAATCAAATTCGATTAATAAAACTTTAGAATGTAATGTTTTGCTCAGGAATGGTGACCAACATTGATTGTTGTAAAGACCCATCTACTCCAGGAAAGCCATTATAGAATCATAGAATCCCGACAATGCAGAAGGAAGCCATTCGGCCTATCAAGTCTGCACTGATAACAATCACACTCAGGCCTTATCCCCATAACCCCATACATTTACCCTACTATTCCCCTACACTGAGGGGCAATTTAACACAGCCAATCAACTAATCCCCACATCTTTGGACGGTGGGAAAAAGCCAGAAAACTGGGAGGGAACCCATGTAAACACAGAAAGAATATGCAAACTTCACACAGACAGTCAGCTGAAGCCAGAATTGAACCCAGGTCCCTGCTGCTGTGAGGTAGCAGTGCCATCCACAGTGCCACTGTTATCTGCCATCTTAACCTGGTCTGGCCTACCAATGACTTCAGGCCCATAACAATGTGGGTGATCCTTAAATGACCTTTAAAATGTTTAACTCAAGAGCAATTAGGGATGAGCAACAAATGTAGACTTTGCCATTGATGTCTACATCCCATGAAAGAAAATGATACATAACATTGAGGTACTTTCTTTTTGCAGGCTAAGCTGTTTAGCTGCTATCTTTTTTTCTGATTGTTTGTTTGCCTTTGATCAGACCAGTTATTTATTTTGAAATTTCAATTTCTTTCCTCCAAATTTCACCCAGGTGGTTGTCCTCTATGTGCGAATGTCAGCGGTTTTCTCAATACAGAGGGAATGATAGACGGGCTCAAACTTATACTCACCTGACCTTCATATGCATATAATTTTTGGTAGGCGAGTCTTTGATGGCACTGCTCCCCCCACCCCCACCCACTTCCTCCATCCCCCCCAGTGAAGTTGAGGCCAATCAAAAGAAGATGATTTCCACTGTGGATGAGATTAGTTAGCACAGCTTAGAGCGCGGTTTGAACTTGCAGATGTTTCAATATGCCTGGATCAGTGAGTGCATCAATCAACGGGGTGAATGGGAAAGTTCAATCATCTCTTTCATTCCTTGTAACTTGCCTGTGGTTTTGTTGAAACGCTTTGGAAAAGCAAGGAGCACATTCCACATCCCACTATTCTGTGAGCGGGAGTTTCTAATTCACACACACTAAGAATAGTTCCTTTACAAAGTGGGATGAGTTCACCAACGACTTAAAGATGTGAAGAATTTGGAAGCTTCATTAGAAAATGATTAACCTGAAATATTGATTTAGCAGAGAAATAAAAGCAGTTTTACAACATTTTACTATATTGCTCTATGACACAAAAGATAATGTTTATATTTCTGTTAACTTAGTGTATTTTTACATGATGCATACAGATGTGTAAATCCATATCACTGATTGTATTCTATAAAAGAGCATTATAATTTGGTAAACCTTAACTGTAGATAACGTGGCCATAGTGAGCTAGCCTGAATTAATATATTCAGGTGATACTGTGAGAAATGAGAGTCAAAATGTAACAATTTATTTGTGTCATCTGAATGATGTGCTTTGTTCTTAAAACACAGATCAACCCGTGTATATAAGTTATATTTGATTCTGGGACACAATATGACTTGCCTGTGATGATATTGGGTTCAACTTATTTTCCAAAACAGTAAAACATAAGCAGTCTGAATGTTATAGAATCTCTACAGTGCAGAAGGAAGCCATTTGGCCAGTCAAATCCAACTATAATCCCACGTAGTCCCTATCCCCGTAACCCTATACATTTACTTTAGCTAGTCTACCTGACACTAAGGGGCAATTTAGAATGGCCAATCCACGTCTTTAGACTCATTGTCTTACCACCTCCAGGTTATCTGTTAGCCATTGTATAGCATACTATTCCATATCTTATTCTGTATTTGAGACACTCCAGAGTATGTTCTGCCATATGTAGGACATTTTGAAGTATCAATTCTATCTAGGAGAGTTGGAGAGTTATATTTGTTCCATGCATGGGGTATTCTTACAGCTATGTCACCCTAGTTTAAATATGCATAATTGTCTATTCAAAATCCAGATCAGCACCAGAACCTTCAGAGGAAATGAGAAAGTTAGGAACAATTGCACCTTAGATACTTATGTTAATACACACCATCTTCTGAAGAAGTCTCACAACACCAGGTTAAAGTCCAATGTTTATTTGGAATCACAGGCTTTCAGAGCACTGCTCCTTCATTGGATGATGATCTCCTGAAGAAGGGGCAGTGCTCTGAAAGTTTGTGCTACCAAATTAAACATGTTGGACTTTAACCTGGTGCTGTGAGACCTCTTACTGAGCCTACTCCAATCCAACGCTGGCACCTCTACACCATCCCCTTAAGGAAGACTTGAAAGGGTAAAATGTAACATAGTGAGAGATGAGAACTACAGCCATGCCATGTGGCAGCTAGTGAGTAGAAAATGAACATTGTGGATGTATTGTGTGCCAACTTTCTCATAATACTCATTACTTCAATCCCCAAAAGACACCTTACTGACAACAGGGCCGATTCTCTGACCTCTCCAGATGGTCAGCAAGAATCTCCATCTCCTGGTGAATGGGGTATCAGCCAAAAATCAGGATTCTCAATGGGTATGAGGGTTCTCGGATTCACCCACCTTGTTGGCATTGATTGGGTTCCCACTCAGAGTAGGTGGAAACTGATGATTCTGCAAACTTTCTAATTTGAATATTATTAAAGTGTTTGTCAGGCCATCCACCAGTTTCCTGCCATTCACTCAGTCCAGTACTGGAATGGTACTGGGGAGCTTTATTACCCACCAGCAGGGTCATGGTATGTTGGATCCTGAGGGTCCAGGAGAGAGTATCATCAAACCTTTAGAGAAGAGGGGTATCTCCCTCCCCCAACTACTTAAATCATAGGAGACCCCCTCCCACATGCCAAATAAGCTGAAGGGTGACCTGATCCAACCCGTTGTCAGACCCACCTCCACTCTCCTTATCCCCTAGACCGCCCACTCAGCTACCCTCACTTCTCAGATCCCCTACTCAGCCTCTCTTCCTCCTCAGACCATCTTCTCAGCCCCATTTCCCCCCTAGACTCTCCACAGAGTTCCCTGTCCTCTCAAACTCCCCACTCAGCCCCCTTTCTCTCACAATTCCCATTCAATCGCCCTCCAAACCCCATGCCTTGGCAGTACCAACAGGTACCCTGACACTGACACCCTGGCCTGGCACCTTGGGCCCAAAGGGGGCTCTAGGAGGTAGGTTCAGTGGTCATATGCTCTCTGCTCCCGCCAGGCTGTAGAGAAAGCTTTCCTCAGGGGTCAGTCTCACCCCTGTCCCCTTGGATGGGGGATGTCATGGCTGGAATGCATGTGTATTCCTGTCAGACCTGTAGGTCACCCTGCCACAGTGATTTCAGGCTGTTCTGTGATAAACATCTGTATTTCTGTCTTTCAGCTGTGCAAATTCTGATCTGACAGAGAGGAGGAATCAATTTCATCTGGGGGGGTTGGAGGTGGTGGGGGGGTGGGGCAGGCTCCGTTCTGCACAGCGGTGCACACATTCCCAATGTATGTACGCAGATTTGATTTGAAACTGTTGAGACTTTCTAGCAAACTGAAACCTTTGAAACCCTCTCCATTCCAGAGCCTTGTTAAATATTCAACTGCCAACAGAATGGATTTCTAACATCCTCCAGCCACCTTTGTTTATTTTAATTTCCATTTATGGGTGAATGAACCTCAAGTGCCCCATCGATCCTCACCACAGCATTGACAGTCAAAGCCTGAATGATAGCTTGTTGATTCACTTCACTTCAGTTTTGACAAAGGGTGATCTGGACTCAAAGCATCTCTGCTTATAGATGCTGCCAGACCTGCTGAGATCTTCCAGCATTTTCTCTTTTGATTTGTAGTTTCACTTCCTCTTTTGCAAACTGTTTTGAAAAAATTGGCTCATGAACATCTTTCAGATGGGTGAATCCCGACTGAAAGATATTGCCAGTGTCAACAGGAAACTTTTCCCACTGGCTTTAGAACCTAGCCTCAAAATGGGAGAATCAGACCTTACATGTCCTTGTTCCAAGCCTCTGGCCTCAAGGAAGATACTATTCTCACCTCAACACAAATCGGTTCATTAAAAAAAACCCTCCCCCAGCTCTTATCTTTTTTAATGAAGGTGAAAAGAATCAGATTTTTAAAATTTGGATGGATTACATAGAACATAGAACATTACAGCGCAGAACAGGCCCTTCGGCCCTCGATGTTGTGCCGACCAATTAAGAAAAAGCAATGACCCTCTAACCTAAACCATTCCCTTTTCATCCATAAACGTATCTACTAACCTCTTAAATGCCCCCAAACTTGGCGCATCTACAACTGCAGCAGGCAGGGCATTCCATACCCTTACCACCCTCTGGGTAAAGAACCTACCTCTGACATCCGTCCTATAACTACCACCCCTTAATTTAAAGCTATGTCCCCTCGTGCTAGCTTTCTCCATCCTAGGAAAAAGGCTATCACTGTCCACCCTATCTAAACTTCTAATCATCTTATATGTTTCAATAAGTTCTCCCCAAGATTAATTTAAGACACAGTAAATTTCAGTTCCATGTGCATAGATCCCTGAAAGTTGGCAATCAAGTCGATAAGGTTGTTAAGAAGGCATACGGAGTCTTAGCTTTTATTGGTAGGGGGATTGAATTTCGGAGCCGCAACGTCATGTTGCAACTGTACAAAACTCTAGTGCGGCCGCACTTGGAGTATTGTGTGCAGTTCTGGTCCCCGCATTATAAGAAAGATGTGGAGGCATTGGAGAGGGTACAGGAGGAGGTTTACCAGGATGTTGCCTGGTATGGAGGGCATGTCTTATGAAGAGAGACTGAGGGATTTGAGGTTGTTTTCGTTAGAAAGAAGGCGGCTAAGAGGAGACCTTATTGAAACATATAAGATGATTAGAGGTTTAGATAGGGTGGACAGTGATAGCCTTTTTCCTAGGGTGGAGAAAGCTAGCACGAGGGGACATAGCTTTAAATTAAGGGATGGGGGTTTTAGGACAGATGTCAGAGGTAGGTTCTTTACCCAGAGGGTGGTAAGGGTATGGAATGCCTTGCCTGCTGCAGTTGTAGATGCGCCAAGTTTGGTGGCGTTTAAGAGGTTAGTAGATAAGTTTATGGATGAAAAGGGAATGGTTTAGGTTAGAGGGTCACTGCTTGTTCCTAATTGGTCGGCGCAACATCGAGGGCCGAAGGGCCTGTTCTGCACTGTAATGTTCTATGTTCTATGTTCTATTTCAAACAGTAAGAAAATCTTTAGGATCAATTTCTACAGGAGTTCCTTGATTTTCTGAAATAACTTTGGTACAAACTGGAATAAAGTTCAGAAACTTCATCAATGGCTAGAATTTTACTGTCCTGCCCGCCACGGGAATTGGAGCGGGAGAAGACCGGACCATAAGAAGGTGCATTGACTTCAGGCGGGATTTTATGGTTTCAGGAGCCCAAGGTCATAAAATCCCAGCCAATGTGCCTTCCTGACCTTTCTCTATGTTTTCTGGTGATCTTCTACCACAGTAATAATGGGACATCGGGGGGATTAATACAGAAATTCTACTCCAATTTTCTTAATATCTATATTTGCGTATTTAGCCTTTTTAAATTGGTCTAACCGGAGCACGACCCTCTCTGATTTGGGGTAAAGCTCACATTCTTTACCATTATCTGGAAATTACTCCCTAGGAAGAATTATATTTTTCACACAGAGTGCATTTTAATTGCAAAGCTAGTGAAAATGATTTAAAACAAATGGTTTTCTTTGGCCTGGATCAATCAATTGAAGGTAAAAGGCTGGGTGCCAACTTTGACAATTGCCAGCTCAGGCTGGATGGCATGTCATGTACAGTGTATAACACTGACAGTCCAGATGCCTGTGAGAACTAACATGGTGGGGTGGGGGGGGGGGTGGGGGGGGGTGGCGAATTCCTCACAGCAGGAGGTGGTTCATAAGATCTCTCTGTGGGAGAGGCTGTTGATCATGCTAAGCTCTGACAGCGGGATATACTTTGGCAGCCTGCTATAGCTCTTGGTTCATCAAGATAGAGGTGAGTACTTAAAGAGGCATTGTGGTTGTTAGACAAAGTATTCACATAAAACTTTGTATAACTGAAACTGGTGCAAATTCACTACTATTCAGGGACTAACAATGTAATATGGTTTTTATCACTCTTGATCTGAGCATCAGTGGAATTAATTCAGTGACCATCCTAATTGTTTGACCATGGAGCATTGCTACATTATCAGATATAGTCCATTCAAAGTCACGCTCAGGTTTGTCGTGAGTAAAGACTTGTTTTTAAGATTGCTCTTTGACACTGAGCATAAGTAAAACAAAAGTATAATACATTATGCTCTCAATCCCCACTCTTAAATGTCTTAAAATATTTGTAAGGGAAATAGGTTTGAAACCATGCTTCTAGAATCATAGAAGAATTATAGAATCCTACAGTGCAGAAGACAATCTGGCCAACTGAGTCTGCACTGACTCTCAGACAGAACCCAGGTTACATTCCCATAACCCCACGTATTTAACCCACTAATCTCCCTAACCTACATATTGAAACACAAAGGGGCAATTGCACAAGGTCAATCCACCTAAGCTGCTCATCTTTGGGACTGTGGGGGGAAACTGGAGCATCCAGAGGAAACCCACATGGAGAATATACAAACTCCACATCGACAGCAACCCAAGCTGGGAATCAAACCCAGATTCCTGGCGTTGTGAGGTAGGTAGCTAACCACTAATACAGCACAGGAAGAGTGATTTCAGCGCATTGTACTGGCTGTTTGAAAGAATTATCTAATGAATCTCACTCCCCTGTTTTTTTTCTAAGAGCTCAGAAAATTTACCTTTTCCAAATATGTATCCAAATCTCTTTTGCAAGTTGCTATAGAATCTGCTACCACCATCCTTTTAGTGCATCAGTTATTGTGCCAGTTTTATACCTCATTTCCCCCTTGAATATTTTGCCAGTTATGTTAAATCTGTCCCTTTGGTTACCGACCTTACAGCTGGGAGAAACCAGTTCTCTGCACTTACTCTATTAGAACTCCTCATTGTTTTGGACACTGAGCTAGACCCTTACAGGGGGCATGTGTCAGAAGGGTCACATGACTTGAATGCCCAATGGGGAATGAGTTTTGGTTTTTCTGGCTGAGTGTGGGTTTTTGCAGCCAGAATGATCCTGGTGTTGTGGAATAAAGACATCTATTATAGTGTTTTGTAAATTGTCAATTATAACAAACTTGTTGTTCATTTACTAATCAGAGATCTTCAATTATTGCACTTACTACAATATTTTTATTAAAACTCATCCTCTTTAAGGAGAAAAATCCCTGTTTCTCTAATCTCATGATGTAACTGAGATACTCGGCATCTTACTGATCAATCTCCTCCACAAGCTCTGAACATCCTTTCTGATATTTGCTGCCCTCAGGTTTTCTGAGTGTTTTTCATGTTTAGGCATTTAGGCTCAATAAATGCTCACCTAGATAGTAACACCCACACCCTGGGGAAGAACTTTTAAAAAATTATGTTAAGAGATAACAGAGAAAGAAAATTATTTGTGATCTGCATTCAATGCTCAACTGTTTTAGGTACAGAGAAAAATGGATAATTTTATCTTGATAGATTTTTCAGGGATGGCAAACAGCTATTGCTCCAGGTTTTCTGAATGTTCACATTTTCTGTCATCTCTTTCTATTCAGTTTAGTTAACTCAGTGCCCTTCGGTGTTATAAGAACGATCTTCTGAGCAGTGGAAATTTTTTGTAAGCACAGTGTTACCATTTTGTAAAATTTGCAGATGAACTTGTTAAAGAGAAAATCCTTCCCTTTAAATGGTAGCAGCACCCCTTTAAGAGCTGCACCCATTCTAAACCCTGTCTACCTATCCAACCCAACCCAACCTAATCCAACTCAACCCAACCAACCCAACCCAATCCAATTCAATCCAACTTAACCCAATTCAACCCAACCCAAACCAATCCAACCCACCCAACCCAACTGTTACCACTCTTCTTCCTATATCATATCCCATTTTGCAAGCTCAGTCAAGAACAAGGACATGCTCTGTACATCTTATTAGATCCTAATCTCAGAGGATTTGGCATAGTCAAGTATTCCTATTCTGATCAATATTCAGTGTGTAATGTATTTGGTTTTAGGATACAAAAGAAAGGTAGGATAGGATTATCTGCCAGTGCCAAATATTGCCAGAATTTTCAGAGTCCTGCTTTTTCCTCACTTGAGAAAGGAACAGTGCTCCAAAAGCTTATGATTCCACATAAACCTGTTGGACTTTAACCAGGTGTTGGGAGACTTCTTACTATGCTCACCCCAGTCCATCGCTAGCATCTCCACATCACAAATATTGTAGTCTTAGCTCTAATCTAACAGCTGCCTTTCATTCATTAGTTGTGTTGATCTCCCCATATCTGGCAGAGAATCACAAGAAAATTATAATTTTAGATTTGCTCTTTGTGCTTAAAGAGACACCTTAATGTAAATGGGAAAAGAAAATAGATTTGATTTATTGTGGAGAAGGAGGATAAAGGAAAAAAAATCCCAAATCAAATGTTTCTAACGCACTGTTGCTAGGCAGCACTGCTCCAAACTTTACAAGTAATTCTGTGTTTAATTAAAAGAACATTTTAGCGGGAGTCTCCCAGTCTCTGCTGACAATCTGTTTCCATTTAAGTTTATTCCTTGATCCCGGTCAATAAATAATGTAGGTCATTTTTTTCACAGGAATTTTCTTTATGGCTTCTAATTATTCCATTTGGAACTTGATGCCTGAAGCTATGCTCTGTAGCTGGAAGTAACCTGAGTGCACTACAGCTTGAATTATTAAGGAAAACTATTCATGGTTATTCCCTGTCAGGGGGAGAATGATAACCACCAGGCGTCTCAAGGACTATAGCCAGAATTTTACCTCCCTACCCACCACAGGAATTGGAATGGGCAAGGAGCGGACCATGGAAAGGTTTGCTGCCCTTAGGAGGGATTTTACAGTTTTAGGACGAGCAACACAATAAAATCCCACCCTATATTCCTATTTAGTACAACACAGCTACCAAAAGAGCTGCATCTAAACTGCCATATGTGTCAGGTTTACCATCTATGATAATTCCGTAACCTTTAAGTGTGAAAATTTCTTCCCATCAGCTTCTGAGATATACGTTTAAGAGAAATAAGTGGTTCAAGAGTAAAAAGAGAACAAGATTAATGACTCAGCTTTATATAACATCGTTAACACAGAGAATATATTGAGATACCACAGAGGATAAAACCAGGCACAAATTGGCATAAATCAAGGAAAGAGATATTACAATGAGTGAAAAGCTTGATGTGGAAATCAGTTTTAAGAGGCTGTTAAAGGATGAGTTACTGGTGAGGGCTGGAATAGTTTTGGGAGGAAATTCCAAAGCTTAAGGCCTATATGATCGAAGGCAATGGTAAGAGTTGGGGTTTAGCCAGAGTTACTAGACTATGGAGTTTTTGGAAGATTGTGAAGGGCAGGGGGGTGAAGGGGGTGGTGATGGAAGAGATTACAGAAATAAGGAGGAGCGAGGCTATAGAGTGATTTGAACATAAGAATGCTAATTTTAAAATCAGCCCATTATAGAAATGTAGAAACTGGAAGCAGGAGTAGGCCCTTCGAGCCTGTTCTACCATTTATTTTGATCATGGCTGATCATTGAATTCAATATCTTGATCCCCTCTTGTTCCCTTATCTCTTGATCCCTTTAGCCTGAAGACCTACATCTAATTTCTTCTTGAACTCAGATAACATTTTGGCCTCAATTACATTCTGTGATAGTGAATTCCACACATTCACTGCTCTCTGCATGAAGAAATTTCTCCTCACTTCAATTCTATAAGGTTTATCCCTTATCCTCAAATTATGCTCCCCTAATTCTGGACTCCCCCACCATTGAGAGCATTTTTTCTGAATCTACCTTGTCTAACCCTGTTAGAATTTTATACCTTTCTTTGAGATCCTCTAAATGCCAATGAATAAAATTCTAACTGACTTAGGTTCCCCCCCATATGACAGACCTGCCATCCCAGGAATCAGTTTGGTAAACTTCCGCTATACCACCCCTCCCTTCCTGCCCCCCAGCAAGGACATCCTTCCTCTGATAAGGGCATCAAAACTGCACACAATATTTTCACTGTGGCCTCACTGGCGCCCTATACAATTGCAGCAAAACATTCCTATCTCTATGCTCAAATTGTCTCGTTATGAAGGCCAAAATACCATTTGCCTTCTTTACTCCTGCTGCTCTGCTTGCTTACTTTCAGTGACTGATGCACAAAGACTCCAACGTCTTGCTGAGTATCGACTTCTCTCAATTTACATCCAATCAAATAATAGTCTATCTTCCTAGTATTGTTACCAAAGTGGATATCCTAACATTTATCTACATTATACTGCATCTGCCACACACTCAGTTCAGTTCTTGAACACAGAATGTTGCTTGAGTTCAAGAAGAAATCACTTTGCATCCTTCTCACAGCTCACCTTCCAACCTAACTTTATATTATCTGCAAATTTGGAGAAAATGCATTCAGTTCCCTCTTCCAAATCATTAATATATAATGTGAACATTTGAGGAACTAGCACAGATCACTGCAGAACCCCACTAGTCACTGATTGCCAATCAGAAAAAGACCCATTTATGCCAACTCTTTGCTTTCTATCTGCTAACCAGCTTTCTGTCCATCTCAAGACATTACTTCAATCCCACGTGCTTTAACTTTACAAGGTAGTCTGTTATGCGAGATCTTGTCGAAAGCCATCTGAAAGTCTAAATAAACCACGCCCATTTGTTCTCCTCGGTCAACACTACGAGTTACATCTTCAAAAAATTCCAATAGATTCACCAAGCATGATTTCCCTTTTATAAATCCATGCTGATTTTGTCTGATTACACACTGTCTTCCAAATGCTGAGTTATGAAATCCTTGAAAATGAACTCTACCAACTTCCCCAGTACTGATGTTAAGCTCACTGGTCTGTAGTTTTCTCTCTACTTCTCTTTTTGAACAGCAGGGTTACAT
Organism: Sphyrna mokarran; assembly: GCA_024679065.1. Taxonomy (NCBI): domain Eukaryota; kingdom Metazoa; phylum Chordata; class Chondrichthyes; order Carcharhiniformes; family Carcharhinidae; genus Sphyrna; species Sphyrna mokarran. Next base: position 133,442,573 of record JAGIQG010000004.1, on the reverse strand, counting down.
TAGCTGCCCTCCGATCTGTAGGAACCATTCCAAAGAATTCCAAAGAGTCTAAAAAATTTTGTAAAGTAACTATTTGGATCTATTATTTCCAAGGACACTTTGTTCAGTACTCTGAGATGAAGATTATCAGGACCTGAAGATTTATTCACCTTCAATTACAAAATTTTACCAAATCCATTTATCTAACAATGCTGATTTCCTTCAGCTCCTCAGTAAAACATGTTTCTCTCAGAACTTCAGGCACATTATTCATCTCTTCCTTTGTGAAGACTGAAGCAAAGTACAAATTTAATTCCTCAGCTATTTCTTTATTCTGCATTATGAATTCTGACTGTAAGGTGCCTACGTTGTTTTCATCAACCTTTTTCTCTTTACATATCCACGTTACATCTTATGGAGCCAAAGTACATCATTGACCAAAGAGGTAAAGGGTAAATGGAGCTTGGTGTGTTTAAAGATATGAGCTAAAGATTTGGCTGAGCTCAAGCCCATTGAGGAAGGAAGATGGGAGATCAGCCAAGACAGCATTGGAATAGTTGAGCCTAGAAGCACCAAAAACATTTATGAGGTTTTTAGTAGCAGGCAGCCGAGGCAATGGGGAAAATGGTGCAAGCTTTTGGAGGTGGAAGTACACAATCTTTGTAATGGAAAGAATATGGAGGTTAGAAGCTCCACTTAGGGTTCAAGAGGATGGTGAGTAACGGGGTGGTTAACGTTTTGTAATTGTTAAAAAAATTATGCCTTTTAAATTCTGCTGTGGGATAGCAATTTATGAACAATTTAGTGGATTTGATAAATTATTCATTTTAAACAACTTAATAAAAGCAATGCTAATTACTAAACAAGGGAATTTTAGGAAAATATATTAATATTCATATGCTGCCATTCTATATTTTAATTTCAAGCTTTAAGGAAGCAGAGGTTGTCAGAGTACTTGTTATTTCCTAATCTGCTCCAAGCTCAGAGTAGCAGAAGCGACCTCTTCCAATTTCTCTCTTTGTCCAGCTGCTTTTTAATGCTCCAACAACTACATCTCACCCCTCTCCCTCAGCCTTCAGGGCAAGAGGCCAGAACACACAGTTGCTGTAGTGACCCTAAACAGAAGACTTGTTGCTAAGGGAACTTCAATAAGATTCATATTACCTCAAAGGATTTAATCTCAGGCCCCAAGGCCTGTTCTGCTTTGAACCTGATTTTGTTAACTCTTTCTATCCCAGGACCTGTTCCATTCTGGGAAAAAATTACTATAGTCACATTGACATTATCACTTGTTTTAATGATGACAATAAGGGCAGAGTATAAAATTAAAATTTATTAACAAAGTTAGAAATGTTACCCAGATGGCCCAGTCTTGTAAAATCAATTTATACAGACGGCAAACTCCCAAATCCAGTCTCATTGCTCCAGAAGAAAATGAATATAGAATCATAGAGTCCCTACAATGCAGAAAGAGGCTATTCGGCCCATCAAGGCTGCACCAACAACAGTCCCATCCAGTTCTATCCCCATAATCCAATGTCTTTACCTTGCTAATCTCCCTGATACTAAAGGGTAATTTATCCTGGTCAATCAACCTAACCTGCAGATCTTTGAACTGTGGGAGGAAACTGAAGCACCTGGAGGAAACCCATGCAGACACAGGGAGAATGTGCAAACTTCACACAGTCACCCTAAGGCCAGAATTGAACCTGGGTCGCTGGCACTGTGAGGCAGCAGCGCTAAATACGCTGCCACTGTGCCGCACTTAAAACATTGACATTTATTATTTTTAAATCTTCCTCTCAATCTAATTTGTGTTTCCCAATTTTTAGTTTGCGTTTATACATCATTTAGCTGTAATTTATACTTCTCTCTTTATACTTTCTGCTTTGGACTGTCTCAGTGAGGATTCTTTAGTCTGATTTGTTGACAAGCCTTACTGTTTCTTGCCCAAGACACAGATGTAATACATGTGCTGGAAAAGACTCAGGATTCGAGGAAATCAATACCGAGAAAGCTCCCCACATAATGGCTATCAGCAAACGGTGTTCCTTCAGCACTGACAGCCCATTCAGGGTTAAAATGTTTGCAGTTTTTCAACATCTCAGGGTTTCCAATTTTTTCCCTGTATCTAGGCTGTTTTTATGTGGGTCTCACTGTTTCTATGGCCCAGCATCAACAAACACATATCTTTATTTTTTTTCCCTCTGAAAAGCTGTACAGCAGGACATGTGTTTGTCCCTGTTCTTGTAAATATGTGTATCTAGCTCATCTTGCTTCTGTATTTCCTGCTCTCTACTGATATTTCTTTCTCTTTCAATATCAGTGTTTCTTTGTACTTTTCTCTGTTTGTCCACTTCACTCTCATTTTCTATATTCATTAAGTCTCTCTCTGTTGGTGTAGATTTTATGCTTCTGTTCAAGCACTCTCTTGATCGATATGATCCCTCTATTTATGTACATCTTTCTTACTTTGTCTATAACCCTCTCTGTGATCAAGTCTAAATATTTAGACAAATATATTCAAAGAGATAGTTGGAGAGCTTATTATAATTCTTTATAATTGATCTTTAAAAAGGTTTCTGAAGGGAGGATTCCTGATGTCACACATGTTGTATCTCAATGATAATTTGACAGATTTGCAGAAACCTTTTTCAAAAACTGCTGGGATTTCTGACAGTGTATCTGACTTATTTCACTGTCTGACCACAAGAAATTAATAAAATGTCAACTGAAATCAGATTGAATGAAAGGCAAAACAATTCCCAATCTAATCACTGATCCCTCATATTTGTTCTTTGTCTTGTTTTAAACCAATTGTTAGGTTGGAGAATCTGCTTCACATTTTTAATACCCATTTTCTCCCATATTAAGAAATAACTCTGGCTGCCGTCCTGTTGTGCCAACCATTTCAGAAGTGGAATGACAACAGCTTGACTTTAAAAGCTCCAACATGCATTATAGGGGCGCAAATTTAAAATGGATACAGAACAAAATGAGGGTGTAACATTTTGGGAAGGGAGATGGGTTGGAATGTATGTTTTTAAAGAGGGGAGGGAGCTGAGTCATAGAAATAATAACACAGAAACAGGACCTTTAGCCCAACTCGTCCAAGGCAACCACATTTCCTGAACTGAGCTAGTCCCACTTGCCTGCATCTCTCCAAACTTTTCCCATCCATGAACCTGTCTAAATGTTGTCATTGTACCCAGCCCTACCACCTCCTATGGCAGCTCCTTCCATATACACACCACCCTCTGTGTGAAAAGGTTGCCCCTCAGGTCCCTTTTCAATCTTTCCCCTCTCACCTTAAAACTATGCCCTCTAGTTTTGAATTTCTCTACCCTGGGGGAAAAGACCTTGTCTATTTATCTTATCTAAGCCCCTCATGACTTTATAAATCCTCATCCTCCTACCCCCCGAAAAGGAGGGGTGTAGGGGCTGGACAAGGACACAGGAACCGGGAGGGGGCACAATGGAAGAGGGAGACCTTACAGAAAGCTGAGGAGAATTTTGGAGAAAATTCTGAAGACCAAGTCAAAAATGGAGAGGAAATGGCATGGTGAATCACAAGAGACTAAGGATAGAAGCATGAAGATTTTAGGAAGTGGGTGGGGGCAGGGGTGGCGGGGGGGTGGGTGGTGGGGAACGATCAAGGATATTGTGTGTCATTCCTGGCAAAGGAAAGGTTATTTATTACAGGGACTACAGCATGCATTACAAAGGCTCAACAACCATAGGAATGAAGAGGAAGAATGATGAATAAAGTGTCTTTGGCAAATCAGCACCTTACAGAGCTTCCTTGTGTGCGTATATGCATTTATTCATCATTCTTCCTCTTCATTCCTATGGTTGTTGAGCCTTTGTAATGCATGCTGTAGTCCCTGTAATAAATAACTTTCCTTTGCCAGGAATGACACACAATATCCTTGATCGTTCCCCCCCCCGCCCCCGCCCCCACCCACTTCCTAAAATCTTCATGCTTCTATCCTTAGTATGCATACATGTGTGTATGCGCATGCATACATGTATATGCATATGAGTGCGCATGTACGTATGTACATGTTTGTGTGCATGTTCATGTGCATATGTGTATGTGTGCCTACGTGTGCATGTGTCTATGTGTTCATGTGTGTGTGCATATGTGCAAGTGTTTCGTACAAGCTGTCTTTATTTTTAACAATTCAATATGAACCTCAGTGATGCCTTCAGTTAAAAATGATTTACTACAGCTCCATCTTCATACCACTGTGAGGCAAACTCTGCCTACAGGACTCCACCACAACCAGCTTACACTCATTAACATAAAAGAAATAAAAGCACGGTTGCATAATTAAAAGTAATTAATACAATACACTTTAAATGATGCATTGGCTTACAATGTACCACAGAAATAGAACCCAAGAATAACATGTGCGCTTATGCTGTTATCTCATGAATTTGGTAATTGTTTACATGCTATTTAAAAGTGGCACTGTCTTCCCAAAGAAGCATTTGGCAATTTTGATTTTCCCATATGTTTCCAAAGCACAGTGAGGAGATAGACAGATTGAAATATTTCAACCCCCTGTAAAGCTGCCTTAAATATTTCTAAACTATAATGATGGCTTTCTGTTCTCTTGCTGATTAAGCAGGAATGTTAGTGTTTGAGAATGGAGCACATTCTCATTTTAACCAATTGCTGGTTAGAGATAGCATAGTCAGCTGAGTACCCTTTACTCTGCCCCCACAGCTACCTAAGCTCTTACTTAAGCTCTGACCTCAATCCTTATCACTCTTGTACTCTGTAATGACCTCAATGAAGCCATTGTGGTTGGCCTTTTGCAGTTTGAGTTCCTTGACTGAGGTACAAAAAACAAAGAACAAAGAAAATTGCAGTACAGGAACAGGCCCTTCAGCCCTCAAAGCCTGTTCCTACCATGCTGTCCATCTGAACTAATGATTGCCTGCCCAATCAGGGAGTCTCACTTGTGTATATAATAAGGAGCATCAAGTTAATTGACACTCTGGATTCTGGTGGTATACCTGGAGCACCCTTAGGATTGGTGATAAATTTGTAAATAAAAGGAATCTGGTGAAGGGACATAAGTTTCTGAGGAATTATTTCATAATCACCAAGTTCAATTGACTTTCTGTGTTCCAGACAATCAACTTTAAACTTCTCATTCTCATTTTAAACCCTTTCCTTTCCTTGCATCCATGATATTGAATTTGAAATTCCTGCATGTGCCCTTTAGTTCTCCTCCAGCCTATTTAGCATTCCCCACATCCTCTGCTCTCACATCTATAGCCCAGTTTTCAGTCTCCTTCACTCCACCCTCTGGAACTCCTTCACATAGCATACCTGCTTTACCTCCTTGACTTTTAAAACCTCCTAAGACTCTTGTGCTTTTTGTCCATCCTCACTCAGTCTCTTTTCCCCATTCATGATCCATTGTTATAATTTGCCTGCTGTGTGTATATGTTGGGCTCAGATTTTGTGGTTGTAATGACAATGAAATTGTCAGTGATCCCAGCTCCTTCAAAGGTTGTGGCTCTGGGCTTTCCTTTGGTGAAAATCATTTAGAAATCACTGATCTGATGTAAATTTCCAATTTTTATGCCTCACTGTAAAGACCTTTGAAAAGGCCAAACATTGTTGAATGAAGCATAACTTTGTTTTTAACTGTCATTATCTCTATCTTGGTGCTGACCAAGAGCAAGTCCTCAACAATCTGTCTTTTAATTTTACAACAAAATCCTTCAATTTTCAAACCCATCCAACATTGACATTCTCTTCATTCCTCTTCCATTTTTTTTTAAATCTCCCTTTTATAATATCACTTACTAATCAATTTCCCTGAAAGATGTGCAATGCCCTGTCTCTCTACTTGCCCTTCAGGTGAATTGCCTTCTTTACTGCTGAAGGCCATGTGGTGTAGGTACACCTATAGAGGGAAATCTTACCAGAATTTGGCAGAGTGTGGGTTCCAGCGAGAGAAATGGAGTGAATCGCACTGATGGCTCAGGCCTCCAGCTGCCTCTTTATCCCATGAAGGAACGTGGGACCCATTTGGCAAACAAAGGGATGAGAATTGGCTGGTGCACAGCCCGTGGGCTTCCACCTAGGAGGCCCTGGAGGTATTCAGCCTCTCTGAGCCACAGGTGAATGTAAGACCTCCAGCCTCACACACCGTTGAGGGCAGCACTGCAATATCCAATAGTACATCACTGTGTCTGCTGCTGCTCAGTCCCAATCAGTAGAAAGACCAACTCAATAGACTCCATGATCTGATGAATCAAAAACACCACTGTGAGCGCTGAGCACTCATCACAGAATCCTTATCCTCATCGCTCCATGCGTCTGTGACTCCCACCCCAATGCTTCCTGTTACCTGTGTGAATTTGACCTCTCTCTCAGAACACACCCTCTGATATGACATCCCCACATCCTCTAAAAGATAATCAGTGCTTCTCGTTTTGTGATTTGCTGTCTGAGAGAATTCTTCAAGATGATTGGCTGCTTACTGCTTTGGTGACATCATTTTTGCTGGACATAGTTTGTAGCAGAGGTGAAATTAACATTGGCACCAGTGAAATTCACACCATGCAGAATGCTAGGTATTTGTAGGCAACTTTCTTCAATGTCAGCAGTAACATTTTGTCGCTGATGTAAATCAGGGCTCTCCATTGGAATGTATATTGTTGCCCTGGCTTCTCTATTTGCTGAAATTTTACCACTCGCCCTCCCGAGGGTGAGAATGTTGTTCTGTGAGCTTTGGGTCAGTGGGTCAGTAAAATTCCTGCTATTGTCCTTAAAAACAACCTTGATATCTCCTGGATATTTGGTGCAAGTGGAAATCAAGGTATTTAAAATTTACCCATGTTTGAGCATTATGTTTTCTGCACTAAATAATACCAGTGTCTATAAAGTTCAGCAATCCAGTGCCAGACATGAATCCAACCCTCCCCACAGACACAGACACACACACACACACACACAAATAATGAACAATTTTAGGATTGAACTTTTTTACAGGGTGAGCTTGGGGAGCACGCTGTCCCAATCTATTAAATCATTCCAGCAAAATTTATCTCTGGAATTCTGCAGCTCTGTTAACATTAAACTGACAGCTTGTGGTAACAGTCTCCAAAGAGAGAGCACTATGAGTCCAGAATGAGTAACAGCAGGAAAATTCCAGGACTCCCCCATACCGATGTTTCTGCTTACTGTCAGAAAGCAATTGAAAGCACATGGATCATCTGATTTTGGGTATAAGTGGAACCAGCTGTGGAAGAGCTCAAAGGAGAACATTCCTGAAGAACTTCACTTACATTTTACAGCAAATACACACTTTATTCAAATCTAATAGGCATTAGCTTGGACTAGGGAAAGGAACAGAGGATTGCCAACATGTGCATCTATCCAAGTTTTAGCTTTTTCTTATTAAACAGAGTAGATGGTTGGGGGTAATACATGTGGTCTTCATTAGATTCTTCAAAACCTTTCACTGTAGCTGATAGTCTGAACCCCTTTCCCGCCCCCAATCCCTCTCCTCATTTCAATGAATTTCAAAAGGAGCAGAACAGCGATGGGCAACTTGGCTAGTGAGTGGGCAGCATGAGTGACCCTCCTTCATCTCAGTGGGCCGCAAGACTGAAATCGGGCTTGTCCACTCACCATGAGCCCTGAATAAGGTTAAATTGGATACATGTTAAATATTTCACAATAAGTTTTAGAAAATGCTTTATCATTTATATATTGACAGAACTACCTTCAATTGCAAATGGTGAAAACAAAACAAATGTTTATACTTTGGGTGCAGAGGGAGCACACAGTTCTCACAGTCAATGTTGTGAGCTATCAGCACACACTACGTTTGCTCTTACTTCCTTTACATGCGTCTCATTTCAGTCATAACAGGAGGAAAAAAGCTACATGGGTGGAAACCCGCAGAATGTGGCAGCTCCGTGCAAAACCAACAATTAACACAATGTCTCATGGCCACGCTCAGATTCGCGATGGGCCACATGTGATCTCCAGGTTGCAGTTTGCCCACTACTTGATTAGATTTATTATTGTCATATGTATTAACATACAGTGAAAAGTATTGTTTCTTGTGCGTTATACAGACAAAACATACTGTTCATAAAGAAGGAAAAAAGAGAGTGCAGAATGTAGTGTTACAGTCGTAGCTAGGGTGTAAAGAAAGATCAACTTAATGCAAGGTAGGTCCATTCAAAAGTCTAACAGCAGCAGGAAAGAAGCTGTTCTTGAGTTGGTTGGTACTTGACCTCAGACTTTTATATCTTTTTTCCGATAGAAGAAAGTGGAATAGAGAATGTCCGGGGTGTATAAGGTCCTTAATTATGCTGGCTACTTTCCCGAGGGAAGTATAGACAGAGCTAATGGATGGGAGGCTGAGACAAGAGAGAGAGAAAATTCCCAAGATGCACATTGTGCATGACTTCAACCTGAGAAATAATTTAGTTTTCGGGTGGATTGGATTTGAGAGATGCTGGAGCTTTATTTGGGACCCCAAGGCAAAATCAATAAGCTTGGACCATTTCTGTAAACATTGATGTTCTGAGACAGGAGTTAGTGGTCAGCAATGCTGTTTCACTGCGCCAGAGATCCAAGTTCAATTCTACCTTGTCTGTGAAGAGTTTGTACTTTCTCCCTGTGTCTGCGTGTGCTTTCTCCGAATGTCCCAGTTTCGTCCCACAGTCCAAAGATGTGCAGGTTAGGCTGATTGGCCATGCTAAATTGTGCCTTATTGTCAAAGACGTGCAGGTCAGGTGGATTAGTGAGGTGGAGCAGCACGGCGGCACAGTGCTTAACACTGCTGCGTCACAGCTCCAGGGACCTGGGTTCAATTCCCAGCTTACGTCACTGTCTGTATGGAGGTTGCACATTCTCCCATGTTTGTGTGGGTTTCCTCTGAGTGATCCAGTTTTCTCCCACATACCAAAAATGTACAGGTTAGGTTGAATGGTCATGCTAAATTGCCCCTTAGTGTCCAGCGATGCGTAGGTTAGAGGGATTAGCAGAGCAAATATGTGGAGTTATGAGGATAGGGCCTGGATGGGATCATTGCTGGTGCAGACAGGATGGGGCTAAATGGTCTCCTTCTACACTGTAGTGTTTCTATGATTCTATGAATGCATGGAATTACCGTGGGGAGGAGGGGGGGGTGCGGTGCCTGGTTGAATGCTCTTTTGGAGGGTCAATGCAGACTTGATGGGTTGGTTGGATTCTCTCTGCACTGTAGGGATTCTAGAGTTTCTTTGGGGAAGTGGGGTAGGATCTACCTGCCCAGCAGAAGAATGGTTGCCCTGTAGCCACAGATTACTCATTAATTCATCCCTCAAGGACAGGAGATATCACCTTGGAGAGCTGCCAGCCAATCCAATGTTGGCAGCTCTCGATAGCGGCACAGGTAATCACTGCTGGTTCTGTATCTGAGAGGCTTGTGGAGGCAGGAGCCACTGTGTTGTGACTTATGAAGGGTTTGGGGATCTCACTGAGGGGTGTTTCGGGTGGCTAAGTTCGAGAGATCATGGGGGGTCTGGATGGGGAGCTGTGTGTGGTAACAATTTCAGGATTGGAGATAAGAGTTGCACCCCTCCCATTCCCACAGGAAAAACCTGCCGAGTTGGATCTATGCCCCTTTCGCTGCTGGTTAAATCCCAGCAATGGCAAGATGAGGTTCTTTAGTGGTTTTTAATTGCCACTTTAAATTCCCCCTACTGGTCGCCTGCCCCCATGCCCCCCCACTTCACTGCCGATAAATTGCATTGGGTGCAGGGATGGCCAAACTACACATGATTATACATACATCCCCTGCCTTCAGATCCCCTGGCAGCAATGGAGCATTAACTCCAGCCCTGGTAATGTTTCAGTCTGTCAGTTGTAAAGATCCTGTGTACAACCAGGTTGATTTCAGGATTTCCCTTCAAAACAGTTATTTGAAAGCACCAGAGTTTCAGTGAATGTCTGAGTAACACTGGTTAGTATTAAGATAACAGATCTCGAAAACAACATTGCTTCAGATAAGTTGGATTCCCTTGTGATAAAAGTAGAATTAATTAGTTTGAATTAAGCAATATAAATTGCACATTACAGTGAGAATTTAGTGTTAACATTGGAAACATTAAATATATTGAATTAAACAAACCTGAATTGAGAGGCAGACTATATATCATTTTATGACTTTGAGGCTTATGGATAATGCATTAAGAAAGCATTGCATAATAAAGGGCCATCCATTATTAAGCTGCTGCACCAGGAAAACAATTTCAATAGTGCAATAAAATGTCCCAGAGCGTTCAACAGAGAAGATGCAATTTGATGGTTTAAATATATTGGGAAAGATCAGAAATCCCCCATTTTCCAACTTTTTAGCTTTGATTGTTTGTTACAAAATTTCAGCCTTGTTGCATCTATGGAATTTTATTCCACAGTGACCACTTTGTCTGCAAAGAAAAATGTCCTGATATCTGTCCTAAAGTAGACCTGTGTTTCCTTGTTTTATTTGTGCAGGTTAATTGGAAGTAATGTTCTAGGTTAACCTTCTCCATACCTTTAACAGTCATATATATACTTCTATATAATTGCCTCTTTCTACATTAAAAAGTTGGGTTTCTGCAACCTTTTCCCACAGCTCAGATCCTGTCACTTTCTGACTTTTTCCTGTGCCATCTCCAGCATTGAAATGGCTCTCCTGTTTCTAGGTAACTGAAACTGGATCAGAATTCAAAGAGAAGTTTTATCGTCAGCTCCTTTGACTTATGTTCCACTCATTTGGTTCAAGTTCAACGTTCTATTGGCTTTGTTGATTGCTACTCTACATTGGTTAGTTGTGTTTAGTGCCAAGTCCGTTAAATGCCCCGGATCTCATTCAGCTTCATTGTTTAGCTATTTCAATACCATTCATGAGCATTGGGTCTTTTTTAATATACTCGTAATATACTAAATTTCATCTGTCATTGTTCTGCTCACTTCCAGATTCTGTCTAACACATTCTGTGCTTACTATGTGCCTCTCCAATTCACTGTCCCTCCCAGTTCGGTATCATCTGCAAACTGACCATTTTGCTTTGGGTTTCCAATTAATCTATATCCTTTATGCTAATTGAAAATATTAGTGGCCTCAGCAGTAAGCCCTGAGGTATCCAATTCAATATTTCCCTGACCACAATGCCCCCAATCATTGACAAAAGTCTATTAACAAATATTCATTGCTTCATGTCTTTCAAATAATTTTTATATCTATCCCCAGAACCTACTGTCAATCTTCACAGAATTTCCTGGGGTTTCTCTGCTAAACTCTGCCACTCCACATTGCTCTCCTTCTGTGAAGATTTTCTTCACGATGGTTAGCACCTTTGCCTCATAGCATCAGGGACCCGGGTACGATTCTCAGCTTAGGTCACTGTCTGCGGAGTCTGCACATTCTCCACATGTCTGCGTGGGTTTCCTCCGGGTGCTCCGCTTTCCTCCCACAGTCCAACAGGTGAGTGCATTGGCCATGCGAAATTCTCCCTGAGTGTGATGACTTGGGGATTTTCACAATAACTTCATTGAAGTGTTAGTATAAACCTATTTGTGGTATCAATAAATAAACTTTAAACCCACCTCTGTCATCAAGGTTTTGTCACCTGTCCTGATACCTCAATGTCCATTGTAGCTACCCATGCTTTTCTAAAGCACTCTGAAGCATTTTTCTACATTAATGATACTCGATAAGTATAAATTGTTGTTGATTCAGTGATATCAATATCTGCAAAAAGCTTTTGCAATGACAAATGTCACTCTTTTTTCTTTGTGCACATTTGCTGGGTACTTGCTGTGATGCATAATTTAAAAAATAATGTTAACACAGTTTTTGAGTTATGAAAGAGAATATTAGTTGTTCATTAGTTCCCACGGTAACCATTGCAGTCCACTGTTCATTGCTTAATAGAACATAGAATATAGAACATAGAACATTACAGCACAGAACAGGCCCTTCGGCCTTCGATGTTGCGCCCACCAATATAAAAAGCAATGCCCCTCCAAACTAAACCATTAGCTTAGGTTTAATGAAAACTAATCCATTGCATTAATTGAGAAATTTTGTGTGCGTGATATGTTAAAGTGAAATTATACACCACACACAACAATCCACTGGAACAGAAAGATGCCATTTAGCTATCTCCATATAATGTTCTGTAATAGTCAACAGGAATAAACGGGGGCTGTTTGCATCTTCATTGTTTGGTGGAGTGCATCGACCTGCTATAAAACCCATCTTACTTTCATTTGCCAGTTTACTGCCCAGCTGGTGAGGGTGAAAATTAGTTCCCGCTCCTGTTGAGAGTTTCTGCACAGTTTTCTCCCATTGATAATTTGAGGCTGCAGTTCAGAAGCAATTCCACAAGATGGTGATGTGTTATATGGTTGGCAGTGGAACTGTTCAGTTTCACCCACATCTGAGAAACAATACATTTACTAGAAAAAATACTTTAAAGTGCAAGAACTTTCTTATGAAGGCAAATCTAAAAACAATAATTGTTTAAAAGCAAAATATTACAGATGCTGGAAGCATCTTCCCCCCATGCAAGACTTCTTGAGAAGGTGAGAGGCCATGGGATCCAAGGGGCTTTGGCCTTGTGGATCCAGAACTGGCTTGCCTGCAGAAGGCAGAGGGTGGTTTTGGATGGCTCTTTTTCTGCATGGAGGTCGGTCACCAGTGGAGTGCCCCAGGGATCTGTTCTAGGACCCTTGCTGTTGTCATTTTCATAAATGACCTGGATGAGGAAGTGGAGGGATGGGTGAGTAAGTTCGCCGATGACACGAAGGTCGGTGGTGTTGTGGATGGTCTGGAGGGATGTCAGAAGTTGCAGCAGGACATCGACAGGATGCAAGAATGGGCGGAGAAGTGGCAGATGGACTTCAACGCGGATAAATGTGTTGTGGTCCATTTTGGCAGATCAAACGGGATGAATGAGTACACTATCAAAGGTAGGAGTCTTAGCTGTGTGGAAGAGCAGAGGGATCTTGGGGTCCGGGTCCATAAGACTCTCAAATCGGCCTCCCAGGTGGAGGATGTGGTTAAGAAAGCTTACGGTGTACTGGCCTTCATTCATCGAGGGATGGAGTTCAGGAGTCAGGAGGTAATGCTGCAGCTTTATAGGACCCTTGTCAGACCACACTTGGAGTACTGTGCGCAGTTCTGGTCGCCTCACTATAGGAAGGACGTGAAGCTATTGAAAGGGTGCAGAGGAGATTTACAAGGATGTTGCCTGGATTGGGAGGCATGCCTTATGAAGACAGGTTGAGGGAGCTGGGACTGTTCTCCCTGGAGAGACGAAGGTTGAGAGGCGACCTGATTGAGGTTTACAAGATGTTGAGAGGAATAGATAGGGTGGACTCTCAGAGACTATTTCCCAGGGCTGAAATGGTCGCGGCGAGAGGGCACAGATTTAAGGTGCAGGGAAGCAAGTACAGAGGGGATGCTAGGGGAAAGTTTTTCACTCAGAGGTGGTGAGTGAATGGAATCGGCTGCCGTCGGTGGTGGTCGAGGCGAACTCACTGGGGTCTTTTAAAAGACTTCTGGATGAATATATGGGATCCAATGGGATTGGGGGTTATAGATAGGTCTATGGCTGGGTAGGTTTTGATGTGTTCGGCACAACTTGTGGGCCGAAGGACCTGTTTGTGTTGTAGTGTTCTATGTTCTATGAAACAAAAACAGAAAATGTTGGAAAATCTTGACAGGTTTGACAATATGAAGCTGTCATGCCAGCTGCCACAAACACCCGTGATATTCAGCTGATGGTCGCACACCAACTGCACATTTACTGAGTGGAAGCCCTTTTCTGTTCTTGAATCTTCCTGGATTCTTCACCGGGGCCTTGATGGCGAAGTGAGTGCAGCCTATAGACCCCGGCACGTTTGGCACCTCCGCGATGGCTGCAAATCCTGCAGCCTAGCTTTCAGGCTGGGCCTGGCGCAGGTTAAACTTGATATAGTAGCCAGCTCAGACAGACAGGGCATCTGTAATCTCCTTCACACACTTGTAGACGGATGTTGGAAATGCCACAAAAGGTCTCCACTGGCAGTCTGGAAGGCATAGAACGGAACAGTTTGAAAGTAGAGACTTACCTCCTCACTCACCCCCTCTGCTCAAGCGCCTGAATGTGACTTTTATACACAAGGTGTTTCCCTGATCGATCCAACTGCAGTGACCGAGGTGGTTAAGGCAGGTGAGCTGGGACGATTGGGAGTGAAACTCACTGATGACATTGTGAAGAATGCAAAAAAAATGCAAATTGACATTTCTCCCATTTTGGGTGGAGTCCCGATCATGTTGATTTTTGTGGTAAAATGGGAATGGGTGCAAAAACAGGCGGCATTCCTGATTTTATGACATTTTCCTACCACAAAAGGGACGTGATGAAGTTGTAAAATTCTACCCCATGTGTTGCTTTGTATAACTTTGTGAACCTATAAAAGCTAAAATTCTAATGGGCTTTATTTAATAAATTGATTTACTTTATATCGTACTTTCATCACCTGTATTCACTTATACCTCTTGGTCTCTCTCTCTCTCTTCCTCCCTTTGTCATTTTGGCCCTGGTTTTATTTTTCTTTTGCTTTTCTCTCCCAGAGCTACGAGGGGTAATGTCAGCAGTGGAGAGAGGAAACGGGGGAGACTTGTAGCAGCAGCTGGTCTTTTCCTGACTATAGTTTTTGTATGCTCAGGTTCACAATGCAGCTCTGTCGGGGGTGCTGTTGTAGAAGAAACATGAAACTGAAGTCCGCTGTGTGTGTTCCCGTGTAATTAAAAGATTCCATTCAGCTACTGAAGAAGGGAAAGGAGTTATTCTGGTGAAGTAAGAAATGTTCAAGCTTGTTAATCAAAACAGGTTCATTGCTCCATTAAATGATTTCCTATTTTTGGAACTTGGTGGCCAGGTTTATCACACAACAGGAACTAAGTTTTAAGTTTATTTATTGGTGTCACAAATAGGTTTACATTAACACTGCAATGAATTTACTGGGAAAATCCCCTCGTCGTCACACTCTGGTGCCTGTTCAGGTACACTGAGGGTGAATTTAGCACGGCCAATCCACCTAACCAGCTTATCTTCCGGATTGTGGGAAGAAACCAGAGCATCTGGACGAAACCCAAGCAGACATAGGGAGAACATGCAGACTCCTCACAGACAGTTGCCTAAAGCTGGAATCGAACCAGGGCCCATTGGCACTGTGAGGCAGCTATGCCACCATGCCACCTATAACACTATAGTCCATTGGATATATGTTGGAATGTGAGGATGTGAAAAGCACACATTCCTTCTTTCTCCTTTACTGATATTGGCAGCAACAGAATGTGTCTGAGGTAAGAAACACCTCACTTGATTTATAAACTGAAACTTGAACAATCTATCATGATCTTTTCCAAGTTGATGTGACACATTCAATATCACTGCTTCATGAGAGTTGGCATCAGAATTGCACAATAATTTTCCCAAGAATGGACACTGCCAAGCACACTGTATGGTCAGATTTCCTATGTGAGGAACCGCTATTACATCTTCTTTCAATTTTCTTCTTTTATCTCCTGACGCTCCTCACGGCAGGGTAAAGCTCATGGTTATAAACCTCGAACCAATGTGTAAGTATGAACCCAGATAGCGGGGGCCTGAAGGCTGTTGGAGAATAAGGAAACTATGGCCACGAATGCATTCTCTAGCAGCACTGACTTGACTGCAATAAAGAATGGGCAATCTTCTCTCTTCTGTAATCTCGGGATGTTACAACCAATTATTGGA
This sequence comes from Sphyrna mokarran, assembly GCA_024679065.1. Lineage (NCBI taxonomy): Eukaryota > Metazoa > Chordata > Chondrichthyes > Carcharhiniformes > Carcharhinidae > Sphyrna > Sphyrna mokarran. The sequence continues at coordinate 133,426,794 of JAGIQG010000004.1, read as the reverse complement.
CCCTGACTGTTGCCTCCAACTGAGGTGAAAATAACTCAATATTGATCCTGCGGCGTGTGGAGTCCGTCTCACTCTCCGATGAGTCTCACATTCTGGAGCAAATTCAGATGTGAAATTATAAAGAATTTCAGTCAATTTTTCTTTTGATCACACACATATCAACTGGGTGTAAAACACTGAGACCTTCATCCTCTGGTGTGCAGCTTTTTCATTGTAAATGGGGAGAATTTAGCAGAAACATTTCAGACATCAATGAAGATGAGTATATGCTGTGTTAAATATCACCAGTTCGTATTTCCTGATTGTACTGCACCCGTGCATCAATCTACAGCGAGCAGGTTACACAGTGATTGATTAAGGCCTTGGCTCAAACCAGGTCTAATCTGTGTGCTTTGCTGGTGCTCTCATCAATCAGTAGTAGGGCTCCACTCACATCACTCCCTCCATTTCCTACACTCTATATTCTTTGATTGTGTTACCCTGAATAGCTCAACTATAAAAATAGGAAATAAAATCCGCTAGTCAGATATTGCACGTTTTAACAGTTGGTTGCTATGTTTCTTACCTGACTGAGCTCTTGTGACTAATGTTGTAGATCTGAACACAAATGGTCTGCCTTAAAATGACTTAACTATCAACAGATTGAATCAGTGATCCAGCTAATTACCTGAGCTTTGGACCAATAAAACCAACACAGTTTAAGCATCATAGATTCATTCATTGCATGAATTTCTCCCTCAATTTTCTTTCTCCAATTTCTTCCTTTCACTCTGGAGAAAATGGATAATTGCCGCACGTATCAGCCAGGCTTTTATTTCTTTGCTTTTGTTTCTATTCCCAAGGATGTTTGCACATGCCGAGCGTGGAATTTCCCCAGAATCTGGCTGAGTGTCAGGTTCGGATTACAAAATGGCATGTTTTTCTCCAGAATCACAGCCAAGTTTTCACTCCGGATTTACTGCCACTTAGTGCCCAGAGAATCTGGCAGGATGGAGATAGGACTGGCAGGGTAGAGTTGGCAAGGCTCGCTCCACAAAGATCGGGGCATCATCTTTAAAGGGTGCACCGATCTGCGTATAAAATAAACTCCCTTCATGCCCCCATGGTTACAAAGGAACCCCTACAAGCATCAGAGCACTGCCCCCCCCACTCCCATCACAACCTCGACCCTCACGCAATTTTGGCATGGCCAATTAACCCTAACCAGCACATCTTTCGGACTGTGGGAGGAAACCGAAGCACCCAGAAGAAACCCATGCAGACACGAGGAGAATGAGCAAACTCCACACAGACAGTGACCCGAGCCGGGAATAAACCCAGGTCCCTGGAGCTGTGAAGCAGCAGTGCTAACCACTGTGCTACCGTGGCACCCAAATTGAATGTTGGCTAATAAAGCTGCCACTGTAAGTTTCTGAGAATGTGACCGAACCTCAAAGCCTTCAATATACCAATGTGATATTTTCCACTTCAAGAGAAACAAGAGATACTTAAATGCTAGAGATGGGTCTGTGAAGAGTTATGGGATTGATCTTCAGTGATGAGAAAAGATTGGCGAAACTTGACCAGTCAACTGACATAGAAAATGAAAAAGGAGTAGATCATTTAGCCCTTTGAGCACGCTCCACCATTCATTCTGATCACGGATAATCATCAAATACCCTGATCCCGCCTTCCCCATTTACCTCTTGATCTCTTTAGCTCCACAAGCAATATCTAATTTCCTTATCCTCAAATTATAACTCCTAATTCTGGACACCCCCAACATCAAGAAAATTCTTTCTGAAACTATCTTGTCTAATCCAGTTAGAATTTTATAAGTTTCTATGAAATTCCCTCTTCCTCTTCTAGACTTAGATACAATCTTAACCAATTTAGTTTCTCCTCATATGACAGACCTGCCATCCCAGGAATTAGCATGGTAAACCTTTGCTGCACTCCCTCTATAGCAAAAACATCTTTCTTCAGAAAAGGACATCAAAACTGCAGACAATGCTCCAGCTGTGGCCTCACTAACACTCTCCAATTACAGTAAAACATCCCTATCCCTATATTCAAATTCTCTCGCTATGAAGGCCAAAATACCATTTGCCTTCTTTGCTGGCTGCTGCACCTGGATGCTTACTTTCACCAACTGATGCACAAGGACTCCAAGTTCTTGCTGAGTATCCACTTCTCTCAATTTATACCCATTCAAATAATAATCTACCTTGTTATTTTTGCTACCGTAGTGGATAACCTTACATTTATCTACATTATACTGCATTTGCCATCCACATGTCCCCACTCAAGTGAAGCCGTAAAATCTCACCCAATATGCCTTTTTTAAAAAAGAAGCTAAATGTTAGAAGCATTCTGAAAATCTTTAAAATCAATTTAATTGCATCTAGCAATGCTAGACAGTTCATCAATAAAGACTTGCCTTTTAACTAGAAGCACCCATTAAATTGTATCCTCCAGTTTGACATAAGTATCACACTAAAGCATTAGCACCTACTGATGCAGTTTTCACATCTGAAAAGAAAGTGATGATCACAATGAATGCCAAAAGTGCCGGGACCTCATCTGGAGAGCTCTAAAATGCTCTGAAACATCATGGAATTGATTCTTGGTCAATTTTCACACTTCTAACAACCACAGTACCACCTTTAATGGAATTGAACATCCCAAGGTGCTTCACCAGAGCATAAGGGAACAAGAGTTGGCACTGAGCTACAGAAGAAGGTAACTGGCAGATTACCAGAAGTTGGCTGAAAATGAGGAGGAGGAGGATAGGTAGGGTTTGGTAACAGGGATGAGAATTTTAGAACATAGAACATAGAACAATACAGCACAGAACAGGCCCTTCGGCCTTCGATGTTGTGCCGACCAAAATAAAAAGCAATGCCCCTCCTAACTAAACCATTCCCTTCTCTTCCATATACTTATCAACTAACCTCTTAAACGCCACCAAACTTGGCGCATCTACAACAGCTGCAGGCAGGGCATTCCACTCCCTAATCACTCTTTGAGTAAAGAACCTACCTCTGATATCCGTCCTATAACTCATACCCCTTAATTTAAAGTTGTGTCCCCTCGTGCTAGCTTTCTCCATCCTAGGAAAAAGGCTATCACTGTCCACCCTATCTAAACCTCTAATCATCTTATATGCTTCAATAAGATCCCCTCTTAGCCGCCTCCTTTCTAACGAAAACAACCTCAAATCCTTCAACCTCTCTTCATAGGACCTGCCCTCCATACCAGGCAACATCCTGGTAAACCTCCTCTGTACCCTCTCCAATGCCTCCACATCTTTCTTATAATGTGGCGACCAGAACTGCACACAATACTCCAAGTGCGGCCGCACTAGAGTTTTGTACAGTTGCAACATGATGCTGCGGCTCCTAAATTCAATCCCCCTACCAATAAAAGCTAAGACTCCATATGCCTTCTTAACAACTTTATCCACTTGACTGCCTACTTTCAGGGATCTATTGACACATACACCAAGATCCTTCTGTTCCTCAACACTATTAAGAGCCCTACCATTAGCCCTATACTCTACACATTTATTGTTCCTGCCAAAGTGCATTACCTCACACTTTTCCACATTAAACTCCATTTGCCACCTCTCGGCCCAGCTCTGCAACTTGTCCAAGTCACTCTGTAAACTAAAACACCCCTCTTCACTATCTACCACACCACCAACTTTAGTATCATCTGCAAATTTACTGATCCATCCCTCAATACCCTCATCCAGATCATTTATAAAAATTACAAACAGCAGGGGCCCCAAAACAGACCCCTGAGGCACACCACTCGTCACCGAACTCCACGATGAATATCTCCCATCAACCACCACCCTCTGTCTTCTATCTGCCAGCCAATTCCTAATCCAATTAGCTAAATCACCCTCTATTCCACACATCTGCATTTTCTGTAGAAGTCTTCCATGGGCCACCTTATCAAACGCCTTACTAAAGTCCATATATACTACATCAACCGCCTTACCCCCATCCACCTCTCTGGTCACTTTCTCAAAAAACTCAATGAGGTTAGTAAGGCATGACCTACCCTTCACGAAACCATGCTGACTATCCCCAATCAATTCATTTCTCTCTAAATAACTATAAATCCTATCCCTAATAATTCTCTCCAATACCTTGCCCACAACAGAAGTAAGACTCACTGGCCTATAATTCCCAGGAAGGTCTCTCTTCCCCTTCTTAAACAATGGGACCACATTCGCTATCCTCCAGTCCTCCGGAACCACACCCGTAACCAACGAGGACCTGAAGATCAGAGCCAGAGGCTCTGCAATCTCCTCTCTTGCCTCCCAGAGAATCCTAGGGTAAATCCCGTCCGGCCCAGGGGACTTATCCAACTTCAAACCCTCGAGAATTTCTAACACATCCTCCCTATCTACTACAATACTTCCCAATTTGCAACCCTGTACCTCAGTGCTCTCCATAGCTACATTTCCAGCACTCTGCGTGAATACCGAAGAGAAATATTTATTCAGTGCCTCACCAATCTCTTCAGGCTCCACGCACAACTTCCCACTGCTGTCTATGACTGGCCCTAATCTTGCCCTAACCAATCTTCTATTCTTAACATATCGAAAATGAAGGCTTGCTGGACTGGATTCCAATTTTGCTTTCAAAGTTAGAAACACTTGTAGAAAGAACTTGACATAATAATTGGCAAAATTGGGACTTAACAATTAATATGAGACAATAAAGAAACTATCCAATGAATAGTCATCAAATCAAAAGATTAACTCTTAAGTTAATCAAATCTGTTTCTCTCCACAGATGTCCTAATGAGTATTTCTAACATTTTCTGTTTAAAATGTCAGCTTTGGCAAGGCAGTATGATGTTAATTTTGCTAAATCAGAATTTTATGTTGCATTTAAATGTTTTATTCGTTCAATAATTATTAATTTAACAGTGAAAACTATCATAGGAATGTATAGCAAAGGGAGATTGGGATTCGACATGGAAATCTTATTCTCTTAAACATTTTATTCTTTTGGCCACTATCCAAAAAACCATGGATCTCCCAGAATGCAGAAGGAGGCCATTCAGCCCATCGAGTCGGCACCAATTCTCTAAAAGAGCATCTTACACAGGCCTCCTCGTTCTATCCCCATAACCCCATGCATTTACCACAGCTAATCCAACTGCACATCTTTGGAATTAGGGAGAAATTTAGCATGGCTAATCCATCTGACCTTTATGTCTTTGGACTGTGGGAGGAAACTGGAGAACTCAGAGGAAACCCATGCAGGCACAGGGAGGAGGTGCAAACACCACACAGTCAGTCACTCAGACCAGAACTGAACCTGGGTCCATGATGCTGTGAGGCAGCAGTGCTAAGCCAACCTTACATCCCACTGGTTCTTCACTGTTTGGGTGTCTCCTTAATTCCAACTGTTTTTTGTAAACATGTAGAAGGTTCAGATTATCTTGGAAGCAAAGTGTATGAACTGTCATTTTATATTCCTGTTACTTAAATCCTGTTCTGAAGTTTATGAGATAGCTGGGTATTGCTGAAACTTCAGGCAATACAAGGCTCACAAAAGCCAGTGTCTCACTTAAAGGCATAACTTTATTTAACCAACGATCGTAGGAAAAAATGTCTAATGATTTAAAATCTTCACTAACCTATCAGGATTTTATCCCCAATAGATCCAGTGATTTCTTAACAGTGCATAATGTTTCCCAGGTGTCTATCTGTCTACCATATCTCAGGAGGCATGATAGCACAGTGGTTAGCACTGCTGCCTCACAGCTCCAGGGACCCAGGTTCGATTCCCGAACTGGGTCACTGTCTGTGCAGAGTGTACATGTTCTCCCTGTGTCTGCATGGGTTTTCCCCGAATGCTCTGGTTTCCTCCGACAGGATGTGTTGGTCAGGTTGCATTGGCCATGCTAAATTCTCCCTCAGTGTACCTGAACAAGTGCCAGAGTGTAACAACTAGGGGCTTTTCATTGTAACATCATTGCAGTGTTAATGTAAGCCTATTTTAAACATATATTCGTATCAGTATCAAAAAGAGATAGGAGAAGAGCCACAGCTGATTCAACAAAAGCCTTCATTACCTAATATTAAGGTTTGTCCTTCATGAAAAAGTGAAGTTGCTGGGAAAACATATTTACACACCAACTTTTGTTGTTTAATTTCAGTTTTGGAAATTACACTAACAAATTCACAAGAAAAACAGAACTTAAAGTTCAAAACTGGGCAAATGGCAACCTTTGTACTTATGAGAAAACTCATGAAAGAAACTTCTAAAAGTACTGTGAAATGTAAAGAGATAAATTGCAAGAGGACATGGACAGATTTGCACAATGTGTGGAAATGGAGCAGATGAAATTTAATGTAGTGATGTGTGACCTGGTATATTTTGATAGAAAGATCAAGGAAACGCAATATAAACTAAAGAACACAATTCTAAAGCGAGTGCAGGAACAGAGAGAACTGCAGCCAATGAGCACAAATTATTGAGCATGACAGGACTGGTTGTGGAAATGGGAAAAAATATTACAAGACCTTGGGCTTTATAAATAGAGGCTCAGAGCACAAAAGTAAGTTTATGATGAATTTTACAGAGCACTGGAACATTATGCCCAACTTTAGATACCTTATTTTAGAAATGATGCAAAGGTCTAAAGGCAGTACAGGAAAGATTTATGAAAATTGTACTTGGGATAAAGGACTTCAGTTATGTGAGTGGATTGGAGAAGCTGTGGGTATTCTTTTAGAAGACTGAGACATGGAAAAACACTTATACACAGTCAGAAAGCACTACTTGAGAGCATAGCAGTGGAGGCAGAAACAATTGGGACTCTACAAAGATGCACTCCCCAAGAGGAACGTTTTCCTGGAAAAGGACAGGGAGTCAAACTAGTTGAACTGTTCTTGTAGAGAATCAGCACAGATACAAAGGGCTGATTAACCTCTTCAGGTATTGTAATCATCCAATGACTCTGTGATTCTAAAAGTAGCTTCTGTCAAAAGGATATTGGTTTGTCACCCGTGTACCCTGTAATTGTATAATTTCAGTTGACAGAATTTTGAGCAAATGGCACACAGAAAAAGGATTCTGACACTGTTCTGATAAAATTGATGTCTTCAATTTGAATGAAGGACGATGAAGGGGCACTCAAACAATTGGATGGATTGAGGGTTAAGACCTTGCCCTGCTAGAAAATTCAGTAATTATTGTGAGTTTTTGTTTTCTTATATAAAATGCCTGAATAAAATCTGTTTGTCAATGTGCACACAGCCATGTAACAGGCAGCTTTTCGCAAAATGAGGTGCAATTTAATCTGCAGTAGGTATTGTTTACTCTGTTACTTATTGTGTGTCAATTTGACTATTTAAATTATTTTTTTATTAGCAAAAATTACAGTATCCTCGAACTTTATTTGCCTGTTGTGAAATTTTATTTGCAACAATAACTTAAAAATATGCAACATTTTCTTTAGAATCACATTTCCTTTAAGAAATATTGAATTATACATTTCCAATGATGTGAATTTTAATAGTATTTGCCCAGAAAGGTATAAAGAACCAAAGGCAAATAGTAGCTTCAAAATCCGAGTGTGTGCCACTCTTTTTCAGGCACTAAATTACCTCCAATACCATCAGTATTATGGGTAAGATGTGCATTTTCATTTAGAAGGATCAAAACCAACAGGATAAGTGGTTCAAATATACAAATTTAAATTTGATTTGAATTGATTTGATTTGATGTATTATTGTCACATGTATTGTTATACAGTGGAAAATATTGTTTCGTGCGTGCCGTACAAACAAAACAGAATGTTCATAGAGGAGGAAAGGAGACAGTGCAGAATGTAGTGTTATAGTCGTGGCTAGAGTGTAGAGAAAGATCAACTTAATGCAAGGTAGGTCCATTTAAAAGTCTGACAGCAGCAGGAAGAAGCTGTTCTTGAATCATTTGGTACATGACCTCATAGGTGATGCATTTCGGGAGAAAGAATGTGGGGGGGAGGTATTTGATAAAGGGTAGACCTATTAAGAGTATAGAAACGCAGAGGGACCTGGGGGTGCAGGTGAACAAGTCTCTGAAGGTGGCAGAGCAAGTGGAGAAGGTTGTGAAGAAAGCATATAGTATGCTAGCCTTTATAGGAAGGGGTGTAGAGTACAAGAGCTGGCCTTTAATGTTGCAGTTGTATAAAACGCTGGTTAGACCTCATTTGGAATACTGCGTCCTGTTCTGGTCGCCTTACTACCGGAAGGACGTAGAGACTCTGGAAAGAGTGCAGAGGAGGTTTACCAGGATGCTACCTGGTATGGAAGGTCTGAGTTACGAGGACAGGTTAGGCAAATTGGAACTGTTTTCCTTAGAAGAACCTAGACTTAGAGGAGATCTATTAGAGGTGTACAAGATTATGAGGGGTGTAGATAGGGTAAACAGGATTAAACTTTTTCCTAAGATGGACTCGAATAGCACGAGGGGTCACGGGGTTAGGGTGAGGGGGGTAAGGTATAATTTGGATGCTAGAGGGAGTTTTTTCACACAGAGGGTGGTGGGGGTATGGAATGCGCTGCCAAGTAAAGTGGTGGAGGCAGGTACTCTGGAGTTATTTAAGAAATATTTAGATGGGCACATGAACAGAATGGGAATGGAGGGGTATAGAAAACTGATTTAAAATAGGGATCATGAGCCTTGGGAGTCCCTGGGAAGTGTGTAAATAGATGATGATATTGATGTACTTGTTTTTATTCTACAGGTGCTTTGGTCCACCTTGTTGTCTAACGAGGGGCATACATGCGATGGGTCGTGAGAGGGCTGCTCTTGGATCTTTTTCGAGAGTATCCTAGTGCTTCACGTCGTTAGTGTACGCTTGACCTGGACCATTTGATGGGCAACACGACAGCTCAGTGACTATCGCTGTGCTGTGCAGATACATGGATTTGGGCCTGTGTCTGTGGGGGTTTGCGCATTCTCCCCGTGCTTGCGTGGGTTTTCTCCGGGTGCTCCGGTTTCCTCCCACATCCCAAAGATGTGCTCTTAGGCTAATTGGCAAAACAAATTCTCCCTAAATTGTCTCAAATTTGGTTTTTAATCCATAGAACTATAAACATAGACAGGGATCACAGGTAGAGGTGGGAACATTGGGGTGGCGGCGCGAGCTCATTGGGCCGAAGGGCCTGTTTCCTGTGCTGTTTTGTTCTTTGTTCTTTGTTCTTATTTTTGTACCTTTCTCCCGAAAGAAGAAGGTGGAAGAGAGAATGTCTGAGGTACATGGGGTCCTTAATTATGTTGGCTGCTTTGCCAGGGTAGTGGGAAGTGTATTTAGAATCAACGGGTGGGAGGCTGGTTTCCATGATGGATTGAGCTACACTCAAAACCTTTTTTAGTTTCTTGCAGTCTTGGGCAGAGCAGGAGCCACACCAAGCTATGATACAGCCAGAAAGAATGCTTTCTATGGTGCATCTTAAAAGTTGGTGAGAGTCGTAGCTGACATGCCAAATTTCCTTAGTCTTCTAAGAAAATAGAGGTTTTGGTGAGTTTTCTTAACTATAGTGTCAGCATTGGCTGGGGGGGGGGGGGACCACCAGGACAGGTTGTTAATGATCCGGACACTTGAAAATTAACCTTTACTAATCCATCCCCATCGACGTAGACAGGGGCATGTTCTCCTTTACACTTCCTGAAGTCGATGACAATCTCCTTTGTTTTGTTGACATTGAGAGAGAGATTATTGTTGCCACAACAGTTTACCAGATTCTCTATTTCATTCCTGTACTCTGTCTCACCATTGTTTGAGATCTGACCCATTATGGTGATATCATTAGCAAACATGAAAATCAAATTGGAGGGGGCTGAGAACACAGCCTTGTGGGACACCAGTATTGAGGATGATTGTGGAGGAGATGTTGTTGCCTATCCTTACTGATTACCCTTACTGATTCTGTAGTCTGTGAGTTAGGAAGTTCAGAATCCAGTCACAGAGGGAGGTGCCTAGGTCAAGTCACAGAGTTTGGAAATACGTTTTGTGGGAATAATAGTGTTGAAGGCTGAGCTGTAGTCAATAAAGAGGACTGTGACGTAGGTATCCTTGTTATCGAGGTGTTCCAGGGTTGAGTGCCAGAGAAATAGCATCTGTTATGCTCATGTTGTGGCAGTAGGCAAACTGTAGTGGATCCAGGTAGTTTGGAAGGCTGGAATTGATTCATGCCATGACTAATCTTTCGAAGAACAGAGCTTTTCCACCTGAAGCTACATTAAAACTTAATCACTTCCTCTCCTTGGCTCCTTTCTCTACTGTCCATTATGCTCCTTATAATGCTCAACACAATGGTTTTCAACTTTTTCCAAATAATGTGCATGTATTAACAAAAGTAATATATTCTTAAGTCAGAAAATACAGAAATACATAGTAATCAGGTATTTTAAACAGATGCAAAATGAGTGCTGTTTTATTATCCGCCAATGATCCTCCTTAACACTATTGCATCTGGGTGAATTTTTATACTTCCAGCACTAGATCTGCATGTATGTTATGTGTGTTAGGTATTCAATAGTTTGCTGTGTGACTCAATGTTTAATTTATTGCAGGACAATACAGCGATGACAACAGTTCCAAATCTACAACAGGTTTACAAACAGCACTTTTAAATACCTCAGAACTCATGGGGTTTTCTATACATACAGTCTCAGTTCACAGTCATATGTCTTACCAAAATCTTTTCAGTTTTTCTACCTTTCTAGATCCACACACAGACTTAAGCAATCAAGTACAGTATCCAAAGATCGGATTACCAGAATAACATAATCAAATATAGCTCAGTCAAACCATTGAACACTACAATCTCTTTCACCAACAGTGTGAAATTTTGTTAAACTGTGCATATTTTTATACTACAGACTTATGTTTTTTAGGAATTACATTAAGATGAACAAACTCATATCAGTTGGGAATCATAGTCACCAGTAGAGTAGGATTATCATATTTTTGAAGTGTAATCTGGGAGATACACAGGCCAATATTTACTCCTACTATCTGAGGCTGTGCAGTACATTCTAATTTGACTTCAGGGGTATCCCCAGGGCCTGGTATGAGTCACTGCTCATTATGCCGGTGACAGCCATTACTCAGCGAATTTGAATCTGGGGCTAATTCTGTTTAATGAAATTTCATAGAAAGACTGTGCATGATTTGGGGGAGGGTTAGAGCATGCTCATTGTAGTCACAGTGCATAATTTCCTTGACATTTGGGAGCAAGGTTCATTCATGCAGAACTATCCAAGGATATTGCCAGGGAACCCAGTACACCTTTCAGGGAATATCCCGACCATCATATTGTTCCCCTACAGTTGATGTGAGCTGTTTTTTCTGCTTCTCTGGCTGCCTTTGAACTCTGCTCCCAGATATGAAAGGGGAGCATTTTAACTCGGCACAACACCAGATGATTGTATTAAGGAAATTCTTGTGGAGGGAAGTATCGCTGTTGATTTGATATTTTACATAAAAGCTGCTGCAGGTTTCATTCCTCAAAGTCAGTAGTTTAGCATGTTAAGTAGTCCATCAACAGTGGAGTGTGAGTGGAGCAGTGATGACTGTTATAAATCTTCTCCTGGCACACTGACCTCTGAAGAAATATTTAATTTCATTCCAATTTTAGCAGAATAGTATTGACATAATGGCATGAAATTAACTTGGTATACATTTACTGTGCAGCAGGTAGATTGTTAATCAGCTCCACCATTTCACGGGGAAATGTTTTTGAAGTAATTCACATGTAATACAGATGTGAATTGTAGAAAACAGTGTTTCAAAATCAGGTCTATCTATCAGGGACAGAATAAAAAGAAATCTCATTTATTAAATAGCAGCACTATCGATTAGCAATTGTCATGTTGCTGCTTGGAAATGGATTGCTTTTCCTCTACTGTGAAGCACTCCAACATTACTCGCTATTAATTCGGAGGAGACTATTTCATTTCATAACATGTTAACTCTTTAGCTTTTCTAAAATTTCATTCACAGCATGTGGGCTTCGCTGGATACATCAACATTCATTGCCCATTAATTGCTCTTTTTGAACTGCTGCTGCCCATGTGGTGTAGTTACACCCACTGTTAAGATAGGAGTTCCAGTGTTAGTGAAGAAAAAGTGATATAATTCCAAGTCAGGAGGAGTGGTTTGGAGAGGAACTTTCAGATGGTGTTCTCATGAATCTGATGCTGTGTCGTTCCAGATGGGTGTTGGTGTGCTTTTGTCAGCCTTGGTGAGTTTCTGCTGTCTATCTTGTAGATGGTACACACTGTCATTACTGTGTGTTGGCGGTGGACAGAGTGAATATTTGTGGAAGCCAATCAAGTGGGCTGTTTTGTTCTGGATGGTGTCAAGTTTCTTGCTGTTGCAGCTGAACCCATCCAGGCAATAAGTCAGTAATCTATCACATTCCTGACTTGTGCCTTGTAGATCTTGACAAACTTTGGGAAGTCAGGAGGCAAGTTACTCACTTCACGATTCCTAGCCTCTTACCTACTCTTGTAGTCACACTATTTATATAGTTAGTCCAGTTCAGTTTGTGCTCAATAGTAACATTAGGATATTGACAGTGGAGGATTCAGTGATGGTAGTGCCATTAACTGTCAAGGGGTGATGATGAAATTCTCTTTTGTTGGAGATGGTCATTGCTTGGCACTTGTATAAAGATGTTACTCATCACTTGTCAGTCCAAACCTGGATATTATTCAAGTCTTGTTGCATTTGGATAAGGATTGCTCCAGTACCTGAGGAATCATGAATGCTGCTGAACATCATGTAGTCATCAGTTCCTGTCGTGCCCTCCTGCACTCTTCATTCAACCAAGATTGATCCCCTGGCTTGGTGGTAATGGTAGAGTGAGGAATATGATGGGCCATCAAGGTACAGATTGTGGTTGAGTACAATTCTTCAGCTGTTGAAGACCCACAGTGCCTTATGATTTCTCAGGATTGAGCTGTTAGATCTATTTGAAAATGATTTGAAAAAGAAGAAGAGTTTCTGCCACCAGAGTTCTTGATCCCGAGGAAAACCCCTGCTGCCAGTTAAGTGCCTGACGGGCACAGAATGTGATGGCCTTTCCAAAGAGAGACAAAGGAGAGTGGGTGAGAGTTCCATGTTCATTCCATTAAATATCATTCCTAGAGTTATAATGGCTTACTTTGGAGAAATGCTGTCTTACTGGAGATGAGGGTGTTGGATTATGAGGAGAGACTGAATACACTAAGTTTGTACTCTTTGGAGTTTAGAAGGCCGAGAGGGGATCTTATAGAGACATATAAGATAATGAAGGGATGGATTGGGTAGAGGTTGAGAGACTCCTCACACTTAACAAAGGTAGCAGGACTGGAGGGCACAGCCTCAAAATTAGGGGAGGGGGGGGCGGTTCAGATCAGAGTTGCGGAGGGGTTTCTTCACACAGAGGGTGGTGAATCTTTGGAATTCTCTGCTGGATGAGGTGGTGGAGGCTTCCTCACTGAATATGTTCAAGTCAAGAGTGGATAGGTTTTTGATTGTCAAGGGAATTAAGGGTTATGGGGAGAAAGCGGGAAAGTGGAACTGAACCACTGCAGATCAGCCATGATCTTATTGAATGGCAGGGCAGGCTCGAGGGGTTGGAAGGCCGACTCCTGCTCCTATTTCTGATGTTCTTAAAGGGAATATGATTGACGTTTGTCAAGATTTGAATTGGACTCAATCTGCTGGTTAGGGTATTGGGGTTATATCGAAATGATAAGCCTAGCATCATGTCCATTGAATCAAGAGATAAAGATTTATGTTAGGTGTGAGGAAATAATTATTTATAGTTATTGTTCTCTCTAACAAACTGCTGAAAGATGTATTGATAAGTAGTTATTTCAGTCTTTAAAAGTAACTGTGATAATTCCTGAGAGAAAAGGTTCACTTTGTTTTGAGGTGAGGTTATGAATGATGGGCTCCCACAGCCACTTAGTTCTTGTCTATTTATGTTATGGAGCTGGAAAGATATTTTTAAATTCTTTTCCTAATTGCCATAATTGTTTCCTGTCTTTTTGCCTGTTCCAAGAGATGTTTGGCGAAAGAATGAATGATGTAAAAGGTCACAATGTTGTTTAGATGACGCTGGGCTGATGGATTTATATTACATTTTTGGCTGTGTCTTTTTTCCTTTCAAGAGACATTGGCATCGCTGGCTGGCCACCATTTATTGCCCACCCCTAAGTGCCCTTGCACTGAGGGGCTTGCTGGTTTGTTTTAGAGGACAATAAAGACTCAGCCACATTAGATCTGGAATCACATATAGACTAGATCAGCAGATTTCCTTACTTCAAAGACAATAGGGAACAAATGGGTTTTTATAACAATAGATTCATGACCATCAGTCAACATTTGAAATCTAGGTATTTATTGAATTCAAATTTCATGTGATTCACGTGTGGGTCCCCAGAGCAATACCCTGGGTTGCTGGATTACTAATCCAGTGACAATACCTCCCAGTGCAGGTGTTGCACTTGCTGCCCAGGCAGTTGCAGTGCCCATGACATTACTGCCAGCTGCCTGTATCAAACTGCACTGTTTTCATTGTATAAAGCTTTTCCACAACCCCTCACTCCCACCCCATCACAGCTTCACTCACCCACTCCCCAAGTGAAGCAATGAGGCAAGTGACAAGAGAATGTCAGGGCAAGGATGGGGGAAGGACAGTGAAGTAAGGAAAGTAGTGAGGGGAACAGCAAGTGTAGTGGCAGTTGAGGGGCAAGGGAGAGGAAGTGAGGGAGATGGCAAACGGGACAGCTAGCAATTTATAACTGAGAGGAAGTGAGAAGGTGGCAGAATGTCCATGGCACTGACTTCCTGTTCCAGCGTGGTTCAGGAAATAGGCAAATAAAGGCAATTTTGTGCCTTTACATATTGTCAGACATTTATTTAAATTATCACCTTCAGGAGAATGGAAATGAGTTAGTATTTCAAAATCAACTTTAAGCGGGTGCTGCTGAACTAGCCATTCTTCACTTCTGATCAAAGGTTATGAAACAATTTATGGATACAGTGATGTTTATCAGTGAGATGAACCAAACTCACTTTACTTTGAACTCTTTTAGTCAGAAAGAGAAGGCTTTCACTCCAATCGAAGGTAAACTCACTCCCTTCTTCTTGATATATAATTTCTTTGTTGTAACTCATTGGCAACCCAATCTTCTAAAATTTGATGTATATTCTCATTAGGAATTCATAAAAAAACAAGCAGCCATTCTGTAATTCCACCTATTTTGACTCTGTTAACTCTGGAAGAGTGAAATCTGCTGCTGTCATCTATTCAGCAAGCAAAGAATTTTATTCAGAAACAAACTGAATGGCAACAGAAAAACCTATTAGTTTGGTGATCATACAAAGAACTGTAATTCAGAGTTGGGGTGACAGATGGATTGCGGGGGGAGGGGGGCGCGCGGATGGGTTAACTCAGCTGGCTGGATGGCTGATGAGTAATGCCAAAAACATGGGTTCAATTCCAGTAATGGCTGAAGTTATTGATAAAGTCCCACCTTCTCAACCTTACCCCTCACCTCAAGTTCAGCCACCACCAGTCTGCTCTTCCCCACAAATGGGAGAGCAGCCGATGGTCATCTGGGACTATGGTGACTTTACTTTTAATAAACAGAATCTAAATCACACAAGCAAAGGATTAGAATGATTATAGATGATTTCTTAAGTGAATTTTCAAAAATTAATTGACTTAAGCTTTGGGCTCTCAGAATGAACTCCTGATAGGATTCATCTACTGGTGTACACAGACAACTACTTTTACCTTCATTATGATATGTCCTTATATCTCCTAGATTAATGATGTATTCAATTTTAATGAAATATTGTAGAATCATACAGGCTTACAGCATGGAAACAGGCCCTTCGGCCCAACTTGTCCATGCCTCCCAGTTTTTCCCATTAAGCTAGTCCCAATTGCCCATGTTTGGCCCATATTTATTGAAAACAATTACATTGCTGCCAAATACAGATAGTGTGCCACACATGTTGAGGCAGTCACTCTGCTATTTTTATTGCTATTTTGGAGGGCAGAGTGTCGAGTTGATGTGATTGTAAGGGAGTGTTGTACTATTGGAGGCAATGTCTTGCAGATAAGACATTAAATCAAGGATCCCTCTACCCTAACAGGTAGATCCAAAAGATCCTGTGGTACTATTTTAAAGAAGAACATCAGAATTATCCCTGGAATCCTGGCTGATATTCATCCCTTGGTCATTTTGGGATAGCACAGTAGCACAGTGGTTATTGCTGCCTCACAGTGCCAGGGACCCGGATTCAATTCCAACCCTGGGTGACTGTCTGTGTGGAGTTTGCATGTTTCTCTGTGCCCATATGGGTTTCCATCTTTCCTCCCACAGTCAAAGGATGTGCAGGTTTAGCTGATTGGTCATGCTAAATTGTCCCTTAGTGTCAGCGGGATTAGTAGAAAAAATATGAGGGGCTATGGGAATAGCCCATTGAAGTGGTGGAGGCTACCTCACTGAATATATTTAAGTCACAGGTAGATAGGTTTCTGATAGACAAGGGAATTAAGGGTTATGGAGAGAAATCAGGTAAGTGGAACTGATCCACTTCAGATCAGCCATGATCTTATTGAATGGCGGGGCAGGCTTGAAGGGTTAGATGGCCGACTCCTGCTCCTATTTCTTATGTTCTTAGAGCCTTGATGGGATTGAAGTGAGTAAAGACTCAATGGACCAAATGGCCTCCTTCTGCACTGTAGAGATTCTATGATTTTAAAATATAACATTTTCAGCACATTTCTATAGAAGTTAGAGACTTGAGGAAGATAGGTTAATGCGACATGCTAGCATAATATGGTAACAGTTTAGACAGAGGGTAATGACAACACTTCTTGGTGTAATGTGCTAATTTAACATGGATACTGTAAGCGGTGGGTAAAACAGATTCATGATGCATTTCTGTGACAGTACAATGATGTAACACTGTCACATGCTATACAGAGGATAGTATTGACTTGCATTCAGGAAGGGCACTGTAATTGAGGTTGCTGAGGATCACTCAAGGATTTGGCTTCTGGCTTCTCATCCCTTTCTGTTGTGATTGTGAAATACTGAATATCTATCATAACACGTTACCTAAGAAACTACCTCAGCTATGAAAAATCACAATTCTGAACAGATTGATGTGTCAGATTTTAAGAAGAATAATTGTGATGGCTTTTAATTCTGATCAATATGACACAATATGTAAATAATTCAGCTCAGGTGGTTTAAAAGGACAACTTTCTTCATGAAAGTGTATTTGCAAAATAACAACAGCAAGCATTTATATGAAAGAAAAAATAATAGCAATGTGCTAAATAATAATAAAAGCTAAATAACTACAAAAGTAATAACAGCACTACAGGCATTCCTGGATTGTAGTGGTTCAGGAAAACAGCTTTCCAGGGCTGTCCAGGGCAATAGATGTTGACCTAGTCAGTGAAGCCCACATCACATGAAAAAAACAGCTGTGGGAAATCTGAAATTAAAAAAAACTAAAATTGTTGTGAACGGGTCAGGCAGCATTTTTTGAGAGAACAGGCTTAACGTTCAGATCAATATGATCTTTCATATGCTCGTGCCTTTTATGCACTTGTGTAAACCTTTTCATACACTGTTTCAAGGTACTTTACAGGAGTGTTATTAATCAAAGTTAGATACATGTTGCACAAGGAAATAATTGGCAGCTGAACAACTGTTTTAGTAAAGGAGTAAATATTGAATTGCATCTTAAAGGTGAAGCTTACATCAACAAAGGAATAGACCAATGTTTCAGCAGCAGATGACCAGGGCTAGGCACAGAGTCAACAAAGTTACAAAAGTGCGAGTATCCTGGCCTTGTGTTGGGTTAGATATGTTGGTGGAAGTTCATCCAGAAGTCAGATCCATCACCCATTGCAAATGGTCTGGTTTTCTCTCAACTAGTGGCTAGGGAGAGCCGGCTGCTAACTGCTAGGGGTGCTAATGTGCATGTGTACAAATGTACACAGTGCACCGCCAGATCTGTTACTCTCCCTCACTCCCACTGATTACCTCCAGGACAACGCCCACTCCAGACAATCACTGGCCTCGATATCTCCCCTTCTACTTCCCATTGGCCCCACTAACCCTCTCCTCAGCTGATCACCACTCTGGCCAATCCTTGATGCAAAGTATCACCTCCTGTCTCCTCATCATGGGTCCATCCCTTCAGTCCATACCCCCTTGGCACTGCCTGCTGCCACTATAGGACACTGCCCTCTATTCCCTTCCTCCCCTCATGCTTGTCTGCTTTCTCCTTAAATGCATCTATACCATTTGTTTCAACTACACCCATGACAGCAAGTCCCATAAATCATCACCACTCTCTTTCAGTAAAGACATTTCTGAATTCCTGATTGGATTTCTCGGTGACTATCTTATATTTAATTGTGTTCCTTCCCACATTCTCTCTGCTTACTGAAACCTTTCATCATTTTAAGACCGTTATTAAGTCACTCCTCAGCCTTCTATTTTTCAAGAAAAGAGACCCAGCCTGTCACATTTCTGGTATCATCATTGTAAATCTTCCTTGTCCACTCTCCAGTGCCTCCAAATCAATTCTATAACATGGGGGTCAGAGTTGCACAGAACTTTTACCAAACCAAGGATCAATGCAACTTCCACATAACTTCCTTACTTTTCAATCCTATTACAAAATGGAATGTTGGATTTGCTTTCAAATGACCTTGCTAACTTATGGTGGAACCTTTAGTGATTGGTATATTATATACTCTGAGATCACTTTGTTTCTCTCCCCCAATGAGAGTCTTATCTTTCAATAGTGACCTCCCTATTCTTCCTACCAAAATGTACTGCCTCACATTTGTCTGTGTTGAACTTTGGCATTATTTGCCCATTCTGCAGGTTTATTAATGTCCTCCTGTAAATTGTTTCAGAACTTCTCAATATCGACTATTTCCCACTTTGTTGTCATCCAAACATTTTGAAACTATGGCCATAATTTTTCAGCCGTTTGTGCCAGTGGGATTTTGCAGTATTGCTGATGGCGCACCCCCGCTGTGGGTTTCACAGCAGGAAACCCCGGTAACAACAGTGGGACCAGAAAATCCCACCGCTGACCAATAGCAGGCTGCATCTGCCGCCGCCACACATGGCGAATCCGGCCTGTGTTTTTGTTTCCAATGACAATATAAATTGTGAACTGCAGTGGTCCCAGCACCGAGCCTTGGGGAAGTCCAGTTCTCATCTTCTACCTCTCTGAGGCCAGGATATTTCGGCTCACTGTGGGCATCATTGTGAGTGGGACAAGAAAATTTGGAGAGAGGCCAAAATGTACCCATCAAATCCACGGTCGGGACTATCACTGGTAGGGATGGAAAATCCCACACTGAGTAACTTTTTTTATTCATTTATGGAATATGGGCAGTTCTGGCTGTCCAGCATTTATTGCACAGTTGCCCTTGAACTGAGTGGCTAGCTGGGTTATTTCAAAAGGCAGATGAGAGTCAGTGATATTGCTGTGGCTCTGGAGTTACACGTAGGCCAAACTTGGTAAGGATGGCAGATTTCCTTCCTAAAAGACATTAGTGAACCAGATGATTTTTCTGATACAGACAGTGGCTTCATGCTCATCAGTAGATTCTTAATTCCAGATTTTTTTTTGTTATTGAATTCAAATTCCACCTTCTGCCGTGGTGGGATTAGAACCTGGATTCCCAGATTCTGGATTAAAAGTCTAACGTTAGTACCATGAGTCCACCACCTCCCCGATGTTTTATTTCCACTCTCTGATTTCTGTTTGGAATGATGTGGAGATACCGGTGTTGGTCTGGAGTAAGCACAGTAAGAAGTCTCACAACACCAGGTTAAAGTCCAACAGATTTATTTGGTAGCACAAGCTTTTGGAGCACTGCTCCTTCATCGGATGAACGCAAATTACGTTCACAAACAGGAGGGCATATATAAATACAAACTCAACTTACAAGATAATGGTTGGAATGTGAGTCTTTACAGGTAATTAAGTTTAAAAGTAAAGTCACAATGTGAGTAGAGAGAGAGGGTTAAGCACAGGTTAAAGAGATTTATATTGTAACAGATCATTGTCCGCAGCAAACTACCCAGCCTTCAGGAGAACACCACACAACCCTGCCACAGCAACCTCTGCAAGACATGCTAGATCATCAACACGGATGCCTTTTCAAAATCCAGATAAATTACATCTGCTGCATTGCACTGACTGCAATGTGTTATAGAGAAGCTGACCAAAATGCACCTTTCTGGTTTCTTTATGTATTTCAGCAATGGACCAAAAGGGTCAAGTTTCATTTTATATATTGTTGCTTTGAATGAGTTTGAGACACTGAAATAAGGGGCGTGAACCATCTTAATGTCTTTGGCTGAAGTTCAGTGACAGCTTACTGATAGGGACAGCAAGACACCAATGGGTTTGGCAGGATAAGCAGGAGAGAAAGGACCCTGGAGAGGATCACACAGGAGGAAGCAGCGTGTCGGCATGTTTCTGCAGAGGTTGGAAAACCTGCTCTTGCTTCTCACGGCTCCACCAACATGAAAGAATATCAAATTTCCAGCCGTGTTTGAAGAAGAATGTTGTCACTGTTTTCTAACCAGTGAAACAGGTTAGAGAAAGTTCAGTGCTGCATCCTATCCTGTTGCAGGTCTCAGTAGCATTCCTGTGGAGAGGCTTTGAGAAGGGGCAGGACAATAAGGTCAGATTAATGCAGGAAAACAAAATCACATTGGGTGCTGGCTGTCCGGACCTCCTTTAAGTGAGTTCATGGGAGCAGTGAGAAGGGATTTCCTGTTTTTCTCGTGTCCACAGCTGGTGAATATCCTGAACAATCTAGGAGGCAGAAATTTAGATTTTGAAAAGCCTCAAAAAGGATACAAACAGGAATGATTTAAATTTTTCTACTGTATTTATCACCTAAGTGGTATAACAGGCGGACATAGCTTTGTGATTGTTATTTCTGTTTAGAATAAAGGAGATGATGGATTTTCTTGTTGCTCTGATGGTCAACAATACAGTTAACTGAGGTTATATTATATTTGTGGGTTCTTGTAAGTTTGTCTGGACATCGTGCTGTTCTAGTTGAGAAGCAGCCACTGTTATGCTAATCTGAACCGGCCTGTCTTATGTTACTGGAGGAAGTCAAAAGCATTTACTAACTATCAAACAGGCACGAAAAGTAGCATGCTCCCAGAGTGTAAGCACTAACACTTTCCACAGTGAAATACTCATCATCAGTCCTGCAGGTGAAGTAAATTTTAGTCTGCTGCACTCAAGTTTCAGGGGAAAAAAAGTCTTTTAAATAATACATTAAATGTTGTTTCCAAGATTATAATTGGGTGCAAGTTTTGCTTACCTGGAACAGCAGAGATAGTTAACTTTATGGTCCAGAGTTTCCACTCCATTGTCCTGGTTTATTTTGTGCAATTGTCCCAAAATTAGCAAAACTAGTGCAAAGAAAAAGGTGCAGAACTTTAAGTACAATTTGCATTCAGTGTATATTTATCTTTTTGAGTACATTTTACAGCCACATTGGCCCTGATTTTACCAGCACACCTATCCCAAAATCGGGTGGGCAAGGCTTGCGAAATGGCATTCTCTATTGGCCTTGGGCACAATCCTAAGAGCTTGAAGCCGGCGTGCTGATAAAATTCCGACCATTTAAAATCATTACAATCTTTTTAAAAGCTGACTCAGAAGCTCACTACTGACACCTATAGGAATTTTCAGATGTTGTACACCCTCCCCCCCCATCCCCCACAACCAGCGAATCTCCACTCATTGCCATGGGACTGGAGAATCTCAGCCGCGGGAGAGAATTCCAGACAATATAAATGTTTTTATAGATCTTTTCAACCATCTTCAGTTATTAAAAGTCGGTACCACCTACTCATAGATGGTAAATAGGACACATACTCAAAATGGTTATTTCTGTGATATAACAATTTTCTCTGTATTACTTTATAAGATGTTGAGAGGAATAGATAGGGTGGATTCTCAGAGTCTATTTCCCAGAGCTGAAATGGTCACTACGAGAGGACACAGGTTTAAGGTGCTGGGGAGCAAATACAGAGGAGATGTTATAGGTAAGTTTTTCACTCAGAAAGTGGTGAGTGAATGGAATTGGCTGCCATTGGTGTTGGTAGAGGCAAACTCACTGGGGTCTTCTGAGTGAGTACATGGGATTTAATGGGATTGAGGGTTATAGATAGGCCTAGTAGGTATGGATATGATCGGCGCAACCTGTGGGCCGAAGAGCCTGTTTGTGCTGTAGTGTTCTATGTTCTATGTTCTACTGTAGAGATGCCGGCGTTGGACTGGGGTAAACTCAGTAAGAGTCTGACAACACCAATTTTAAATTAGTGTTAAATTCTGTAGGATCTTCTTTACCAGAGAAAAGAAACATGATTTCATTTCAGTTGGAATACTTCACATTGCTAAAATCCTCTACATTGTAAACAAAATAACTTCTAAAACAAAGTACGCTTACAAATATAAAATAAATATGGTAACTTTCTCATACCTTCTGCTGTCTGCTGAGCCTCCTCATCACACATCCCAGCACTTTGATAATCCTAATCATTGTGGACCCTTCCTCTTGCTGATGCTTCAGTTTGCTGTCTACGGAGCTGCCTAACTCATCAACCCTTGGATTTGCAGCTTCTCTGCTCTTTGACTCATTCTCTCAGTGCTGATCCTCACAACCCCTGTTACCCCTAGAATCGCCCAACTTCCCGATACTTTTCCTCACTGAACCCCCCACTCTCCGGCTCCCCTGTTCACAGCTTCCCTCTCCTGAACTCCCACAGGAGAGAGAGCTCTAGTGAGAAGTGGCGAGGTGCAAGAAGAACAACTTCAATTTGGGCGCGTTTGCAATCTGATTCACCACTTTTGGGTCAGAAGTCTCCATTCTCACCTGGGTTTTAAAGCCCACTGTGAGTGGCCATCCCATCCACACATGCGTGGAGTTTCAAGTTTAATTTTATTTATTAGTATAACACGTAGGTTTACATTAACACTGCAATGAAGTTACTGTTAAAATCCTCTAGTCGCTACACTCTGGCACCTGTTCGGGTATACGGAGGGAGAATTTAGCATGGCCAACAAGCACATCTTTTGGACTGTAGGATGAAACCAGAGCACCCAGAGGAAACCCACGCAGACACAGGGAGAAGCTGCAGACTCCACAAGGTGACCCAAGCCGGGAATCAAACCAAAGTCCCTATCACTGGAAGGCAGCAATGCTAACCATTGTTCCACTGTGTCATTCTATTGGGTATCTGTTACCAGGAGATATCTGATCAAAAAAAGGCGGGGAGCTGACCACACACTCATTTGAAGAGAACTTGCCTTTGCGAACCCAAGTTGCATCTCCTGCTTCTTGCAGCTTATCTTCAAAGCCTGCATTCACAGCGAGGGTTCAGGAGAAGGAAGTGATGAGCAGAAAGTCAGGAAATGGAAGGTCTGGCTGGAGCAAGGATTGGCAAGAGGGTGTTTTACAGAGTGACAGAGGCAGCAAGTCAGAGGGTCAGCACTGAGAGGGTGGGTTAGGGATCGAGAGAGGCTGCTGCAAAATGGAGCTGACGAGTCACATGTCCCAATGTTAGACAGGCTGGAAATGATACAGCCAAAGATGTTTAACCAAGGAGTTACCTGGGCAATTTTTCATAGGCATCTCAAGCCTTTTGGCTAACATCAAGTCTCACATGAAGCCCAAGATAGGGTACAATGCCTCATCCTATCAGCTCGGACCTTGTTTGTCTCTCTTGTGGGGACCATGAATTGGATTCAACTTGAATTTGAATTTATTTTGGATGGAATAAAAAAATTGGACCAATGTTTAAAAAAGCCCAGAAGAACAGGCCCCATTAAATGATCGATCTTGAGGTGAAATAACTTTAAACAAGGTAATATTAACTGGGGACTTACTGCATTTTGTACATTCTCACGATACTGTTTTGGTGCAGATTGTATATATGGTGATAAGTTTAGTCTTAAATTTATGCTGAAACTCAAGAAAATAATTTTCAAAATGACACACTGTGATACCCAATGTCATAACTCTCCCCCATTATCTTTGACAATTTTTACAAAGATGGCAAACTCCAATACTTCCTTTCAGTTTGAGCCTGCAATTTAATTTCTTGCTCCACCAAAAACATATCGAGTCAATTAGAGACCCACTAACTTACATAAAAAGGCTATATATGATAATTGACCTCACTAAAACCTAATGATACGGTTGAACAGTCTGGTAATTATTTCCAGTTTTACAGTACCTGTTTCTTTTCTAGTTTTATATTCTTCTGAAGGTACTAATTCACGCTCGATTGTGGCTCTGCAATTATTCGATTGCAGTAACTCCAAAAGACATGTTGGTTCAGTGTATTGGCCATGCTAAATTCTCCCTCAATGTACACGAACTAGTGCCAGAGTATGGTGACTGGGCAATTAGAGATAGCCAACAAACTAGTGGAATTCCACAGGGATCAATGCACTAGTTTGTTGGCCTCAACTATTTACAAACTTCATCAAAAATTTGGATGAAGAGACTATATGTATAATGGCTAACTTTGGTGATGGCACCAAAACTAGGTAGGGAATTAAGTTGTCAAGAGGAAGTGAAGAGACTGTAAAGGGATGTAGACAGGCTAAGTGAGTGGGCAAAAAATTTGGCAGATGGAGTATACTGCAGGAAAATCTGAACGTGTCCACTTTGACAGGAAGAATGAAAAGGAGTATACTATTCAAATGGGGAGAGATAGCAGAACACAGTGGCACAGAGGGGATCTAGATGTTTTGGTGCATGAATCACAAAATGTTAGTATACAGGTACAGCAAATGATAGGAAGGCACATGGAATGTGGTCATGCATTGCAAAGGGAATGAAAAGTTAAAGTAGGGAAGTTGTATTGAAGCTGTTCTGAGCCTTGGTGAGGCCATGTCTAGATTGCACTCTGCACTGCCCACCAGGCATTGGGCAGTGCCAATAGATCATGCCATGCTGGGGCAGTGCTTAAAATGAGGGAGAGGGGCCATTATGGGACAGGGCCTAAGCAGGGGTGGTAGGACCATGATGGGGCAAGGCCCAAGGGGATATGCAGGAGTCAACTGCACACTTTGCAAATGGCGATCAGCCAGAATGAAGATTAACCCAGCTGGAGGTATGATCGGCCAGGGGTTTTGGGGGTTAATATCCAGGGTGTGGAGGACTGATCAGCTGGGGATGGGGG
This sequence comes from Sphyrna mokarran, assembly GCA_024679065.1. Taxonomy (NCBI): domain Eukaryota; kingdom Metazoa; phylum Chordata; class Chondrichthyes; order Carcharhiniformes; family Carcharhinidae; genus Sphyrna; species Sphyrna mokarran. Next base: position 133,401,514 of record JAGIQG010000004.1, on the reverse strand, counting down.
GTGCGATCGGCCAGAGCTGGGGGGGGAGGAGGTGTTATTCAGGGGTGTGGGATCCCTATCAAATAGCACCCTCTGGTGTGAGGAGCCGGCTTGCCAGCGAGAACAGACACTCTCCACTCCCTCTACTGGCAAAAATCAGACAGTGCCTGCACTAAGCAACATAAGATTTCATCTGAAGCCTCACCAAAAAGATAGATCTGTAACTCTCTTGTTTTCACACTCATTCAGCACTTAGAATCTTTTTTTGGAAGATCATCCCCATAGATTCCGTTTGACTGGAGCTAGGAAACAGCAAAGAGCAGAAAACTTTCATAGGAATTGTTTATAGGCCACCAAAATATAATGGTAATATGGGGCATGGTATAAATCAGAAAGTAGAGGTGTGTGTAAGAAGGATTACACAGTAATCACAGGTTACTTCAATCTACGTAAGTCTGGGCAAATTTAATTCGCACTAATGATGAGGAGGATGAATTTCTGGAATGTACGTGCAATGGTTTTCTACAAAAGGATATTGAGGAACTAACTAACAAACAGGCTACTCTGGATCTAGCATTATGCAATGAGAAATTAATAATTTAATTGTAAAGGAACCTTTGGAGAAATGTGATCATATTATGCTTGAATTTTACATGCATTTTGAAAATGATACAGTTCATCGAAATCTAGTGTTTTTAATCTAAACAAAGAAAATTGGAAGAAGATGTCTGATTATTGGAGTTGCAGATAGGGGCAAGTTGGCTGAGATAGATAGGGAAGTACATTAAAAAGTAGATGATGGTAGACAGGCAATGGCTAGCATTTAAAGAATTAATACATTGTTTGCAACATATCTATATTCCTATAATGTAAATAAAAACCTATAAGAAAAGAAATCCAACCATGGCAAACAAAAGAAGTTCATTATTGTGTTCGATCGAAGGAAGAGAATTATTAAATTGCAAAAATGATAGTAAGCCTGTGGATTGGGAGCATTTTAAAATTCAGCAAAGGATAAGGAAAACATCATTAAAAAAAGAGAATGCAAAATATGAATTTTGACTTGCATAAAAATGGACTGCAAATGGCTTTCATATTTGATTTGCTTAATATTGTTGCATGTATTTGTATGCATGATATACATTAAGGTAGACAAATTCCCAGGTCCAGATGGCATCTGTCCTAAATTACTGAGAGAGACAAGAGATGAAATTGCTGGGTCTCTAACAGAAATCTTTGTCTCTTCATTGGACACAGGTGAGATCCCAGAGGGTTGGAGGATGGCAAATACAGTCCCATTACTTAAGAAGGGTAGTAAGGATAACCTGGGTAATTATAGGCCGGTGAGCTTAACTTCCATAGAACATAGAACATTACAGTGCAGTACAGGCCCTTCGGCCCTCGATGTTGCATCGACCAATGGAACCAATTTTATGACCTTCTAACCTAAACTATTCCAATGCTATCCATATGCCTATCCACTGACCATTTGAATGCCCTTAAACTTGACGAGTCCACAACTGCTGCAGGGAGGGCATTCTACGCCCTTACTAACCTCTAAGTAAAGAACCCACATCTAGCATCTGTCCTATAACTACCACCCCTTAATTTAAAGCTATGTCCCCTCGTGTTACCCATCTCCATCCGAGGAAAAAGGCTCTCACTATCTACCCTATCTAACCCTCTGATCATCTTATATGTCTCAATTAAGTCACCTCTTAACCTTCTTCTCTCTAATGAAAATAACTTCTATGGTAGTGAAATTGTGGAGAAAATTCTTAGAGATAGGATCTATACACATTTAGAACTGAATAGTCTTATTAGCGATAGACAACATGGTTTTGTACAAGAGAGGTCATGTCTCACAAATTTGGTTGAGGTTTTTGAGAAGGTGACAAAAATGACTGATGAGGGAAGAGCATGGATGTCATCTACATGGATTTTAGTAAAGCGTTTGATAAGCTCCCTCATGGCAGGCAGGAGCAAAAGGTTAAATCACACAGGATAAAAGATGAACTAGCTACCTGGGTACAGAACTGACTTGGCCATAGAAAACAGAGCGTAGCAGTGGAGGGGTTTTTTTCTGATTTGGAGGTCTGTGACTAGTGATGTTCTGCAGGGCTCTGCACTGGGATCTCTGCTGTTCTGATGTTTGGGATATATATAAATGATTTGGAAGAAGATGTCTGATTACTGGAATTGCAGATAGTAATGAACATTGTCAGAGAATACAGCAGTATATAGAGAGGCTGGAAAATTAGGCAGAGAAATGGCAAATGGAATTTAATCCAGATAAATTTGTATATGGTATATGATGTTATGCAGAACGTTGGTTAGGTCACATTTGGAATACTGTGTCCAGTTCTGGTCGCCACACTACCAGAAGGATATGGAGGCTTTGGAGAGAGTGCAGAAAAGATTTACCAGGAAGTTGCCTGGTTTGGAGGGTTGTTCTCCCTGGAAAGACGCAGGTTGAAGGGCAACCTGATAGTAGTTATTAAGATTATGAAGGGCATAGATAGGGTGAACAGTTGGAAGCTTTCTCCCAGGTCAGAAATGACAAGCACAAGGGGTCACAATTTCAAGGTAAGGGGAGTAAGATTCAATACAGATATGTAGGGGATGTATTTTACAGAGGGTGGTGGGGCCTGGAATGTGCTGCCAAGTAAGGTGGTTGAGGCAGACATGCTAGGATCATTTAAGACTTATCTAGATAGCCACATGAGCAGACTAGGAATAGAGGGATACAAACGGATGGTCTAGCTAGAACACGTGATCGGTGCAGGACTGGAGGGCCGAAAAGCCTGCTCCTGTGCTGTATTGTTCTTTGTTCTTTGTACAGAAAAAGTATACTGTTCATAGAGTACATAGGGGAGAAGGAAAGAAGAAGGTGTAGAATATAACGTGCAGAGAAAGATCAATTTTGTACAAGATAGGTCAATTCCAATTTCTAGCAGGGAAGAAACTATTCTTAAGTTGGCTGATACATAATCTCAGACTCTTGTATCTCTTTCCCAATGGAAGAAGGTGGAAAAGAGAGTGTCCGGGGTGCTTACGGTCCTTAATTATGCTGGCTGTTTTGCTGAGACTTTGGGAAGTGTAAGTATGTGAAAAGGAAAAGATTAGTAAAGACAAATGTCCCATTTCAGCAAATAATGGAAATTTTATGATAGGTAATAAAGAATGAGAAAGAGCAATTAAACAAAATTAATTAATAAAGAAATTAATCCAAGGAAGATAGAAAAAAAAACTCCTTGAAATACTGGGAAATCAAAGGACAAGTGAGGCTGAGAATCAGAAGGAAATTAATATTAGTGAAAAAGCAGTGCTGGAGAAATGAATGGGACTGAAAGTTAATGAATCCTCTTGAACTGTTAGTTTACATCCCAGAGTGTTGACAGAGGTGGCTGTGAAGATTGGTGATCGTCTTTCAAAATGCCACAGATTCTGAAGTGGTGCCTATGGCAAATGTAACCCCACTAAAACAGGAGAGAGAGAGAAAACGGCGAATTATAAACCTAAGAACTTGTGATCAGTAGTAGGGGAAATTCTGGAATCTATTATTAGATATGTAGACACTTAGAAAATAATAGAGAGTTTGGGCAGAGTCAATATGGATTTAGGAAAGGGACACAACGTTTGACAAACTTGTTGGAGTTTTTTTAAGATGTTACTGGCAGAATAGATAAGAGAGAGCCAGTGGATGCAATGTATTTAAATTTTCAGAATGCATTTGATAAGGTCCATACAGAAGGACAGTGAGCAAAATTAGAGCTCGTGGGATGAGGGGAAATATACTGACATGGATTAAGGAATAACTTGATGGATAACTTGTCAGTTCTTTCACTCTTCAGTTTCATTTTCCCATTATTGCCATATTCTTCACACTTTTTTAACTGTAATGGTTTCTATTTGTTTTGATTCTATTAACTCTGCCAGCTTGTTGTCTGCCTGTGATAAAGCTATAACTTTTCTGTCTTCTGTATTGACGTTGTATACAATGATGAGGCAATGCTGTAGAAGCTATCTCAAAACAACATTCACATTGATCTCTGTGCTATATATTTATTTGCAGGTGCCTCAAATATAATCCTTCACTTCGAGAGTCAATATTTCCAGAGCTGGAGAGAACAAAAGAGCAAGCTGAAAGTTGGGAAACAGAACATTTTTCTACCCTTTGTGTCCAGATTTAAAATTTAGCTCTGACATACAGGAATAATACGATTAAATGCAGGATAAATACATCCTGCTGCAATAACACATGTTTACCTTACTCCCTGGAGTGTGGTTGCTATTTCCCTATTGTGACAGTTTTACTTGCCATTAAACTGTTTCACTAGACTCCCAGGTTTGCCAGGATTGTTATTATAGTTGAGCTTGGTATGAATTTCTGGCTGAGTTTCAAAAGGTCCAGAACCATTTATCACAACAGAGACTATGTTCACATTTTCATTGACTATTTTAAGAGGTTATTAAAGGATAATCTCTGTTTAATGTAATCAGTAAGAAAAATGTTTGCCTGTTTTTATAACAGTTTGACCACTCGGGGGGGTTTACATTTCTTTGAATATGTTTATAAATAAGTTTTTTTTCAGTAGGAATTGTGTTTGAAGAACAAAGAACAAAGAACAAAACAGCACGGGAAACAGGTCCTTCGGCCCAATGAGACCGCGCCGCCACCTCGATGTTCCCACTTCTACCCGTGATCCCTGTCTACGTTTATAGATCTATGCATTAGAAACAAATTTGAGACAATTTAGGGAGAATTTGTTTTGCCAATCAGCCTAAGAGCACATCTTTGGGATGTGGGAGGAAACCGGAGCTCCCGGAGAAAACCCACGCAAGCACGGGGAGAATGTGCAAACTCCCACAGACACAGGACCAAATCCATGTATCTGCACAGCACAGCGATAGTCACTGAGCTGTTGTGTTGCCCATCAAATGGTCCAGTCAAGCGTACACTAATGACCTGAAGCACTAGAATACTCTCAAAAAAAATCCAAGAGCAGCCCTCTCGCAACCCATTGCGTGTATGCCCCTCGTTGGACAAGAAGGTGGAACCTGTAGGATGAAAACAAGTACATCAATATCATCATCTATTTACACACTTCCCAGGGACTCCCAAGGCTCATGATCCCTATTTTAAATCAGTTTTCTATACCCCTCCATTCCCATTCTGTTCATGTGCTCATCGAAGTATTTCTTAAATAACTCCAGACTACCTGCCCCCACCACTTTACTTGGCAGCGCATTCCATACCCCCACCACCCTCTGTGTGAAAAAACTCACTCTAGTATCCAAATCATACCTTACCCCCCTCACCCTAAGCCTGTGACCCCTCCTGCTATTTGATTCCATCCTAGGAAAAGTGAGAGCTTTAATTGAAATTTAATTTTCTTTAATCTCCATTTGAAAGATATCACTCTTGTGGTGAGCCAAAAGTGGATACTGGATCAGTGGCCCTGCAGATTGTGTGGAGGCGTGGGGATGTGGGGAGTACAGAGGGTACATGGGGAATATACAAGGGAATTGCAGGTGGATGGGGGCTGAGGAGGGATGAGGGGTGAGGTTTTGAGGGCCTGATATTCATCACTGAAACAGGGTCAATTTCCCAGTAGATGGAAGCGGACCTGTTGGTTTAACTATCTGACACCTCTGTTGCGGCTTCAGGCCTGACCCTAGAAGTGTCAACAAAACTCCATCTGCCTCATTAGAATGAAAATATAATGAACATGATTTCTTTTAAAAGAGGCAAGTCTGATGGGTTCAGAAGCTTCCCAACTTGACTCTTTCATCTCTTCTGTAAAAATTTAACCCCTGGTCTCCCATTATTCAAACTCTAGGGATCAAACTACTGGCTCTTCTCTGATCTGCTTCCAACATTTTAACATCTCCCTTTGTCCTCATTTTGTTTATTCATTCATGGGATGTGGGTGTCACTGCCTAGTTCAGCATTTATTGCCCATCCCTCATGTCTTCGCTCTTTCATCTCCTTGCTAAGGGTTTTCTTGCCTCTTCTGATTTCTTAATCATCAAAGGCTATTAGTGGTTATTTGAGGCTGGTTGTGGATTTATCTGCGCATGCCATGGTTTGCAAGGTCACCACACGAGTATAAAAAGACAAAAAAATGGACTTCTGCTGAATTTTTACCAAGATCCAATATATGTGAGTAATGTGAAAAGCTGTTTATCACGGATGCCGCAGTTTCTGTTGGTTGTGACCCGTGGTTAGACCAAATTCAGTTGTAAGATTTTTCAAGTGTGGATACAATTTAAGAGCTTGTAGGATTTCAAATTTTGCTGCAAAACAAAGAATTTGCCAGTTTTGACAGGCTCTGCAAAATGGCAATGGTACGCTTCTTAAAGGAAAACGTTCAGCATTGGTTGCCTGGGTCGACTGTCTGCAAACTTATTTTGTTCAGCAGTTTGCTTTTCTGAGCGATGAGGTATTACAATTTAAATGTAGGCTTGTTATTTTCCAAGTTGGACAGTTGAGACATTCCTAAGGGATTTCAATTGTTTTGATCTTACCAATTCAGAAACCACATGTTTGAGATTCTGAGTAAGGGTTCAGGTTTTAACGAAGGGTTAGGATCAAATAGCATTTCTAACAGTGTATTAGAGGAAGAGTTTTCAGACTTGCTGCAGCCTGGAACGTTTAAAGATTTAGGCTTTGCAGGCTCTGTGGATTCCATGCTCTGAAGCTAGGCATCCAACGTAGTCTTCTGCTGCAATAGAAATCTCTGCCTTCAGCTTCCAGTTTCTTTCCTTTGGAGCATTTCTTGGTGAATTTTCCCAGTGTCTTCAGCTTCTGTTGGATGCTTGTCTAGGTCAGAATTTCCATTGAATTTTTTTTAATTTTCTTAGTCTTTCAGCATTTTAGTGAAGTTAAGGGTTTTTGATACTTGAACTTCCACCATGTTGGAAGGGCACTGTTTATAGAATAGTGTTTCTTAAAGAAGCCTTCATAATCTTTAATAAGTTAACAATAAGTCTTTGTTAACTATTTGTAACTATATACATATATAAATAATAAAGGATACAGGCAAGGTAATATCTCCATGTCTACGTCTTCGCTCTCCTCTCTCTGCTCAGTGCCACACTGACCCTAGCTCTGGATCATGTGCTTTCTTACATTACTACACGGGCAGTACTGTACTCAGTATCACATTAACCCTTTATTTTCCTGTCTGTTATACGACACATCTTTTTATCTCAGCACTATTGAAACTTAGTAATTAGATGGGCACATGAATAGAATGGGAATGGAGGGATATAGAAAACTGATTTAAAATAGGCATCATGAGCCTTGGGAGTTCCCTGGGAAGTGTGTAAATAGATGATGATATTGATATACTTGTTTTTATCCTACAGGTGCTTTGGTCCATCTTGTTGTCTAACAAGGGGCATACACGCGATGGGTCGTGAGAGGGCTGCTCTTGAATTTTTCGAGAGTATCCTAGTGTTTCACGTTGTTAGTGCATGCTTGACCTGGACCATTTGATGGGCAATACAACAGTTCAGTGACTAATGCTGTGCTGTGCAGATACATGGATTTGGGCCTGTGTCTGTGGGAGTTTGCACATTCTCCCCGTGCTTGCGTGGGTTTTCTCCGGGAGCTCCGGTTTCCTCCCACATTCCAAAGATGTGCTCTTAGGCTAATTGTCAGAACAAATTCTCCCTAAATTGTCTCAAATTTGGTTCTAATGCATAGATTTATAAACACAGGCAGGGATCACAGGTAGAAGTGGGAACATTGAGGTGGTGGCGCAGGCTCATTGGGCCGAAGGGCCTGTTTCCCGTGCTGCTTTGTTCTTTGTTCTCTTTGTTCTTTGAAACCTCTTTTCAATGTACTTTTTCCTAATGTCCAGGCATAAAATAGGTTTGTAAAGAAAATCCTTATATATCGAATACCCAAAAATAAACAACGATCTAACAATAGTTCATTCGCAATTTAGAATTTGTTTAATATCAATACAAAGGAAGAAAAGCTTCTAATTCACTAGATACGTACACTGCTTAGAAAACCATAGTCTATATACTTAACCCCAGAACAAAGATTCTATTTGTGCGCATGATTGGTTCAGGTTTGACAGTTACATTTTCTAATGCTGAGTGCTTGCGGTGAAGCGACAAAGCACTACAGTGGAAAGTAATCTGGATGAAGCTATGAGGCTGACAGCAAAATGCCTCTGCAGTTTTGTTTCATGGATCAATTTTTCCCAGTCTCTGGGACAGTTGAGAGCTGATACAGCTTCTTCAAATAGAACATGCAAATTGATTGACATCTCTTTTTTCCCATGTCTCAAACGTAACCAGTGAATGTAGGTTTTCAGCCAATCTGAAGCTAGTCTGTTTCTATAGCAATCTCTTCTTTGTTATCACCGTAAGGTGTAATTCAGCCCATCTGGAGCCAATTGTATTCATTTTAGGATGGTACGATGGCACAGTGGTTAGCACCGCTGCCACACAGCACCAGGGACCTGGGTTCGATTCCTGACTTGGGTCACTGTCTGTGTGAAGGCTGCACATTCTCCCCATGTCTGTGTGGGTTTCCTCCGGGTGCTCCAGTTTTCTTCCACAATACAAAAGACATTCTGGTTTGGTGCATTAGTCGTGCTAAAATTCTCCCTCAGTGTACCCGAACAGGTGCCAGAGGGCCTGATTTTACCATTTGTTTTCTAAATGCTGAATCTGGGTACAACTGAGATCTGACTTGGAAACCTGTTCTCAGACGTTCCCATACACACTCATAGAACATAGAACACAAAACATAGAACGTTATAGTGCAGTACAGGCCCTTTGGCCCTTGATGTTGCGCCGATCAATGTAACCAATTTTATGACCCTCTAACTTAAACTATTCCAATGTTATCCATGTGCCTATCCACTGACCATTTGAACGTCCTTAAACTTGACGAGTCCACAACTGCTGCAGGCAGGGTATTCCACACCCTTACTACCCTCAGCCTGAAAGAAAAAACCACGGGCCTGAATTGCACTGTGGGAAAGGCTTATTGCACCCAAAATGCTGCTATTCCTATCGAAGCCTTCAACTGCGCATGTGCATTAAAAAAAATGTGAAAAATGCACCCCTGTAACATTGCTCCTGGGCTACAAAAAAAGGATAAAGTGCCCTGGGAGCAAAAGTGGGAGCGATGGCCCCCACAGATATCACCTCCTCTCCCCCGCACAATGTAACTATCCCACTTATCCACTCAGACCCCCCGTGCCCTCCCCACCCACTGATCACTCACAGAGTAGCAGCGGACCCCCCTGCTCCTGCCCCCTGTACCTCCCACCAGAGATCCATCTGGCCTTCATCCCTCCTGACCAGAGGATAATCGAGCCTCCCGCCTTCCCCCCAATCAGAGAATGATCTGACCTCCATCCTACACCCCCCCCTCCCCCACCACCAGAGAATAATTGAGTCTCTCTCCTCCCTCACCATCTCCCTTCCCCTTCCCAACCACTGATCTGAGTTAGTGGACTGTTGGAAGCTTTGAGCTTAACTCTTCAGAAGCTGGTTCGCCCAAAACAGACCTTGGGCGACTGTGTCTGTTTTGTGCCGAATTTGGATGGATGAGCGCGATGGTAAAGAGGGAGATGCTGGTAAAGTTGGACAGGCATTTTTGGATCTTGGTAAAGTGGGCATCTGTGTGGATGCTGTCATGAATTGTGCTAATCATCTCACACCCGACTTTACCAAGTGTTAGGTGCGACGTAATGGTAAAATTGGACCCGGAGTTTGGGGACTATGAGATTTTCACAGTAATTTAATTACCGTGTTAATGTAAGCCTATTTGTGACACTAATAAATAAGCTTTAAACTTTTATAATCCTTTTGTTCATGATATAAATTCTTTTTTGCAATATCTCCAGTGGAATAGTGTATTGAATCAGTAGCCAAGCTGTTGTATTAATTATACATGTTAAATGTGTTTGCATGATTTGTTCCTAATCCATTTAATGCCTGATTGATAGAAAATTATTCCACGTCAGAAAGTTGAGATTACTGCAAATGTATCTGATTGCAAATAGTTGGGACCAAGTTGATCTACAATGCCCAGTCACATCCAAGTGTTTCCTCATGTCTTTGATGCAGGGTGTATGTATGATGGGATCAAAAGATCAACAGACTCATCAGCAAAGAAAACAGATTCAGAGAAAAAGACAGGGAATGTCATTACCAACTGCAATAAATAGTTGGAAAGATGGGTGAAATACTACCTTGAGTTATACTTGAGGGAGAACACAGTCATCAAGGAGACTTTGGACACTGTAGAAAGCTGGATATGGGACACACAGTGGGGGAGCTTAGCAAACTATTGATATGTTTGCAATTCACAAACTCAAGGTGCTGCTGCTATCCTTCCTCAACTCAACAAGTAGCCTGAATCCCATTGTGACTCCATAACTGGAGTTCTCCAATCAGCATGGAGTCTGGCACAAGTAACAGAAATGTCGTAAACAAAGGAAATCATTATTTATTGCCTTCTTCAATTTCTGGAAGGCATTTGGCCATGTGAGCAGAGGTGACTATTTAAGCTGCTGGAGAAAGTGGGCTCAGTGCGATCTCCTCTTTCTGTGCCAACACGATGAGTACAGTCAGCTATGATAGGGCAATATTGGAACCCACAGGCTGGAAGTGAGGTCAAACTGGGTTACATTTTAGTACAGATACGCTCTTAGCATATTCTTCACATTGTTGCTGTCATATGCTTTCATGTCATCTACAGAAGGTATCTATATATTTACCAGAACAGATCTCAGGTGCAGGGTAACAGTGTAGCAATTCCTCACTGACACACTAACATTCCATACCAATCTATATCTTCTGGGGGAAATTAATAGACTCTTTCAAAGGTTTGAGTTGATGTCTGCATCAAGGAGATAAATGTCATGTCAGGTATTTTGTTGTACCGCCATCTATCAGTGTTGACATAATGATGCAGCAGGTTGTTGATCGCTTCACATATCTAGACTCCATAATTACCAGCAAGCTGTCACTTAATGTTGAAATCAACACATGCATTGGAATAGCAGAGTAAGAGAGACGATGATAGGTGGATAGACCTTGAATGGGAGATGAGAGGGCGGACCTTGGGAAGTGGAGTGATCAAACCTTGGGTTGAGCAGTTGGCTTGGGACTATTGGATGAAAGGGGGCTGAGGAGGATGAGGGTGGAGCTGGGAGGTTAGGAAAAAGCTTGAATTGTAATAGGATCAGAAAGGGATTTGTGAACGTATCTTTGTCTGAAACTTATTCAAAGTTACCCTGATTTAAAATAAACTTGGAATCACTGTAGAATCATAGAGTCTACAGTGCAGAAGGAGGCCATTTGGCCCATTGAGCCTGCAACAATAACAATCCCATCCAGATCCTGTCCTATCCCCATAACCCCACATGTTTACCCTTGTAATCCCCCTGACATTAAGGGGCAATTTAGCATGGCCAATGAACCTAACCTGCACATATTTGGACTGCGGGAGGATACCAAAACACCCAGAGGAAACCAATGCAGATACGGGGAAGATGTGCAAACTCCACACAGAGACCCAAGGCCAGAATTGAAACCAGGTCCCTGGTGGTATGAGGCAGCAGTGCTAACCACTGTGCCATCTTGCTACTCCGTTCCCTGAAAGAAAGAAGCAGAAAAGTCAGTTGGTTGGAATATATGCCAGCATTTCACTCAGTTAATCACTTCAGCTTTTGTGATTTAGTTTCCTTCGTGATGCTGAAAAGCTGGGCTCTGTAAGATTGACATAACTTGATGGGCATTCAGCTGCGTTTTACCCAAAAGAGGTTTATATGGAGAACCTCAACAGGAAGCAACAAAATCATTTTGAGACGTCTCCAAATGCCAAGGATGACTGGCTGCAGTGATAGAGATTTCTTTTAAAATGGCTGAAAAAAAGCATGTGGAGAATTCCAAATAATGACTCATCCTTGTGGCTGTAAGAATATTCTAGTAACATTTGTCAACGCAGCAGAGATGACATTTTGACAAGCATCCTGTGAAGACAACATTTTCACCTGATAGTCAATATTGACATTTGCATACTGGAAATGAGATTGAACCTCAGACCTGGGGTGCTGTGGGAGCCAGACTGGTTGTGAGATTGGAGAAAATTCAGTCAACTGGGATTCTCGCCAAAATCCTTATGTGAGACGCCAGAATGCAGGAACGAAGGCAATCAACAGCTTGTGACATTAAATATTATTCCAAGCAGAACATTCAAAAACCACCTATGGTTAAAAAAAAGCACTTAACATATCTCTTCATTGTCTTGGTGTTGATAGTCATAGAGATTTATAACATGGAAACAGGCCCTTCGGCCCAACTTGTCCATGCCGTCCATGTTTTTAAACCCTTAAGGTAGTCCCAATTGCTCTCATTTGGCCCATATCCCTCCATATCCATTGTACCTATTAACTATCTAATTGCTTTTTAAAAGATAAAATTGTACTCACTTCTACTACCACCGCTGGCAGCGTGTTCCAGACACTCACCACCCTCTGTGTGAAAAAATTGCCATTCTAGATACTTTTGTATCTCTCCCCTCTCACCTTAAACCGATGTTCTCTAGTTTTAGACTCCCCTTTCTTTGGGAAAAGAATTTGTTGATCTTAAGTAAATATTCACTAATGTTGATTCAATAATAAATCAAAATGAATAATCTATTTTTATTTTGTGAAAGCTCTGCGCATTTCTATCAGACCTCCTCTTAACTATCTCAATTCTATGAAACAAGAGCCAATTCCAATAAAACAAAGTCTATAAACCAGCTGATGGTATCTGGAAATTACTTTCAAATAGTTTAAATTCATTTTCACATGATGTATGCGTGCCTGGCCTTCCCATTGGATCTCATTAGTTTTCATTATGTATTTAATGTTTGTCAATGTTACATTGACTTTTTTTGAAATATTGATAGAAGATAAAGAAAGATTTGCATTTTTCTAGTGCTTTTCACAAGCATCAGGATGTCTCAAAGCAGTTTACAGCTGATGAAGTCCTTATTTGAGTGCAGTCACTATTATCATGTAGGAAAAGTGATGATGGAAGACACTTTATTGATAACCTTGCAATTTAATGTGGGATGCTGAAGAATGGGGAGGCATTGGCGTAGTGCATTATCATGAGACTATCAATCCAGAAACTCAGCGAATATTCTGGGGAACCGGGTTCGAATCCCACCACAGCAGATGGTGGAATTTCAATTCAATTAAGAAAATATCTGGAATTAAGAATCTACTGATGACTATGAAACCATTGTCACTTGTCAGAAAAAATTGTTCTGGTTCACTCATGTCCTTTAGGGGAGGAAATCTACCATGTTTACTCGGTCTGGCCTACATGTGACTCCAAACTCACTGCAATGTGGTTGACTCTCAACTGCGCTCAGGCAACTAGGGATGGGCAATAAATGCCAGCCAGCAACAGCCACATCCCACGAATGAACAAGGGAAGAGCTGTGTTTGCTGCCAACCCCACTGCCTCGCTGCCATATTTACGTAGCCTAGAACCATATTGGATCAAACTGGCAGCAGGATGTGATTTCATAGACCTGACACTGCTAGACTGAAATTCATTCAGTGTCAAAGTTAAAATAAAGCTCATGCACTATTTGAATGCAGAAGCAAAGGAGATTATTTAAAGCGGCAAACTAACAAACAGAAAATCTTGCAGTCACTCAGGCAGCATCTCCAAAGATGTACAGCTGAAATAAGTCAGCAGAGGCTGGTGTTCCTTATTTACGAACTCTATTATAGCTCATTGAGTGTTACAGGTTCTGTGTCAGCGTCCAAAGTGTCAGGAGGCCTGAAACTCTCCCACTTATATACACAGCAAAGACTCCCTGATTGGACACGAGATAGTAAGCTCAGTAAGGGAGTTCATAGTCCAACAGACCAACTTCAATGGCCTCCTGGGAATCATTACTGCAGGTTAAATGGATTGGCCATGCTAAATTGCCCTTAGTGACCCAGGATGTGTAAGTTAGGGGTATTAGCGGGGTAAGTTAACGTAAGCCCACCAATGCCTCTACTTTCTTAGATGACTAAAGAAACTTGGCGTGTCAGCCATGACTATCACCAATTTTTACAGATGCACCATAGGATTCTTTCTGATTGTATCACAGGTTGGTATGTCTCCTGCTCTGCCCAAGAATGCAATTAACTGCAAAAGATCATGAATGTAGCCCAATCCATCATACAAACCAGTTTCCCATCCATTGACTCTATCCACCCTTCCTGCTGCCTCAGCAAAGCAGGCAGCATAATTAAGGACCGTTCACATCAGGCATTCTCCTTTCCATCTTCTTCCATCGGGAAAAAGTTGCAAAAGCCTGAGGTCACGTACCACCCGACTCAAGAACATCTTCTTCCCTGCTGTCATCAGACTTTTGACTGGACCTACCTTGCATTAAGTTGATCTTTCTCTACATCCTAGCTATGACTGTAACACTACATTCTGCATTCTCTTGTTTCCTTCTCTATGAATGGTATGCTTTGTTTGCATACTGTGCAAGAAGCAATATTTTCACTGTACGCTAATACATGACAAAAATAAATCAAATCAAATCAAATCAAGATATGTGGAGTTACAGTGATAGGGTTGGGCCTTGGTAAGATGATCGGTTGAAGGGGTCTGTGTGGACTTGATGGGCCAAATGGCCTCTTTCTGCACTACAGGAATACCACCAGAATTTCCGAGTTGCAACATCAGCGACGCTTTTTTATTGTGAATTATGTAGAATGGCTGTTTGCCAATTATTGAATATGACTAAAATATTAGGAGGGGGAGCCAGTCTAGTTGTGATGTGAGTACCACTTTTGTTTGGTGCCCAATGTTTCAAAGAACATTGTTAGTTCAAATATAATTATTTCATTAATTTTCTGTCATTCGTCTGTAGTTATAAAATATTTCAAAATAAACCTAAGCACTGAAATTATCCTGTCCCGCTAGCCACCAGAATCGTAGCGTGTGAGGGGGAGGGGGGAGGTGTGTGAGGGGCAGGGGTAGTGGGACCATGGAAGAGTCTATTGACCCTGGCCATGATTTTCTGGGTTTGGGGTGAGCGTGAGTGGAAAATCCCACCCAAGATGTTAAGACCTGCGCATATTTCCTGCCTTCAAAACCCATCTTTTGGGTGCAAAAGAGTGAGGACTGCATGGACAGCTGCGCAGACATTGTGCAAAAACAAGGTTGTGCAGGCAATCACTGCAGTAAGATGTGAGAGTGAAAGAGTTGACTTATGGATGAAGCACTGTTCTTTCACTCTGAGAATGCAATCCGAACCAACATGATAAAGCAATGTTTTTCTGTAATGTCATCACCAAAAGAATGAAGGGAGGTGTTAGGATTTTTTTCCAAATGTTCTCTTAATACAAAGCAGGACAAATCCAACCCAGCCAGTTACCACCCATCAATCTATACGTCATCGTCAGAAAAGTGTTGGAAGATTCATTGATAGTGTTATCAGATACTGAAATCTATATACAGAAAGAACTGGACAACATTCAGGTTTTAACTGATAAATGGCAAGTTACATTCATGCCACACAAATACCAGGCAATGATCTCCCCCGACAAGAGAGGAACTAACCATCCCCACCTCACATTCAATGGAATTATCATCACTGAATCCTCCACTATGAACATCATGAGGTTTACTATTGACCAGAAACAGAACTGGATCAGCCGTATGGAGGATGTGGTTACAAGCACAGGTCAGAGGCTGGGAATTCTGGACAAGTAATTTGTCTTCTAAATCCCTAAATTCTGTCTGCCATCTACAAAGCACTAGTCAGGAGTGTAGAGGAATACTTTCCGCTTGATTGTAGTTCTAATAACTCTCCAGAAGCTTGACAGCATCCAGGACAAAGTAGCAGCCTGGTTGGCACCACAATCACCACGTTTACAAACATTTACTTCTTCCACCACAATTAAGAGTGGCATTAATGTGTGCCATCGACGAGAGAACTGTGGCAACTCACCAAGGGTCCTTCAGAAGCACCTTCCAAACCCATGCTCTTTAACACCTTGAATGACAACAGCATTCAACATCATGGGGACACCATCCTAACTTGGAAATATATCACCATTCCTTTTGCTGGGTCAACATCCTTCCCTGATAGCATTGTGGGTATCTGAAATAATTCCTGAGAAGCAGGTGTCCATTCACCAGATTAATTTTATTTACAAATTTATCTCCAATCCTAAGAGTGCTTCAGGTACAAAGTCAGAATCCTGAAAGCCAGTAAGCCTGACACACCTCATCATATACACAAGTGAGACTCCCTGATTGGGCAGACAATCATCACTTCAATCAGGAGCTCATACTCTGAGAGGCCCACATTATAGACCTTGCTGAAGTGCACCTATACCAGATGGACTGCAAGAAAGCTACCAATAAATGCCACCTTAACCAGTGATGCCCTCATCCTGTGAAAAAATAAATGAATAAATCCTGCTATTCATACCTCGATAGGCCACAGCTTTTGTTTAGTTAATATACTGTACCCTTCACCACTCCCTTTGATTAAATTTTGTCGTATAGGCCGGGATTTTCTCAAAAAAGGTTCCAAGTGTCCAATTTGCTTGAAAATGGGAGTAACTGCCAACAAATTGCATGATTTTCGAAATGGATCTCCCGTACTCTGGGTATCACAAAGTACCTCAGTAGTGTTCACTCTGAAAATCAAGAGATAGAACATAGAACATAGAACATTACAGCGCAGAACAGGCCCTTCGGCCTTCGATGTTGCGCCGACCAATTCTGAAAAAAAAAGCAATGACCCTCCAAACTAAACCATTCCCTTCTCTTCCATAAACTTATCAACTAACCTCTTAAACGCCACCAAACTTGGCGCATCTACAACCGCCGCAGGCAGGGCATTCCACTCCCGAACCACCCTTTGGGTAAAGAACCTGCCTCTGATATCCGTCCTATAACTATCACCCCTTAATTTAAAGCTGTGTCCCCTCGTGCTAGCTTTTTCCATCCTAGGAAAAAGGCTATCACTCTCCACCCTATCTATACCTCTAATCATCTTATATGTTTCGATTAGGTCTCCTCTTAGCCTCCTCCTTTCTAACGAAAACAACCTCAAATCCCTCAGCCTCTCTTCATAAGACTTGCCCTCCATACCAGGCAACATCCTGGTAAACCTCCTCTGTACCCTCTCCAATGCCTCCACATCTTTCTTATAATGTGGGGACCAGAACTGCCCACAATACTCCAAGTGCGGCCGCACTAGAGTTTTGTACAGTTGCAACATGACGTTGCGGCTCGAAATTCAATCCCCCTACCAATAAAAGCTAAGACTCCGTATGCCTTCTTAACAACCTTCTCGACTTGACTGCCTACTTTCAGGGATCTATGCACATACACACCAAGATCCCTCTGTTCATCAAGACTACTAAGAATCCTACCATTAGCACTATACTCTACACATTTATTATTCCTGCCATAGTGCATTACCTCACACTTTTCCACATTAAACTCCATTTGCCACCTCTCGGCCCAGCTCTGCAACTTGTCCAAGTCTCTCTGCAAACTGTAACACCCCTCTTCACTATCTACCACTCCACCAACTTTAGTGTCATCTGCAAATTTACGAATCCATCCTTCAATACCCTCATCCAGATCATTTATAAAAATTACAAACAGCAGGGGCCCCAAAACAGACCCCTGAGGTCCACCACTTGTAACCGAACTCCATGATGAATATCTCCCATCAACCACCACCCTCTGTCTTCTATCTGCCAATTCCTAATCCAATTAGCTAAATCACCCTCTATCCCATACATCTGCATTTTCTGCAGAAGTCTTCCATGAGCCACCTTATCAAACGCCTTACTAAAGTCCATATATACCACATCAACCGCCTTACTCCCATCCACCTCTTTGGTCACTTTTTCAAAAAACTCAATAAGGTTAGTAAGGCACGACCTACCCTTCACAAAACCATGCGGACTATCCCCAATCAATTCATTTCTCTCTAAATAACTATAAATCCTATCCCTAATAATTCTCTCCAATACTTTGCCCACAACAGAAGTAAGACTCACTGGCCTATAATTCCCCAGAAAGTCTCTCTTCCCCTTCTTGAACAATGGGGATTCTTCCTGCTGAAGAGGCTGGCAGCACAGCACTGAACTGACCACTATATATGCATTGATGTGCCATTGGACCCACATTGCCAGCCACCCTGCACCAGTACCACCCCCCCCCCACCCCCCGACCTTTCTGGCCTTGCAGGGTCTCCCACCTCCCGATTGGTGGCGTCCCTTACCCCTATCCTGATCTCCTGATCCCCCCCACCACCAGTCCCAACTCCCCATGGGCCTGATCTCCCACCATCCTCACTTAGATGGCCAGCCCTGATTGCCATCCTCCCGCCCTCTGTGACTGATCCAAATACAGAATGGCAGTGGGATTCCACTGATCACCCCCAATAGGCCCCTCCCCATTAGGCCCACTCCCTCTGGCCTTGCCTTCTGGCACTGCCCATTCTAGGTGGGCAGTGCCAAGGTGCCTCTTGGGCATTGCTAGCTTTCCCCTTGGGCAGTGGCAGGGTGGCACTGTCAGATTGGCACTGCCCAAGGAGCATCTCCACCTCTTGTTCCCAATTCCTGGGAGTCTACAAATGGCCTCTGTTCCAGCCAGCAGGATCGACTGTCCGTCCTCTGTTAATAGGGAGCAGCTGTAAATCCTGCTTGAGTCAATTACTCCTGGTGAAGGTACAAAGTCAGAATTCTGACGCACCTCATTATATACACAGGTAAGACTTCCTGAGACACTAGTTGCGATTTCAATCCCGAGCCTATTAATGACATGGAAACGAAGATTTCTATATTGTAATCAGCTCCTTGCCGGTTACTGGTGCAGATCTGTTGATGCTGGAAATCTTCGACTGGGGGATGTACCAAGGAATGGGTGCCAGTGGGCAGACTGCAAAATGGCCTCTTCTGATGTCTCCTGAGCAATTGCGCTGCGAGAGCATCACAGCGGGCCGAGGGAATCATCCCTCTCCATAATCTCTCTTGTCTACACACTTTTACAGATCTTCCCTTTTCTTCTTTTTCTCACCCTCCCACTTTCATTTGAAAGTCTGTCACAGTTCTAACTTTCCTTGCTCTAATGAAAAACCATCCACCTGAAGCATTAACCTCTCTTTCCACAGAAACTGCCAGGACAACTAAGTACTTTCAGCATTTTCTATTTTCCTCTGATACTGCCACTCGGTTCGATAAGCGCAAGTAAACCAGCTTTAGAAAATTCTGCTTTCGAGCTGTGTTGTCCACAGTTGCCTCAAAAGAAATTGTGCAACAGCAATTTCAATTTTTATAACTGTTTCTAGAGAGGTTCAAGTATGAATTTGTCAAACTGCGTAAGTATTTAAACTGTACAAAATGAAGATCACTGGATCTTACCATTTCAACGAACCTAGTACAGCTTTCACTGATATAGCCTCCTTGAACTCCTTTAATTAATGTGCTGTGGGACCTGAATATCCATGGATAATGTATGAAAAATTTTGTGACGTTTATTCTTGGTCTCAGTAGTAATTGAGAAAGCAGTCTCAATGTTACAATTGAAACAATTCAACACATCTTCTTTGCATTCAATAATTCATTTCTGAATAAAACAGGAGAAAAATCAAAATGTCTGTTGGTGCATTGTAGGTTATACTCCTAAAACATAGAACATAGAAAAATTATGGCACAAACAGGCCCTTTGGTCCACAATTTGCACCGATCATATCCCTACCTTCTAGGCCTATCCTCAATCCTATTAAATCCCGCTTATGATTTTCAATCATTTTTAAAAAGATTTGCAATATTAACAATGCATATGACAAACTCATCATCATAAACTGAGCACTTTAGAAATTCAAGCAGACAAATAATCAAATTCTTAACGACTGGCAATAGGCAGACAAAGCACAAAGATGTAACTCTTGACAATCAATATACAGCTTGGTCGAGACATATTAATAATTCTTGGGGCTCTGGGTGCAGAGATTATTTGGGAATTTTTGAACATGCCATATGAAAGTTATTTGTAAACATTTCACATGCGCCCTTCATCACCTGATAAAACAGATGTGTAGCAAATGACAAAAAGAAATACATTCAATAATATTGATATATAGTCAATAATAAAGTAAATCTGAAGCGAGTCTACACACTTTAATTCAAATGGTTGTCTACAGTTTCTCTGAATTATGGTCCTTTTATCAGGAAACCCCAAATTTGCACTGGACATTTGAAGAGGTGCCCAATTTGGATGGGGGCACCTGAGATTGGGCACCAGGTCATGCATTATTCTGCCTTTGCCACTTGGGTCAATTTGGACCTCACATTGAATAAAGACTATTGTAGAACGCAACAACATAAGGCAAGATGTATAAAAGAGAGGTAAGGGCCACAAAGGGAAAGAGAAAAATAAGCAGCTGGTGAATCAATAGGACAGAATAATGATCAGCAATGAAGAAAGCTGAAGCTGAAGGAGGTTGGATTTAAATAATTTATTCATTCTTTGAATGTTTCTAGCTGGGCCTATCTCTGAAGGAGATTAAAAATCAACCACATTGCTAGAGTCACAAGTAGGCCAGACCAAGTAAGGACAGCAGATTTTCTTTCCTAAAGGACATTAGAGAACCAGATGATCGACATGGTCATCATTAGACTTTTAATTTCAGATTTTTTTTTATTGAATTCAAATTTCACCATCTGCTCTGGTGGGACTTGAACCCAGATTCCCAGAGAATTACCCTAGCTGTCTGGATTACTAGCCTAACAACAATATTACTACAACACCGCCTTCTCTTTTTGTTAGGTATTTCCAGAATGTTCTTGTTGAATTATCATTTAGCATTAGTCTGAAGATACTTCACCAATCAATCATTCCGACTGACCTGAAAAAAGGTGGGACCTGTAGGTATGTTACACTAGAGACCTGTAGGTGTGTTACACTAGAGACCTGTAGGTGTGTTACACTAGAGACCTGTAGGTATGTTACACTAGAGACCTGTAGGTGTGTTACACTAGAGACCTGTAGGTGCGTTACCTAGAGACCTGTAGGTGTTACACTAGAGACCTGTAGGTGTGTTACACTAGAGACCTGTAGGTGTGTTACACTAGAGACCTGTAGGTACACTAGAGACCTGTAGGTGTGTTACACTAGAGACCTGTAGGTGTTACACTAGAGACCTGTAGGTGTGCACTAGAGCTGTACACTAGAGACCTGTAGGTGTGTTACACTAGAGACCTGTAGGTGTGTTACACTAGAGACCTGTAGGTGTTACACTAGAGACCTGTAGGTGTGTTACACTAGAGACCTGTAGGTGTGTTACACTAGAGACCTGTAGGTGTGTTACACTAGAGACCTGTAGGGTGTTACACTAGAGACCTGTAGGTGTGTTACACTAGAGACCTGTAGGTGTGTTACACTAGAGACCTGTAGGCTGTTACACTAGAGACCTGTAGGTGTGTTACACTAGAGACCTGTAGGTGTGTTACACTAGAGACCTGTAGGTGTGTTACACTAGAGACCTGTAGGTGTGTTACACTAGAGACCTGTAGGTGTGTTACACTAGAGACCTGTAGGTGCGTTACACTAGAGACCTGTAGGTGTGTTACACTACCTGTAGGTGTTACACTAGAGACTGTAGGGTTACATAGAGACTGTAGGTGTTTGCCTGTAACTAGAGACCTGTAGGTGTGTTACACTAGAGACCTGTAGGTGTGTACGTACTAGAGACCTGTAGGTGTGTTACACTAGAGACCTGTAGGTGTGTTACACTAGAGACCTGTAGGTGACACTAGAGACCTGTAGGTTGTTACACTAGAGACCTGTAGGTGTGTTACACTAGAGACCTGTAGGTTTGTGTTACACTAGAGACCTGTAGGTGTGTTACACTAGAGACCTGTAGGTGTGTTACCTAGAGACCTGTATGACTGTAGGTGTGTTACACTAGTGTTACACTAGAGACCTGTAGGTGTGTTACACTAGAGACCTGTAGGTGTGTTACACTAGAGACCTGTAGTGTGTTACACTAGAGACCTGTAGGTGTGTTACACTAGAGACCTGTAGGTGCGTTACACTAGAGACCTGTAGTTTATAGCTGTGGGTTACACTAGAGACCTGTAGGTGTGTACCTAGAGACCTGTAGTGTGTGCGTTACACTAGAGACCTGTAGGTGTGTTACACTAGAGACCTGTAGGTGTGTTACACTAGAGACCTGTAGGTGTGTTACACTAGAGACCTGTAGGTGTGTTACACTAGAGACCTGTAGGTGTGTTACACTAGAGACCTTAGGTGTGTTCACTAGAGACCTGTAGGTGTGTTACACTAGAGACCTGTAGGTGTGTTACACTAGAGACCTGTAGGTGCGTTACACTAGAGACCTGTAGGTGCGTTACACTAGAGACCTGAGGTGTTTACACTAGAGACCTGGTGTGTTACACTAGAGACCTGTAGGTGTGTTACACTAGAGACCTGTAGTGTGTTACACTAGAGACCTGTAGGTGTGTTACACTAGAGACCTGTAGGTGCGTTACACTAGAGACCTGTAGGTGCGTTACACTAGAGACCTGTAGTGTGTTACACTAGAGACCTGTAGTACACTAGAGACCTGTAGGTGTGTTACACTAGAGACCTGTAGGTGTGTTACACTAGAGACCTGTAGGTGTGTTACACTAGAGACCTGTAGGTGTGTTACCTAGAACCTGTAGGTGTTAACTAGAGACCTGTAGTTTACACTAGAGACCTGTAGGTGGTTACACTTGTGTGTGTTACACTAGAGACCTGTAGGTGTGTTACACTAGAGACCTGTAACACTAGAGACCTGTAGGTGTGTTACACTAGAGACCTGTAGGTGCGTTACACTAGAGACCTGTAGGTGCGTTACACTAGAGACCTGTAGGTGCGTTACACTAGAGACCTGTAGGTGCGTTACAGAGACCTGTAGGTGGTTACACTAGAGACCTGTAGGTGTGTTACACTAGAGACCTGTAGGTGCGTTACACTAGAGACCTGTAGGTGTGTTACACTAGAGACCTGTAGGTGTGTTACACTAGAGACCTGTAGGTGCGTTACACTAGAGACCTGTAGGTGTGTTACACTAGAGACCTGTAGGTGCGTTACACTAGAGACCTGTAGGTGCGTTACACTAGATACCTGTAGATGTGTTACACTAGAGAATTCATATCAGATACAAGACTCTGTTTTCAAAATACAAAACCTTTCTGTGAATTTCTCAATTGGGACAATGTAACTTCAGTGAACAATTGACAAGCAGCCTGGCTATGCTTTTATCCAGAGTTCCAGCCAAGTGGAAGAACCCTGAGGAGTATTACTCAGGGTATATAGGGTAAGAATTTCCTGCAGACCTGGATGTCAGAATCTAATGGTTTTTCCAAGCCCACATTTTTAACAATAAGAGTAGTGGTGTAATATTCTGGGAGGCAATCTCTAAGAACAGCCAGCTGGTTCCTGATGCTGCTAATCACAATCAGAAAGACAAAAATTCAGGAGCCTCAAAATAAAAGCACAAAATACTGGCTAAACTCAGCAGCATTGATGGAGGAAGAAGCAAGAGTTATTATTTCAAGTACATTTGACTCTTCTGCAGAACTGAAGAGAGATCGAAATGTAATGAGTTATACAGTTGGAGAGGACAGTGGAGGCAGAATAGAAGGTCAGGGATAGGTCAGGGCTAAGGAGACATTGACAAAAATGTCACAGACACAAGATATTGGAGGTGTTAATCGTGGCAATCTCACCTCCACACCAAAGGACAAATATCTTCAGAGGAAGGGTTTGGACCATGGATTGGCCTTTCCACCATGGAGCTGGTGGGCTCCTCATGCGTGGTGGCTTTGCCAGCACTAATGCAAAGTGTCTCTAATTTGGGCCTTTAATTGTAAACTGCCTGTCTGGATCCATGCTGTTTGAAACCTATCATTTTCCCAGGAGATCTCCTCAGCTTCTGGATCATGATGTCATCCCACTACCTCCCAGCTGACCCCCCACTATTTTTCTTCAACCCATCGCGTACTAACCTGTCACCCTGGACAAAAAAAACTTCACCCAGTTTTACTTGTCAAATTGCTAATACGGAATTTTTTAAAAAAATTGTTTGTGTGATGTGGATGTGGCTGGCTGGACAAGCAAATATAATTTTAAAAAAAGTTTATTTATGAGTATCACCTGTAGGCTTATGAAGTTACTGTGAAAATCCTCTAATCACCACACTCTGTTTCCTGTTCGGGTGCACTGAGGGAGAATTTAGCATAGCCAATGCACCATGTTTTTTGGACTGCGGGAAGAAACTGGAGCACCCGGAGGAAACTCACACAGACACAGGGAGATTCCGCACAGACAGTGGCCCAAGCCAGGAATTGAACACAAGTTCCTGGCGCTGTGAGGCAGCAATGCTCACTACTACCAGTATCATATAACATAACATAATATAACCCAAGTTTGAGGGCATTTAAGAATCAAATTGCTGTGGATCTGGATTCGCGTGTAGGCCAGTCCAGGTATGGATGGCAGAATCCCTTCCCTAAAGCACATTAGAAAACCAGGTGAGTTTCTACAACACAGAGCAGCACGGTAGCACAGTGGTTAGCACTGCTGCTTCACAGTGCCAGGAACCTGGATTTAATTCCAGGTTTGGGTTACTGTTTGTGCAGAGTTTGCACGCTCTCCCCATGTCTATGTGGGTTTTCTCTGGCTGCTCTGGTTTTCTCCCATATTCTGAAAGCCTTAGTGGTTAGGGTGCATTGACCTGAATGGGTGCTGGATTGTGGCAATTAGGGGATTTCACAGTAACTTCATTGCAGTGTTAATGTAAGCCTTACTTGTGACTAATAGATAAACTTTACAATTGATGATGGCTTCATGGTCATCCTTAGATTGTTAATTCCCCATTTCTATTGAATTCAAATTTCACCATCTGCCCTAGTGGAATTCAAACCCAGGACCTTAGACCGTTATCCTGGATCTCTGGATTATTTCAGCCACAGTAACACTCTGTCACTGCCTCTCCCACTTGTTCAAAGAATGGATGATCTTATAAATGTTTGGTAGAGTGTAATTATGGCAGTTTAAAAGTCAAACATTAGAATCTAACTCATAAGAAACCAAACAAGTCTAAGTCTAGTTTTACATAATGAAAACTATGACTAAATTGCTTTGTTTGGACATTGAAGATTTATTTCACGTACGTCTATTTAAAATTTAAATTTCAGTCACTCTGAGTAATGTGTTAAATTATAGAGGGGAAAGCAACAGTTCCATCACATCAATTAATTAACTCTTGATCCTCAAGCTTCTTAATTTTTTTTATGTCATTTTATGTTGCACACAGGAAGGAAAGCTTTTATAATCTCACAAAGACCTATTGTGTTTCTTATTATGTGATAACATGTCCAGGAGTTCTCTGAAAACTGCATTGGGAAATTGATTCTCAAAAGGATGATGACAGTCTTAGAAGGCATATGTGAAATGATTTGATTGTACAAGGACTGAATGTCCTTCTTGCATATTGCTCATTTTTGGGCTGACAGTCTCTTAGAAGTGCAGGCTATTTTGAGCCTCATACTAGCAAGGTTTTGGTAATTACTGAGTGCAGTAAATTGATTTGCTGTATATAAAAGGAAAGATTTCTCGGTAGACAGTAGAAAAATGCAACAAAGTAGCTGGACCTGGTCTGACCATGTATGATGAATTCATTCTTTGTAATTTAATGAGATACTGGGCTAAATTTTTGTTAGGACTCTCAGGCATGAATGTATATGAATAGTTGCACTTGAAGTCTAAATTTCTTCTGCATTCCCGAGTCCGCACCATTTTTCTTTGGCCTTTTTTGCAGATTGGGAGTGCCAAACGTACAAAATGCATGCCTTCCACTCCCACTCCTCTCACACTCCCCCTTTTATACGGGAGCCAGGGTGGGGGGGAGGGACAAAAACTGAATTTCCTCCAGCACTCTATTTCTGGTTTGTGATGTGGGATCATGAAAGCCAATTGAAAGCTTGAAGATCTGACCATTCGTGAAGGAAATAAGTCTTCTGAGGCATTGGGGATATTTTAAAAAGTAAGAGTAACATGTTTTTATATATTCGAATGTCACTACTAGGTCTATATTGTTATATAGATATATTTTTAATGTAGTGATTCATCATAGGAATCTGTCCTTTAAAGGTAAGTTGAGCTTTACATTGACCAGCCTTGTGCTTTTATTTACATGCATTATAGTACTTTGCTAATGGAGAAAAAAACACCATAATGCAATAAAAAAATCAAAACGTCCGCTTGAGCTGTCATCTTTTCAAATTTGATTTAAGCTTCTCTTTCTGATAAAAAAGTTCTCTTCCTGATAAAAACTTGAAAAATCTAACATCTGTATCCCTTACACTGAATGGTATTCTGCTTTGAAAATGAAATATCAATTTGTTCTTTTCTTCCCAGGGAACATTCTACAGCTGTGGTAATTATCAATGCTTCACTGAGTCTGAAGTGCTAATGGTTTCAGTACAATCACTTGAAAATGACTGACAGTTTCAGCAGGTTATAATAATAGTTTGTGCCTTTGAAGTGATTTCTGGTTTCTTGAAACAACTAATAAGATCATAATTGTTACAAGTTTGTTTCACAGATGAGGAAACACTTTTTTTTCTTTCAGTATCAATAATAATGAATTTTTTGTTAGATGGTGAGAGGTTCATTTCTTCTCCTAAGGAATGTAAAATATTTTCCATTAATACTACATAGAATTGGAAGACTGTGCATGGTATATATCGGGTGAGTGCTTTTGGAGGATACGTGGGAAGGCTAAGAGTGGCATGAGTGATGTATGAAGACATGAAGAATATATGAAGGTATGGAGGTGGCGTGGACAATCTGAAAGGGCACAAGCTGATGTGGAGTGAGTGGGAGGCAGAGGTAAGGGGGCACTTTTCTGGGGATCTTAATTTGTTGGGAGCTGGGATATTAAGTTGGAGAAGCTTGATGGGCCTTCTGACCTGCCCATCTCTACATCTACATTCACCCATTCTGGTTTGCAACAGGAAATTGTGAATCTGATCCTGGTCAAAATGGCATGTAAACTCACACATGGGTCAGCTGTGCTGTTTGTAAACCACATAAGTGAGCAAGCACGGGTTGACTGAGCCTAGAGAAAGCTTCAGCCTCTATTTATATTTGAAACTTTATGCTTGAGGATATGTTGACTTCTTTGCACTTGAAGAACTTTTGGCCAAATGTACACATCGATCGCATAAATGCTGAGTGAATCAGCAACCTATGGACTGAACAAAGAAGGAGATGCAAAGAGAAAGGTGTAGTGTCAGATAAGCTAGTTCAATCAAAAGTGAATTTAAGATCAAAGTGATAACTGCTAGCATGAGGGTGATGCTTTGGTACCAGGTTACAGATTCTGAGAAGACAAACGTCCTGCATTTCTCTTTTTCTCTGTCAGTTTTTCTATGGACAAGCCCTCCATATACACAGGATCTGCTCAGATGAGGAGGATCAAACAGACACCTCCAAACACTGAAACGTGCCCTAATGAGAACAGGATATGGTGCTCGACTCATCGATCGACAGTTCTGACACGTATCGACCTCCTCAAAGACAAACGCGGGACATGGTGGACAGAGTACCCTTCATTGTCCAGAAGCAGAGAAGCTACGAAATCTTCTCTGGAGCCTTCAACATGTCATTGATGAAAATGAACATCTCACCAAGGCCATCCCCACACCCCCACTTCTTGCCTTCAAATAACCGCACAACTCAAACAGACCGTTATCTGTAGCAAACTATCCAGCCTTCAGGAGAACAGCAACCAAGACACCACACAACCCTGCCACAGCAACCTCTACAAGACATGCCGGATCATTGACATGGATGCCATCATCTCGCATGGGAACACCATCCACCAGGTACATATTCTTGCAAATCAGCCAATGTTGTCTACCTGATATGCTGCAGGAAAGGATGTCCCAAGGCATGGTATATTGGGGAGACCGTGCAGACGCTACGACAACAGATGAATGAACACCACTCGCCAATCACCAGGCAAGGCTGTTCTCTTCCTGTTGGGGAACACTTCAGCGATCACGGGCATTCAGCCTCTGATCTTCGGGCAGTCTTCATGACACAGATCAACACAGAGTTGCTGAGCAGAGACATATTTCACACACAGGAGGATGACCTTAACCAGGATTTTGGTTCATGTCACATTATCTGTAATATCCATGACTTATCTGGGCTTGCAAAATCTCACTAATTGTCCTGGCGAGAGACAATACACACCTCTTTAACCTGTGCTTAACCGTCTTGCCACTCGTATTGTCTATACCTTTAAGACTTGATTACCTGTAAAGACTCACATTTCAACCATTATTTTGTAAATTGAGCTTGTGTCTTTCTATGCCCTGTTTGTGAACAGAACTCCCACTTGCCTGATGAAAGGGCAGTGCTCCGAAAGCTAGTGGTTTTTGCTAGCAATTAAACCTGTTGGACTTTAACCTGGTGTTGAGAGACTTCTTATGTGTTTTTCTATTCCCTAGCCAAGAAAATTTCAAAATTGTCAATGTAAATTGGAAACAGTTGTGACTTAAAAACCAATCCCTGTGGCACCTCAGCAATAATTGCCCTCACTCTGACATAATTCCTTTAAGAAATATTCATTGTTTCGTACCCTATAGCCAATAGTTTTTCAACTCTTTGCAAGATAATGTGAATAATGATTGTAATGTAATTGAATTTGATGTTCAGTGTGGAAGGAACAGAAAAAGTCATAAACTGAATTTTTTAAAAATTCGGACAGATTAGAGATGAAGTGAACTGGGCTGAACTGTTCATCTTTAAACTTACAGAAACAGTGAGTGGGAAATACTGAGCAAAGTATTTAGCATTATAGAAAAGCAATATATAGTCCAAAAAGGCAATCATTCCACTTGTGTGCAAGGTCAGCATTCTCAGGATGGTGGGGTAATTGGCAAATTGTCCACTATCTTTGAATAAATGATTCACAGTCAGTTGCACTTGTTACAAAGCCAGTTCATCCTTGGGATTACCATTGACCAGAAACTCAACAGATTCGCCACATAAACAAAGTGGCTAAGTTTGAGTTCATTTATTAGTGTCACAAGTAGACTTACATTAACACTGCAATGAAGTTACTGTTAAAATCCTCTAGTCACTACAATCCGGTGTCTGTTCGGGTACAGTGAGGGAGAATTTTAGCATGCCCAATGCACCTTAACCAGCAAGTCTTTCGGTGGGAGGAAAGCGGAGCACTCAAAGGAATCCTGTGTAGATATGTGGGGAATTGAACAGACTTCACAAAGACAGTCACCCAAGTCAGGAATTGAACCCAGGTCCCTGGCACTGTGATTCACAAAAGCAGATGAGAGGCTACGAATATGCAATGAATAATTCATCTCCTGACTCCCCAGAGTCTGTTAACCATCTACAAGGCACAAGTCAGGGATGTGATAGAATATTCCCCACTGGCCTGGATGGTGCAGTTCCAACACCACTCAAGAAACTGGATACCATCCAGGATAAAGCAGTCCCGCTTGATTGGAGTCATGTTTACAAACATCTATTTCCTCTACTATTGATGCTCAGCAGTAGTGGGGTGTACAAGCTACAAGATGTACAGCAGCAGTCCACCAAAGATCCTTAGAAAACACCTTCCAAACCCATGACCACTTCCATCTAGAAGGACAAGGGCAGCAGATACATGGGAACACCACCACCCACCTGCAGGTTCCCCTCCAAGCCACTCACCATCCTGACTTGGAAATATGTTACTGTTCCTTCGCAGTTACTGGGTAAAAATCCTGGAATTCCCCCCTAACGGCATTGTGGGTCAACCACAGCCCATAGACTGCAGCGATTCAAGAAGGGAGCTCACTGCCACCTTCTGAAGGGCAACTAGGGATGGGCAATAAATGCCACCCCACTAGTGATGCCCATGTCCCACAAATGAATAAAAGAAACCAGAACATTACGCTGCTCACATTCTAATATGGTTTGTGTGGACGAGCAGGCAGAAATAGGGGCAGAGTGTTTTTTAAACACAAGTTGGAAAAAGGTGAAAAAGAAACAGGTTGGTATTTTTCAAACAGTGAGGCAGGGTATTGATTGAGTGTTAGTGTGTATTGGAAGGACACCCACCTGAGATGTTACCAATGCAACCCCCCCCCCGCTCCTTTTGTTCTTCCTCATCTGGCCTCCAAAACCTTCCCCTACAATCTTCTCACCACTTCCCACCCCATGCATTCTCTCAGGCTGCTTGATCCCTTTTTCTCTAAAGGGAAGAGGCTTAACTTTTTCCATTAACGTTCTGCATGAGCTTGCAGTTCCAGCAATGGCCACTTCCTACTTCTGGTGCTGCTGGAACTGCTGGCTAATCAGATCGGTCGGCAGCTCTCGAGGGCAGGATGTCCTCCCATTGATGAGCAGAGCTCTCATCCCCCGCCCATGTATCCCACTGATTGCCTGTATATCCCACTGATTGCCTGTATATCCCACTGATTGCCTGTATACCCCACTGACTGCCTGTATACCCCACTGACTGCCTGTATACCCCACTAGTTGTCTGCATACCCCACTATCTTTATGTTCTAGCTGTGTGTGGCCTTCTATTTATGTACATCAGCTGCTGGTTGCAGTGGGGAAGGGGTGGAGGGGTGAGCAATATGTGCCCCATGCCCCATTCCCCTACCTGAATAAAATCTAGTCCAGCATTTTAGTCACGGAACTAAGACATTTATAAATCTCTACTAACTTTTGATTGTAACTGCCCAAAACAATGTTACTTAAAATGTGTTGGACTAGATCAAACCAAGTATTAAATATTAATTAATGTGCTACTTTAAGTTCAACTCACGGCTGCACACACTCAGGGTTGAATGGAAGCAAAATATGAATTGACATATTCTCATCTCAGTGTTATTATATTCATTTCATATTCATAGATCTTTCTGACGTAAATAAATAAGAATATTTTGTTGTTTCGCAAACCAGATTGACAGGAAATTAGATTTTATGCTTAAAAAAGTCAAAGTAATACCTTCCTGTTCAAGGGAGGACCTGCTGCAATAACCAATTAGAGTCTGATTTAACCTTCGTCCAACGATGAATATATTTTTGGTGACCACCTGTGTTTATGAAGATGAGAGATACTGGCCTGGCAAATGGGCTTCAGCATTAATGAACTACCCTCAGGTTAGCTGTAGATGGGGTTAGATTCTCCATTCTGTATTAATACTAACTTTATAAAACTAATACCTACCACATCAACAGGGCAGCAGTTACAAGAGAATCACCACCTGCAAGTTCCCCTCCAAGCTGCTCATTACCATGACACGGGAAATATGACGTTAAGGCAACATTTGATGGAATATGGCATCAAAGTGCCCAAGAAAAATTGTAGCCAATGGAAATCAGGGGCAAAATTTTCCCACTGGTTGCAATCGTGTCCAACACAAAGGAAGGTGAGAGACAGGGTCGCACAGGGTGGCATGATGGCACAGTGGTTAGCACTGCCACCTCACAGCACCAGGGATCCACATTTCATTCCCAGCTTGGGTCACTGTCTGTGTGGAGTCTGCGCGTTCTCCCTGTATCTACGTGGGTTTCCTCCAGGTGCTCCACTTCCCTGCCACAGTCTGAAAGACATGCTGGTTAAGGTGTATTGGCCGTGCTAAAATCTCTTTTGTTGTACCCCAACAGGTGCTGGGGTGTTGCATCTAGGAGATTTTCACAGTAATTTCATTGCTGTGTTAATGTAGGCCTACTTGTGACATTAATAAATAAACTTTAAAAAAGATAAACCCCATACTGGAAAGGACTCACTGCAGGCAGTGACTTCCAGGAGTGAGAGACGGATTCTTTTGGTCACTGGAATCGTTAGTTGGATTATAGTCATTGAAAGCAAATCACCTCAGTTCCAGGACATTGCTGCAGATATTCACCAGAGTAGCGCCTGAGGCCCAACCATCTTCACCTGCTTTACTAATGAGCTTCTCTCCAAAATCACATCAAAGTGAGCACATTTGCTGATCAGTACATAATGATTATTACCATTCACAATTTTTCAGATATGAAGCAGTCTATTGTGCAGGAAGATCAGGACAACATTGGGCTATTATGTTCATAGAATCCCTCCACTGCAGAAGGAGGCCATTCAGCCCATTGAATCTGCACCAACCATAAAACCAGCCACGCCCTATCCCAATTATCCCAAGCTAGGCCCCCCCC
Source organism: Sphyrna mokarran (assembly GCA_024679065.1). Lineage (NCBI taxonomy): Eukaryota > Metazoa > Chordata > Chondrichthyes > Carcharhiniformes > Carcharhinidae > Sphyrna > Sphyrna mokarran. Next base: position 133,369,237 of record JAGIQG010000004.1, on the reverse strand, counting down.
GACACTAAGGAGCAATTTAGTGTGGCCAATCCACACTAACCCCCACATCTTTGGACTGTGGGAGGAAATCAGAGCACCTGGAGAAAACCCACGCAGACACAAGGAGAATGTGGAAACTCCACACAGACAGTGACCCAAGTCAAGAATCAAATCTGGGTCCTTGGCACTGTGAGGCAGCAGCACTAACCACGGTGCCACTGTGTCACTCAGCAAAACTAACCAGCTGTCCAGCTAACTGAACTAAACCAAACCCCCTCCCCTTCCTCCGCCTGAATAGGAACAGGAGGAGTTGCTGATGGAGCAAGTTCAAATACTGGGATCCAGGAACTGTGCTCCTCAACATGAATCCTAGAGAGTTGGTCCTTTAAAGCCAATAGTGGCCGGATTATGACACAATGGATAAAGTGACATGTTTCTCTTGTTCCCTGAAATGCTGAGGAGGTTTTCATATAATTCCCAGGAGTTTTTGTAGCACTACAGCAGTAGCCGAGCAGTTAGGATTAACCTACCTGCCAATGTTTCTAATCAGCTGGCAAGCAGTAGGGAGAATTTAAGGCAGGAAACAGGGAAAAATAGAAAAAGAAGAGGTAATTAGCAATTACATTTGCACTCTCAGGTTGGATGTTTGCTCAGATTTTCTAACTCCTTCCTTAACCACACAATGTCGCCTCGCTGGAAGAATGGGTCACTTTTTGATGCCACTTCTGCTCCATCTCCAAAGGTTTCTTTTTAAAAACCCACTTTGGGCAGCAATAACTCATTATCATTTTGTGGCTTTTAGCTGGAAAGTATCGATGTGCTAAAAGCACGAGGCTTAGAAACACTTCCTGTTAGTATCTTTGATTGATCGTCATTCACTGTTGTGGTAGATATTAACTGGGTGTGAAAAACTGTCAAAATAACTTTTCCTTTATATGAAAAGCTGTTTAGAATTTCTCAAACAATCAATGTCTTTTCTTCTTGGGGAACAGTTAAGAGGTGATTTATTTTCAGACATAAATACATCATTTGAGATATTTAATGTTGTTGCAACGCCACGCATGTTAAAAAATCTCTCTGGCTTCACCTTATTTTTTTTCTATCTGATATATAAAGCATACATTTTCTCTTCACTTTAAACTTTTCCTCTGTGCATTTTTCAGTCTGGCTCATCATTCTCTGACCCCTCAGTATTCTTATTCCCCTCCATTTGTACCTATAAATATTTTAGGAAACCAAGTGTTTGATCTCATTATTGTGCTCACAGGACAAGGAAAACTTCCATACCCGTGTGCAATGCTGTTCATCACACAGTATCATGCTTCAGATTGAGTATGAACCCTTTAATCTGTACATCACTTGCATGGTTGCTATGGTAACTGTTCTGGCTGCTTATATGTTGCTTCCATTGTATCCAGCTCTGTTAGCATAAAACACTGTGAAATCAGAACACTTCCCTTTGTCCTACAAGATAATTAAAAGATCTTGCATTAAATTACATCAGGTTCTTGAAATATCTTAAAAGTAGCAATAACTACAATTACTACATAATGCTACGAACATACACATACATGTCGCAAACTGCTTCACAGGACAGTGAGGAGAAAAATCAATGCTGAACAGTAAAGAAGGTTGTAAGAGGATTAATCAAAATCTTGTTCAAGAGCTGGGTTTTAAAGAAGATTTAAAAGATGGAGGAAGAAGGTGGGGGTTTCAGAGGGAATTCTAGAATGAGGGGCTTAGCTAGCTGTGCTGCTAGTGGTGCAGGAAAGATTGAGGAGGAAGCTGGAGTCAGAGGAATGAAGAGACCAGGGAAGTTTGTGGTACTGGAAAAGGCCAAGGAGGAAAAAATGGGTGAAGCTGTTGAGGGATTTGGATGCGGGAATGACAGTGCCAAACTTGAGATGATGAAGAGTGAGAGGCAAACATAAGGAGTCCTCTCATTGTGGATGGGAGTAACAGAGCACGGCATTGTAGCACAGTGGTTAGCACTGCTGCTTTCCAGTGCCAAGGAACCCAGTTCGATTCCCATGCTCGGGTCACTGTCTGTGCAGAATCTGCACGTTCTCCCTGTATCTGCATGGGTTTCCTCCGGGTGCTCCGGTTTCCTCCCAGGTTCTGAAAGGTATGCTGGTTAGGGGATTTACCCGGTACAGGTGCCAGAGTGGGGTGACTAGAGCAACTTCATAGCAGTGTTAATGTAAGCCTAATTTGTGACTAATAAACTTTTAAGAGCAGTGGAGCTTGATGGAGGATGGGATATGGTCAACAGTTCACTTGAAGTGAAGGTAACAGAAGCTATAACTTGGATAACTGACCAGGTAAATGTTAAAATAGTTGGGTGAAGAACAATACAGCAGAGGAACAGGCCCTTTGGCCCTCCAAACCTGCGCCACTCATTAGCCCAACTAGGCCATTTGTTTGTATCCCTCCATTCCCAGTCTGTTCATGTGGCTATCCAGGTAAGTCTTAAACAATCCCAGCGTGTCCACCTCAACCACCCTGCTTGGCAGTGATTCCAGGCCCCCACCACCATCTGTGTAAAATACATTCCCCTGACATTTGTGTTGAACCTTGCCCCTCTCACCTTGACCCCTTGTGTTCGTCACCTCCGACCTGGGAAAAAGTTTCCCACTGTTCACCCTATCTATGTCCTATCTATATACAGTGAAGAACATTATCTCCAATTGCAATGGAATCTTGAACAAGCTGCCACAGGTAGTAGTAGAGGTGGGTACAATTTTGTCTTCTAACAAGCGTTTAGATAGTTACATGAGTACAATAGGTATAGAGAGATATGGGCCAAATGCGGGCAATTGAGATTAGCTTAGGGGTTTAAAAAAAAGGGCAGCTTGGACAAGTTGGGCCGATGGTCCTGTTTCCATGCTGTAAACATCTATGGCTCTATGGGCGGGGGGGTGATGTGGAGGAGTGCTTTTATCTGACTTTGAAACCTGATAATTAGATTTAAATTTATTCTAATTCTAATTTATTCTAATATGTCACTGACAGGGAAGCAGGATAATCACACTATCAGTCATGTAGGTACAGGAACCAGTTAGAAAGACAAAAGGTATGTTAGCCTTCATTGCATGAGAACTTAATACGGGAGCAAGGATGCCTGACTCATAAACAGCAATCAGTAAGGATAGGCAACTTTCTCCGTGATCATCCTCAACACTTGTGCCCCACAAGGCTGTATTCTCAGCCCCCTCTTATACTCCTTATACATCTCTGACTGTGCAGCCAAATTCCCCTCCAATTTGATTTTCAAATTTGCTGAAAACACCACTGTAGTGCATCAGATCTTAGACAATGATGAGACAGAGTACAGGGATGAGATAGAGAATCTGGTGAACTGGTGCGGTAACAATAATCTCTCCCTCAATGTCAACAAAATGAAGGAGATTGTCATTGACTTCAGGAAGCGTATTGGAGAACACACTCCTGTCTACATCAATGGGAATGAAATAGAACAGGTCGAGAGCTTTAAGTTTTTAGGCATTCAGATCACCAATACCTATCCTGGTTCTCCATGTCGACACTATAGTGGAGAAAACCGTTCAACACCTCTACTTTCTCATAAGATTAAGGAAATTTGGCATGTCAGCTACAACTCTCACCAACTTTTACAGATGCACCATAGAAAGCATTCTTTCTGATTGTATTACAGCTTGGTATGGGCTCCTGATCTACCCAAGATCACAAGGAACTACAAAAGATCATGAACGTAGCCTAATCCTTCACTCAACCCAGCCTCCCATCCATTGACTCTATCTATACTTCCCACTGCCTCAGCAAAGCAGGCAACATAATTAAGGACATCACAACTGCCGGACATTTTCTCTTCCACCTTCTTCCTTTGGGAAAAAAATACAAAAGTCTGAGGTCATCTACCAACAAACTCGAGAACAGCTTCTTCCTTGCTGCCAGCAGACTTTTGAATGGATTTACTCTGTATTAAGTTGATCTTTCTCTACACTGTAGCTATGACTGTACACTACATTCTGCACTCTCTCCTTTCCTTCTCTGTGAACGGTATGCTTTGACTGTATAGCATGCAAGAAACAATACTTTTCACGGTATCTAAATACATGTGACAATAATAAATCAAATTAAATCACATCAAAAATCAATGACAGGATTTTTTCATGAGGAGAAATAGGTGCACTCAACATACATTCACTGGAATTTCAAAGAACGAAAGGGGATTTATTTGAAACATAAAAAATTCTGCCAGAGCTGAACAGACTGGATAGAAGTGTTCTGGAACAAAGAGTCACAGTCTTAGGATACAGGAAGGCCATTTAGGCCTGAGGTGAGGAGAAACTTCTTTACTCAAAGGGTGGTAAACCAATGGAATTCTCTATTATAGAAGGCTAAGTCACTGATTATATTTAAGAAGGAAATAACTTTCTAGACTCTAAAGTTGGGAGAGCACAAGAGTGTGGTGTTGAGATAGAAGATCAGCCATGATCATATTGAAAGATGGCAGAAGCTCAAAGGGCCAAATGGCCTACTCCTTTTCCCATTTTCTATGTTTCTATACCAATAAATTTTGGCCTAACCAGTGATTCCCCGCATCCTGTCAATTAATTTTTAAAAATTCTAGGATAATAATTTTTTAAATAAAGATTCACTTTTCTTCTGTATAGACTTGAGAAAAATGTTCTGTCAAATTTCAATGCCGTTGTAAAAATGGTTGCCTTTAATAGATTGCAAGAGCAGAAGTGAAAAATGATGTTGATTGACACAATCAAGCATAGATAAGGATATCTTCAAATATCAATGATCTTTGAGCCTCTCCACAGAGTAAAGTAATCAAGATTTGCCATGCTGTGACAAGAGTACATTGAGCTGAAGGCATATTTTAAACCTTCTCAGCTTTTGATTCGAATGGTTCAATGAATGCATGTTTACTGAAAATGAGTACATCTATTGAGAGTCATTGATGAGTTATATCAAAGACAAATCATCATTAATAACTGGTATGAAACATTTCTTTCATACAAATGAAAATGTTTTTCATGTAAAATAAACTCAAAGCTGGGTGTTGATTTACTGAGGACTTAACCAATGTTTACAGAAAGAAAATGCAGTGAGGTTACCAGTACATCTGGGCTCATTTTAATACTAAAATTCCCCAGCAAATGACCCATTATCGATTTTCACAACTTTGAATGAGGCTCTGTCCACAGATCTTACCAGGCAGGCGATTGCCAAGGGATTTATCAAGTCAATCCGGAAACTCAGCTATCATTCTGGGGACTCTGGTCGAATCCCACCACAGCAGAGAGGGGGATTTGAATTCAATAAAAGATCCTGGTATTAAGAATCTAACGATGACCATAAAACCATTGTTGATTGTCAGAAAAATCCATCTGATTTACTAATGTCCATTAAAGAAGGAAATCTACCATCCTTACCTGGTCTGGCCTACATGTCACTCCAAAGACACTAATTGCTCTTGGGCAACTAAGGATGCACAATAAATGCTGACCAGCTAACTATACCCATGTCTCATGAATGAATAAAAAAGTTAACATTTTGGTGCAGCAACATCTGAGAACTTTGCCTCGATCTATATCTTTTTAAGGGGAGATGGTGGTTGTTCATGAATAATTTTACTGTGCCATTTTGGCACTTTTATCTTCTTAATGCATGATTTTTTTTTGTTAGTCCATTATCTTCCCCAGAAAAATTATGCTTCATCATTTCTGGTTGCTCCTGACCGTGCAGACACATCGATCCTTTTCAGGTTTTGAACGTTCTGCAAGATTAAGATGAGGAAGAGAAAGTTGGGAGGAGAAAACAAATGCAAAGTATAAGTTGGTTGTTTTGGTTGCAGGCACCACTAGCCACTCTCTCTCTCTCAAATTTTCCACAACTGATGGTGCATTGGTTTGGTTTTTGTCTGTTTCTGTAGCTAATTATTCCTGGAACTGATTGTTAGTCGATTGCTGGGGGCTTAAATCTTGATGGGCATTACACCACATTAAGCATTTCCCCCCAGTGTGTGAACAGATAAGGGTATGAATCTGAAGCAGGAGTAGATCATTCAGTCCCCTCAATCCGGCTCGATAATTTGATAAGATGACAGCTAAAGTAATTGTGACCTCAATACCCATTGATATCCTTTCACTCTCTTACCATAAGAACATAAGGTATAGAAGCAAAAATAGGCTATTTGGCCCATCAAATCTGTTCTGCCATTCAGTCATCACTGATAAGTTTCTCAATCCATTCTCCTACCTTTTCCCTATAATCTTTGATCCTCTTACCAATCAAGAACCTATCTCTGTTTTAAATACACTCAATGACCTGGCCTCCACAGCCTTCTGTAACAATGAATTTCACAGATTCACCACGCCTGGCTGAAGAAATTCCCCCTCATCTCAGTTCTAAAGGTCCATCCCTTTGTTCTGAGGATGTGCCCTCGGATCCTAGTCTCTCCCAGTAACGGAAACTTCTTTCCTATGTCCACTCTGTCCAGGCCTTTCAGTATTCTCTAAGATTCAATGAGATTCCCCCTCATCCTTCCGAATTCCATTGAATACAGACCTAGAGTCCTCAAACGCTCCTCATACATTAAACTTCCCATTCCTGGGATCATTCTGGTGAACCTCGTCTGAACCCACTCCAGGGCCAGTACATCCTTCCTTTGATATGGGGCCCAAAATAATTCATGATACTTCAAATATGGTTTAACCAAAGCCTTTTACAGTCTCAGCAGTACATCCCTGCTTTTGTATTCCAGTCCTCTCAAAATTACATTCCTAACTACTAATTCAAGCTGCACGTTAACCTCAGGAGAAACCTGAACTAAGATCCCCATGTCTCTTTGTGCTCCTGTTTTTGAATTTTCTCCCCATTTAGAAAATAGTCTACACTTCTATTCTTCCCACCAACGTGCATAACCTCACACTTTCCCATGTTGTATTCCATTTGTCACTTCTTTGCCCAGAGGAGTCACATTCACTATTTCCCAATCCTCTCAGATCTTCCCAAAATCTAGATAGTTTCAGAAAATTTAAACCAATGCATCTATTATCTCAGCAGCCAATTCTTTTAAGGCTCCTGGATTAGATCAATTAGAACCTGAAACACTCCTGACTTCAGAAGACTGTTTGCATCATGTTTGCTCCAAGTTGTGGTGACCGCAATCGACCACAGTAATGTGGGAGACCCTCTGAGGGTTGTATTGTGAGGCACCTCCAAACCGATCCAGGCACCTGAACCACATCTTCAACAGTCTGATCACCTGCTCCACCCCAGTCTGCACATTGAAATGTAAGCTGCATTAAACTGAATCTGAACTGGTGTTTGTCACCTCTGCACTGGAGTCATCAGCCATTTCCTGAGTGATGCCCCGTGTCCCCAAGGAACCATCCCTCCAGCAGATGCTCTCCCTCCAAGACAGCTGGGATTTGTGAGCAGTCCAGGATATAACTGTCATGGACACTCGCCCAATGTGTGACATGTGTTGTTGATAATGAAATCTTGATGCATTAAGATTTGGTTCCCATCCTTCTCCGGCATATTCCACATCCCTCCGCTGGCGAGCTTAGCTCAAAATCAGAAAATGCCATCTCACCGGAGAGAATCACACTTTCCCAAACTCTCCATATTTTGAGTTCATGCCACCAGTCCTGTGGGTCGCGAAAGTGAACTCAACATCCTGACCTTTATATACACAATGCCTGGGAAAAATAATCCATCTTGCTGAGGCTGAGGATGTTGTTGTCATTATCCTCAGAGATCTTCCAGCTTGAGAGTGCTGATTGTAACTTGGAGGCTCATTTGCCATGAATACCGTTGCCTTTGGATTCCTGTTCAGAAATTTGGATGTGTTTATACAGAAAATCAAATAATGAAACAGGAGTAACATAAGTTGTAGTGTGAAAGGATGTAAAAAACTGTAAGAATTTGTTGAAAACCCTCATACAGACAACATTGAAGTAAAGTGGGGGATACCATTCTTGTGTGCCGTTGGCGCAGTGGTCATGAATAAGGACTGGTTAACAATTTCAGAGAAAATCACTCAGCAATTGTCCTTTGAGGCAAAACAAAACATCTAATGTCAAGGCACATGTGTGTTAACATTACCCATTCTGCAGAAGCCCCAGAAGTGAAGAAACCAGAAATCTTAAAATCTGTGCAGTGGAATAAAGCTAACTGCTCTTCCAAAACCCAAAATTTAAACTGTAGACATTTGCTATTTCTCCGATTGGAGGTTCTTATCACTTGTACAGTTTCTCTTAAAAGTTCCACACTGGAGGGCACCACATGTGGTACATTCAATCTTTGTAGCACAATTATTCTGCAATTTGCTGCTGATCTTTAAGAACTAAACATGTGAAACAGTGACGTTATTATGTAAAAAGCTGATTTTTGAAAGCCGGTGAATAATGATGAATGTGGTTTCCAATGGGGCAAAGTGCACTTGGAATGTAATTCAGAAAGATGTTGATCTATTTAGGGGAAGTTACAGCTGGTATTGTGATAAGATAATCAGAGAAAATGGTGAAAAAGAAATGGGAGGAGCTGGAAATGGTTGAGAAATCCCCCATGGATACAATATCCTATCTTATTCTTCCCCATAGTCACTAAACTCTATTTTCTCTTTTACTACCTAATCATAGAATGTTGCTGGAAAAATGTACATGTTATTAAAGTTTTTCATCTTGCACTCATCAGGACAGCCATGTAATACAAACCAACAGTAAAAGCAACAACAATTTATACTGCCTGAAAAGAGAATGCTGATTGGCTGGCAAGTAGATTCTGATTAATAGAGCAATACTTAGTGTCACAGATGCGGGGGAGGGGTTGGGGGGTTAATTCAAGTAGCAATAATTTTTCCTCTCACTATCTTTCATAAATAGTAAGGTGCTTTGACTTGCTTCCTCTTTTCTAAGCAATGAGATCTTTCTCAATCCTTGGTATTTGTGTGATTCAATTTCTGATGATAACCTCACAAACTTGAGACAGGATCAATCATTTCTCTGTTCTGAATTTGACAAGAGATGTGTACCTCTCATCTGGGGCTTCAAGATTGTTAAAAGCCCCAACCATTAAGAATTGGAAGGAAGGTTGTGAAGTTCCTTGCCCTGAGTAGATTCCTGTCGGCCAACCTAAGTTATGAAATGAAGATGGCCTTTGGAGAGTTCTCTTTGAATTTGGTTGATGCTATCCATGGAGATTGGGCGGGGGGGGGGGGAGTTGGTTTATTAGCGTCCCTTCAGAGATAATGAAGTCCAAGTTTCCTCAATGCAGATAGTTCCTTTTGTTTCAGGGTCACAGACAGGCATAGATTCAATCTTTTTAAAAGATCTTTGCCTGGTTTTTAAAATTTTAGAAGGATATTTGAGGATACCTATATACATATATTTACATATATTAGAAAAACATACAGTATAAGGTCTTAATCCCCTTACATGTGACCAATCAGAGTCAACCTTCCTGTTTTGCATTTGAAACAAAAACAGTTGATAGTTAACTCTGCTGCATTCTCCGTGACAATGCCTCCATCAATCAGAGTAAAAAACTTGCCAACCATTTAGCACTCTCTTTTCGTGTAGTATAAAGTTACCTTTACTGGTTTATTCTGTGCAGCTGTCTTGATGAGTGTGAAATAAAAAGCTCTAATAGAATGCTTCCTTTTTTTTAGGAATGCTCAAGTTCTCAACTATCAAAAACTACTTATAATAACAAATTCTTAATTTATGACATCTGTTCGCCCAACTTCTCAGGTTTTGGGGTTTCCTGAGTGATAGAACCTGACACTTTGTTTTAAATTGAAAAAAAAATGACTATAATGGCATTGGATATTTTAAATGGGGTATTAGCTGCTTTTCTTTGCAGCTCTCTACCTGATTCCATCATTTACTCAACTTACATCATGGCTATGACATAACAGAGTAGCTGTTGATGCACTCAAATATATAAGGAGTCATTAGAGATGGCCCATAAAGTCATTTTTTATTATTTTTTGTTTCTTCTGGATACTTAACCCACATATATAATCAATGTCAATCATTTAATATCAATCAGAACATATTCCCAAGTCGGAGAGCTTTTCAGGTTATCTATATTATGGGTGGCTTCTTGGTTAACTGGATAATTAGACATTTTAAATGCTATAAAAGCAAAACACTGCAGATTCTGGAAGTCTGAAATAAAAACGGAAAGTGCTGGAAATTCTCAGCAGGTCTGGCAGCAACTGTGGAGAGAGAAACTGGAAAAAGAGACATACTGCTCTCAAAACATTAAAAAACTCAACTCAAAAACATGTTGAGTTTTTTCAGCACTTACTATCTTTTATTTTTAATGTTATACTTGTTTGGTGAAAATGTGTCAACATCTTTTAGACTGAGGGGCTTCCTTTAAAAATTCAAACCTGTAAAAGGAATAATGCTTCTAAATGCCTGTTACAGATTTTCCACGAGATTATATCCTGAGATAAGTTTTACACTTTAATCATCTGAGTGGATAGATTGCCACAATAATTTGATTGGGCAGCAACAGGAATCCTGAACGTATTTTTCTGGACGGTTCCCTGACACTTGCATTAAACTTAAGGAGAACGTAGAGCGAATTTTAAAAGAATTGCAGCACAGGAAGAGCCCGTGCTTATCATAATACCCAAACTAAACTAAAGACCTTCTACGTGGTGAGGGCAGGCACTCTGGAGTTATTTAAGAAATACTTAGATGGGCACATGAACAGAATGGGAATGCAGGGGTATAGAAAACTGATTTAAAATAGGGATCATGAGCCTTGGGAGTCCCTGGGAAGTGTGTAAATAGATGATGATATTGATGTACTTGTTTTTATCCTACAGGTGCTTTGGTCCATCTTGTTGTCGAACGAAGGGCATACACACGATGGGTCGTGAGAGGACTGCTCTTGGATTTTTTTCGAGAGTATCCTAGTGCTTCACGTTGTTAGTGTACACTTGACCTGGACCATTTGATGGGCAACACGACAGCTCAGTGACTATCGCTGTCCTGTGCAGATACATGGATTTGGGCCTGTGTCTGTGGGAGTTTGCACATTCTCCCCGTGCTTGCGTGGGTTTTCTCTGGGTGCTCCGGTTTTCTCCCACATCCCAAAAATGTGCTCTTAGGCTAATTGGCAAAACAAGTTCTCCCTAAATTGTCTCAAATTTGGTTTTTAATCCATAAATCTATAAACATAGACAGGGATCGCGGGTAGAGGTGGGAACATCGGGGTGGCGGCGCAGGCTTGTTGGGCCGAAGGGCCTGTTTCCCGTGCTGTTTTGTTCTTTGTTCTTCTACCCTTACTTTGTCCATATCCCTCTATTCCCTCCCTATTCATGTTCCCATCTAGATGCCTCCTAAATGTTGTTAATGTACCTTCTTCCACTGTCTCCTCTAGCAGTCCATTCACAGTCTTTGCATGAAAAACACCCTCTGCACACCTTTAAACTTTCCCCCTCTCACCTTGAACCTACGCGCCCCTTGTAATTGACACTTCCATCCTAGGAAAAAGCCACTGACTATTTCAGTCACCCTTTTTGTAAACTAAGCCAGAAACGTTATGTGGCAAAATTAATTATTAATGGACTATGCGAATTCTCTCCAACTGCCACGTCCCGGTATATTTTGAACTTCAAACTAATGTTCAAACCAACAATAAAAGGCTGCAAAACATGGACCATCTGATTCCTTTGAGGATTGAAACCACTCCCCTGTCTCAAGAGGAAAACAAAAGGAAATTCCAGACTGATGATGTATCAATGTCTTTTCCTGGAACTAATTCAAAGGGTATTATAATGGATTGGTCATTAAAACATAAAATCCCAGGCTGTTTCAAAACCTCAAGGTGTCAAATGACAACACAGGATGTGTAATCAACATTCATTGTTTGGAAGAAAAGGATTTTGAACTTGTGGAAATCACATGTTGAGGAAACCAATTTGATTTTGGCTTTAAATTTAACAAAAGCTGCTTATAAAGGGTGAATTCCATCAAAAACCATTGAAGCAGCTGTGGATCATCCAAGCAATTAAAAAAATAAACAGCAATATCTTGAAAATGGGAGAAAGATACCTCTTATCATGTCCCAAATCTGAAACCACCTAAAAACCAATCTCTTAGAAATGTGAGTATAAGAAATTTCAACTTACTGAGAACCCTTTGCTTTATCAGACTTTCCCTTCAACTTTAAAATAACACCTTAATCTAAGAAACTGCCCAGTTTAGCTTCTTTTAACCTTCTTTAATACAACATTTTTGCATTTAAGAGATTAAGACATTGCTGTGGATCTGGAGTCACGTGTACACTAGACTGAATGGGTTCTTACGACAATCAAAAATGATTTCATGGTCATCATTAGACTTTTACTTCTGGATTTTAATTGAATTCAAAATTGTGGTATCTAGATTTGAACCCAGATCTCTAGATTACTTGTCCAGTGATGATACTCCTACAACATCACCTTGCCTAGTGACAGAATAATACAGTACAGAACAAAAAATAAAGTACAGCACAGGAACAAACCCTTTGGCCCTCCAAACCTGTAATGATGCCCTAACTGAACTAAAAAAAAACTTCTGCTCTTACTTGGCCCATATCCCTCTATTCCCTCCCTATTCATGTACTCATCCAAATTCCTATTAAATGTTGCTAGTGTGCCTGTTTCCACCACCTCCTCTGGCAGTGCGTTCCAGGCACCTATCACTTTCTGCGTGAAAAAACTCACCCACACATTTCCCGTAAAACTTTTCCCTTCTCAAATTGAACTTGTGCTCCCTTGCATTTGACTCTTCCACCCTGGAAAAAGCCTCTGACTATCCACCCTATCTATGCCTCTTGTAATTTTGTAGATCTCTTTCAGGTTTCTCTTTAGCCTCCCATTTCCTGTGAAAACAATCCTAGTTTATTCAACCACTCCTTATATTCAACACCTTCCAAACCAGGCAACATCTTGGTCAACCTTCTTTGCACTCTCCTCAATGCTTCCACGTCCTTCCAATAATTGACAAGAATTGCATGCAATACACTGAATGCAGTCTAACCAAGGTTTTATACTGCTGCAACATGGTTTCCCAAATCAATGCCCAACTGATGAAGGCAAGCATGCCATATGCTTTCTCAATCACCTTGGCCATCTGTGTTACCATTTTTAGAGAACTGTGGACCTGCACGCCCAGATCTCTCTGTATGTTAATGTTCCTAAAGATTCTGCCATTTATAATATAATTTATACCTAAATTTCATCCTCCAAAACGCATCACCTCGCATTTGTCCAAATTAAACTCCATCTGCTATTTCTGTGCCCAAGTCTCCAATCCATCTATATCCTGTTGTATCCTCTGACATTCCCCGACACAATCAGCAATTCCATCAATTTTCGTGTCATCCGCAAACTTACTATTCAGACCCCCTACATTATCCTCCAGATTATTTATGTAAACTATAAACAATACAGGTCTCAGCCCTAATCCATGTGGAACAATACTAGCTACAGATCTCCATTCTGATAAACACCCTTTCACAGCGACTTCTCTGACCAAGCCAGTTCTGTATCCATCCAGCTAGTCCTCCCTGAATCCCATGTGATTTTAGTTTTTGTACCAGTCTGCCATGTGAGACATTGTCAAACGCCTTACTAAAGTCATAAAACTACATCCACAACCCTTCCCTCATCAACTTTTTTGTCACCTCTTAAAAAAACTCAATCAAGTTAATGAGACATGACCTTCGCTGTATAAAATCATGCAGCCTGTCATTAACTAGTCCATTTTCCCACCAAATGTGCATATATATCCTGTCCCTTAATATCTTCTCCACTGACATCAGGAGGAGACCATTCAGTCTATTGTTCCTCTGTTGGTTCTTTGGTAGAGCTCCAACATCTCTGCTTTTATCCCCTGGCCCTTTAATTACCTTCCCTTCAAGTAGATTTCCAATTCTCTTTGACTGTTGCTGATGAATTTGCTTCTCCTGTCCATTCAGGAAAACCTTGGCAAATTATTTATTGTTGAAATTCTACGCTGTGTCACTTCGGCTCTTGCGCTAGTTGCATTCAATCTGTGTCCTTTTGTTAATGATCCTTGTGCCATTGGAAACAGTTCCTTGTTATTATCTCTATTTAAACTATTAAAGATTTTGGGCAACTCTTGGAAATCTCCTCTTAACTTTCTCTCCCCTAAGGAGCAGAGCTCCAGCTTCCCTAGTCTCTCTGCATAACTGAAGTTACTCATTTCTGACAGCTTTGTAGCCCGTGACATCCTGCCTAAAGTATGTTGCTCAGAATTAAATACCACATTGCAGTAGAAGCTCAGACAGGCCTTTATAAAGGTTTTAGCACAGCTTCCTTGCTTCTAGGCTTTATTCTTCTATTAATAAAGCCAAGGACCAATTTTTTTAGTTGGCCCGTCACTGTCAAAGATTGTGCACCTACACTCCCAGGTTCCTCTATTCTTGCATCTATAAAATTGTGCTACTTATATCTCTTTCATTCTTCCTCCCAAAATGCATGGCTTCACATTTATCTGTGTTCCGTTTTATTGTCCATTTGTCTGTCCATTTTCCCAGTCTGAATGTGTTCTCCAGAACTCTGTTACTCTCCTTCTTATTGCTTCATACATTCCTGGGGCTTGAATCATCCAGTAAGAGGTCTCACTACACCAGGTTAAAGTCCAACCAGTTTATTTGGTAACAAACACCACTAGTCTTCGCAGCACTGCTCCTTCATCAGGTGAATCATCTGCCAGGTTTGAAATGCCACTCTGTCAATAGTCCAGGTCGTTATCTTAGCTATATCGGAGGAAGGGAAAACACGTAGAAGTAATAGATTTCACAATTTTGAGATCCTGAAAGAATAATTTTGAGTAGATAATATAGTAGGGCTTGATTTGAAATCAGTAAGAATGCAGGTAAGGGCGAGGATTTGGATAGAAAGCTACAGCTTATGTCTTGAAAGACCAGGAGATATACATTTAGATAAACAATAAAGAAGAGGCGATGGAGACGGTATTATCGCTAGATTATGAATCAGAAACACAGCTAATGTCCCGGGGACCTGGGTTTGAATCCCACCGTAACAGATGGTGGAATTTCAGTCCAATAAAAATTATCTGGAATTAAGAATCTATTGATGAAATTATTTTTGGAAAAACCATCTGATTCCATAATGCCCTTTAGGAAAGGAAATCTGTTATCCTTATCCGGACTACATCTGAAACCAGAACCACAGCAATGTGGCTGATGCTCAACTGCCCTCCAAGGGCAACTATGGGTGGGCAATAAATGCTGGCCAGCCAGCGATGCCCATGCCCCAGGAATGAATGCTAAAATACAGAGGAATATCATTAGAGGCAAGAAATGGTTTAAAGAAGAGACAAGAAACAAGATCTTCTGCCAAGTAATAAAAAGTTTCTGTTTTTCTAGGATTTAGAAATATTTATAACTCACTTGCCTCACCAATATTTTGGTTAGCTCAAATCACTGGATTTATGAATTTAAATCTTTTTAGTGAATATATATTGTATATGGTTACTTGAATGTATTAGAATGAGTGAAATGCCACTTCCTGTGAGGTGAATCTGTATTGAAACGTCCCCAAAGAATCACAGGTTGATTGCACCAGCGCACTCATGCATGACTTCAATCAGTAAATATCTAATTTGATGTTAATGACTACAAACTTGTAACATTTTCTACCTGAGACTTTGAAGCTCTTAAGGTTTGTAATAAATATGTTACAAAACTCAGGTAACATTTACACTCATTTCAACAGAAAAACTATGAAAGGCAAAGCTTGTATCTTGAAGGTTCAAGAGGTGGACAGCTGCCAAATAGCATTTGCTCCAACTTCTCTCTGAGGATGCACCGCAGAAATTTTATTTCTGTTTCTTTTATTGAGAACTGAGCTAAAGGGTCAAGGCCGGCTGTACAGGACAAATCTAAATTTGAAAAGAATGACAGGGCAGATGCAGTAAATGAAGAAGTTTAAAAGTCTTTGGACTTTGGGCATAAAGGCAGATTGAGGAAGGAAGGGTGGTCCACACTTCTGGATTCCTTTGAAGGAATTAAAGAACAAAAAATATTCCAGCAGGTCTTGAATTTAACTTGGTGAAAATGAAGGAAGGAAGAATAGAATTCTCCATTTTTGAGACTAAGTTTGGTGATGGGCAGATCCAGCTGGTTATGATAGGGGATACCGCATTAGATTTTGCGCTTGGAAGTTCATTAATTATGCACAGAGGAGCTCCCGTCTGAATCTCCTGATAGGCCGGTAGCTGATTTGTCCAACCACCTTCCGCTGATGGGTTTGAATATTTAAGCATCAGTCCAGCTAGCTTAAATTGCCGTTACGCCCGTTTCGGGAGCAATTCAGATCACAGTCATTCTCGGGTCTTGGTCAAGTGGCCATCCATACAGATATAGGCGCGGATTGCATTAATGGTCTCACACCCAACTTTACTACGTTTTTGCGCCCGAAAACAGGTGTGATGTAACGGTAGAATCAGGCCCTTATTGTCAGGGGGAACTAGCTAGGATAAATAAACGGGACTATGGGGATGAGTAATGGATGTGATTGTGGTCAGTGCAGACTCGATGGGCCAAATGGCCTCCTTCTGCACCATAGGGATCCTACGATGATTCTCTGATATCTGGAGCTTCAGAGGACTAAGGAAGGAAAGTCTTATTGGAATCTATTGGTTATCTATCTTTCTCACCTTTCTTCGATTCGCTCACTTAAAAAATTAAACCGTGGTTCTCAACTTAAAATGTTTAAGTCTGTTGTAATTTTTGTATTCTGACAGTTAGGAATACCAATCAGAGTGAGATCGACTCACAGAGAGTGTGAGTCTTTGTGTAGGATAATTATAATGCTCAATTATCAGGTGAAGTGATGACAAATTCTCCAGAGGTGATTCATTATCAGTACTAAATAACTCCACAGGGATGTTACTGGTTCACCAGTTAAGAGGGGTCAATAGTCTTGTTTACCTGGAAAGCTTTTAATTCCACATAGGATCATTGGAAGGCACTTAGATTTGACCAAACATGTCCTGCGCTTGCCTCAAACACCGCCTAGTGATTTTTGAGAAAGCCAATTCTCACATACTTCAACAGCGCTCCAATTTGATGAGGAAGAGAACAACAATTCATTGGAGTTAGAAACATCTATGTGGTGTTGCTGAAAGATAATTTATAGATTCTTATGGAGACTTCAGGTAGATTTTCAATACTGGTGTGTTTTCTTTTGTTCATTCGTGAGTCATGAGTGTCGCTGGCGAGTCAGTATTTATTGCCCATCCCTAATTGGCCCATGTTCAGAGAGCAGTTGAGAGTCAGTCACATTGCAGTGGCTCTGGAGTCACATGTAGACCAGATTGAGTAAGGTCAGCAGATTTACTTCCTCAAAAGGATATTAATGAATCAGATGGGTTTTTTTGACAATCGATAATGGTTTCACGGTCATCAGTAGATTCTTAATTTCAGATATTTTTAATTACACTCAAGCTCCACCATCTGCCATGGTAGGATTTGAACCCAGACTCCAGGACATGATCTGAGTTTCTGGATTAATAATTTAGCAATAATACTATTAGGCTATCACCTCCCCATTTTGGGCAGTCTGTTGGCAGTAGGACAATTTGAGGCCCAGTTTTTATTGGGACTGACCTCATTATAGCAGGGCCAGCAGATGACCTGCAATTCCAGATCACATCCTAATAGTCACAGTCATAATCATAAAATCATACATTTGAGTCAATATTCTATATTACTCCATTATTAATCATGATATATTTTGTCCCACTATCAGGTCGGACCCATCTGAGTTGTTGGCACAGTGATATGTAGCCAGAAGGAATATGCCCTGGGAATTTTCAACACAGATTCTGAACCCTTAGGGACAAAATTATAGCTATTTGGCCATAGTGTGCACCACTCCATCACTCTAGAGAAAGCCAGGTGAAGACTCCTGCGCAGGAGCTTTCTCCCCCCACTGGCCACAGGAATTGTAGCAGGCGGGTGGCTGGGGGAGTGGGGGGTGCACAAATCATGCAGAGGTCCATTGCTCTTGGGCAGGATTTTCCAGTTTTGGGGTGAGCGCAGCTGGAAAATTCCACCCTTGGAGTTTCACACAAGTGCTTTTAATATAAACCATATAGTAAGGACCAGTTCTAGTGCACCAACTAATGGGTTCACAAGAGGAAAGGCCTCAATCCAGGATTTACAGTTAAGATCCAGTTACAAGAAACTAGTATATACCAAAGATTTATCTTTACACAGAATTTATATCTAAATCCACTCACAACTATCGATTAGGTTTACATCATGCTTACATAAGAGTATAGTTATCCAATTACAACTTGTGCATGTCTGTTCTAATTGTTATATCATCAGGCAATGATAGCTATATCTCTGACCAAAGGTATATCAACCTTCCATCCATCCCATTTCCATTGCTCCTGTTCTAATGGACAAATATGAGCATCAGCTATACATCATTCAGTTGAATGGGACTTGACTCTTATCTGGGCTTGCTTTAGTCAAGCCCAGTGTGATTGAATACAGTTTTCAGTATTTTTGATTTTTGAACTTGTGTGATTACTAACCCTTTCAAACCCACGTTATTAGGTCAAACATGGGTAAGTTAATCTCCTGCTGATTACTGTCTGCTGATTGCCCTCAGCTAATGAAGCAGTGCAACTTCATGTTGAAGACCACTTGGAAGAAGTAGAGTAGCAAAGTCACAGAATGTATTCTGGGTGAGGGTCTTTGATGCCCATCACGAAAACTATGTCAATACCGCCATTATTGATCGCACTGGCCAAGTCCTGAAGGACCTATCTCTGCTATCATTGGCGTATCCCAAATGACTTTTGGTGTCTCACTCTAGTAAGAGATCTGGCTGGAAGTAAAAATCCTTCCTTGAAGATAATTCTATAAATAATACAATCACAGAGCATCAGGACAGAGATATGCTATGCACGTCGTGCCTTACGAGCCTAGTTGAATTCTTCGAAAATGTGACTGAACACATTGACGAAGGAAGAGCAGTGGATGTGGTTTACATGGACTTTAGCAAGGCGTTTGATAAGGTCCCCCATGTAAGACTTCTTGAGAAGGTGAGAGGGCATGGGATCCAAGGGCCTTGTGGCCAAGGCCTTTGGCCTTGTGGATCCAGAACTGGCTTGCCGGCAGAAGGCAGAGAGTGGTTGTGAATGGGTCTTTTTCTGCATGGAGGTCGGTCACCAGTGGAGTGCGCCAGGGATCTGTTCTAGGACCCCTGCTGTTTGTCATTTTCATAAATGACCTGGATGAGGAAGTGGAGGGATGGGTTAGTAAGCTCGCTGACGATACAAAGATCGGTGGTGTTGTGGATGGTCTGGAGGGATGTCAAAAGTTGCAGCAGGACATAGACAGGATGCAAGACTGGGCAAAGAAGTGGCAGATGGACTTTAATGCGGATAAATGTGTAGTGGTCCATTTTGGTAAGAATAATGGGATGATCATAGAACATAGAACAATATAGCGCAAACAGGCCCTTTGGCCCACAAGTTGCGCCGATCACATCTACCAATCCATTGACCTATCTATAATCCCCTATCCTATTCGTTTCCATACACTCATCCAGAAGTCTTTTAAAAGACCCCAGCGAGTTCACCTCAACAACCTCCGACGACAGTCAGTTCCATTCACTCACCACCCTCCGAGTGAAAAACTTACCCCTAACATCCCCTCTGTATTTGCTTCCCTGCACCTTAAATCTGTGTCCTCTCATAGTCTCTCCAGTGAGAAGAGTACCAGCTCCCTCAACCTATATTCATAAGGCCTGCCTCCCAAGCTAGGCAGCATCCTTGTAAATCTCCTCTGCACTCTCTCAATAGCCTCTACATCCTTCCTATAATGAGGCGACCAGAACTGCGCACAATACTCCAGCTGGGGTCTGACAAGAGTCTTATAGAGCTGCATCATTACCTCCTGACTCCTAAACTCTATTCCTTGATTAATGAAGGCCAGTACACCATACGCCTTCTTGACCATTCCTCCACCTGCAAGGCTGATTTAAGAGTCCTATGGACCCGGACCCCGAGATCCTTCTGCTCTACAACACAGCTAAGACTCCTACCCCTTATATTGTACTCTTTCATCCCATTATTCCTGCCAAAATGGACCACTACACATTTATCCGCGTTGAAGTCCATCTGCCACTTCTCCGCCCAGTCTTGCATCCTGTCTATGTCCCGCATGAAGGATTATAATATCAGGGGTAGGAGTCTTAGCTGTGTTGTAGAGCAGAAGGATCTTGGAGTCCGGGTCCACAGGACTCTTAAATCGGTCTCGCAGGTGGAGGATGTAGTCAAGAAGGCGTATGGTGTACTGACCTTCATTAATTGAGGGATTGAGTTTAGGAATCGGGAGGTAATGATGCAGCTTTATAAGACCCTTGTCAGACCCCACTTGGAGTACTATGCGCAGTTCTAGTCGCCTCACTATCGGAAGGATGTGGAAGCTATTGAAAGAGTGCAGAGGAAATTTACAAGGATGTTGCCTGGATTGGGAGGCAGGCCTTATGAAGACAGGTTGAAGGAGCTGGGACTCTTCTCACTGGAGAGACGTAGGTTGAGAGGCGACCTGATAGAGGTTTATAAAATGATGAGAAGAATAGATAGGGTGGATTCTCAGAGGCTATTTCCCCGGGCTGAAATGGTCACTACGAGAAGACACAGATTTAAGGTGTAGGGAAGCAAATACAGAGGGGATGTTAGGGGTAAGTTTCTCACTCAGAGGGTGGTGAGTGAATGGAATCGGCTGCTGTCGGTGATGGTAGAGGCAAACTCGTTGGGGTCTTTTAAAGAACTTCTGGATGAGTATATGGGAACTAATGGGATGGGGGTTATAGATAGGTCTAAGGCTTGGTAAGTATAGATGTGATCAACGCAACTTGTGGGCCAAAGGGCCTGGTTATGCTGTAGTGTTCTATGTTCTATGTACGCCTCTCTTAGATTAAAGCAAAATACTGTGAATGCCAGAGTTCTGAAATAAAATATTGGAAAAATTCAACAGGGTTGGCAGCATCTGTGCAGAGAGAAACGGAGTTAACATTTTGAGCCCACTTCTGATAAAACGGATAAAACAAAATATATCCTGGGTGTAGTCCAAGGCTGAAAAGTTGTTCTCCAGAACTAGCTGTGCCTCTATCTAAACTGTTCCAATACAGCTACAGTAACAAGGAAAATTGATAGATATGCCTTGGTCACAAGAAACAGAATAATACAATCTAACTGATCATCACTGCATCATCTGCATCAGGACGGCAGAGTAGCACAGTGGTTAGCACTGCTGCTTCACAGCTCCAGGGTCCTGGGTTCAATTCTCAACTCGGGTCACTGTCTGTTTGGAGTTTGCACATTGTCCTTGTGTCTGCATGGGTTTCCTCCGGGTACTCCGGTTTCCTCCCACAGTCCTAAGATGTGCGGGTTAGGTTGATTGGCCATGCTAAGAAATTGCCCCTTAGCATCCAGGGTAATGGAACTTAGTGGGATTAGTGGGTAAATATGTAGGGATATGGGGGTAGGGCCTGTGGTGGGATTGTGTTCAGTGCAGACTCAATGGGTCGAAGGACCTCTGTGCACTGTAGGGTTCTATGAATTTATAACTAAGAGATGGACATTGTCAGGACAATGTGAACAAGTAGCCCTTACACAGAAATAATCTTCTCATTGATGCTCCGTTTGGGTTCCTCAAGAACCACTTGACTTCAGACCTGATTACAACTTTGATCCAATCATGGACAGAAGAGTTGAATGCCAGAGATGAAGTGAGAGTGACTGCCCTTGACATCAAGGCACCATTTGACTGAATGTGACATGATGATGCCCAAACAAAATTGAAACCAATGGATATCAAGAAAAAATCCTTTCACTCATTGGAGTCATACCTCGCAAAAAGGAAGATGGTTGTAATTGTTGGAAGACAATCATTTCAGCCTAGAACAATATTGCAGGAGCTCCTCAGAACAGAGTCCTCCACTCAACCTTTTCAGTTGTTTCATCACTGCCATTCCTGCTACCATAATGGCAAAAGTGAGAGAAATTGTTGTTGATTGTATAATGATTTGACCCTGTCCTTTCCACAAATGATAAAGGAGTCTGAACCCATATGCAGCAAGATATGGATAACATTCAGGCTTGATGTTTGCATTGTACACGTGTTGGGTAATGAACACTTCCAACATCGCTAACCACAGTCCTTTGATGTTTAATGTTATTGCCCTTGTACTGGGGTCACCATTGACCAGAAATGTAACTGAATCAGCTCCATAAATAATTTTGACTACAGGAGCAAGGAAGAGCATTTGTATTCTGCACCAAGCGACTCACTTCATTTTTGTTCAAAGCCTTTCTACAAGGTGGAAATCTGGAGTGAGATTAAATATTTTCCACTCACCAGAGTGGGTGCAGCTCCAAAACACTTAAGAAGCTCAATACCATCCAGGCAAAGCATCCCACTGGATAAGTAACCCCTCCAAAAGAATTTAAGGACATTAGAAATAAGAGTAGAAGACAGTTATTTGGCCTCCTAAGCCTGATCCACCATTCAATAAGATCATAACTGATTTTATTGTAATCTCAACTCCACTTTCCTGCCTGTCTCCACCCTCCCATTGCCCTTGACTCCCTTATCAATCAACAATTTATCTAACTCAACCTTGAATATATTCCATAACCCGCCTCCACTATACTGTGGAAGAAAATTTCAAATACTGACGACATTCTGAGAAGAGAAATTTCTCCACTTTCAATGGCAGATCCCTTATTTTCAAAATGTGCTCCCTAGTTAAAGATTTCCCCATGAGAAGAATCATCTTCACAGCTCCCTGTCAACTATCCTCAAAATCTTTTTGTTTCAATAAGATCATTCATCAAAAGCCCAATGAGCACAGACTAAACCGACTGAATCTTTCCTCATGAGACAGATTCATCATTGCAGGAATCAATCTTGTGAGCCATCTCTGAACTGCTTCCAACACCAGTATGTCCCTCTTTAACGTGACAAAAACTATGCACTGTACTCTAGGCGTGGTCTATTAACAAATGTTTTATACAGTTGTTGCAAGACTTCCTGACTTTTACACTTCCTTCCACTTGCAATACAGCCAATGTTCAATTTACTGTCCTAATTACTTGCATGTGATTTTTTTTGTGCTTCATATGCTAGAAACATAGGTCTCTGTGTCACAACATTCTGCCGTCTCTCTCTCTCTAAATAAATAAATAAATTCCATTTTTCTATTCTTCCAATTTCATTTTAAAATTGTAAATTACCTTTCCTTCCACCTGCCTGAGTTTCAGGCCATGATCAATCACTGTTGACGATAAGCTCTTCCCCACATCCAATCTACATCATATTAGTAGCATGAATGGGAATACCTATATCAAATGGGAAGTAGTTTAAGAAGACAGCTCACCATCATCTTCTCAAGACAATTGGTGGAGGGAGGTTGGGTGGTTGGGTTTGTTAGCCCTGCATCCCATGAATAAATGAAGTTCCATAGGCCAAGGTAAGGTATGATGAATGAAACAATGATACACTGAACCTGTAGCCTATATTAATCTTGAGGACTTCTTTTCAAGAATATTAAGAACATCACAAAATTGATTTTACCCTAGTGAAATGTTTGAAGATGAAAATATTCAATGTATTTTCCCAAATTGCATAATACAAAGAAAAAAAGATGTATTTATATAATTGCTAAAGGGCTTCTTAATAGAGTGCAAACAATAGGAATTACTGATGTACCCCTGACACATCACAACCAAATGCATGTAGTATGTTGCCCATGGACTTTGGTGAATTAAGCTTCTGCAGAATACATGGAGCAGTGTTGGTTCCAGGGCAGGTTTTGTTATGCACCCTGCATAAACACAGGTGACACAGTGATATTGGTTTCCCTGGCAACAAGGCAGATCTTTTGTGGAAAGAATGAACTCACAGTAGACCCATTCAAAAATTGTACATCTCATAAAGCCTTAGCATTAGTGTATGATTTTCACTTCCATCCCCAAGGCCATCAATCAGCTAATTACACTAATCATTCAAATAATTTTTATTCAAAACCATTGGATTGATACTCAGTTTAGAGTTGGTTATTTTTGGGATTAGACTTAGTGATTTTGTCTGTTATCACAATATTCCAATGTTAATACAACTGCTGGGGCTTACAGTTTATTTAAATAACTGAATTTATATCCTTTATTTCATTTTAATGCTTAACAAGTACCTGTGCGTATCCTGTTTTCATTTACAGGTTCTAGTCACACTAGGCTTGAATTCCTGACTGAGTGCTGCTTATTAGAAGAATCACATGCAGCTGATTCTGAGATTGTGGGTTTTGATACTCCATTCCATTTCCTGATGGACATTCTCTACCAGTACCATCCCATTGGGAACAGCCAGTGCAGGAATTTAGTTTTCAGCATGTCTGTAAAAATAGAAATACTGGAAAGACTTGGCAGGTCTATTGCCATCTGAAAAGGGGAAAGAAAAGGTAATGTTTTTACCTGCTGTGCTGAAGGGGTCTTACGTGGAACAGTAATCCATTTTTCCCTTTTTAGATGCCACTAATGTTGTAGAATTTTCCAGCATTTTCTATTTTTATTTTAGTACTTCTTTGGCAGGAATGCTGCAACCTCACTGGGATTCTCCAGTCCCGCCGCAGTCAAAGGAGCTTTGGGCTGAGCGTCAAATTTTCTGTTCTCGCTCTGTTCAGCGGCAGTGGGGCGTGGAAGACTGGAGTATCCCTCCGTTTATCTCTATTTTCCTTCTGCGTGCCGCTGTTTTGCACGGGCATGAGGGCAGCACGATGGCACATCAGTTCAATTCCTGGCTTGGGTTACAGTCTGTGCCAAGTCTGTACATTCTTCCCGTGTCTGCATGGGTTTCCTCTGGATGTTCCGGTTTCCTCCCACAGTCTGAAAGATGTGTTGATTGGGTACATTCGCCATGCTAAGTTTCCCCTCAGTGTACCCAAACAGGTGCTGGAGTGTGGCGACTAGGGGATTTTCACATTAACTTGAAATTAACTTGAAATAGGTACAGAGGAGATGTAAGTTTTTCACTCAGAGGGTAGTGAGTGAGTGGAATCGGCTGCCATTGGTGGTGGTGGAGGCGAACTTGTTGGGGTCTTTTAAAAGACTTCTGGATGAGTGCATGGGATTTAATGGGATTGGGGGTTATAGATAGTAGGTAGGTAGGTAGGGATATGATCAGCGTAACTTGTGGCTGAAGGACCTGTTTGTGTTGTAGTGTTCTACGTTCTATGTTCATTGCGTATAAGCCTTCCTGTGACAAATAAATAAAGTTAAATATTAAAGAAATAGTGAACATTAAGGAATAGCAATGGGTCAGAAAATAAGCCTGAGTGCAAATACTCTTAGTCACAAAAGCTGTTCATATGTACCTGGTCTGACCTTGCATTTGGGATGTGTCCATTGGTCTCCAGAAATATGGAAGCAGACCTCACAGGCACTGTTCAAGCTGGAGTCATGTATTCCTAGGCTTTGGTCCAAATTTGTATGGAATTGTAAATTGAAATTCTGAAACTCAAGTGATAGACCATAGAACATAGAACATAGAACACTACAGCACAAACAGGCCCTTTGGCCCACAGGTTGTGCCGAACACATCAAAACCTACCCAGCCATAGACCTATCTATAACCCCCAATCCCATTGGATCCCATATACTCATCCAGAAGTCTTTTAAAAGACCCCAGCGAGTCCGCCTCGACCACCACCGACGGCAGCCGATTCCATTCACTCACCACCCTCTGAGTGAAAAACTTCCCCCTAGCATCCCCTCTGTACTTGCTTCCCTGCACCTTAAATCTGTGCCCTCTCGTCGCGACCATTTCAGCCCTGGGAAATAGTCTCTGAGAGTCCACCCTATCTATTCCTCTCAACATCTTGTAAACCTCTATCATGTCGCCTCTCAACCTTCGTCTCTCCAGGGAGAACAGTCCCAGCTCCCTCAACCTGTCTTCATAAGGCATGCCTCCCAATCCAGGCAACATCCTTGTAAATCTCCTCTGCACCCTTTCAATAGCTTCCACGTCCTTCCTATAGTGAGGCGACCAGAACTGGATGCACCCAGTTTTGATTGGGATGCACCCAATCTTCATTAAAGACTCTCTGTTGACTATCCTCATGCTTTTGTGTTTATGACTTGTAAACATTGATATTATTCAGGAGATCACCTTTATTTCACGTAACATGCCTACTCTTCATGAATGCTAAGTTTAAAAGAAGGTTGAATTTTATGCACTGCTGTCTAATTTGTTTTGCTGTAGAAAGTAGGAAAATATTAAGTCTGTGTCTACATTATTGTGAAGGGATTGTATTCTTTCTGGACTGCAGTTCACAGAATCCCTACAATGCAGAATGAGGCCATTTGTCCATCGAGCCTGCACTGACATCAATTCCACCCAGGCCCTATCTCCATGACCCCATTCATTTAGGAGATTTTCACAGTGACTTCATTGCAGTTTTAGTGTGACACTAAAAATAGAATTTAAACTTTAAACTTTATCCTTCTAAACGCCTTGACATTAAAGGTCACTTTATCATGACCAATCAACCTAACTGGCACATCTTTGGACTGCAGGAGGAAACTGAAGCACCCAGAGGAAACCTGTGCAGATATGGGAAGAATGTGCAACTTCCA
Organism: Sphyrna mokarran; assembly: GCA_024679065.1. Taxonomy (NCBI): domain Eukaryota; kingdom Metazoa; phylum Chordata; class Chondrichthyes; order Carcharhiniformes; family Carcharhinidae; genus Sphyrna; species Sphyrna mokarran. The sequence goes on along the minus strand of JAGIQG010000004.1, from coordinate 133,342,544 downwards.
TAAAGACAGTTGTTTAAGAAGCCAGCTCACTGCCACCTTCTCAAGGGCAATTAGAGATGGGCAATAAATGTTGGCCTAGACAACAATACCTATATCCCAAGAACAAATAAAAAAAGTCATCAAAACTTGCTGAAAGTGGTGAAATATAAGGAGCTCCTCAAGGAGCAGAGAGAAGTGAAGAGGTGGAGGAGTTTAAGGAGTCAGGTCACTAAGATGGGGCACTGGACAGCCTCTGGTTACACTCCATATCTACCAAACCTACTTGACCTTGAAGCCTGCTCAGCAGTCTCGGTGCTGAACCAGATCTCCTTTCTATTGCCAACCAGTAGCTGCAGTGTGGGTGTTCCTGTCCTGCCAGTTTCTCTATCTGTGGATCAATCTTTGCATTCCTGTCCAAAGTATGTTGCATCCCAAAATATTGCTCAGCAGAGAATGAGAGAGAACTCACACTCATACTTCACTGTACTGCAATAAATATTCCTATAGATAACAATCTGACATAGAAAAGAAAATTAGCCCAGAAGAACTTGAAACATTAACTCTGTTTTTCTCTTTACAGATGCTGCCAAATCTACAGAGTTTTTCCAGTATTTTCTGTTTTTATTCCAATGGAAACTCTAGAGGAAAACTCTTTAGAGGAAAAAAAATCACTTGACATTTTGTCTTCCAACTCCAGTTCTTGATTGTTTCTATCCATCTTCTCTTGCTGTGATCTATATCCACTCTCCCCTGCTCCATTGATATAGCATTTGTATAGGAGCACATTCCTTTCCAGAATTAAACAGCAGAAGCGTCCAACTTCATCCTCAGTGGGATTCTCCAATTCCGTTGCATCAAATTGAATTTTGGCTGAGCACCTAATTTTCCATTCTTGCTGGCAGTGGGAGAGGGGCGAAAATCCTGCCCAAAATTTCCTCTGCCTGAGGTACCACAGGAACATGTAATAAATTGCAAATTTTACTTACTGTAATTACAAGAAGTGGCCTTGCCAAAGATGTGAACAATTTCAGAAACACATTTACTGTATCACAGATGTACGTAATGTGAAATTTATATAAATCTGTGACTGAAAAGAAACTGGGAAGTAGAATGTTTTCAAAACATACTGCTAAATCAATATACTGAGACATAATAGTTTAATATTTGAGGTAAGTATTGTGACTGTAGTTTACTGGCACAGAACAGGCAAGAGTTTTAACCTGAACAGGTCCTCAAGCTATGAGGCAGCATGAAATCTCATTAGCTCGGAAAACAGGTGTATTTTCTAGAAAGAAATGTACTGTTTATTAATTAACTGCTGCTACATGGCATGCACCTCTTACAATAAGAAAATACTTAATGAATCTGACCTTTCCTAACTCATAGGAAATAAAGGCACTCCAGCACAGAGAAGAGGTGTAAACTCCAAAGGATCAACATCAAAAAAAGAGCATAAGAAACAGAAGAAATAGAAATAGAAATATAAAAATAGGAAAGTCTTGCTGCAAATGTGCAACGCCTTGGGCAGGATGTTCCCATATTTTGGTAGAGTGTGGTAATGGGTGGGAAAAACAATGGGACAGATTTTCATACCTTATTTTTAGGATAAAATAAGCTAGATTTATACCATGGAATAAGTGAGAAATCAGGTGTGAATCTGATTTCTTGGCTCTGCTCCAATCTTAACAGCTCATTCTGCCCATCAGCTGGTGGGGCACAATGGTAACATTGTCCTTTGTCAGTCTATACTACAGTGGCTATTTATAGCATGTCCCTGTCTCAAAGTCTAACTGCATGACAACCTGAAGCACATGTGCCTTGTGATAGGAGTCTGGGTGTGATGAACGCGAAGCCAGCAGAAATAAAAACAGGAACAAATGAATCTGGGTGGGAACTGTCAGCGAAGGAATACTTCCTGAAAAAGTCCAAACCTTGAATCTCATCTTTTCTCATCTGGGCATCGTCGTTCTCTTATAATAGTTAAACATTCGGCAAAAGGAATTAAACATCATTTATCACCTATGCTGTCCTTTGGAATATGTTGAAATTATATTAGGTTAGGATAATCATTTCTAGGGTCCCTGAAATCTCAGAAGGGAACACAGTGAAACGTATCCTAGACAGATGTAGAAATAACAGGGTTGTCGTGATGGGAGATTTCAATTTCCCAAACATTGACTGTAATATCCCAAGGGTAAGGGGTTTGGATGGTGTGGAGTTTGTTAGGTGTGTTCAGGAAGGTTTCCTGACACAGTACGTGGAAAAGCCTATGAGAGGAGAGGCTGTACTTGACCTGGTGCTGGCTAATGAGCCAGGGCAGGTGTCGGATCTCACGGTAGGTGAGCATCTTGGGAATGGAGATCATAATTCTATCTCTTTCACGATAGCAATGGAAAGAGATAGGATCAGGCAGGCTAGGAAGGTGTATGTCTGGAGTAAGGGGAAATATGAAAACATTAGGCAGGTAATTGGACGTATAAACTGGAAGGAGGTGTTCTTGGGGAAGAGTACAGAAGGAAAGTGGCGGTTTTTCAAGGAATGTTTGTCTGGGGCACTGCAAGACAACGTTCCAAGGAGTCAAGGAGGTTCTGGTAGGACACGGGAACCGTGGTGCACGAAGGTTGTGGTGAACCTAGTTAGGAAGAAAAAAAAGGTATATAAAAGGTTCAGAGAGCTAGGAGATGTTAGGGATCTAGAGGAGTATAAGGTGTGTAAAAGGGAACTTAAAAAGGAAATTAGGAGAGCCAGAAGGGGTCATGAGAAGGCCTTGGCAGGGAAGATTAAGGAGAATCCCAAGTCCTTCTACAAATATATGAAAAGTAAAAGGATGAGAAGAGAAGAGATAGGGCCTATAAAAGGTGAAGGGGGAAAAGTCTGTGTGAATCCGGAAGAAATGGCAGAGGTGCTTCACGAGTACTTTGCCTCGGTATTCACGGTGGAAAGTGAACTGGGAGATTGCACTGCAGGTTTGAGGCATACGGAAAAGATTGAGTATGTGGATGTTAGGAAAGAGGATGTGTTAGACCTGTTAAATTCTATCAAGATAGACAAGTCACCGGGACCGGATGGGATGTACCCCAGGTTATTGTGGGAGGTGAGGGAAGTGGTTGCAGAGCCCCTGGCGATGATCTTTGCGTCGTCCATGGAAACGGGAGAGGTTCCGGAGGATTGGAGGATTGCAGATGTGGTTCCTATCTTTAAGAAAGGGAACAGGGATAGTCCAGGAAATTACCGACTGGTGAGTTTGACTTCAGTGGTTGGTAAGCTGATGGAGAGGCTTCTGAGGGATAAGATATATGAACATTTGGAGAAGTTTAGACTGATTAGAAATAGTCAGCATGGTTTTGTCAAGGGCAGGTCATGCCTTACGAGCCTAGTTGAGTTCTTCGAAAATGTGACTGAACACATTGACGAAGGAAGGGCGGTGGACGTAGTGTACATGGACTTTAGTAAGGCGTTTGATAAGGTCCCACATGCAAGGCTTCTGGAGAAGGTGAGAGGGCATGGGATCCAAGGGGCTTTGGCCTCGTGGATCCAGAACTGGCTTGCCGGCAGAAGGCAGAGAATGGTTGTGGATGGGTCTTGTTCTGCATGAAGGTCGGTAACCAGTGGAGTGCCCCAGGGATCTGTTCTGGGACCCCTGCTATTTGTCATTTTCATAAATGACCTGGATGAGGAAGTGGAGGGATGGGTTAGTAAGTTCGCCGACTAGACAAAGGTCAGTGGTGTTGTGGATGGTCTGGAGGGATGTCAAAAGTTGCAGCGGGACATAGACAGGATGCAAGACTGGGCAGAGAAGTGGCAGATGGACTTCAACGCAGATAAATGTGTAGTGGTCCATTTTGGCAGGAATAATGGGATGAAGGAGTACAATATAAGGGGTAGGAGTCTTAGCTGTGTTGTAGAGCAGAAGGATCTCGGGGTCCGGGTCCATAGGACTCTTAAATCGGCCTCGCAGGTGGAGGAAGTGGTCAAGAAGGCGTACGGTGCACTGGCCTTCATTAATCGAGGAATAGAGTTTAGGAGTCAGGAGGTAATGATGCAGCTCTATAAGACTCTTGTCAGACCCCAGTTGGAGTATTGTGCGCAGTTCTGGTCACCTCATTACAGGAAGGATGTAGAGGCTATTGAGAGAGTTCAGAGGAGATTTACAAGGATGCTGCCTGGATTGGGAGACAGGCCTTATGAAGATAGGTTGAGGGAGCTGGGACTCTTCTCACTGGAGAGACATAGGTTGAGAGGCGACCTGATAGAGGTTTATAAAATGTTGAGAGGAATAGATAGGGTGGACTCTCAGAGACTATTTCCCCGAGCGGAAATGGTCAATACGAGAGGACACAGATTTAAGGTGCAGGGAAGCAAATACAAAGGAGATGTCAGGGGTAGGTTTTTCACTCAGAGGGTGGTGAGTGAATGGAACCAACTGCCGTCGGAGGTTGTTGAGGCAAACTCACTGGGGTCTTTTAAGAGACTTCTGGATGAGTACATGGAAAAGAATAGGATAGGGGGTTATAGATAGGTCTGTGGATTGGTAGATGTGATCGGCGCAACTCGTGGGCCAAAGGGCCTGTTTGTGCTGTATTGTTCTATGTTCTATGTATCGATAATTGTGACAGAATGTTAAAGGCCATTCACGCCAGCAGGATTTTCCAGTCCCGCTGTAGTGAACGGAAATTTGACTGGGAACTAAATTCTCCAACCTTGCTGCAGGGGGAATATGGTGGCTTCAATGGCTGGTAAGATCATGTCCAAATAATTTTTGAAATGTTACTTAACAAAAATGAAGAAAAATAATGGATTGTAACAAATCCCTTGATGCAGATTTAGGCCTGTGAGCAATCTTTCTTGAAAGCATGCATACAATGTCAGCACGAGTGGGATTAATGATCGCAGATTGATTCACTTGGCTACTTGATGCACTAATCCTCACGAATATCTAATTTTTGAATACTTACGTTCCAAAGGATCTCCTAAACTAACAGCATTGCAATTTATCTGTTCTATTGTTTGCGCATTTATATGGGGGGAATTAAAGCTCACGTGAGCCAGGAGTAGATATTTACTAGCAGTATTACTGAGTCGCAGAATAATCATCACTTTAATTCCTTGTATGTTTTTATACATACAACCAGCCCTTGGAATAGTTGTATTTTGGGCTAATACCAAGAAGAATATTAATTATCTCAGTGCAGCAGGAAAGATATTAACTTGGCATTTGATAAGAAGAATGAATAAACTAAGAGTATTGCATAATAGGTCCTATCAGTGAATTTTAAGACCAGATTTATTCATTTTTATTAGTTTTTGTTTAAAAACATTCCCTTCATGTACATTTTGAAACCTAAACCAAAGGGTTAATTCACTAATTTACCCATAGACTCAAGGAAACATATTTGTGGACAGTGTGAGGTGGAGAGAGCTAAGAATGCAAGATTGGTAAAACTTTGTTTCATCTGTTTAAACTGATTTGCAGTTTCTATCACTCTCCTGAGCATCTATTGTATTCCTAACACTTCCCAGTACCTACTGTTTCACAAGAGTTGTTTTGACTAGAAATGAAAACCAGTACTTTTTTGTACTGATCCCTCACCCACTATTTATACACTACAGTCATATGGGTGGCAAGGTTTGGCACTGGACCAGATAATTTGCTGTTCTTTTCTTCAGTACACACATAATAATAATAATAGCTGGAAGCACATTACCATTGCAGCATAATCCTACATTAATTATAATGAGAACAGTGTTTAAGGTGATGTCAAGCACTGGATAAATCTTGCAAATTATGGGGGAGAAATTCTGTACAGTGTTTTAACCAGGCCGATCCTCCTGTTAGTTCTGTGATTCAATCACACAGGAAAGACTGCCTGTTGAAATGTTGTAAGATGTTCCAGCATTTAAAACAGGAATAAGATTCAGGGAAGTGAGGTTTTGACACAGTCTTCCTTTTACCTTCTCTCCATGCTTGCTGCCGGTTGGGGAGTCAGAGATCAAGGCACACTGAATAAATTATCGGCAAGTGATATTATTCCAAAAGAACACGTGGGTATGTTCCTTTATTATCTGCAGAAACTACAGGATGTGCTACAGGGTTAGAATTAGCTCGGCAGTAACACTTTATTCCCTGAGTCATAAGGTTATGGGTTCAAGCTGCACTCTAGAAATTTGAGAATATAATTTGTCTCATGTAATGCGACAAAGAAGATATGAGCTATAAGGAGAGGCTAGACAAACTAGTGCTGTTTTTCGATGGAGATGGAGTGGAAACATGATAGAAGACTATAAAATTTTGAGAGGCATAAATAGGATTGACAGTCAGAATCTTTTTCCCAGAGTTGAAATGTCTAATACTAAGAGACATGCACTTAAGGTGAGAGGGGGGAAGTTCGAAGGAGATGGAGGAGCAGGTTTTTCACACAGAGTGGTAGGTATCTGGAAGGCGCTGCCAGGAGTGGTGTTGGAGGCAGATGTGATACGAATATTTAAGGGGCTTTTAGATAAGCACATGAATAAGCAAACAGTAGAGGGATAGGGGCCAAGGGCAAGCAGAAGAGATTAGTTTAATTTGGTATTATGTTCGGCACAACATCATGGGATAAAAGGTCTGTTCCTGCGTTGTACTGTTCTGTGTTCTATGTAGGATACAGCACTGCCATCTTTCAGATGAGATTTTAACTCTGCTCTGAGGTGGGTGTAAAGGATTCCATGGTATTGTTTGAACAAGCACAAGGAAGGTGTCCTGGCTATCAAAGGTGATACAGTGACACAGTAGTTAGCATGGCTGCTTCATAACACCAGGGATTCAGGTTTGCTTCCCAGCTTGGATCACTATCCTCGTGGAGTTGGTATGTTCTCCCCTTTTCTGTGTGGGTTTCCTCCAGATGCTCTGGTTTCCTCCTACAATCTGAAAGATATGCTACTGAAGTGCATTGGTCACGCTAAATTCTCCCTCAGTGTATCCGAACAGGCACCAGCATGTGGCAACCAGTTGAATTTCACAGTAACTTCATTGCAGTGTTAATGTAAGCCAACTTGTGACACAAATAAATAAATTTGTCATTTAGCATCAAAGACAGATGGCTTGTTTGTTTGTCACATTTTTCTTTGTGACACTTTGATGTATACAATGTCAAAATGACATGAATAGAAATCACACTACGTATATCAAAACTTTATCATTTTCACTCTGTTTAAAATGGATTTTCTGTTGAATCCAAATAATACTTCTGCTACAGGTCACATGACTAACAGGAGTTACAAGAATCCTCCACCCACCATCATTGAATCTCACACCCAATTGCAATAACATTATAATCACTAAACCAGGGGACTCACAGATCAGAACTCATATACCTGGAGAGCTGTTAATGGACTCACCTCTCACCTGGGACTGTCAATCCTTTTCAAAAGGGGAATTTAGAAAGGACAATGAAGACTATGAGCATATATAAGTTTAATCCTCTGGCAATGTCAGAGAGTCTGCCTAGACAATACTTTCCTGATGCAAGGACCTCAATTTGGATGATAACTCCTTCAACATGAATCGCTGTGACTTTTTCAGTCCTGAAGTTAGTGCCAGACACTAGATTAACATCCCTTTTGGAATCATTATGGAGAAAGAAGGTGACATGATTTGAGTGACCATTTTGAAATCTTTACGTTCTTTGAGAACTGAGGGCTCTTCAGATTGCTGTTTTAACACTGGTGTAATGAACATCAGCTGCCTGCTGAGTAAGCAGCCACTTACCAACTCTCAACTCCTCCAAACTTACTACATTATAAAAGTCTCTGATCAATGCCTGCCAAATGGTCTAAACAAAGAAATACCATCATGCTGCAGCACCATTCAGTTCAACCAGAAACGTATCAGGACCTCAATCTGCCACAAAGTGGCACAATGGTTAGCACTGCTGCCTCATAGCACCAAGGACCTGGGTTCAATTCCCAGCTTGGGTGACTGGCTGTGTGGAGTTTGCACATTCTTCCATGTCTGCGTGGGTTTCCTCCGGGTGCTCCGATTTCCTCCCACACTCCAAAGATGTGCGGATTATATTGATTGACCATGATAAATTGACCCTAGTGTCAGGGGGATAAGCAGGGTAAATATGTGGGGTCACACGAATAGAGCTTGGGTGGGATTGTGGTTGACGCAGATTTGATGGGCCAAATAGCATATAAGATGATTAGAGGTTTAGATAGGGTGGACAGTGATAGCCTTTTTCCTAGGATGGAAAAAGCTAGCACGAGGGGACACAGCTTTAAATGAAGGGGTGATAGTTATAGGACGGATATCAGAGGCAGGTTCTTTACCCAAAGGGTGGTTCGGGAGTGGAATGCCCTGCCTGCAGCAGTTGTAGATGCGCCAAGTTTGGTGGCGTTTAAGAGGTTAGTTGATAAGTATATGGAAGAGAAGGGAATGGTTTAGTTTGGAGGGGCATTGCTTTTTATATTGGTCGGCGCAACATCGAAGGCCGAAGGGCCTGTTCTGTGCTGTAATGTTCTATGTTCTATGTTCTAAATGGCCTCCTTCTGCACTTTAGGAATTCTATAATTCTAAAACGAACACTCTCTGTACTTTGACTTCATCAACTCTGGAAATCTAATATTCACTTTAATGATTCTTTTGCTTCTGCTATCCATTGTTGTAAAACCTTTCTCTTTCCATTCAGCCTTATTGTGCAGATGTGTGCTGTGGAGAGAGGTACTGTGAAAAATCCTTCCTTGGGTTTCGCATGTGAAATAAACTAACCTTCTGAGTTCGTCACAATGCGAGTTTGCTGCAAGAAATTAGTAAATTGGATCATATAAACCAAGCATTTGGGGAAAACACACCACAGCATACTTTAAAATTAATTCAAAATAATTAATGCAGAGGAAAGAAGTTCATTCTGCTTCTCTCCTGTTCATATTAAATGTTACTATTGTGATGTAATATTTCAAATAGTGGACTGGTTGTGAAAAAGTCTAGGGGCTAAATAAATGCAAATGTTTGTAAGGAGGATGGAAATCCTTGGGTGCATTTTTTGTATACAGTTCTCCCTGTTTTCTAACAGAAAGATATCATTGATCTTTTAAAACAGCAAACCCTTTTTGCAAACAAAGTGAACTGCATTTCCTTGTCTCTATGTTGCTCCGGGCATGCCACTAAAAGAAAGAAACTGCCTACGTTTTGAGTGGTTCAATTAATTACAGTGGGAATAGCGATTTGAGGAAAATAAACTTTCAACATGGAGTTCCAACACGGTGAAGTTCCGCACAGGGACATGCTGTTCTACTTTCTCAATATTAAAAAAAAAACATCTTTTTACATATTTTTCTCATTAGTCATGACATTGAAAGAAAGAAAAAGGCAAAGAATGACTTTTACTTATACAACACTTTTCACTGCCTCAGGACATCTCAAAGCAATTTATAGTTAATGAAGTACTTTTGAAGAAAATGTAGTCATTGTTGTAATGCAGGTAATTGAACAAATTAATCCCCTATAGACTTTCTTTTATTTTTCATTTTTATCCAATTACTTTAAAGAAATATTCCCAATCTTTCTTTGAAACATTCTGAACTGCTACAGTACCTATTGAAATCTAATTTGCATATAGTTTGTGTGATTTCTGATAGGGTTTGATCATTCATTTACATTTGAGTGCATTTAGATAATAGGGAGCAGTCAGATTACTGTTGTTGATTTCAGATGGATTTTAGTCAGTTGCGGCACTAGCATTGTCCAGGGTCCAATATTCACACCTAGATCACTGGATTTTTGGCTGCTACTAGTAAGAGGTTCAGTTTGGCTTCTGGTGTGGGTTGTGTCAGGTGCCATGTTGCTGAGGGTATTGCATTTAGTAAGTGTCCACTGGAAGTGTCTGATTTATTAATTCAGGGAATGTGGGTGTTACTGGCTAGACCAAGCTGCAGTGAACTACCCTTTTGAACCAGTGCAGTCCTTGTGAGATGGGTACAGCCTCAGTGCTCTTAGGAAGGGAGTTCTAGGATATTGACTCAGCAGCAATAAAGAAACAACGATAGCATCACTCTCTGGAAAGGCAACAGGCACTCCACCCCATGCCTTCCCTTCCAATTCCACATTCCTCCACACCCCCATTCTGACTCCCAGCCCACTGTTGAATTATCTGTACTCATCATGTGAAGATCCTCTATCTAATCCACCTTCTGCAGATAGTGATTGTATCTAAGTTGGTGGCAGTGATTGTTAAATGTAGTCAAAGCAGGCAAAATCTTAACAAAAAAAAAGACAGAATGTTGGTTCCAGCGAGAAACAGGCCAGTTTTTTCTCCAGATAGTACCACACTCTGTCACAAAAAAAATGGATGGCATATGTTTCACACCATCATGTCAGTGCTGGCAACCACTCCTCCTTCCCTCCAATCTGCCAGGTTGGTATGGGCATTGTACCAGGGGGCATTGCCAGACTACTGTCTGGTCATGTCCATCACATCTGGGGGCTACACTTACCTGTATAGTCATGGGGCACACATCTGGGTAAACCTGTTTTAAACCTCGCTGAAGTCACGTTACATTGGCAAAATATGCCTTCGGAGGTTTACATGGTGATGGATGTCTTTAATTACATTTAAATGTATTAAAATTTATTAAAATCAGATTGATGCACATTAACAGGTGGCATGGTGGCACCATGGTTAGCATTGCTGCCTCACAGCGCACGAATCTGGGTTCAATTCCGGCCTCAGGTGACCCTGTGTGTGGATTTTGCACATTCTCCCCAGGTCTGCGTGGGTTTCCTTCAGGCACTCCAATTATCTCCCACAGTCCAAAGATGTGAATGTTAGGCAGATGAAGCTACATTGCTCTTAAATGTCCCAACGTGTGCAGGTTAGAGGGGATTAGCAGGATGAATACATGGGGCTACAGTTGCAGAGTCACTGCAGGTTCAATGAGTCAAATGGCCTCCTTCTGCCCTGTAGAGATTCTATGATTCTATGTACTCCAGTCACAATGTATCTGACTTCAAGGTTTGTTTTAAGTGGCACTAGCCTCTCACAATTTTGGGCCACTGGCAAAGTGTGCAGCCAAGGAGCTCCTGTCACCCAATAGTGTGGTTAGCATTGGCTTCATTCTACAATTAGCTGGCAGTAATGTTGGCATCCTCACTGAATTGCATTGGACAGGTGTAAGATAATTGCACATCAGCAGTCCTGTGCCCGTTTTTGAGGACTGTTTAATTTAAACCTCCTTTTGTCAACAGAGACTGTTTGTACTCACACTGTCTTCTTTAACATTCTGGACTGATTTATAAAACTGCTCACAGCAGCGCCAGGTTCAACAGATGGCTTGCGAGTCTATGGTGTGGGAGGAATTCTCAAAGGCACAGTCAGTACACTGTCATAAAATTATATCACTGCATTGTGAATTCTCCTATGGATCAATTATATTCTATTTTGTGGTGATATTCGACTCACTGATGGATCTATATTCCCCAGCAATTATTATCCTTCAGGGTTTGATGCTTTCAAAACAAGCTTTAAGATAAAAGACAAATCCAGTCGAGACTTAGTGACTTCTGGTGTTGTGTTGTGATTATTTGTAACGAAGGCGAGTCTAAGAGCTGTCCATTGGATGAGAAAGCATTCAGGTTTTTTTTGTTAAACTAACCTGCCTTAAGTGAGGCACAGATGAGAAAAATTCACAATTTTTCAGCTACACGAAGCAGGATTGTCCCTGTTTGCCTTCAGGACCCCATTGTCAGTTCCAAACGAGAGTCAAATGTTTGATTTGAATTGATTTATTATTGTTGCATGTATTGGGTTACAATGGAAAGTATTGTTTCTTGCACAGGACAGACAAAACATATTGTTCATAGAGTACAGAAGGGAAAAGGAAATGATAGGGTGCAAAATATAGTGTTGCAATTACAGATAGGGCGTAGAGAAAGATCAGTTTAACATATGATAGGACCATTCAAAAGTCTGATGGCAGCCAGGAAGAAACTTCAGTTGGAATGAGTTTTCAGACTTCTGTATCCTTTTCCTGATGGAAGAGCGAATGTCTGGGGCGTGTGTGGTTGCTTTTTCCAAGGCAGCAGGAAGTGTAGACAAAGCCAATGAATGGAAGGCTGGTTTGTGTGATGGACTGGGCTACATTCACAACCCATTTGTAGTTTCTTGCAACCTTGGTCAAAGCAGAAGCCAATCTGTGATGCATCTGGAAAGGATGCTTTCTACAGTGAATTTGTAAAAATCGATGAGAGTCACGCTGAATTTCCTGAGAAAGTAGAGACATTGGTGGGCTTTCTTAACTGCAACATTGACATGATGAGACCAGGACAGATTGTTGGTGATCTGAACACCTCGAAACCTGAAGCTCTCAACATCTCATGCACAATGACACACAGTGGCAGCAATGTGTATCATATATCAGAAGCACTTCTGCAAGTCACCAAGGTTCCTTCAACAGCAACTTCCAAACCTGTGATCTCTACCAGCTAGAAGGTCAAGGGTAGCAGATGCATCTACCCTTCCCAGATAAAGGAGATTCTGAGAAGGAAGGATAAGTTTTCCTCCTCTAATACATGCCTGCACTTGGAGATATCGCAGTTGGGCAAGAATATTAGGCCTACGTGGGAGAAGCCTCTGACTCACATTTTTCCACTTACCTCACTGTTCTCAAGACTCTATAAAGAGACATTTACCTTGTCACAGTAGAAGCATAACCACACAACCCCTTGATAGGCAGTCTATTCCCCCTAGTAGATGGAGGTTTGCAACTGCCTGTTGGTTGCAAATCGTCATCATGTCTCTTGTAGGCACCCTCCTTCCTCTTACCTCTGACCTGAAGTCTGATTGAAGATAATGTCTAAAGGTTTCTTCCTTGGGTTACAGAGGCAGCTGGAGTGAGTTTAAGAAGCTCGGCCATTCTCTCTAATTGGTACATGTGGATCCCCACAAATGCCTCCACATGGAGTGAATGTTGTGCAATAGTAGAAGTCAAAAGACATGCACTGAGATCACCATGAAGGTTGTTACCATTACTACATTGATCTGGTTATACTGGAGTGGTGGAATTACCTCTCCAGAAGGCATAAGGTGATAGACTCTTCCATTCTGCCAGCGTAGCTAACGTTCTTGATGTTCCTGACTTTGGAATTCTGTCAACTAAAACATGGCCAACTCCAGAGTTATGGAATCTGACTGGACCTCAGCTGATTATTGATTTCCAGTAATCCTATGAGTGCTAAAACCCTGGGATGTCCCTGTCTCTGCCTGCTGGAGACCAGAAAGAGTAGAATGTTCACCAGTATATAATCCCAAGGCCTTTGTAAAACCAGGTGTGTATCTCTACACTGGGGGAGGTTGTGGGTGAAAACTATGATGGTTATTCAATTTCAGGGACCGAAAAATTATCTGCACTAGTACAGACCTATCTAGGATCTGTCTGGTGAGATCCCTGGGCTGCTGCCCTGATGTGCCAATGCAAAAAGACAGATTTCATTGGAGCATGGCAGAGCTTTCACATACAGGAGACATGACTCACGTCAGGACTTTTTTGTGATGGTGATGCCATACTGGATCCTCACTTAGTTTATTGCCACTGACTCCACCGTCAGCACAAGAATGGTCGACCAGCTGGAGGGCTCCCTCTTCAAAGTCTCAGAGGACTTTCAACTCAGGCATCTCTCTGCCCGTCAAGGATCTTGCCCTCTTATGAGCCAACTTGTCCTGCATGAAAACAGATGGAGAGAGTATAAACAGGATTTGTGCCAGAGCACTTGATAAGGAAGCCTGGCATGTGTGGATGATGAGTGGGACCAATGAGATGTTGAAGACATGACCTGCAGGGAAGATGAGGATGTGCGTGGGAGAGCAAGTGACAGTGTCCCTTGAGTTGGCAATGAGTAGAATCCCTGTGGATGTGAAATGGGTCTGTTATTGTATGAGTGCAGAATGATCAGAAGCGTGACTTACTCTGGCAGAACGGAAGAGATCATTCACCCTTTTGTGACACAGATGCCTGTCCTCCTTGGCCGGTTTGGTGCTCTGATTCGATGGCCTCCATTTTGTGTGAGGGTAGAGGACATCACGCCTCGACTGAATTCAGCAATCACTTGAGGGAGGTACCTGGGGGCAGACCTTCCCACCCATTGCCATGGGCCAAAAAGAAGCAACTAGTAGGCACATGAGTGACCTTTAAACAGAATGTCTCCATGACTGAGGATGCTGAGATGATGTGGAGGGGATGTCCACCATGGAGACGGCATGAATCCTGTGGAGAAAATGTTTTTGTCCAGATGGTTAACAAAGCAGCATGAAAATCTGCCAATGTCTCTGGTGATAGGCTAAACACATCTTTTCCCACCTACAAATGGCCTTTGCCAAATTTTGGGAAAATTCCATCTGGTATATTTTGAATTTGAAGCAAACCAGCTCATGTAATCCCCTGTCAATCCCACCCACACATTTATCTCCTTGCTTTTTCCTTCAAGAGTGTTTTTGCACTCGTTAGAAAATCCAAATTTATGTGCAATGGGTACGGTGATTCTGAATAACCTCCGGTGTATTCCTGAATGACATATATTAAGGCTTCAGTTTCTTTTAATATTCAATGAAGCCATTACATACTTGAAGCATGTGTTAATCCATTCATTTTGAAGCAGTTTCCTGATTGAGGCTGTGAGCAGAAAGATGACCAGATTAACTCAAAATGGGCTTTAGAGGAAATATCATTCCTTTCCGTTGGAGTAGACTGGACATTATTTTCTTTTCACTGCAGATTATTACCTTTCAGAGAATCCAGTCAAAGTAAATATTGTGATGCCAGAAGCAGTAGAAAAATCACTCAATTTCTGGAAGAGATTCAGTAGCTGCAAAGACAAAAGATTGCTGCAAGGCTGAATGATGCTCAATTTATTCCAAATTGACATATTCATTCAGCATCATTTGGACAAGGTGAGAAATAACTTTCTGTTTGAGGAATCAACTAATTATTCTTGAATGTTCACTTACACAATAAAGCTTTCTTGTCAAGGAAAATGAGGACAGAATGCCCTCTTGACTATCTGGGGATCAGTATTTACAAAAATAAAGTACATTTCTATAATAATTGTTAATTTTAAAAAGGCTGCTTCAGCCACATTCCTTCCTTCTTTTAGTGAGCAGCCAAAGTCATAGGTGTGATAATACATTTACAATGTGACTGTCTACCAAGTCTCTGAGGAATGCAGACAGGAGTACGTATGCATCAGAATTTTACCCCCTCCCACACCCTCCCGCCAGGGTGGAACTGGTAGATGGGTGGTGTTGGTAGGGATTAGGTATAAATGGGTGGGCCGATGGGGATAGTGTGCCCACAACACCTGCTGGAGTTCTAATAGCCTATTTGCTCCTAGGTCATTGGGGAATAACTTTGGAGGTACGAGCTGAGGTTGGAAGGCAGAAGGACGTTCATCGAGTGGCACAAAACGCTGGTGCATCAACAGCTCGGATGGATGGACTGTAATTGGCTAGAGTAGATTCATCCTGCCTTGTGGATGGAGCACACCTCAGTAAGTATTCATAATATCCAATAGTTGCCAGTTTCACGGATACACTGGAATCACTTGGCCAGCTCCAGTGTTCAGCCTTCCAGCTGGAGAACTGTTGGGATGTTGCTGCATCCAGTGTTCTCCACTACTTCTCAACACCACTTGTAATAAAGCCCATTGACTGAACATAGATATATCTGATGCTGGGGATCTCACAAGGAGGGCTGGAACGATTGTTTACTCATCACTTTTGGCTGAAGGTTTTGGCAAATGCTCCAGCTTTATGTCTGGCACTCAGTTGTTGGCCTCTGCCATATTTTACCAAGAGGGATACTCACAAAGCCATCTTCTCCTGTCGCATTCTCCTTGCTCCCAGAGGGATGGCTGAGAGGCTCCCTGGAGTATATTTTGAGTTGTCTTTTCCTGGGAGAAAGCAGAAGACATTGATACATTCGAGATTGCCAGAGAGGACAAATATATATAATCACCTGTGTCGCTAGCTCACATTTTTCTCACATGAGAACAAACAATTTCTTGGTAAATAGGCACCAACTTGCCCGCCAGTTGGCACTAAGTTGGAAAGTTGGGTGGCAATTTCTGGAGCACCATGAAGTATTTGTGATCCCACATAGAACTTCCCCATCCCACAATCCATTAGAACATAAAAATGTGCAGTAAAATGGTTTGGTATATTACATTAAAAATAAAGTAAATGATTACAATGTATTATACTTTCATTAAATAGAATAAATAAATTAAACCCAACTAACGACAAAGGTTGCTATTTTAATGCTCAAGGCTCTCTTTCATCATAACTATCAGCCAGATTCAGCATCTAAAATTCCAGTTAAGGATTCAAAACTCCAAACCGATGAATATTTCATTTGTTGTAATTTCTCAGGTGGAGCAATTCAAAATGGATCCGCTACCATCTTCTCCAAATAACTGAATTTGCCGGTGTCAGATTCTAATTTCAGTTCCTCAATTGAACAGGAAAACATTCTGAAGCAGGAAGGAATGGCAGAATACAAATGTGGAGTTTTTACACTGGAATTAAACTGGAATATATTGGGATTCCAACAAAAGTCCTGTAATTACCATGGATATCTAAGATTAATATTTGAACTAAAATATTGCAATTTAAGAAATGTCAGTGTGACCTACACTACCACAAAGCCTAGCTTATTGTTAAGCTTAGTGGAGTTTATTATAAACACTGTTTCCTCCAGCTTTAACAGCACCTCACTATAGACCTTCATGATCATTTGTAAAATGGTGGATGTGAAGGATTTGTCACTGGAAATTGTCAAGGAGGTCCCAGGACCATTATGTTATTGTCCATTTATCACAAATTTATCCCTATAATATCCAGCTATCAGCAGTTAATGGCAAACTATTTAGTTTCACTGCAGTGCATTATGACATATGTAGAATTCTTAACATTGTTAAGAATTACAGGCTTTCTGTAAACTTATTGACCTCAATAATAATGTCCATAGATTGCTGGAAAAGGTTAGCGCGCAAGGATTTGGGGTAAGGTATTAGCATGGATAGAAGATTAGTTGTCTGATAGGAGGCAGAGAGTTAGAATCAATGGATGCTATTCTGGTTGGCAGTTGTTGACTAGTGGAGTGCCCCAGGAATCGATGCTGGGGCCTCAACTGTTTACATAGATGATCTGGAGGAGGGGGCTGAGTGAAGGGTAATGAAATTTGCTGATGACACAAAGATGAGTGGAAAAGCAAATTGCATGGAGGATGTGGAAAGTCTGCAGAGAAATCTGGATAAGTTGGGTGAGTGGGCGAGGACCTGGCAGATGGAGTATAGAACATAGAACATTACAGCGCAGAACAGGCCCTTCGGCCCTCGATGTTGCACCGACCAATTAAGAAAAAGCAATGACCCTCTAACCTAAACCATTCCCTTTTCTTCCATAAACGTATCCACTGACCTCTTAAACGGCCCCAAACTTGGTGCATCTACAACTGCCGCAGGCAGGGCATTCCATACCCTTACCACCCTCTGGGTAAAGAACCTACCTCTGACATCCATCCTATAACTACCACCCCTTAATTTAAAGCTATGTCCCCTCGTGCTAGCTTTCTCCATCCTAGGAAAAAGGCTATCATTGTCCACCCTATCTAAACCTCTAATCATCTTATATGTTTCAATAAGGTATAACGTTAGTAAGTGTGAGGTTATCCACTTTGGTAGAAATAATAGTAGGAGGGATTATTATTTAAAAGGCGAAAAGCTGCAGCATGCTACAGTGCAGAGGGACCTGGGGGTCTTTGTGCACAAATCCCAAAAACCCAGTCTGCAGATGCAGCAGGTGATCAAGAAGGCAAATGAAATATTGGCCTTCATAGCAAGGGGGATAGAATATAAAAGTAGGGAGATCTTGTTGCAGCTGTATAGGGTGCTGGTGAGGCTGCCACTGGAGTGCTGTGTGCAGTTTTGGTCACCGCATTTGCGGAAGGATATATTGGCCTTGGAGGGAGTACAGAGAAGGTTCACTAGGCTGATACCGGAGATGAGGGGGTTATTCTATGAGGAGAGATTGAGTAGACTAGGATTATACTCATTGGAGTTTAGAAGGTTGAGGGGGGATCTTATAGAGACAGATAAAATAAAGGAGAGGATTGATAGGGTAGAGGTAGAGAGATTCTTCCTGCTTAGAAAGGATAGCAGGACTAGAGGGCACAGCCTCAAAATAACTGGGTGGGGGGGGGGGAGCGGTTTAGTTCAGAGTTCAGGAGGAACTTCTTCACTCAAAGGATGGTGAATCTCTGGAATTCTCTGCCTGTTGAAGTGGTGGAGGCTTCCTCGCTGAATATATTTAAGTCACGGGTAGATAGGTTTCTGATAGACAAGGGAATTAAGGGTTATGGGGAAAAAGCGGGAAAATGGAACTGATCCACTTCAGATCAGCCATGATCTTATTGAATGGCGGGGCAGGCTCGAAGGGCTAGATGGCCGACTCCTGCTCCTATTTCTTATGTTCTTATAGACATATGTTTTCTCTGGAGATGCATGTATCTCAATTGTCCTTGAAGTATTATTTGACATGGAGAAGTTTCTTTGAGGAGCCAGCTTCTGCACTCAAACTCTTGAGAAGGTCTCACTAGCAGTATATTCAGGAACCTCTGCAAAGTACCCTGAAATGGCTGAATAAATCATTCCTGGAATTTTGGAAAGACTGTAGCTTAGGAAGAACTGAAACGGAAATCATTCTTCAAAGATAGGGGCATCATTCTGATTATTTGTGTCAGCAATGATATTTGTCATCCCAGGCTGCTTTTTATCAATGCTGTTGAATTACGAAATGAACTTGGATGCACTTTTCAGACATCTGTGATGTCCTAAAGCATTTCATTGCTAATGAAGAGCTTTTCAAGTGAGGTTATTTCTAACATAGGGAGTCATGTCAGCATTTTGTACACAGCATGATTCACATATAGTCATGAAATTGGTTAGCTGATGATGTTTTAATTGATGTGTTGATTGAAGGCCAGAAGTTGGCTTGAATACTAGGGAATGTTCTTTTTCAAAATGTGATGTGGAACATTTTACATCCATGAGAAGGGTAAGACAGGGCCTTGATTTAACAATTAATCCAAATGACATTCTTCCAACAGTGCAGCATTCTCTCAGCACAGCCTTAGAGCACCGGGCCTTAGATTATGTGCTTATGTCACTGAGGGGAATTTAAATCCACAACCTACAGATTCAATTACAAATGGTTTATATCTGAGCCAAGGCTGATAACTAGACTACTCATCATGATTGAGGATGGGACAGTGGCACAGCGGGAGAGCAGCACAGTGGCACAGTGGTTAGCACCGCTACCTCACAGCACCAGGTACCTGGGTTCGATTCCGGTCTTTGGTCACTGTCTGGGTGGGGTTTGCATCTTCTCCCCGTGTCTGCATGCGTTTCCTCTGGGTGCTCTTGTTCCCTCCTACACTCCAAATATATTCAGGCTAAGTGGATTGTCCCTTACTCTCCTAAGATGTGTAGGATAGGGGGATTAGCAGGAAAAATGCATGAGGTTATAGGGCTAAGCTGGTGGAGGAGGTGGGGGTGGGGGGGGTGGCAGGCCAGGGAAAGATGTTCTGTCAGAAAGTCAGTGCAGACTTGATGGGCAGCATGGCCTCCATCTGCAAGGTAGGATTCTGTGATTCTTCGATGATGTTGTGAATTTTTCAAAAAAAAAAATACCTCATCCTCCAAGTTAATATTTTTTACCAGTTCTGCCATTGGTCATTGTCAAGATTCATTTAATGTTGATTGAACTAATTTTATTTCAATTGAAACTTATAGCTCAATGTTATACGCACTGTCTGCAGATTCACTGCTTGGGTAATTTTGTTTAAATGCATAATTTATTTTTATTTTATTAGCAATAGCAATATATGTGAATAATTTTGGTTAACATCAAAATATTAATATAATGATTTCTATTCCCTGAAGTGTCCCTCTTTATAGCATAAATGTATAGGATAAGAAGCATGTGCAAAGTCAAGGGCATCAATTATTAAATGATACTTTGGTTAGCTAATCTCATTTCAAAGCATTTTTAATAATTGAACTGATCAAGAATTTATTATATGGGCATTCGTTACAAAATCTGTGATTCATTTACCAAAATCTAAAGCTGCAGGAATAAAAACAAATGCAAGGTTAATGCCAATATTTCAATTCTGATATTCAAATTTTCTCCTTTTCTTGAGTATGTTTCTTAGGTACAGAAGAGATGTCGGGAGTAAGTTGTTCACTCAGAGGATGGTGAGCGAGTAGAATCGGCTGCCGTCAGTGGTGGTAGAGGTGAACTTGCTGGGATCTTTTTAAGAGAATTCTGGATGAGTACATGGGATTTAATGGGATTGAGGGTTATAGATATGTCTGGTAGGTAGGAATATGATCAGTGCAACTTGTGGGCCGAAAGGCCTGTTTGTGCTGTAGTGTTCTGTGCTCTATGTTCTATGTTCATGATGTAGAGATGCCGGTGTTGGACTGGGGTATGTTTCTTCATGCCAGTGTCCAGCTCCAAGGGATCTTGGCTACCTCTTGCTACCAGCCATTTCGTAAACCCAGACAATGCATGATGGCAGCTGATTCAAATCAAACTTGAACCTATCCAAGCCACATTAGAGTACTTGTTGTAATTCTAAACGTTGTAATTATGAGCTTTACAAGATTATTATATTTTGGGATTGTAGCTTTAAATTTATTATAATTGGAGCGCCAATCACTTGACCCGCTCTGCAGTCAGCTTGACACAAGGCCTGGGTGTTTTGATTGTTTGGGATCAAAGGAAGGTTTGGATTGTTTTATTGAGAGGAAGATACGAGGTATTTATATTTGGAGACAATGGCAGAAATGTCAGAATCTCCCAAAGTCCCAGAAAAGCATTTGAGGTACTTGGTTATAAATAGTTATGCTGTATACTATCTATTTATTTCTATGATGAGAAGGAAATGGGGCCTAAGATAGATAATTAGCAATTCTGCCTGGATGCAATGTTAGAACATAGAACATAGAACAATACAGCACAGAACAGGCCCTTCGGCCTTCGATGTTGTGCCGACCAAAATAAAAGCATGCCCTCCAACAAACATTCCCTTCTCTCCATATACTTATCAATAACCTCTTAAACGCCACCAAACTTGGCGCATCACAACGCTGCAGGCAGGGATTCCACTCCCAACACCTTTGGTAAAGAACTACCTCTGATATCGTCCTATAACTATACCCCTTATTTAAAGTGTGTCCCCTCGTGCTAGCTTTTCCATCCTAGGAAAAAGGCATCACTGTCCACCCTATCAAACCTCTAATATCTTATATGTTCAATAAGATCCCCCTTAGCGCCTCCTTTCTAACGAAACAACCTCAATCCTTCACCTCTCTTCATAGGCCTGCCTCCATACCAGGCAACATCCTGTAAACTCTCTGTACCCTCTCAATGCCTCCACATCTTTCTTATAATGTGGGACCAGAACTGCACACAATACTCCAAGTGCGGCCGCACTAAGTTTTGACAGTGCAACATGATGCTGCGGCTCCTAATTCAATCCCCCTCCAATAAAGCTAAGACTCCATAGCCTTCTTAAAACTTTATCCACTTGACTGCCTACTTTCAGGATCTATTGACACATACACCAAGATCTTCTGTTCTCAACACTATTAAGAGCCCTACCATTAGCCCTATACTCACACATTTATTGTTCCTGCCAAAGTGCATTACCTCACATTTTCCACATTAACTCCTTTGCCCCTCTCGCCCAGCTCTGCAACTTGTCCAAGTCCTCTGTAAACTAAAACCCCTCTTCACTATCTACCACCCCCACTTTGTTCATCTGCAAATTACTGATCCACCTCAATACCTCATCCGATCATTTATAAAAATTCAAACAGCAGGGGCCCCAAAACAGACCCCTGAGGCACACCCTGTCACGAACTCCACATGAAATCTCCCATCAACCCACCCTCTGTCTTCTATCTGCCAGCCAATTCTAATCCAATTAGCTAATCACCCTCTTTCCACACATCTCATTTTCTGTAAGTCTTCATGGGCCACCTTATCAAAGCCTTACTAAAGTCCATATATACTACATCAACCCCTTACCCCCATCCACCTCTTGGTCCTTTCTCAAAAACTCAATGAGGTAGTAAGGCATGACCTACCCTTCACGAAACCATGCTGACTATCCCCAATCAATTCATTTCTCTCTAAATAACTATAAATCCTATCCTATGTTGTTGTGTTTAATGTTTCCATGGGGAAAAGGGTAGAGGAAGCCATCTTTAGAACATAGAACATGCAACATTACAGCGCAGTACAGGCCTTTTGGCCCTCAATGTTGCGTCTACCAGTGGAACCAATCTAATGACCCTCTAACCTAAACTATTCCAATGTTATCCATATGTCTGTCCACTGACCATTTGAATGCCCTTAAACTTGGTGAGTCTACAACTGCTGCAGGCAGGGCATTCCACACCCTTACTACCTTCTGAGTAAAGAACCTACCTCTGACATCCATTTATAATTACCACCCCTTAATTTAAAGCTATGTCCCCTTGTGTTAGCCATCATCATCCGAGGAAAAAGGATCTCACTGTCCACCCTATCTAACCCTCTGATCATCTTGTATGCCTCAATTAGGTCATTTCTTAACCTTCTTCTCTCTAACGAAAACAACTTCAACTCCCTCAGCCTTTACTCATAAGACTTCCCACCATACCAGGCAACCTCCTGGTAAACCTCCTCTGCACCCTCTCCAATGCCTCCACATCTTTCTTATAATACGGCGACCAGAACTGTACGCAATACTCCAAGTGCGGCTACACCAGAGTTTTATACAGCTGCAACATGACCTCACGACTCCGAAATTCAATCTCTCTACCAATAAAAGCTAAAACACCATATGCCTTCTTAACAACCTTATCAACCTGGATGCCAACTTTCAGGGAGCTATGGACATGAACACCGAGATCTCTCTGCTCGTTGACACTATTAAGAGTTCTACCATTAGCCCTATATTCTGTACTCCTGTTACTTTTACCAAAGCGAATCACCTCACACTTTTCTGTATTAAACTCCATTTGCCACCTCTCGGCCCAGCTCTGCAGCTTATCTATGTCCCTCTGCAAACTGTAACATCCATCCTCACTGTCTACAACTCCTCCGACTTTGGTGTCGTCAGCAAATTTACTAACCCAAGCTTCTACACCCTCATCCAGGTCATTTATAAAAACAACAAACAGCAGTGGTCCCGAAACAGATCCCTGAGGCACACCACTAGTAACTAAACTCCAGGTTGAATATTTCCCCTCAACACCATCCTCTGTCTTCTATCAGCTAGCCAATTCCTGATCCAATTCCTGATTTTCAATTCATGATCTTTCATACCAGATTCCAAGCTTCCCGATAAATCAATAACTATCGCTGACAATAGAGATTTTGTATGGACATTTGAGCAAACAGGTTGCTTTACTTTGTGATCTAACACAATTAGACGTGAGAGGGAGATGGTCTGTAGTCTGAGAAACATTATCTGTAGCTATCTCAGGATTCTGTGAGAGTTGTCTTTTCATAGTTTCAGGAAGAAGTATCATTCGAATAGGCTTTTTACTGCTGGCAATACATTAAACAAACTCTTGAAGCAAAGCACCTGGAGTTGGTCACTCACAGTTATTAATCAGTGAAAGGGGGAAACAAGAACACATTCGAAGATAAGAGAAACGACAAACTGCTAAATTCTGTGGCGAGTGCTATGGATGACAAATATAGAAGAAGAATGTTTTCCATATCATTTAAAGCATATGTTACCTACAAAAAGAAAATAGCGCATACTCAACACTTGTAGTCATCAGACACATTAAACATTTTAAAACATAAAATCTTGCTGTGTCATTCTTTCAGCTATTAACTCAAAGTTCAAGTCTCTTTAAAAGGTATCAATCTCAACAGAGATCATATCATAAGGAATAATTTAATGTAATAAAACTTTTCCTGGCTGAAGTCAGTAAAAGGACCAGAGAGTGCGTATCAAACCTGGTTCTTTCTGGCACAGTGTTAAAGCGGACACTGCCTGATTAATGCATTAAATAGTTTATAATTATGGCTATAAATGGGGCAATTCTACCCAATTAAACTGAATAGAAATTCACTGTACTTTTCTAATTTCCAATAGGACAAATTACTTTCAATTGTCTTCTGATGTGTGAACTGCACAGTTGATTATCTCCTAACCCAAACTTCTTCTAAAACCTCACTGAAATCTGAACAACAGCTCTCTTTCCACCCCCACACTGATGCTTTCATCTGAGTTTGTGTGTAAAACGCGGTCAACTGGTATAACATCTTAACCAGACTGATAGCAGATGCAAAATTGGACATCTTAAGAATTGAATGGATATTTAATATGAGTTTAGCTGGGTTGGCAATGTGGAATTACTAAAACAGATTCAACAACCAAACTGAATGGAAATTTCTTCAGCATTTCAGTTCAGAGCACACATCAGCAGTGTGGCTTTTACACCATTTTTAACTGCATTAGTACTAAGTAGAAAATTGGACAAAGACCAGATAAATATGTTTTCATGTTTATCTGGTGAATTTGCTGATGAAGCAATCTTAATGCAAGCCATTAATGAATCCTCAGGCAGCTTTGATGAGTGATCAAAAGCTCTTGACAAGTATTTTAATCTTCAAATCGTAGTGACAACAGAGCTTAAAAAGAGAGATAAACAAGAAGAAGAACAGCAAAAGTGCAAAAAACAATATCCAAGCAAACCACACTATTTTCCCATTTTGATTCTGAGTGCTCAGCAGACTTGAAACTGGGAGTGTTTCAGATCTGACTTTTGGACCTTTTCCCAGGCACCTCCATATGCACTCTGCCTGAAAAAATACCAGTGGTTCCAAATCATACAGGAGAAGCCTGTGGGCAGGGCTTAACACGGTCAAAATCCTGCAGCTTCAATCAGGACCTCGAATTACGCATGCGCAAAAAGAGATAGAATAGTGGAAGTGGATACGGGAGTGATTTTTAAAGGGCATCTTAAGGGCACATGATTAGGGTGGGAATAGAGAGATACAGTCCCCAGAAAGGTAGGGGTTTAGTTCAGTTGGGCAGCATGGTCGGTGCAGGCTTGGAGGGCTGAAGGGCCTGTTCCTGTGCTGTAATTTTCTTTGTTCTTTGTTCTATCTGGATGGGTGAACATGGTGGTAAGTGGGGGAGGGAGGGTGCGTGTATAGACCATTAAATCAATTTAACTGCATGTAAATGTAATAAATAGCCATCACGTGTGGCCCTTTCAGACATGGTCCCTGTCGGGGTCATTTTCAGGCCTTGGCACAAAGAGAACCAGTGCAGAGGTAAGCACAGATTGTGCAACTCACCTCATGCCGGACTTCACCAAGCTTTTGCACCCGAAACAGGTGCAACTTGATGGTAAAATCGTATCTAATGTGTCGGATCACCTCAGTGTAATGAAATGCAGGAGCCAGAGTTCAATACAAAGAAATGTTGATAACTGGCCTATAGATTTAGGGATAGATTTTTTTTAAAAATTACTCAAATTGCAACAGCCGGTGGCCAGTGATGAGCCATCTGCCCCTGAAGGTAAAGTATAGAACATTCCAATGATATGAGTAGATGACAAAGTTACTACTTACACAATTACATAACTGAAACAAGTTAAAACTTTGCTGGAGATAGACCAGGCCAAAGTGAAACCAAAAGAGAGTGCAAGAACAATGTTATGATCCAGATGGAGAAAGAAAAGATAGAAATATGATCAGGAAAGATAAATCTAATGCTGAAGATCGAGGAACCAGAAGGAAAAGCATTGGAGGCCTCAACTGAGAAGCATTGAGTTGTTGAAAAATAACGCAACCGTATCAAGGAAAAGTACAGCAGTTATAAGAGAAAGTAAAAGTTCTCACAAAGGAACATAAAGACCCCCAGAAACAGTTAGCAGAATGCAATTACAGAATGTGAGCTTGAAGGGTGGCACAGAGGGATTAAACCCTGCAAAGAAAAAACTGATTAGCATAGAGAGCCAACTTTCAGATATGAAAGATGTGTTTGCTGATGAAAAAGGAGAATTGATGGGATCACTGGAGTGATACACACAAGAGGCAGAACACTTGAAAGAGATTTGAAATGCCCACCTGATAAACTTTCAGAAGCAAATTCAACAAAAACAGATCTTCAATTAAAACTTGATGAACTTCAAGCATCAAAGGTTTCTACTGAATCAGGTGAAAAATACTGGAGAGGAGAGGAAAGTGCTGACGAACATGAACAGGTTATGGAATGCAGAATTAATAACCAAAACAGATAAAATCTTCAACTTCAATCTTATCTTACTGATTCAAATGGAAAGGAACATAGTTTATTTACAGAATGTAAAGTAAAACTATAACCATGGTGTACATACGTTAATCCCTGCCTGACATAAGTGGTTCATCAAGCACAGTCCTGGGTCAGCTTTATAAAAAGAACAAAGAACAAAACAGCACGGGAAACAGGCCCTTCGGCCCAACGAGCCCGCGCCACCACCCCGATGTTCCCACCTCTACCTGTGATCGCTGTCTATGTTTATAGATCTATGGATTAAAAACCAAATTTGAGACAATGTAGGGTTAATTTGTTTTGCCAATTAGCCTAAGAGCACATCTTTGGGATGTGGGAGGAAACTGGAGCACCCGGAGAAAACCCACGCAAGCACGGGGAGAATGCACAAACTCCTACAGATACAGGTCCAAATCCATGTATCTGCACAGCACAGCGAAAGTCACTGAGCTGTCGTGTTGCCCATCAAATGATCCAGGTCAAGTGTGCACTAACGACGTGAAGCACTAGGATACTCTCACAAAATCCAAGAGCAGCCCCTCTCACAACCCATCACGTGTATGCCCCTTGTTAGACAACAAGATGGACCAAAGCACCTGTAGGATAAAAACAAGTATATCAATATCATCGTCTATTTACACACTTCCCAGGGATTCCCAAGGCTCATGATCCCCATTTTAAATCAATTTTCTATACCCCTCCATTCCCATTCTGTTCATGTGCCCATCTAAGTATTTCTTAAATAACTCCAGAGTACCTGCCTCCACCACTTTAGTTTAGGTAATAAATTCCAGCTAGGAAGTCATTGACTCCCACCAGAAAAAAAAACACAATCAACAAGCCCACAGCGAGATCAGAGACACCTTCTGGATCTCATGCTGATTATCACAAGTAGGCTTTCTTTAACTCTGTAATGAAGTTACTGTGAAAATCCCCTAGTCGCCACACTCTAGCACCTGTTCATTTACACTGAGGGAGAATTTAGCATGGCCAATTCACCTAACCTGCACATCTTTCAAACTGTGGGCGGAAACCAGAGCCCCCAGAGGAAACCCACATAGTCACAAGGAGAATGTGCAGACTCCTCACAGACAGTTACTCCAAACTGGGAATTGCACACAGGTCCCTGGTGCTGTGAGGTATCAGTGCTAACCAGTGTGCCACCATGCCAACCCACAAATCCTGCCTCTGGCCAGCTTCACAATTCTAAAGAACATGATATGTGCAGTGTGGAAAAGCAAAGGAAAATTCTAAGAAATAGATTGAAAATTGAAGAAGTGGATGGAACAAGGACAAAGCAACTGGGTTCTATTATTCCCCCAAATATAACCAGACAAATTGTCAAGCCTCCAGAGAGTCTAAATTTATAACGTTAGAGATTTGAGGGGCTTGGCAGGGTGGGGGGAGGTGTGCTGCAGTGTATTAGGAGAAGGGGACGTTATCTAAAGAAAGATTATAGGGTAAATATTTTGCATAAAGAATTGGGGAAATGTAATATAATAGATTTTGGCATTGCAAGGGCTGTGGACAAATATGGCAAATGTGAGGCATTTTGGAAGGTCTAAAAAAAGATAGGAAATATACAGAAAATGCTAGAACCATTAGGAGTACTGATAGGTGGAGGGTCAGGGTGTCCAGGTACACAGCTCACTGAAAATGGCAATGCAGGTGAAGAAGGTAGTTAAAAAGTCATACGGCATGCTTGCCTTCATCGGCTGGGGCATTGAGTTTAAAAATGTCAAGTCATGTTGCAGCTTTATAGAACGTTAGTTAGGCTGCGCTTGGAATATAGAGTTCAATTCTGGTCACCACACTATCAGGAGAATATGGAGGCTTTAGACAGGGCACAGAAATGATTTACCAGATGTTGCCTGGTATGGAAGACATTAGCTATGAGGAGAGGTTGGAGAAACTTGATTTATTCTCACTGGAGTGACGGGGATTGAGGGGTGACCTGATAGAAATCTACAAGATTATGAGAGACATGAACAGAGTGGATAGTCAGAAGCTTTTTCCCAGGGACTCTTCCCAGAAGAGTCAATTATTGGGGGGCACAGGCTTAAGTTGTGAGGGGCAAAGTTTAAAGGAGATGTACAAGACAAGTTTTTAACACAGAGGGTGGTGGGTGCCTGGAACTCGCTGCTGGGGGATGTAGTGGAAGCAGATACGGTGGTGACTTTTAAAGGGGAGTCTGGACAAACACATGAATAGGATGAGAATAGAGAGATATGGTCCCTGGAAGAGTAGACAGTTTTAGTTTAGTTAGGCAGCATGATTGGTGCAGGTTTGGAGGGCCTGTTCCTGTGCTGTAATTTTGTTTGCTCATTAAGTTTGGATTGATCCAAAATACCACCCATAATGTGATCTAAAGCATCGCATGATAATGGACCCGGGTCAATCTAAGAGTATGGAGAGATCTTGTAAGAGTAAACTCAGCTAACAGGATGTAACTGTCCAGTTTGTGCCAGTCCCATTGTGGGTGGGACTGAAAATCTGGTGACCCATCAAAATATCCATTGATGATCAGTGGGAAGTTCCAGTCCCCTCTGGAAAATCCCAGCTGTAGTTTGGGCTATACTTTATACATATGTAAATAGTTAAGTATTAACAGTATATTCAACCTTACAAGCCTCTGAAACCCTTGTGAGATTTACTGAACATGACCTTGCCACAAACACAGGATAGAGAATGAAACAAGGCAGTGGATTTACTAGTGGAGGTTTCTATTATATTTTAAATTTTAACTTGCTGCCAAGGTGCATACATAAACAAGAGTTCATCACTTCAAGCATTGGGATTTGCATTTAAATTGAATTTGTACATAAATCCAACCCTCTCCAGCATGATCGACTGGAAGATAGCCTTTAGAGTTATGATGGAAAGCATTGGTAAAACATATTGTGAAGGTTATATCATTCTGGGCATGCACTAAAAACAAAATAGAATTGCCTGCCTTTATTAACTGAAATTATTGACCATAATTCTTTTCTGGATATCCTTTTTAAAGTGTCTTTCTTAAAGATTACTTTGAGTACAATATGTTCTTGTAAAGATATCTGTGCATATTCCAAGCAGAACTTCCTTTGATGAATTGACTGAAATGAGTTATTGAATTTTTCAGGTTTGAGAGATTTTGATAATGCTATTAATGTTAAGTGTTTATTGGCCATTTGCAGCATGTGTGGATTTTATTGTTAACCGCTTTTTAAACAGTTCATTTTGAATTTCTGTTAGTGAGACATTGGACATGAAAGCGACTGGAGTTTCCAGCCCCGCTCACCCAAGACTGGAAAATCTTGCCCAAAGTCAACAGACATTTGCATAGTCTGTGTCCCACCCAATCAATTCCCACAGCGAATTCTGCTCGTGAAACTTTACAGAGTGACAACTGTTGTTTGTGAAAAACAACACACAATGATTGTATGACTTTTAAGTTGTTTGACAGTCTGGGTTCAGCTGTGGTATGTTCTCTTAACTCTTAATACAACCATCAGTTTGAAGAAATGGCTAAAAGTAGTTTCATTTTGAGGATGATATCTTATTTTTGAACAAGTTATAGATCACTCTCTGCACTAGTGCTCTAATATTGTGCAAGAATCTTTAACATTTGTTCTAATGGGTTTAGTATTTGTGGGAATGAGTTATAGTAGTCGTATTAAAAGTAAGGAGTTAAGATATTCACCAGTCACCTCAGCAATATTCATACTGTGAAAACCTAAAAATGCAGCTGCACTATAATAACAAGAGTGATCTCTTTGAGTATTGGTTTCTAAATATGTGTTCATACCAAGTCTCAGGTAAGGTTGTTTGTGACACACTGTGAAAGGGGGGCTTTGATCCATTTATATTGGACTCCATCTCAGACCGGCGTGGTGAACAGTGCCAGGAACTCTCGAGCTTCAGACCAGCCGTCATTACCAAGGTCCCCAATGAGCAGAAGGCCATGAGATTCATTGCTTATATTCCTTTCATATTATTTTCTCTTTTGTATTAAACCATTAAAAGAGTTTAGAGATTATTTAACATTCTCCCAGATTATTAAAAGAACAAAACAGAACAGTCTGTATATGGGCCCATTTTGATTCTAAGTTCTGAATCTGGGCGCAATTCAGGTCCGACTTGGAAACCGTTCCCAGGCGCCTCCATATGCACTCAGCCTGAAAAATTGTGAATCTGAATTGTGCTGTGGGCAGGGCTTACTGTGCCCAAAACTTACTGTGCTAATTGTTCCTTGGGAGCACTGTGGAGAGGCAGCGATTTGCGAGTGGAGAGCTTGTGAGTGAGTAGAGCGATTTTTAAGTCTAAATTTTACTAGTTTTTTAAACTTTTTAAACTTGTAAACCTGGAAGGTGTTGCAAAGCAGCTTGGGTAGTGTAGTTTTTTTTTCAACCTCACTATAAATTGGAGTGGTGTGGAATCCCGATACTCTACACAAGTAGAGTATCCCAACCCCCCCCTCCTCCTCTAACCTAAAAAAGAGAGAGAGGAGAGCTCTGAGAAGGAGCAGGTAAGTTTGTTTTTGTGTGAGCTGTAAGGTCCTTGGCTCACAGAGCCTAAGCAAAAAGGGGAGGCAAGGTAAGTTTTAATCTTTCTTACTTTTTTTTTCTCTGGGTTACTAAAAAGGGGCAAGCATGGGTGTGAGGCCAGCATGTTGTTGCCAGTGTAACATGTGGGAGGTCTTGGAGGCTCCTGGTCTCCCAGATGTCCATACCTGTGATCGCTGCGTGGAGCTGCAATCCCTACGGGACCAGGTAAAATAACTGAAAATGCAGCTTGAGGACCTTCGACTCATTAGGGAGAATGAGGAGATTATTAATAGGAGCTACAGACAAGTAGTCACACCAGGGCAAAGGGGAGAAGGCACATGGGTAACTATTAGAAAGGGGAAACCTCAGGTGATGGAAAGTACACCGGTGGATGTCCCCCTTCAAAATAAGTACTCTTGCCTGAGTACTACTGTGGGGGACAGCTCATCCAAGGGAGGCAGAGGTGGCCAGCTCCCTGGAGCTGAACAAAAACAAAAACCTAAAAAACAGAGCAAAAAGGCAGTGCTTATAGGGGACTCCCTAGTGAGGGGAGAGGACAGGCGTTTTTGTGGACGCAGACGGGAGTCGCGGATGGTAGTATGTCTCCCTGGAGCTGGGATTCGGGATGTCTCTGGACGCGTCCCGGACATCCTGAAAGGGGAGGGTGAGGAACTGGAAGTTGTAGTACATATAGGTACTACTGCCATAGGCAGGAAGAGGGAAGTGGACATGAAAAGGGATTATAGGGAACTGGGTAGGCAGCTGAGAAAGAGGAAAGCGAAGGTAGTAATCTCAGGATTGCAGCCTGCGCCTCGGGAGAGTGAGAGCAGGAATAGTATGAGGTGGAGGTTGAATACGTGGCTGAGGGACTGGAGCAGGGGACTGGAGCAGGGGACAGGGATTCCGGTTCCTGGATCATTGGGACCTCTTTAGGGGCAGGTGTGACCTGTACAGCAAAGACGGGTGGCACCTGAATCCCAGGGGGACTAATATCTTGGCTGGAAGACTGGATAGGGCTACTGGGGGGACTTTAAACTAGAAAGGTTAGAGGGAGGGAATAGTGATGTGGAGACTGGGAGCAAGGAAGTTAGCTCCCAGGTAGGGAAGGACTCTAGGCAGGATGAGAGGCAGGTTAGACGAGTGGGGGAGAAGGGAAATGTCCAGTCTGAGGGACTGAGCTTTGTCTATTTTAATGCCAGGAGTGTAGTAAATAAGGTGGATGAACTTAGGGCGTGGATTGCTGCTTGGGATTGTGATGTGGTGGCCATTACAGAGACTTGGATGTCTCAGGGACAGGACTGGGTACTAAAGGTCCCAGGATTCAGATCCTTCAGGAAGGACAGGGAGGGAGGCAAAAGAGGTGGTGGAGTGGCACTGTTGATCAGGGACAGTGTCATGGCTGCAGAGAAGGTGGATACCGAGGAGGGAATGTCTACGGAGTCTCTGTGGGTGGAAGGTAGGAATAGCAAAGGGTCGGTGACGTTGCTGGGTGTATTCTATAGGCCGCCCAATAGTGACAGGGAAGTTGAGGTGCAGATAGGAAAACAGATACTGGAGAGATGTAGAAATAACAGAGTTGTTGTGATGGGAGACTTCATTTCCCAAACATCGACTGGAATATCCCAAGGGTAAGGGGTTTGGATGGGGAGGAGTTTGTTAGGTGTGTTCAGGAGGGTTTCCTGACACAGCACGTGGACAAGCCTATGAGAGGAGAGGCTGTACTGGACCTGGTACTAGCTAATGAACCAGGACAGGTGATGGATCTCTCGGTAGGACAGCATCTTGGGGATGGAGATCATAATTCTATCTCCTTCACCCTTGCATTGGAAAAGGATAGGATCAGGCAGGCTAGGAAGATGTTTGTCTGGAATAGGGGAAATATGGAGACATCAGGCAGATGTTGGGGCGAATAAACTGGAAGGAGGTGTTCTTGGGGAAAAGCACAGAAGGAAGGTGGCAGATATTCAAGGAATGCTTGTCTGGAGCTCTGCACGACAACGTTCCGGTGAGACAAGGAGGTTGTGGTAGGTCGAGGGAACCGTGGTGCACGAAGGCTGTGGTGAACCTAGTCAGGAAGAAAAGAAAGGTGTATAAAAAGTTCAAAGAGCTAGGAGATGTTGGGGATCTAGAGAAGTATAAGGCTTATAGAAGAGAGCTTAAAACGGAAATTAGGAGAGCCAGAAGGGGTCATGAGAAGGCCTTGGCTGGTAGGATTAAGGAGAATCCCAAGGCCTTCTACAAATATGTGAAAAGTAACAGGATGAGAAGAGAAGGGATAGGACCTATAAAAGGTGAAGGGGGAAAAGTCTGTATGGAACCGGAAAAAATGGCAGAGGTGCTTAATGAGTACTTTGCCTCAGTATTCATGGTGGAAAGTGATCTGGGAGGATGCACTACAAGTTTGCGGCAGACTGAAAAGATTGAGTATGTAGATATTAAGGAAGCGGATGTGTTAGAACTTTTAAATGCTATCAAGATAGACAAGTCTCCAGGACCAGATGGGATGTACCCCAGGTTTTGTGGGAGGTGAGGGATGTCATTGCAGAGCCCCTGGCGATGATCTTTGCGTCGTCAATGGAGATGGGAGAGGTTCCGGAGGATTGGAGGATTGCGGATGTGGTCCCTATTTTCAAGAAAGGGAACAGGGATAGTCCTGGAAATTACTGACCGGTGAGTCTGACCTCAGTGGTTTGTAAGCTGATGGAGAGGCTTCTGAGGGACAAGATTTACGAGCATTTGGAGAAGTTTAGGTTGATTAGAAATAGTCAGCATGGTTTTGTAAAAGGCAGGTCATGACTTACAAGCTTAATTGAGTTCTTCGAAAATGTGACTGAACACATTGACAAAGGAAGAGCAGTGGATGTGGTGTACATGGACTTCAGCAAGGCATTTGACAAGGTCCCACATGCAAGACTTCTTGAGAAGGTGAGAGGCCATGGGATCCAAGGGGCTTTGGCCTTGTGGATCAAGAACTGGCTTGCCTGCAGAAGGCAGAGGGTGGTTGTGGATGGCTCTTTTTCTGCATGGAGGTCGGTCACCAGTGGAGTGCCCCAGAGATCTGTTCTAGGACCCTTGCTGTTTGTCATTTTCATAAATGACCTGGATGTGGAAGTGGAGGGATGGGTGAGTAAGTTCGCCGATGACACGAAGGTTGGTGGTGTTGTGGATGGTCTGGAGGGATGTCAGAAGTTGCAGCATGACATCGACAGGATGCAAGACTGGGCGGAGAAGTGGCAGATGGACTTCAACGCGGATAAATGTGTTGTGGTCCATGTTGGCAGATCCAACGGGATGAATGAGTACACTATCAAAGGTAGGAGTCTTAGCTGTGTGGAAGAGCAGAGGGATCTTGGGGTCCGTGTCCATAAGACTCTCAAATCGGCCTCCCAGGTGGAGGATGTGGTTAAGAAAGCTTACGGTGTACTGGCCTTCATTCATCGAGGGATTGAGTTCAGGAGTCAGGAGGTAATGCTGCAGCTTTATAGGACCCTTGTCAGACCACACTTGGAGTACTGTGCGCAGTTCGGGTCGCCTCACTATAGGAAGGACGTGGAAGCTATTGAAAGGGTGCAGAGGAGATTTACAAGGATGTTGCTGGATTGGGAGGCATGCCTTATGAAGACAGGTTGAGGGAGCTGGGACTGTTCTCCCTGGAGAGACGAAGGTTGAGAGGCAACCTGATAGCGGTTTACAAGATGTTGAGAGGAATAGATAGGGTGGACTCTCAGAGACTATTTCCCAGGGCTGAAATGGTCGTGACGAGAGGGCACAGATTTAAGTGCAGGGAAGCAAGTACAGAGGGGATGCTAGGGGAAAGTTTTTCACTCAGAGGGTGGTGAGTGAATGGAATCGGCTGCCTTCGGTGGTGGTCGAGGCAAACTCGCTGGGGTCTTTTAAAAGACTTCTGGATGAGTATATGGGATCCAATGGGATTGGGGGTTATAGATAGGTCTATGGCTGGGTAGGTTTTGATGAGTTTGGCACAACTTGTGGGCCGAAGGGCCTGTTTGTGCTGTAGTGTTCTATGTTCTATGTTCTAAAACTCTGCTGCTCCAATCAGAGCCGTTAACTGCACATGCATAGTGAAAAGAATTTAAAGAACGTTCCCCTGCCCCCATCGCACCCGGGCTGCAAAAAGCGGATAAAGCAGCCTGGGAGCGATGACTCCCATAGACACGTCTCACCCCCATAACATAACTGTCCCCCTTAATCACCAACTCTCCTCACTACCTAGACCGATTGCAATCCCCTGACGCACATTCTCCCCTCCGATCACCTACAGAGTGGCAGCAGATCCCCATCCCCTCCCGCACCCCCCACTGGAGATACATCCGGCCTCCCTCCTCCTCCCCCCACCAGAGAATGATCTGGCTTCCCTCCCCCTCCTCCCACCAGAGATACATCTACCCTCCTCTTACCCCCGTCCTCACCAGAGATTGATCTGACCTCCTGCCTCCTTCCCCCCATCCCTCACCACCAGCAAATGATCTGGCCTCCCTCCTCTTCCCCCCACCAGAGAATGATCTGACCCACCTCCCCCTCCTCCCCGATCACCGGTTTGAGTCAGCGAGCCTTTGGAAGCTCTGAACTTACCCTCTTCAGAAGCTGCAGCATCCGAAACAGACTTTTGCCGTGATGTTTGTTTCACGGTGAATCTGAATGGGCGAACGCGATGGTAAAATGGGAAAGGCTGGTTGGTTTGGGTGTCCAGCTCATTAAGTCAATTTAAATGCATGTGAATATATTTAAATTGACATCGCGCCTGTTTTGGATGTGGTGCCGATCACGTACATTCTTGGTCCTCAGTAAAGAGGAAATTAGCATGGATGCGGGTGTGGATGCAGGCACAGATCACACTATTCACCTCACACCTGACTTTACCAAGTTTTTGCACCTGAAAACGAATGTAACGCAATAGTAAAATCGGGCCCTATATTTCTGATAAGTGAATTATTAAAGGGAGAATGTGACATTGTTTATGCATTGATAATCTGCATCTAAAGTAAATATATCATTTATTCACAATGGAATCAAGGGGCCCAGGATACAAGGATAGACATTTGTCTTTAGTCCACATGACTCTAGGGAGAGACAGGGAGTGACATGAGGTGACTTGCTCCCAAATCAACTGAAGAAGTGAATCTGGACTATTTCCAAATAAGGAATTCTGGAATAACGAGTAGTGAGGATAAAAGTTGGAAAATTGGAGGCTTTATTGGCACAGTGTTGCAATGGCTTCTACAGTCTGATTATTTTAAGTCACAGTTTAACATCACTTCAGAGACTAATGAAGAGAAAGACATCACTGATCATACAACACTTAAGGAATCTTGGGAACTTGAGGAATAAGACTGCCCTGTTGTCTTCATTGTTTTTTGTGAAGAATATGTAACACATTGCTTAAATTCTACTTCAATACAAGTTATTTGTGCTTTGTCTTATTCATAAGTACAATTATTTGTATCTTGTCAGGCGCAACTGAGGATCCTAAAGGGTTTTCTACTTTGTAACACCAAAGTTTTACAGGTTTAAAAGGAACTTTTAGTTTTTTTTAACCATTGTAATTGTTGCAAAGAATATGAAAACAATAAGAGATAAAATGTTATGATGCCTTGAACAAGCAACATTGGTCCAATTTCTTGATCAAATGACTGACTTGGGTAATAGCAACAAGATTTTTATAAATTTACAACTTATTATATCTATTGTTGGTTTAACAATACATTTTTGTATTTTGCAATAGTTTACATGAATGCATCTTATCTAAAGATACTGCCTTTAAGAACGGTGAATTGGCAAGCTTGATTTATTCCTTTTTGGTTGCACTTTGTTTGTCTTTTCATTCATCATTATGGAATAAGTCTGGTACTGGCTTTTTTCGTGACTCTTTCCAGCAATTTCCTTCAGTAAGTCATTATTTAATTCCAGGCTGCAGTCATGCTATTATAGAAAGCACCAGGTGCCTGCACAAAGAGGAAAAGAAAAGATATCAGGGGAACGGAACATACTTTGATCCCTTTGTGTGTATTGTGAAAGTTGGCTCCAAGACAAAGAAACTGAGTTAATCATAAATGCACCAAAAAGACTGGCAAGACAAATATTCTCCTCTTTATGAAGGGAAGTAATAGAAACTTCAATAACCCTTTCTTCAGAGAAAAGTCACAGAACTATTGAAATTACAAAGATATATGGTCACATGTAATTCCACTTAACTCACTCAGCAGATATTGATCGTTAATAATGGCCCAAAAATTGCTACCAAAATAATAACAAAGCTAATAACCCCAGCTATTTCAGGGACAATCAAGGCTGTAAAATCCCAGTTCTGTTAGTGCCATACTCTTTTCAGAAATTGAATATCTGGCTCTTAACGGTATGAGGTTTCTAGACTTGCATTGTATATAAGAAATAAACTCGTTAAGATAAGAACAAAGAACAAAACAGCACGGGAAACAGGCCCTCCAGCCCAACGAGCCCACGCCACCACCCTGATGTTCCCACCTCTACCAGTGATCTCTGTCTATGTTTATAGATCTATGGATTAAAAACCAAATTTGAGACAATTTAGGGAGAATTTGTTTTGCCAATTAGCCTAAGAGCACATCTTTGGGATGTGGGAGGAAACCGGAGCACCCAGAGAAAACCCACGCAAGCACGGGGAGAATGCGCAAACTCCCACAGACACAGGCCCAAATCCATGTATCTGCACAGCACAGCGATAGTCACTGAGCTGTCGTGTTGCCCATCAAATGGTCCAGGTCAAGCGTACACTAACGACGTGAAGCACTAGGATACTCTCGAAAAAAAATCCAAGAGCAGCCCTCTCACGACCCATCGTGTGTATGCCCCTCGTTAGACAACAAGGTGGACCAAAGCACCTGTAGGATAAAAACAAGTACATCAATATCATCATCTATTTACACACTTCCCAGGGACTCCCAAGGCTCATGATCCCTATTTTAAATCAGTTTTCTATACTCCTCCATTCCCATTCTGTTCATGTGCCCATTTAAGTATTTCTTAAATATCTCCAGAGTGCCTGCCTCCACCACTTTACTTGGCAGCGCATTCCATACTCCCACTACCCTCTGTGTGAAAAAATTCCCTCTAGCATCCAAATTATACCTTACCCCCCTCACCCTAAGCCCGTGACCCCTTGTGCTATTCGAGTCCATCCTAGGAAAAAGCTTAACCCTGTTTACTCTACCTACACCCCTCATAATCTTGTACACCTCTATTAGATCTCCTCTAAGTCTACATTTTTCTAAGGAAAACAGTCCCAATTTACCTAACCTCTCCTCGTAACTCAGACCTTCCATACCAGGTAGCATCCTGGTAAACCTCCTCTGCACTCTCTCCAGAGTCTCCACGTCCTTCCGGTAGTAAGGCGACCAGAACTGGACGCAGTATTCCAAATGAGGTCTAACCAACGTTTTATACAACTGCAACATTAAAGGCCAGCTCTTGTACTCTATACCCCTTCCTATAAAGGCTAGCATACTATATGCTTTCTTTACAACCTTCTCCACTTGCTCTGCCACCTTCAGAGACTTGTTCACCTGCACCCCCAGGTCCCTCTGCGTTTCTATACTCTTAATAGGTCTACCCTTTATCACATACCTCCCCCCTACATTCTTTCTCCCGAAATGCATCACCTCACATTTATCAGTTAAGGAAAATAGTAAGTTAATCAGTAAGTTAAGGAAAATAGTGGGAGCAACAAATCCAGTGATCTGTGGGGATCGAGAGATATACAGCATTGGGTAAAGAGGAAAAGAAAGGTTTATAACAGATATCGAGGGCTCAAAGTAGCAGAGAACGTAAAATGTGCAAGAGGAAACTTAGAAAGGAAATTAGGAGAGCCAAAAGAGGACATGGAAGGTTGCTGGCATCAGAATAAGAAAAATTCCACATTGTTTTATAACCACATTAAGAGAAAGGAAAGAGGCAATTAAGGTCTGCTTGTGTATCAAGCAGGAGGAACATAGGTAGGGTTTCAAATTAATATTTGTGCTGATGTTTACTAGAGAGGGAGATAATGTGGGCATAGAAATTAGGGAGACGGACTGTGATGCTATTAAAGAAACCAACACATACAGACAGGGTGTTGTGAGTGATCTGGCAGGCCTAAATATAGATAAATCTCCAGAGCCAGACAAAATATATCCCAGCTGTTGAGTGAGACAAGGAAGGAAATAGTAGGGATGTTGACAATAATTTTCAGTTCTTCTCTGTCATTGGAGAGATGCCAGTGGACTGAAGGACAGCCAATGTGGTACCAATATTCAAAAAGGAAGGAAGGAATAAAGATCAAAGAAACTGCAGGTCTATCAGTCTAACCTCAGTGGTGGGGAAACAATCGGAAGCAATGCTGAGAAACAGAATTAATCAGCATTAGGAAACGCAGGGATTAATCAAGAACAGTCAGCATGGTTGAGTTAAGGGGAGGTCATGCCTGATCAACGTGACTGAATTTTTCAAAGTGGTAACCAGATGTATAGATAAGGGCAATGCATTTAAGATGGTCTTCTAGGACTACAGCAAGGCTTTTGATCCCACATGGGAGGCTGATAGCAAAGGTAAGAGCCCAAGGAAATTTGGCAATTCAGACCCTGAATTAGTTGATTGGTAGGAAGCAGGGGATGATGGTCGAGTGATGTTTTTCTAGCCAGAGCCCTGTGTCCATTGGGGTTCTGCAGGGTGGGGCCCTTGTTGTTTGTGGTTTATATAAATGATTAAGATGTGAATGCAGGAGGGTTAATCAGTAAGTTCGCGGGTAGTATAAAAATTGGTGGAGAGGAACTTAGATTACAGGACGATATCAATAGGTTGGTCAGGTGGGCTGAGCAGTGGTAATTGGAATTCAATCGGATAAATGTAAGGTGATGCATTTGGGCAGAACAAATAAGGCAAGTGAAGGCATGATGAACAGCAGGACTCTGGGAAGCACCAAGGATCAGAAGGACTTGGTGTGCGTGTAAACTATCCCTTAAGGTGGTAGGACTGATGGATGAAGGGTTAAAAGGGGTATGGCATATTTGCCTTTATTAGCTGAGGCAGAGAGTTTAACAGCAGGGAGGTTTTGCTGGAACTGTATAAACATTGGTTAGGTCCTAGTTAGAGTATTGTGTGCAGATCTGGAATCCACGTTACAGGAGAGGTGTGATAGCACTGGAAAGGGTGCAGAGGAGATTTACCAAAATGTTGACTGGGCTGGGAAATTTTAATTATGAAGAGAGATTGGATAGACTGGTTTTGTTTCCCTTGGGATTGCTGAGACAGAAGGGTAACATGATTGAGACATATAAAAATTATGAGCAGCCTAGATAGAGTAGACAGGACAAAAGTTTTTTCCTTGGTGGAGGGATCAATGTCAAGGGGGCATAGCCTTAAGGTAAGAGACAGAAGGTTTAGAGGTGACGTGAAGAAAATCTTTTTCACTCAGAGTTTGGAACTCATTGCCTGAAAAGTGATAAAGGCAGAGATCTTCATTAATTTAGGAAGTGTTTAGATATGCACTTGCGATGCCAAGACATACAAGGCTCAAAGGGTTGGAAAATAGGATTAAAAATAATTGGGTTGATTTCTCTTTGGTGCAAAAGTGACGTGCTGAAAGGCCTTTCTCTTGCTGTAGACCCTCTGGCCCGATACCACTGTGACCCGATACCACTGTGACCCGATACCACTGTGACCCAATGAAACAAGCAGTGTGGTTCTTTTTTCCTTCTTTTTTGGCAAGTGCAGACACAGTGGGCTGTCTGGTGTCTTTTTGCACTGTAACCTTTCTACAGTTTTATAGTTCCAACATATTGTGTATATCACAGGGTTTGTAGAAAGAGGCCTGTACTTATTGTTATGATTCTTGTTGGTAAACCACAATCGAAATGAACCAAATTTACTAAACAATCAGCAACTGAAGGAATTACCAACACAATTCCATTTTTTGTAATTTTTTTTCTTTAACATGAATCAGAACCAATCAAATTAACATCAATTAACAGACAATTCCACTGTTTGGAATGTGCAATGCAAATTGGGGAGCAGAATAAAATGGATGGACAATCAACTTCTTCAACTTACTTAAGACAAAATTCTTTCCAATTATATCAGGATCTGACCTTCAGCCTGGTTCAGAATCTTCCAGGACACCCTCCCATTTATTGGAGCTGCTCTGTACTGTGAGCTGAGTATTAAGGGATTAAGTCATTTGTAAACAATTGCAAATTCCTCCAGGTAAATTCAATCCAATTTGGAGATAAGCAGCAGGCAATGCTCTGGCTGATTGGTCTCACAGTTAATGGAGCTCTCCCCAATTCCTCTCACAATGTTGTACAGACAGAGGAAAATTTACTGATGGATATCCACTATTATAATTGCTGTCATAGGGGATCCTTGTTAATTAATTTGTTACTTATTCAAGGATCAAAAACAAAACAGCTGACAGGTTGGTATGGGGTTGAGCGAAATGCTAGTGGATCAAGGCTTCCCATTCGCTGTTTCCCATTGTAATTCAACCTTTTCCAGGAGCTGAGATTTGGGATAGGGATGTCCTAATGGGATTATCGCTAGACTATTAATCCAGAAACTCAGCTAATGTTTTGGGGACCCAAATTCAAATCCCATCACGGCAGATGGTGGGATTTGAATTCAATAAAAAAGAATATCTGTGATTGAGGATCTACTGATGACCGTGAAACAATTGTCAATTGTTGGAAAAACCCATCTGATTCACTAATGTCCTTTAGGGAAAGAAATCTACTGTGCTTACCTGGTCTGGCCTACATGTGACTCCAGAGCAACAGCAATGTGGGTGATTCTCTATTGTCTTCACGGGTAAGTAGGGATGGACAATAAATGCTGACCCTATCCCACGAATAAGTAAAAAAGTAATGGAATTCCAAATCATCCCCCCATTACTCCTCCTACAGCAATCGGAAATCTCTACCTTGGCTTCACCAAATTCCTTGTGATATGCCAAACCAGCTTTTCCAGCCTTCTCATCCTTGGCTTGTAACTTACCCAACTCACCTCAAGACCTCATCCATTGGAATTTACATCAGCAATCTGTTTTGTTTGCTGAAATCAAGATGCCATTTAACTCTAAATCACCCAGATTGACTTGGGCATGAGTTAAAGTACGAGAGTGCCTCATCTTTAATACATTTTTTTTTAGATGATATTTAATGGAACCGAAAACTTTTTACTGCAGATCACGAAGTGTTATTCTTAGGGATGAAAGGTCATTTGTAGCAATAACACAGTGAGGTGCTGCCACTTAAACATAAGAGTGTGAAAAGCTGTGAACGTTTATGACATATATAGAATTTGCTATCACCATTGTTTATATGTGACTGGGGATTATTTGATGCTTTTTAACCAATTTAGGCCTTTTAGTTTTTAATGCCTATCTTCAGAATTCTATAAATAGACAAAGCCAGAGGAGAATAGTAGAGAATTGCAGACTCCTGACACATGA
The DNA here is from genome assembly GCA_024679065.1 of Sphyrna mokarran. NCBI lineage: Eukaryota > Metazoa > Chordata > Chondrichthyes > Carcharhiniformes > Carcharhinidae > Sphyrna > Sphyrna mokarran. The sequence goes on along the minus strand of JAGIQG010000004.1, from coordinate 133,300,202 downwards.
ACTGTGTTGACAAGTGGTAAAGAGAAGGAAAATAGCTAAGGAGAGAAGACGCTTTCTCTTCAACTTTCAAGCTTCATCGGTCAAGTAAAAATTGAAATACACCAGGGTAATTTATCATACTCAGAGTTTGGTATGAATTCAGATTTATATATTTGAGTTTTAAAAGTGATTAAATACAAAATAACTTCTGTTCCTTTATTTATTGTTTTACATTGGAATATCTTCAAATTTCCAAAAATACCTCTCAATCCTTTTTTCATTCTTCTCCGATTATTTGTTGATGTCCACAAAGCTCTGGGACAGATCTGGTAACCTATTCTCCTGCTTTTTCCAGATGTCACTTAAAAGAAAAATAAGTTTATTTATTAGGTGCAAATTACATTCACACTGTAATGAACTTACTATGAAAATCGCCTAGTTGCCACATTCTGGCACCTATTCAGGTACACTGAGGGAGAATTTAGCACGGCCGATGCATCTAACCTGCACATCTTTGGACTGTGGGCAGAAACCAGAGCACCCAGAGGAAACTCAACGCAGACACGGAAGAATGTGCAAACTCCACACAGACAATGAGCAAGCCGGGAATCGAACCTGGCTCCCTGGCACTAATCACCATGCCGCCCCACTTGAGGACTGGGCACAATAAATCATTGGCTTCTCATGCTCTATAGAAAGTGCATGGGATTAAATTGGCCCTCAACTCATAACATTGACTCCTGTTATGGAGCTGTTAGGAATTGTATCTCTGAACAGCCTGATCTTGTTTCACATTAGCCAATAGCATGGTGCCCGTAGGGTCTGGCTGTTGTCCAAAGGTGCTGTGTCATGTTGCTGTGATTACCATTATCCTCATTGTCACCTTCCTCCACCATGACGTGTGTGATACTGCTGTGGAATGCCATGGAGGGCAAACCTCCTTTCAAGCACCGCATGCAATGCCACCTCAACTATATTAGCAGCCCTTGGTCATCCCATTATTTGTCAGCTGATCCTGTACTGAAGTTCCTGTCCCTTCAGCCTCAATATTCTTTTTGTTTTTTCATTCATTTATTGCCTATCCCAAATTGCCCTTGAAAAAGTGGTAGTGCACTTCCTTCTTGAACTTGCTAGGCCATTTCAGAGGACAACTGAAAGTTAACCACATCACTGTGGCTTTGGAGTCACATGTAGGCCAGGCCAGATAAGGACGGCAGATTTCCTTCCCTAAAGAACATTAGCGAACCAGATGGGTTTCTCTGAAAATTGGCAATGGTTTCATGATCATCAGTTGATTCTTAATACCAGATATTTTTTATTGAATTTCAATTTCACCATCTGTCATGGTGGGAATACACAGTAAGAAGTCTCACAACAGCAGGTTAGAGTCCAACCAGCTTATTTAATAGTAATCCCACAAGTTTTCAGAAACGGTGTTCCTTTGTCAGGTGTGTGAAAGATTCTGATCAGAGAAAGGCGTATAAACATTACACCCAGTTTACTGGATACTGATTAGAATGTGAGTCTTTATAGCTAACCTGCTATTCAAGTCTTAAAGATGCAGACAATGTGAGTGGAGATAGCATTAGCATGAGTTAAAGCTGGAATTAAAACAGGATTGAGCAATATTCTCATGTGCTCCAGAAATTTTATGAATGTTTATTTCTCTCCTTATGACATTTCCGTTCCTTTAAAATGTTATTTATTTCATTTATGAATGTTGGCTCCTGCCACCTGAGCTTACATCTAGAGTTGAGGATAATGTTGCAAGTAGGTTTAAATCAGAAAGTTAATTAGTTATCTGTACTCCAGACCCTCAGAGCAATGCAAACAAAACACAAAATGACTTGAATAGAAGCAAAATACTGCAGATAATGAAAGTCTGAAACAAAAACAGAAGTTGAGAAAGGCTCCACAGGTCTGGCAGCATCTGTGGAGAGACAAACACAGTAAACATTTCGAGTCTATGTGACCTTTCTACAGAACCGTAAAGGTTAGAAATACTTGGATAGGGAGATGGAGCAAACAAAATCAGTGATAGATCAAAGCTGAGAAAGATTGATAAAGATGTCATGGATGCAGAATCATAGAATCCCTACAGTGCAGAAGGAAGCCATTCGACCCATTGGATCTGCACTAACTCTCTGACAGATTATCTTACCCAAGCCCTATCCCCGTAGTCCTCATATTTACCTCACTAATCCCTCTAGCCTACACATCTTGGGATATTAAGGGACAATTTTTTTATTCATTTGTGGTTCATGAGTGTAGCCAGCATTCATTGTCCATCCCTAGTTGTCCTTGGAGGGCAATCACATTGAGAGTCAAGAGACAAGCGAGAACTGTGGATCTAGTGTCAGATGTAGTCCAGACCAGGTAAAGATGGCAGACTTCCTTTTCTGAGTGACATAGCTAGGACATTAGCATGGCTAATCCTAACCAACACATCGTTGGAGTGTGGGAGGAAACCGGAACCCCCAGAAGAAACCCACACGGACATGGAGAGAATAGAACATAGAACATTACAGCGCAGAACAGGCCCTTCAGCCTTCGATGTTGCGCCGACCAATTAGGAAAAAGCAATGACCCTCCAACCTAAACCATTCCCTTTTTGTCCATAAACTTATCTACTAACCTCTTAAACGCCACCAAACTTGGCGCATCTACAACTGCAGCAGGCAGGGCATTCCATACCCTCACCACCCTCTGGGTAAAGAACCTACCTCTGACATCCGTCCTATAACTACCACCCCTTAATTTAAAGCTATGTCCCCTCGTGCTAGCTTTCTCCATCCTAGGAAAAAGGCTATCACTGTCCACCCTATCTAAACCTCTAATCATCTTATATGTTTCAATAAGGTCTCCTCTTAGCGCCTTCTTTCTAACGAAAACAACCTCAAATCCCTCAGCCTCTCTTCATAAGACCTGCCTTCCATACCAGGCAACATCCTGGTAAACCTCCTCTGTACCCTCTCCAATGCCTTCACATCTTTCTTATAATGTGGGGACCAGAACTGCACACAATACTCCAAATGCGGCCGCACTAGAGTTTTGTACAGTTGCAACATGACGTTGCGGCTCTGAAATTCAATCCCCCTACCAATAAAAGCTAAGACTCCGTATGCCTTTTTAACAACCTTATCGACTTGATTGCTAACTTTCAGGGATCTATGCACATATACACCATGATCCCTCTGTTCTTCAACACTATTAAGGTCCTACCATTAGCCCTATACTCTACACATTTGTTATTCCAATATGCACACTTCACACAGGGATGGGTGAACATTTCTCACCTTTCCAGCCACATTGAAGTATTCTCACAGTCTGCTGGTCAGTTACAATTAAGGGCAGCACCTTCTGCACCTCTGCATTTAATTGCACACGTGCAGAGTCCAGATGTCGTTATTTGTTTCAGAGTAATAACCATGAATATTGACAATTCTGCTGAGAAAACTAGTGCAAAATCCAGCCCCATGATTCAATCAAATTACACATTGCAGAGAACTTGAATTACTCCATAGCAGACAGAATAACATTACACATTCCAGCAAGTTCCAACCTCACTATAAGAAGGATGTGGAAGCATTGGAGAGAGTGCAGAGGACATTTACCAGGATGCTGCCTGGTTTGGAGGGTAGGTCTTATGAGGAAAGATTGAGGGAGCTGGGGCTTTTCTCTTTGGAATGGAGGAGGATGAGAGGCAACTTATTCAAGGTTTATAAGATGATGAGGGAGATAGATAGAGTAGATGTCCAGATATTATTTCCTTGGGTGGATGTAGTTGTTACTAGGGGGCATAACTATAAGGTTCATGGTGGGAGATATGGGAGGGGTGTCCGAGGTAGATTCTTCACTCAGAGAGTGGTTGGAATGCACTTTCTGCTGTTATAGTGGAGTGGGGCATTTTAGGAACTTTCAAGCGATTATTGGATAGGCATATGGAGTGCACTAAAATGATAGGGAATGGGATAGCTTGATCTTGGGTTTGAACATAGCTTGGCCCAACATTGAGGGGTGAAGGGCCTGTACTGTGCTGTACTGTTCTATGTTTCTGTGTTTCTAAGACTTGTGTGCATTAGTCTGCAAGGTCCTCTTGAACAAAGATTATGGCAGAGTGATGAAAGTAAACATAACATAATGTCATTGAAAGTGGGCGTTCATAATCTCTGTGGACAACATCAGCTGACTTTGTCTAGATTTATTGTCATGTGACCTTAATTGTCATACATCGCTGCACCAGTAGGTGGCAAAGTTGCACCACAAATTCCAGTCCCAGTGGAATGTTGGCTTTATGTATATAAAACAATTTGGCATGGTTATAACGCCTTAACAGCTAAGAAATAGACACTTTTGCTGCCAGCTAGCTTATAATTCTTTCATGAATTATTCTATACTTCTCAAATAGCATTAACCTGAGTCCTTTGATGTCAGTCTGAAAAATCAGAACAAGCTAATCTAAGCCCTGTGTTAAACTTTATTACACAGAATCCACTCTCACAATACAAGTACTGACTTTTGTACTGCTGAGCTATACTATTCTACAAAAACCTTAACTTATTTTCTTTTCATAATTCTGCATTAAGTGAAGGCAGGACTATTGCAACATACCCAGAGAAGATTAGAACCCCTCAGACTGTGGGCATGTCGCAGTTTCTCTAACATTTGACATAGCATTTCGCTGGTCTCCTGATATTATTTTACTTTGCATCTACCAAGAGAACTTGTATAAGTAATAGATTTGATGCATAATCAGACCCTGGTTTGTACCAGCCTCCCATCCATTGACTCTGTCTATGTTTCTCACTGCCTCGGAAAAGCAGCCAGCATAATTAAGGATCCCTTCATCCCTGACATTCTCTCTTCTACCTTCTTCCTTCGGGAAAAAAGATATAAAAGTCTGAGATCACGTACCAGCCGACTCAAGAACAGCTTCTTCCCTGCTACTGTCAGACTTTTGAATGGACCCACCTCGCATTAAGTTGATCTTTCTCTACAGAATGACAGTAACACTACATTCTGCACTCTGTCGTTTCCTTCTCTACAAACGGTATATTTTGTCTGTGTAATGTGCAAGAAACAATATTTTATGTTGCATGTTAATGTGTGACAATAATAAATCAGATCAAAATCAAAATTTTATAACTCCATAGAATAATGCAGCACAGAAGGCAGCCATTCAAGCCATCAGATCCAGGATGCCTCTTTCAAAGATATTTGTAATTAGTTCTAAACCTCCAATCTTTACTCATTATTCTGCAACCTTTCACCCTCAAATATTTATCTAGTTTGCTTTTGGAATCTAATGTTGCATCAGGTTTAACCAATCAAACACCTACTAGTGCAGCCCAGATCATAACAACTCATGAAATAATTCTCTTCCTCAGATTTTCTGTTCTTTTTCCAAATTTCAAGCAACCCTCAGACCTAGGATGCAATTGGTTTTTGAAAAGCATGTTTTAAGTTTAAACATCTTCAATCAGAACTGATAGAAAAAGAAAGAAAGTACTATAAATGGTACAATAGTTAGCACTGCTGCCTCACAGCGCCAGGATCCTGGGTTCAATTGTCTGCGTGGAATCTTCACATTCTCCCCATGTCTGCGTTGGTCTCCTTCAGGTTCTCTCCACGGTTCAAAGATGTGTGGGTTAGGTCCATTGGCCATGCTAAATTGACCCAAGATGTGTAGGTTAGGTGGATTAGTGGGAATAGTGCCTGGGTAAGATAAAAAAAGGTGGGATGGTGCAGACTTGATGGGCTGAATTGCCTCTTTCTGCACCATAGGAATTCAAAATTGCAGTTGGGGAGTTGAGGTCTCCTACACAAGGTTTATAGCAGAACATCACCCCAGATTGCAGAGTAGTAAAAGCAAAGATGCCAATGGCTTTGTTATATTCTAGAATGTAACTGATAGGCAGTTTAACAATGAATACAGGAGCATTGTTAACCTGAGATCTGTAGAGGAATGTGACACAGATTATAAACGTATTCTCAATAGATTTTCTAAAATAGCTTATTTGTTAGTGTCACACATAGCTTTACATCAACACTGCAATGAAGTTAGTGTGAAATCCCCTAGTCACCACACTCTAGCACCTGTCCTGGAACACTGCAGGAGAATTTAGCATGGCCAATGCACCTAACCAGTATGTCTTTTAGACTGTGAGAAGACCCAGAGGAAACCCATGCAGACACGGGTAGAATGTACAGACTCCGGTACAGATAGTATCCGAAGCCGAGAATTGAACCCAGGACCCTGGGTCTGTGAGGCAGACCTTCCAGTACCTTCCAGTGAGTTGGAAAAAGTCCAGAATAAGTTAAGTCTACACTGCACCTCTGTGTGCTTTACAACTCAATATAAAGTGAAAAGAGTTAAGAGAATTGTAGAAAACCTGAAGTATGGAACTGATTGCTAGCAGGAGAGCACGTCTGTCTGAACAATCAGTTACATTGGGAATAAGGGATACATGTAGGGCACACAGAGCTCAGAAGAAAACACTGCTGTTAGACTAAAGATTGGAACAAGATATTAATTTACAGTTAGAAAATATCAGACCAGCTGAGGAATTAGAAGATGCCGTGGGGCTTTCATTCAGTGCAGGAAAGGCTCTTCAGACCATTGAGTGTATACCAATACACATAAAACACCTGAAATCCCTCCTAATCCCATCTACAGCACTTGGTCCTTAATCAATTTTGAGGAAGTTAATTCGGCTTCAAAATGTCACCTTTCTTGAATCAGACTTCCCCCCCATTGTCTAGCCAAAATTAAACAACTTGAGACATAAAGCAGTCATCAACAAGCAGATTTAATTGTTTTCCCCAAAAACAGGATAGTTGAACAGGATAGTAGATGTTATCACATATCATCTATGTGATAAGGTTTGTGAGGTCAGCCATGTCTCCTACACCAGCATGACCCTCACTCCAAATTAATTTTCTCAGTTGAAGGAATACTGTACATTTGAGACAAGTTGTTGTTGGAGTATTGCTCACAAGCACCAAACATTCAAAGGATGGAAAGGGAAATTTCTGTGTAAAAGGAATCCAAACCACCCTGTAATTCAAAAGGATTGTGTTTGAGTTTGAAATTAAACCGTGAGCATTTAAAATTCTGAAAGCCAGTTCATTCCAAAAACCTGCAGTTGGGCAGAAAAATAATTTGAACATTTGATTTTTTTAAAAATTAAGGTACTGTTAACACATTTTACACAGGACTTCTTTCAACTTTGATGGAGTCGAAAATATTGGAAATTGAATTTGGTTTAAAGAAGAAAAGGATAGACAAAATTTGATTAAAATAGAAGAAAATTAAATAAAAGAAGATTTTAAAAAATCACATAAATTATGCAATTGAGTTTCAAGTTTCTCCATCCATTCCTGGCTCCTTTGAGTTCTGCAGAAAAGTTAACCCTTTCAGCAGACCATTGAATTTAAAAAAAATCTCCACACAGATTTTGTCTTTTTTATATAACCAATGATTGGACATATTGGGCAGGATTTTTGGCCGCACTCTCCTGAGAACTGGAGATTCCCGTTTAACTTCAATGGACCTTTACATGGTCCGCCTCCAGCCCTTAGAATTCCAGTGGTGGACAGGATAGGAGAATTCCACCCAACTCATTGGGCTCTTGGTCAGAGTCAGGTGGATTATTTGCACTTTTTTAAAACAAGTGATAACTGTTTCCAGCTCCGAGTGAAACCGGCCATTTTGAGAATACAAGCATAGAAGCTTTTGCAATTGGAAATGGTAAATATTTGGACGTGAATTGTTATTTCAAGCAACTGTAATGGAATTTACCTACCGTTTAAGCGTCAGAAAAAAGAAGCCAAATTTGTTAATGCCTGGAATCAAACAGAAATGCTTCTAGATTTCTGTTTTAAAGATATTATGAGGAGTTTTATTTGACTGTAAAATTTTCCAGAACTCCTCAGAGTGCAGTTTAAAGGAATGTACACAGTTAGGTATTGATAAGCATTATAGTGAAAGAAAAATATTGATGAGATGAATGAGGTGACAGCTTTCTCTTGGAGATATTTGCACCTTTCCCTATGAAGTTTATGGCTGTGATTTTCCCATCCCGCCACACTAATTGTTTAGCGCAGTGAGTTGGGAGATTCTCATGTCGGCTGACCTGTGAGATTCGAACATGTGTTACTGCCCCTGTAATGTCTCCCAGCACCAGATTCCCAGTACTGGATTCCCAGGGGTATTAGCTCTGTCGGAAATCTGTCGGGAGCTGCCGAGACCATTTAAATATAATTTAAATTTCACCAGCCGGCCTGGACTGAAGCCTCCAGGTCCTGCTGGCAGCTCCCTCCCCACCCATCCCACCAGAGTGGTTCACTCCAGTGGGGATTACAGGAGCTCCACACTAACATGGTGGCCAGATCCCTCTGGAGGCAACTGGAGCTCTCTGGCTGGTCAGGCGGGGAGTGCCCCCTTGGTATTGACACCTCGGCAGTTCCAGCCTGGTCCTCTGGCACTGCCCCAGGGTCAAATTACTAATGCCCAGGGGTAAGTTGACACTGCCTGTTGGGCCAAGGGGGCAAGGTTTAACAGGGCAGAGCCTTTTGGGGGTGAGGACTCTGGGTCACAAATTGGTGAGGGTGGGAGCTTCTGCTGCCATCTGCAGGCAGGATGAGTTGAGGGAAGGAGGGTGTGCAGCCATTAGCCTGCTTGGGGTGGTCAGGACAGCAGGAGGAGGTTTGGCGCTCTTTGGGGGGGCAGGTGGGGAAATCGGTGAGGGTGGCTGGAGATCGGGGCAGGCCAGCAGGGGGAGGGAGTTTGAGGCTGGCCCGGGAATGGTCTGAGGAGGGGGAGCCAGCGATTAAGCTGCCAGCAATTGGGAGGCCAGCAGAGAGGGGCCACTGCGCACATACTGATCTCAAGCGCACTTATCCACTCAGTACTTTGCTGCTGGCCTCTCCAGTGGAAATAAGTCCCGGTTTATAATGCCTGAGAGGCATTAGGCGCAGAATCGTTACCAAATTCACCCTCAGAGCACCCAAACAGGCACCGGATTGTGGCCACTAGGCAATTTTCACAGCAACTTCATTGCAGTGTTAATATAAGCCAAAAAGGCTTTAAACATAAAATGAGTAAAATAGACTGAAGAGTAAGCACCATTTTTAAAAATAACCAAGGCGCTGACTCATACTGCGTAGTGAAACTGACTTTAAGACTAAATTAAAGGAAAATCAATTTTGGATTGGGACAAATTAAGGCTGGGAGAAGTAGCACTCAACACGAATTAACGAGAAGATGGATAAGATGAAGGGAGAGCTGGAGAATCTTTTAAATCTCTGTAATTATACTGTAATTATGTGTTATCACTGCTTTTATATACAATTACCACTTTAATTATACCTAAAAATTGGTTGTGAGTACTGTGGTGTTGTGGATCCTATGTAAGCTTAGTTCTATTTGCTTCATTAATGCAGAGGCTTCATTATAAGATATTCTGCCTATGCAATTACATTTAAATTCTAAGCTTTTAAAGTTAACTTGACCACATTTTGAGCCCAGAGAGCATGCCTGGAGAAATTCGCTGCATTCTTTGAAATTACAATGCTTACAGAAACAGCCTTTTCTCATAAGCCAAAACAAAGTCTTCATGGCAACAGCTGCAAATTATTTATGAAAGTTAGAGGCAGTCTGTACCAAGCAATTTCAGAACACAGATAACTGAAAAGTTATAATTCTGTATACAGCCAAATGAGTTCAGTGAGGTTTGGGTCAAGTCTGTGTCAGGGCTGGCTTTTACTAGTATCTCTCTTTCTGTCTCTCTCCCCCAGTTTTTGTGCTCTCTGTAATATGTTAATTTTAAATTCTTCTCAATGAAAGAAACTCAACACATCAGTGTTGTCTCCGTCTATTCTGAGGAATGAATGAATCCTACAGATTAGAAAGGAAGTTGGCTACCTTTGTTTAAAGTTTATTTATCATTGTCACAAGTAGACTTACATTAAGAAGAGTTTTTGGAATGCTGTAGGGATGGGTTCCTTGAACAGTATGTTACGGAACTGACAAGAGAGCATGCTATCTTAGACCTGGTACTATGTAATGAGGTAGGTAGAATTAGGGATATTCACGTGAGGGATCCTCTAGGGACAAGTAGAACATAGAACATTACAGCACAGAACAGGCCCTTCGGCCTTCAATGTTGCGCCGACCAATATAAAAAGCAATGCCCCTCCAAACTAAACCATTCCCTTCTCTTCCATATACTTATCAACTAACCTCTTAAACGACACCAAACTTGGCGCATCTACAACTGCTGCAGGCAGGGCATTCCACTCCCGAACCAACCTTTGGGTAAAGAACCTGCCTCTGATATCCGTCCTATAACTATCACCCCTTAATTTAAAGCTGTGTCCCCTTGTGCTAGCTTTCTCCATCCTAGGAAAAAGGCTATCACTGTCACCCTATCTAAACCTCTAATCATCTTATATGTTTCGATAAGGTCCCCTCTTAGCCGCCTCCTTTCTAACGAAAACAACCTCAAATACCTCAGCCTCTCTTCATAAGACCTGCCCTCCATACCAGGCAACATCCTGGTAAACATCCTCTGTACCCTCTCCAATGCCTCCACATCTTTCTTATAATGTGGGGACCAGAACTGCACACAATACTCCAAGTGCGGCTGCACTAGAGTTTTGTACAGTGCAACATGACGTTGCGGCTCCGAAATTCAATCCCCCTACCAATAAAAGCTAAGACTCCATATGCCTTCTTAACAAACTTCTCGACTTGACCGCCTACTTTCAGGGATCTATGCACATACACACCAAGATCCCTCTGTTCATCAAGACTACTAAGAATCCTACCATTAGCCCTATACTCTACACATTTATTATTTCTGCCATAGTGCATTACCTCACACTTTTCCACATTAAACTCCATTTGCCACCTCGCGGCCCAGCTCTGCAACTTGTCCAAGTCCCTCTGCAAACTATAACACCCCTCTTCACTATCTACCACTCCACCGACTTTAGTGTCATCTGCAAATTTACTATCCATCCTTCAATACCCTCATCCAGATCATTTATAAAAATTACAAACAGCAGGGGCCCCAAAACAGACCCCTGAGGTACACCACTTGTCACAGAACTCCACGATGAATATCTCCCATCAACCACCACCCTCTGTCTTCTATCTGCTAGCCAATTCCTAACCCATTAGCTAAATCACCCTCTATCCCATACATCTGCATTTTCTGCAGAAGTCTTCCATGGGCCACCTTATCAAACGCCTTACTCAAGTCCATATATACCACATCAACCGCCTTACCCCCATCCACCTCCTTAGTCACTTTTTCAAAAAAACTCAATGAGGTTAGTAAGGCACGACCTACCCTTCACAAAACCATGCTGACTATCCCCAATCAATTCATTTCTCTCTAAATAACTATAAATCCTATCCCTAATAATTCTCTCCAATACTTTGCCACAACAGAAGTAAGACTCACTGGCCTATAATTCCCTGGAAGGTCTCTCTCCCCCTTCTTAAACAATGGGACCACATTCGCTATCCTCCAGTCCTCCGGAACCACACCCGTAACCAACGAGGACCTGAAGATCAGAGACAGAGGCTCTGCAATCTCCTCTCTTGCCTCCCAGAGAATCCTAGGGTAAATCCCGTCCGGCCCAGGGGACTTATCCAACTTCAAACCCTCGAGAATATATAGCACATCCTCCCTATCTACTTCGATACCTTCCAGCTTGCTACCCTGTACCTCAGTGTTCTCCATAACTACATTTACATCACTACATTTACAAGTGATCATAGTATGGTAGAATTTATGATGCAGATGGAGGATGAGGTAGTAGAGTCCCAGACCTGTGTACTATGTTTGAACAGAGGGGACTATGATAGGATGAGAGAGGAATTGGCGACTGTGGATTGGAGGAGTGTGCTGGTTGGTAGGACGGCTGAGGAACAGTGGGAGATTTTTAAAGAGATCTTTTTCAGTACTCAGCAGAAATATATTCTGATGGTAAAGAAGGACTGTAGGAGAAGGGAAAATCAGCCGTGGTTCTCCAAGGAAATTAAGGAGAGTATTAAATCTAAAGCTGAGGCATTCAGAACGGCTAAAAATACTGGGCGATCAGAGGATTGGGAAAGTTTCAAACAACAGCAAAGAATGACTAAAAAGGTGATTAAAAAAGGAAAGATGGAATATGAGGCTAAACTAGCTCAAAGTATCAAAAAGGATAGTAAGAGTTTTTATAAATATATAAAGAATAGGAGGATGGCCAGAGTTAATATAGGACCCTTGGAGGATGAGAGGGGTGGTTTATTGGTGGATGATAGGGATATGGCAGAGACCTTGAATAAGTTTTTTGTGTCGGTCTTTACGGAGGAGGACGTAAATAGCTGGCAAATTAAGGATAGAAGGGTGGTAGGAGATGAGGTCCTTGATGAGATTACAGTCACTAGAGAGGTGGTGTTTGGTAGGCTAATGGGGCTGAAGGCAGATAAGTCCCCGGGACTGGATGGAATGCATCCCAGGGTCCTCAAGGAAACGGCAGAGGTGATAGTGGGTACCCTAGTAATTATCTTTCAGAGTTCGCTGGACTCCGAAGAAGTGTCGGAAGATTGGAAAATGGCTAATGTTATGCCGCTATTTAAAAAAGGTAGCAGACAGAAGGCAGGGAATTATAGGCCAGTTAGTTTAACGTCTGTAGTCAGAAAAATGCTTCAATCTGTCATCAAAGCAGAAATAACAAGGCACCTGGATATGAACGGTTTGATCAGGCAGATGCAGCACAGATTTGTTAAGGGAAGTCGTGCTTGATGAATTTATTGGAGTTCTATGAGGATGTGACTAGTGCGGTAGATAGAGGGGAACCGGTGGATGTGGTGTTTTTGGATTTTCAAAAGGCGTTTGATAAGATGCATCACACAAGATTGCTGCAGAAGGTTAAGGTGCAGGGGGTTGGGGGTAGGGTGTTAGACTGGATAGAGGATTGGTTATCTAATAGGAAACAGAGGGTAGGTATTAATGGATACTATTCTGATTGGCAGCTGGTGACTAGTGGAGTTCCCCCAGGGTTCAGTGCTGGGGCCTCAACTATTTACCATTTACGATAGATGATCTGGAGGAAGGGGCTGAGTGCAGGGTGATTAAATTTGCTGATGACACGAAGATGAATGGAAAAGCAAATTGTGTGGAGGATGTGGAAAGCCTGCAGAGGGATCTGGATAGGTTGAGTGAGTGGGCGAGGACCGAGCAGATGGAGTATAATGTTAGCAAGTGTGAGGTTATCCACTTTGGTAGGAATAATGGTAGGAAGGATTACTATTTAAATAGAGAAAAGCTGCAGCATGCGATGGTGCAGAGGGACCTGGGGGTCCTTGTGTACAAATCACAAAAACACAGTCTGCAGGTGCAGCAGGTGATTAAGAAAGCGAATGCAATGTTGGCCTTTATAGCGAGGGGGATAGAATATAAAAGTAGGGAGGTTCTCTTGCAGCTGTATAGGGGACTCGTGAGGCCGCAGCTGGAGTATTGTGTGCAGTTTTGATCACTGCATTCGAGGAAGGATTTATTGGTCTTGGAGGGGGTGCAGAGAAGGTTTGCTAGGCTGACACTGGAGATGAGGGTGTTGGATTATGAGGAGAGACTAAATAGGCTAAGTTTGTACTCTTTGGAGTTTAGAAGGCTGAGAGCGGATCTTATAGAGACGTATAAGATAATGAAGGGGATGGATAGGGTGGAGGTTGAGAGACTCTTCCTGCTTAGCAAAGATAGCAAGACTAGAGGGCACAGCCTCAAGATTGAGGTGGGGGGGGTGGTTCAGATCGGAGTTGCGGAGGGGTTCCTTCATGCAAAGGGTGATGTATTTTTGGAATTCTCTGCCAGATGAGGTGGTGGAGGCTTCCTCACTGAATATGTTCAAGTCAAGAGTGGATAGGTTTTTGATAGACAAGGGAATTAAAGGTTACGGAGAGAAAGCGGGAAAGTGATACTGAACCACTACAGATCAGCCATGATCTTATTGAATGGTGGGGCAGGCTCGAGGGGCTGGATGGCCAACTCCTGCTCCTATTTCTTATGTTCTTAAGACTGCAATGAAGTTATTGTGAAAATCCCCTAGTCGTCTCACTTTGTCACCTGCTTCTGTACAATGAAAGAGAACTTAACATGGCCAATGCACTTAACCAACATGTCTTTCAGACTGTGTGAGGAAACCAGAGCACCCAGAGGAAACCCACACAGACATGGGGAGAACGTGCAGACTCCTCACACACTGTGACTCAACCTGGGAATTGAACCTGGGTCTCTGACACTGAGAGGCAACTACGCTAACCACTGTGTCACTGTGCCAACCCTTTGGCTAGGTCAACTGCTCTACCTCAATCCCCTAATATCTGCAGAATTTGCCAGCAAGGTTATTTATTTGTTAGAAAAATAGACAGTTCCTATCTAGGTGATGACAAACAAGCTTTTGGGTGAAGGTTTGAAGGTTTAATAATAAACTTATGTAGCCAAGACCAGAATTTTAAAAAATGTTTTGTGTATTGACTAACTATATAGCAGTCTGTATCTGTGACTTGGAGCAGGGAGTTGTATTAGACTGTGTTCCCTGCGATTTTTTTGTTAGAGTTGTGAGGTTTGTATTGGAGGAGGCTTTTCCTCCAGAGGTATCTCTGGGGTAGTTCCCTCCATGCTGGTACCATGAATAAACTATTGTAATCTGTCCCTGGGTCTCATGAGATTAGGTGGAAGAAACTCACCACAACATGACATCGTAGAATAATGCAGAACAGAAGGCAGCCATTCAGGTCATCAAGCCTGAGATGATGCTTTCAAAGGTGTATGTAATTAATCCCAAACCGTGGTCATTCCTCATAGTTCTGCAATCTTTCCCCCTCTAGAATTTATCCAATTACATTTTGAAAGCTAGTATTTGATCACCTTACAATAACCATTCAGATAAGTGCAGTTCAGACATAACAACTCACTGCAGAATTCTTTTCCTCAGGTTTCTCTGGCTTTCTTCCAAATTACAGGCAGTCCTTCAACTTACGGTGCAACTAGTTCCTGAAAAACACACTTGATGTTGAAACGTCATAATCGGAACCAATTTTCCTATTGGAACAATGATGTAAATGTGGGATTATTCCTAAACCAAGGCTGGAAATTACATATAGGGAGCCCAGCAATGTTAACTGCTCTCAAACATTGCCATCAAGCTGTTGAGGTGACTGTTGATGCTTGTATGCCTTAGCACAAGTTCCTGAGTTAGTGTTGGGAATAATGAAGCCATCAATCACTATCAGTTGCCTTTTTCACCTTGAATGTCTGTGAGTCTGAGCACATATTAAATACGACATAAGCGCATAAATACATTGAAATTGCAATGGTTGTGCCAAAATAATTTAAAGGAATAAAACACGCGTTCCGTACCAAATAAAGATGGTTTGATTGTCCAGTGAGACAGATAGGGGGCGCAGAATATCAATGCATTTGCATGAATGTGCTGGTACAGTGTGGTGAACTTGAAACTGATGTTATAAAGTCAAAATAGGGAGTTAATTTATAAGTGTTGTTTGTGCCATTCATCATAATTTGAATGTAATAAAGCCAAGTATTTCTATAGCTTAGATCTGTGTCCTCTGGTTACTGATCCTTCACGCAAAACAGTTTCTCTTTATTTAGTCTATCAAAACCCTCCATGATTATGAATGCCAGTATCAAAACTCCCCTTAATCTTTTCTGCTCCAAGGAGAACAAGTTCAGGTTCTTTAGCCTCTCTGTTTAACCAAAGTCATTCATCCCTGATATCATTCTAGCAAATCTCCCTGCATCATCACTAAGGCCTTTCCTGAAGTATTTTGCCCAGAATTGGTCACAAGTTTGCAGCTGAATGTTTTACAAAGATTGGCCATTATGCCCCTGTTTTTATTTTCTCTCAATTCACAAGGCCTTTTTAACACTTCCTTCATCTTCACCTGCCATTTTCAAATAATTGTGAACACAAATTCCAGTGCTTTCATCTAAAAATGCAATGTCAGCCTGGCAAAGTTACAACATGGGACTATTTTTCATGTCAAATAAGCAGAACACAACAGACAGGGCTACCCAATTCCATGGCCGATGAATCAGATCTAAGCTCTGAGGTGCTGCCACATCTGGATGTGAATGGTGGTGGACAATTAAACAATTCACTGGAGGAGGAGGTTCCACAAATATCCCCATCCTCAGTGATGGGTGATCGCAGCACATCACTGCTAAAAGATAACGCTGAAGGATTTGCAACAATCTTCAGCCGGAAATACCAAGTGGACGATCCATTTTGACTTCCTCCAGGGTTCGCCAGCATCACAGATGCCAGTCTCCAACCAATTCAATTCACTCCTCATGATATCAAGAGAGATCTGAAGGCATTGATTACTTCAAGGGATAAGATCCCTGACAATGTAGTGGCTGTATACTGTGCTGTAGACCTGTGTCCCAGAACTTACCATGCCCCTAGTCAAGCTGTTCCAATACAGCTACAACACTGGCACCCACACAGCAATATGGAAAATTGCCCAGGTATGTCCTGTACAGAAAAAGCAAGGCAAATCCAGCCTAGCCAATTATTGCCCCGTCAGTCTACTCAGGAAAGTGACGGAAGGGATCATCAGCATTGTAATCCAGCAGCATTCACTCAACATTAATTTGGTCACCCATGATCAGTTTGGGTTCTGCCAGAACCACTCAGCTTCTGATCACTTACAGCTTTGGTTCAAAACTCAAATTACATTAGGGCACCAACAAGTTTTCTATTTTGGCATAAAGAGAGAATAGGATGCTTTATTCCAGGAGAAATTCCACTGACAAATTAAAGATATTGTGTAATAAAACAAGCTTTATTTAATAGCACAGTTAAATAGATCTCTAACAAATGAAGCAGCTTAATTATTAACAGTTGACCAATATTTAATAATGAAAAGAAACAACTTTAATTTCTAACTTAATACTATTTCAGTATCAAATAAACAGCATTCCTCTTACAGGCTTAGAATGCCAATTTAAATACAGTGAGCAACCACAAATATACTTGCTATATTTAGTGTAGAACATCATCAAGCTTTCAGAGAGAGAGAATGAGTTTCAGTGCAGCTTGTAGAACTCTGTCTTCAAAACAAAATCCCAGTTAGAACTGAAAAGTCGTTGTTTTCTACTATAGACCCAGCTCCACCCATTAATCACATCATCACGTGACTCTGCCTACCTAGACCCACAATTAATTTCTTTAATCGAAATCCCCAAGGGACTTTTTCTTTTTGTAAACAAAAGTCCATTAACTCTACCTTAGCAAACTCTACATAACTAAAATGAATAATTATCCTGCTCTCCTATCATCTGAGCGAAATGTTTCCCAGATACACAGTTTACCTGCAGGAAGAGCTGAATTTTAAATTGTTCCCTTAAACACAAAAGAAAGGATTTATATCAATAGTATACTATCATCACACATGGTCAAAATAGTTGAGTACCAGAGGTGAAGTGAGTGACTGCGCTTGATATCAAGGTTGCATTTTCCGAATGTGGCATCAAGGAATCCCAGCAAAACTAGAGTCAAGGGGAATCAAGGGCAAAATTCACCAATGGTTGGTGTCATACTTAGCTCAAAGTAAGATAATTTTTGATATTGGAAATCAGTCATCTTAGCTACAGGACATCACTGCAGGAATTCTTCAAGCCAGTGTTGGAGGTCCAAATATCTTCAGCTACTTTATCAATGACCTACTTTCCATCAAAAAGTCAGAAGTGGGGATATTCTTTCATGCTTGCACAATGCTCAGCAACATTCTTCACTTCAGGTACTGAAGCAGTCCATATCCAAATGCAAGAAGGCCTGGACAATATCCAGACTTGAGCTGACAATGGCAAGTTACAGTCATGCTGCACAAATGCCAGGCATTGGCAATCTCTAATAACAGAGAATCTAATCACTGTCTGTTGACATTCAATCACATTACCATCACTGAATCTCCCAACATCAACATCATAGGGGTTGCCATTGACTAGAACTGGACTAGCCATATAAATACTGTGGCTACAAGAGCAGGTCAGAGGCTGGGAATCCTACAGTGAGTAACTCACCTCTTGACTCCCCAAAGCCTGTCCGCCATCTACAAGGCACAAATCAGGAATGTGATGGAATACTCTCCACTTGCACAGATAAGTGCAGCTTTAACAACACTCAGAAGCTCAACATGATCCAGGACAATGTAGCCAACTTGTTTGGCACCAGATCCACAAACATTCCCTCCCTCCACCAATGACAAACAATGGCAGTAATTTGTACCATCTACAAGATGCACGATAGAAACTCACCAATAGTCTTTTGACAGCTTACTCCAAATCCATGATCACTGCTGTCCAAAAGGATAGGGGGGTCAGATACCTGGGAACACTTGCAAGTTCCCCTCCAATTCACTCACTATCCTGACTCGGAAATATATCACCGTTCCTTCACTGTCTCAGGGTCAAAATCTTGGAAACTCCTTCTCTATGTCACATGGACTGTTGTTGTTCAAGAAGGCAGCTCACCACCCCCTTTTCAAGGGAAGTTAGAGATAGAGAGTGAACGTTGGCTTAGCCAGCAGTGCCCACATTCCTTGAATAATATAAAAATGTCAGGATCGTGTAATTGCTTCATGATGGTTTGACTGCAACAGTCTGGAATGGGAGATTTGAAATCATCAAAATCCAGGCCGGTGCCTAGCAAGGTTGTACATTCACCCCATTACTGTTCCAATCTACCTAACAGTGATTATTCACCTCAAAGATCAAATACTCTCTAGTGTCAGTATTAAGTACTGTCTGGATGGAAAACTCAAGTTTCCCCACAACTGACATTAAACCGACCCAATTGTATTTACTGAGTTTATCTCTCTTCCCTCGTGATAAGCACAAGTATAACATTTATAATCCTCTAGCACCATTCACAAAGTTTATTTATAAGTTACAAATTGGCTTACATTAACACTATGAAAATCCCCTAGTTGCCACACTTTGGAGCCCGTTTGGGTTCACCGAGGGAGAATTTAGCACGGCCAATGCACCCTGACCAGCACGTCTTTTAGATTGTGGGAGGAAACTGGACCCAAGGAGGATTAGTAGATCGTGACCAGGGTGTCTGTTATTTTGTGTTTAATTCACTCAGCATCCGAGGGATGCAGAAATCCAGACAAGGTAGCTTTTCTGATTTAAACTTTAGCAAAATTTTAAGCATCTACTTTTCAACCTATTTTTATCCTATCCAGTCATTTTTCCCCAGTACCTGCTTTATTGAATATACACCCTGACCAGCCAATCACCTCTTGACTCCCCAAAGCCTATCCACTATCTACCATTTGTGACAGCCTTCTGTGACAAAAATACATGATTTGTTTACTAACGCAGGCAGAAATGATGAACACTTCAATTCTGGAATAATAATCATGTTTTTGAATGAATATGGACAAGGACAACTTTCAATTCATATCTGTGCAGCACCCACATCTGATCAGCATCAGCAAGTGCCAACTCCAAAACTCAGTTAATGCTCTGGCTCTTGAAAAGGTACAACTTTAACAGTTCTTTGAACAAATCAAAATCTTGTTATTTAATAAATACCATCTCTGGGCTGAGGCATAAAGAGCAGAAAGACCCATTTTCAATACTTACGCTGCAAAAACAAATCTTAATCAATACTACCAGTGGGGGATGATGAAAAAATGTGTAGTCCAACGCTAAGAAAATAAGTCTTAAGTTTCTATTTCTGATCTGTATCCAGAGATCTCAGGTGGAAAGCACGCATGTAAGGATGTGAAAACAGGGACACAGCTGAGTCTGATGCTTCCTTCTTGGTAGAGCTTACACTCTCTATTTGATTTCACGTATACGGAATCCTCACTTTGTTCAAGACCAAGCTCAGTACCAGTCAGTATCATAGAATCACCATGGTACAAAAAGAGGCCATTTGGCTCATCGAGTCTGTACCAACCACAATCCCACCCAGACCCTATTCACAAAACCCTCATGCACCTTGCTAATCCACCTGTCAGTAGGGTCAATTCAGCATGGCCAATCAAACTAACCCACACATCTTTCAGCTGTGGGAGGAAACCAGAGCACCTGGAGAAAACCCATGCAGACACAGGGAGAACGTGCAGACTCTGCACAGACAGTGATCCAAGGCTGGAATTGAACCCACGTCCCTAGTGCTGTGAGAGGCAGAGCTAACCACTGTGCCATCCATGACACTTTAGGATAGGGAAAAATGGAGACAAAGGTCTTAATTTTATCTTGTATTTGCAATACGTGATAAAATATTCACTAACTTGTTAATTGTCAAGTTTCACTGAAGAAAGCAAATCTATACAGACAATATAAATGAGGCAGTGCATTAATTTGTACAGTGACATGGTTGTCATTGGAGCAATCATCCCTCATCTATTGTGCATCAATGCTCATCTGCAAGAAAAATTGCTGGAGACTCGCAGGGACATGTCTATTGATTGATGTCATAGTAATATTTTATGAAAACCAGCAAGCATTACACGTTGATTGTCACAGTTCAATAAAAACACTCAGATAAACAGCTGCCCATCTGGATAGGCTAAAGCTGACAAACATTATCCAATACGTTACACAAGTAAACTCACCTTCATCTTGTTTCTATAGGCCTCTGCTTTATTCTTCCCACTTTTCCACCTCTTTTGAGAGTGCTGACCCAAACTGGAGTTTAAAGTTTCATAGATAAATGCAAAATACTGCAGATGCTGGAAACAAAAACAGAAAAATGCTGGAAAATCTCAGCAGGTCTGACAGCACCTGTGGAAAGAGGATAAAGCCACTTCTCTGAGTCTAGACAAAAGGTCATCTACACTTGAAGCATTGGCTCTACTCTCTCTCCACTTTACAGCTTTAGCCAATCTAGATGCTGTCAGACCTGTCGAGATTTTCAAGAATTTTTCTGTTTTTGTTGCTTAAAATTCCATTTCTTGCTCTGGTCTCACTTCAGGTGTGAGATTAGTCCTTGATGAGAGTGTGTTACTTGACAGTGTGGTGGTGGGCAACACAGTCAAATCTATTGTTTTCTCCTCTGGTTAGGATGACAGGGGAATATTTATTATTCGAAAAATGTTCATAAATGTAAATATAAAAAACACATTTATATTTTTAAGAAATTTCCTCCCGTATATACATGGAAACATTGATTCTTAGTACATAAGTAAAGTCGCCATAGTCCCAGGTGACCATAAGTTGCTTTCCCTTTGAGTGGAAGTACTGACTGGTGGTGGTTTAACCTGAGGATCACCACACTTCAGGGGCAAGGTTGAGAAGGCAAGACATTCATGAATAACCTCAGTAGGCATGGGAATTGAACCCATTCTGTTGCCACTGTCCAGTTGACTGAGCTAAACCAACTTTAAAGTTGGTTTAAAGTTGGCAATCAAGTTGATAAGGTTGTTAAGAAGACATATGGAGTCTTAGCTTTTATTGGTAGGGGGATTGAATTTCGGAGCCGCAACGTCATGTTGCAACTGTACAAAACTCTAGTGCGGCCGCACTTGGAGTATTGTGTGCAGTTCTGGTCCCCACATTATAAGAAAGATGTGGAGGCATTGGAGAGGGTACAGAGGAGGTTTACCAGGATGTTGCCTGGTATGGAGGGCAGGTCTTATGAAGAGAGGCTGAGGGATTTGAGGTTGTTTTCATTAGAAAGAAAGCGGCTAAGAGGAGACCTTATTGAAACATATATGATTAGAGGTTTAGATAGGGTGGACAGTGATAGCCTTTTTCCTCGGATGGAGAAAGCTAGCACGAGGGGACACAGCTTTAAATTAAGCGGTGGTGGTTATAGGACAGATGTCAGAGGTAGGTTCTTTACACAGAGGGTTGTTAGGGTATGGAATGCCCTGCCTGCTGCAGTTGTAGATGTGCCAAGTTTGGTGATGTTTAAGAGGTTAGTAGATAAGTTTATGGATGAAAAGGGAATGGCTTAGGTTAGAGGGTCATTGCTTTTTCCTAATTGGTTGGCGCAACATTGAAGGCTGAAGGGCCTGTTCTGCGCTGTAATGTTCTATGTTCTATGTTCTATAACCCCTTAGTGCACATACCATGGCACAAATGAACTCCTCTGCTGTTATTTCAACTCCACTTTCCCTTTGAAATCCGCTAACTTGGATTAATCCTAACACTGGTCTCTATAATTCACTAGTCTATCAAACAAGACATTAATCAATTTATTCTTTCCTACTTTCCTCACAATTATGTGCTTTAAAAATCCAGCGCTCAGAAAATGAAACTGGCAGAAAAGTAATGGTCATGTTGTTAATGGAAATTTGACTATGTGGATGGAATTGGAGAGCAGAAAGCAAAGGAATAAATAACTTTATCAGACTAAAGGGGAACTTGTAAGTGGTGGTGTTCCCACACACCTGCTGATGGATGTTGTGAGGAGTTTTCGCTGCAATGTATCTTGTAGGTAATTACACTAATAGCCACAGCTATGATGAGACAGTGGATATTTAAGATTGTGGATGGGTTGATAATGAATTGTTGAGCTTTACTGGGTATTATTGAGGATGTAAACATATTAAAGATGGTTCAAAACATGTTTACTAGATTGATACCTGGAATGAACAGCTTGCCTTATTAAACGGGTTAGACAGACTGTTTCCATTGGAGTTTAGAAGAGTGAGAGGTGACTTGATTGAAGTGTGTAAGATCCTGAATGGTGTTGACAAGGCAGATGTGGAAAAGATGTTCCCTTTTTTAGATGAATCCAGGGCTAGTGGGGACTGTTTTAAAATTAAGCATCGCCCTTTTACGAGAGGAGAATTTTTTTCTGAGGATCATGCAACTTGGGAACTCTCTGCCTCAGAAGGTGGTGGAGGTGGGGGTCATTAACCATTTTTAAAGCAAAAATAACTACATTCTTGATAGGCATGGAAATCAAAGGTTATTGGGAGTAGGTGAGAATGTAGAACTTGGAGGATCCATACAAATCAGTCATGATCTTTGTAAGAAGTCTGTGATAGGCATAAGTCTGTGGAGGTAGACATCCCTTTACCAAAATTCCCTTATTTATAATTCCAGTACACAGAGTGCTCACTCTAGCAGTCTATTGGAGGGGGGGGGGGGTGCCAGAGGAACTGACACTCACAGTTAAATATAAGGCAAAGACTCCCAGATTGGCCCATCAATTGGATCTTTAACTAGAGAGCTCATATTCCAATAGGCCAGTAGACCTGTTTGAAGTCATTACAATCTAATTGTATAGCAGAGCAGGCTTGAGGGCCGAATTGCCCACTGCTTTTTCTATTCTGTATTTTCATATGCCAAGCAAATGGAGACATTGTGCTTTGTGGATGATGGAAAACCCTATTCCTGATGCTGAAGAAGCAGACCATTTTCCCCATGCAAATATCAAAAATAGGATTGTGCTCGAAGCTAGTAATAATTTTCTCCACAAATCATGTTGGAAAAATTGAAAGCAAGAGAGTAATAATCATAATGAATATGTATCAGGAACTGTAAAATGAGGAAAACATGATAAAATGAGCTTACTTAATTTACAATGAAAGCTTTATATATAATTAAATCCTTCTCGACTTGAAGGCCTGGAGGCAAGGTATTTGTTTTTTACCCTAACAGATTTATAAAATACTGGAATTGTTTTTACAACCTTTCAGTGATGGTTCTTTGGACAAAAGGTAAAGATAAATTTAGATTGAATCAATTATGTTGTTTATTCTGTTGAGAACACCAGCTCTTCAAACAACAACTTTTCCTATCATATGCCCTGAGTTCACAGGGCCACAGGATATTGTGTAAATTCACAATCCTCTGTCCATAAACTAACATCCTCATTGCATGTAGGTAATTTTGGATTTATCAATGTCACCGAAAAATTAGTGTCCTAGAATCCTGACATTGTAGAAAGAAGCCATTCAGCCCATCAAGTCTGCGCCAACCAATATTCCACCCAAGCCCCATTCCCGTAACCCCATATACTTATCCAGCTAACTGCCTGACATCAGGGACAATATTTAGCATGGCCAATCTCCACATCTTTGGAGTGTGGGAGGAAACTGGAGAATCCGGAGGTAACCCACACACACATGGGGAGAATGTGCAAAGTCCACATAGACAGTGACCCAAGTCCGGAATTGAACCCAGGTCTCTGGCACTGTGAGGCAGCGGTGCTAACTACTGTGCCACTGTGCCGCCCACTGTGTCTTGTTTCATAATTAATTCTGTATCTGTTGCCAAAGAGCAAACAAGGAACCGGCCGCTTACCCTCATCCAGCCCAAAATGAAAGTAAGTACTAGGTACAAAATACTGCTGCAACCCAACTTTTGCTGAGAACTTCAAGGTGCTCTTCCTTCCAATTTAGTGATTGCCTTTGGTGAACCAGTGGAAAGGTGAATGTGGGAAACCAAGGAATTGTAGCCCAGTTAGCCAAATATCTGTTTTCGGGAAGTTTCAAAAATTCCTTCATGGGATGTGAGCATCGCTGACAAGACCAGCATTTACTGCCCGTATCTAATTATCCTCAAACTGTTTGCTAGATCATTTCACAGAGCAGTTAGGAGTCAATCACATTGCTGTGGGTCTGGAATCACATGTAGGCTAGAACAGATAAAAGATTTAGTGAATCAGGTAGATTTATGCAAATGTAATAAGTCCACAGTCACCATTACGGAGGCTGTGGGTGGGATTTTCCAGCCACGCTTGCCCCAAAACCAGAAAATCCTGCCTGAGGTCAATGGATATTTGCATGGTTCATGTCCCACCTGCTACAATTCCCATGGCGGGCGGGACAAGGAAATTCCACCCTACATATTTTCAATTCCAGACTGTGGCAGACTATGTCTCACTTAGAGAGAATCATCCTGCATTATCTGTGGAATTCATGAGGAACTGCGAACCCTCAACAGGATGGTTGCACTGTTGGCACAGCAGTTGCTGGAATGGGTGACTGCTACACACAAGTCCAGCAACTCCACTTAAAGAATGGTGGAAGCTACTGAGGAGAGTGAAGGTATCAAGAGCACCTCAGCACCTTTATCTTCTTCCAGCTCCCCAAACCTTCTGCTAAAATTCTCATTTACTCCAGCTTTCAGTAATAATGAATACCAAAGCCACAATTTAAAGGAGATCTCCAATGGGTGCCTGCACATTGAGGTCTGTCACTACACTCAATTAGATATAGAATGAAAAGTAAGCAGCTTATTTCAAGGCGATGTATTTCGGGAGAAAGAATGTAGGGGGGAGGTATATGATAAAGGGTAGACCTATTAAGAGTATAAAAATGCAGAGGGACCTGGGGGTGCAGGTACACAAATCTCTGAAGGTGGCAGAGCAAGTGGAGAAGGTTGTGAAGAAAGCATCCGGAGGTAACTCATGCAGATATGGGGAGAATGTGCAAACTCCACACAAACAGAGTCCGGAATTGAACCCGAGTCACTGGAAATGCTAGCCTTTATAGGAAGGGGTACAGAGTACAAGAGCTGGCCTTTAATGTTGTAGTTGTATAAAATGTTGGTTAGACCTCATTTGGAATACTGCGTCCAGTTCTGGTCGCCTTACTACCAGAAGGACGTGGAGACTCTGGAGAGAGTGCAGAGGAGGTTTACCAGGATGCTGCCTGGTATGGAAGGTTTTTCGAGGAATGTTTGTCTAGGGCACTGCAAGACAACGTCCTGAGGAGTCAAGGAGGTTCTGGTAGGACGCGGGAACCGTGGTGCATGAAGGTAGTGGTGAACCTAGTTAGGAAGAAAAAAATGGTATATAAAAGGTTCAGAGAGCTTGGGGATGTTAGGGATCTAGAGGAGTATAAGGTGTGTAGAAGGGAACTTAAAAAGGAAATTAGGAGAGCTAGAAGGGGTCATGAGAAGGCCTTGGCAGGTAAGATTAAGGAGAATCCCAAGGCCTTCTACAAATATGTGAAAAGTAAAAGGATGAGAAGAGAAGGGATAGGGCCTATAAAAGGTGAAGGGGGAAAAGTCTGTGTGAATCCGGAAGAAATGGCAGAGGTGCTTAACGAGTACTTTGCCTCGGTATTCACGGTGGAAAGTGAACTGGGAGATTGCACTGCAGGTTTGCGGCATACGGAAAAGATTGAGTATGTGGATGTTAGGAAAGAGGATGTGTTAGACCTGTTAAATTCTATCAAGGTAGACAAGTCGCCAGGACCGGATGGGATGTACTCCAGGTTATTGTGGGAGGTGAGCGAAGTGGTTGCAGAGCCCCTGGCGATGATATTTGCATCGTCCATGGAAACGGGAGAGGTTCCAGAGGATTGGAGGATTGCGAATATGGTTCCTATATTTAAGAAAGGGAACAGGGATAGTCCAGGAAATTACCGACCAGTGAGTTTGACTTCAGTGGTTGGTAAGCTGATGGACAGGCTTCTGAGGGATAAGATATATGAACATTTGGAGAAGTTTGGACTGATTAGAAATAGCATGGTTTTGTCAAGGGCAGGTCATGTCTTACGAGCCTAGTTGAGTTCTTCAAAAATGTGACTGAACACATTGACGAAGGAAGGGCGGTGGACGTAGTGTACGTGGACTTTAGTAAGGCGTTTGATAAGGTCCCCCATGCAAGGCTTCTGGAGAAGGTGAGAGGGCATGGGATCCAAGGGGCTTTGGCCTCGTGAATCCAGAACTGGCTTGCCAGCAGAAGGCAGAGAGTGGTTGTGGATGGGTCTTGTTCTGCATGGAGGTCGGTAACCAGTGGAGTGCCCCAGGGATCTGTTCTGGGACCCCTGCTGTTTGTCATTTTCATAAATGACCTGGATGAAGAAGTGGAGGGATGGGTTAGCAAGTTTGCCGACGATACCAAGATTGGTGGTGTTGTGGATGGTCTGGAGGGATGCCAAAAGTTGCAGCGGGACATAGACAGGATGCAAGATTGGGTGGAGAAGTGGCAGATGGACTTCAACGCAGATAAATGTGTAGTGGTCCATTTTGGCAGGAATAATGGGATGAAGGAGTACAATATAAGGGGTAGGAGTCTTAGCTGTGTTGTAGACAGAAGGATCTCGGGGTCCGGGTCCATAGGATCTTAAATCGGCCTCGCAGGTGGAGGAAGTGGTCAAGAAGGTGTACAGTGTACTGGCCTTCATTAATCAAGGAATAGAGTTTAGGAGTCAGGAGGTAATGATGCAGCTCTATAAGACTCTTGTCAGACCCCAGTTGGAGTATTGTGCGCAGTTCTGGTCGCCTCATTATAGGAAGGATGTAGAGACTATTGAGAGGGTTCAGAGATTTACAAGGATGCTGCCTGGATTGGGAGGCAGGCCTTATGAAGATAGGTTGAGGGAGCTGGGACTCTTCTCACTGGAGAGACGTAGGTTGAGAGGTGACCTAATAGAGGTCTATAAAACGTTGAGAGGAATAGATAGGGTGGAGTCTCAGAGACTATTTCCCCAAGCGGAAATGGTCAATACGAGACGACACAGATTTAAGGTGCAGGGAAGCAAATACAGAGGAGATGTCAGGGGTAGGTTTTTCACTCAGAGGGTGGTGAGTGAATGGAACCGATTGCCGTCGGAGGTTGTTGAGGCAAACTCACTGGGGTCTTTTAAGAGACTTCTGGATGAGTATATGGAAAAGAATAGGATAGGGGGTTATAGATAGGTCTGTGGATTGGAAGATGTGATCGGCGCAACTCGTGGGCCAAAGGGCCTGTTTGTGCTGTATTGTTCTATGTTCTATGTCTGAGTTACGAGAAGTTAGGCAAATTGGGACTGTTTTCCTTAGAAAGACGTAGACTTAGAGGAGATCTGTTAGAGGTGTACAAGATTTTGAAAGGGATTGATAGAGTAAACAGGGTTAAGCTTTTTCCTAGGATGGACTCAAATAGCACGAGGGATCACAGGCTTGGGGTGACGGGGGTAACATATAATTTAGATGCTAGAGGGAGTTTTTTCACACAGAGGGTGGTGGGGGTATGGAACGCGCTGCCAAATAAAGTGGTTGAGGCAGGTACTCTGGAGTTATTTAAGAGATACTTAGATGGGCACATGAACAGAATGGGAATGGAGGGGTATAGAAAACTGATTTAAAATAGGGATCATGAGCCTTGGGAGTTCCCTGGGAAGTGTGTAAATTGTCGATGATATTGATGTATTTGTTTTATCCTACAGGTACTTTGGTCCACCTTGTCTAACAAGGGGCATAGACGCAATGGGTCATGAGAGGGCTGCTCTTGGATTTTTTTTTGAGAGTATCCTAGTGCTTCACGTCGTTAGTGTACACTTGACCCAGACCATTTGATGGGCAACACGACAGCTCAGTGACTTTAATGTTGCAGATACATGGATTTGGGTCTGTTTCTGTGGGAGTTTGCGCATTCTCCCCGTGCTTGCGTGGGTTTTCTCCGGGAGCTCTGGTTTCCTCCCACATCCCAAAGATGTGCTCTTAGGCTAATTGGCAGAACAAATTCTCCCTAAATTGTCTCAAATTTGGTTTCAACCCATAGATCTATAAACACAGACAGGGATCATGGGTAGAAGTGGAAACATCGAGGTGGCGGCGCGGGCTTGTTGGGTCGAAGGGCTTGTTTCTCATGCTGTTTTGTTCTTTGTTCTATCTTTGTTCTATCTCTTCCAAGATATAGTGGAGGCCACTTTATAAGAACATTCATTAGGACAGTCTTGCTATACATGTATGGGTTCACTTTGGTTACACTTTCACTTTGTAAATATCACAATTAAATACTTTGTGAATACATTTCAATACAAGCAAGAAGGTCTGTGTGTGTTTTTGTACTCTGCAAACCTCAACAAAAATGCTAACAGAATGAAGATCATTCTTATCAATTACACTGCAGACTATATGCTGAGAATCCTTTTGGCACTGACATCATCAGGAACAAGTGTGTGACCACATATGCCTGGCATTGGAAAGATTCTTCCTTTTCCTATCTTTCACATTGTAGTGAACTAAGGGTCGTGGAGTCAGTTATCGCTTTATCCTTTGCCCATCCATGATTGACTTTAAGGGAGGATCAATAATCAGACACATTGATCAGATAGAGTTCATCAGGCACTCATCGATCATGAGTGCAAGGTGCAGGGCAGTCCTCCAAGGGGTTCAGGTTCCTGAACAATTGGGACTCATTCTGGGATAGGTGGGACCTCTACAAGAGAGATGGTCTACACCTAACCAGAGGAGAACTAATATCTTGGGGGGAAAATTTGCAAAGGCTATGCAGGGAGCTTTAAACTGATTCGGGGGGGGGGGGGGGGATCCTAAGATATTGGGGTGCTAAGAGGGATGAGAGTAAGGGGGTCATAGAGGAAAGCTGTAAAACACAGCAGCGTACAGGTGGGGTAGGGCATGGTTTGAAATGCGTATACTTTAATGCAAGGAGTATTCGCAATAAGGGGGAGGAACTTGCAGCTTGGACCAGTACCTGGAACTTCGATGTTGTGGCCATTTCAGAGACTTGGGTAGAGCAGGGACAAGAATGGATGTTGCAGGTTCCGGGGTTCAAATGCTTTAGTCGGAGTAGAGAAGGAGGTGGGGGGGGGGAGTGGCATTATTAGTCAAAGACTGTATCACAGTGACAGAAAAGAAGTTTGATGAGGACTTGTCTGTTGAGGTAGTATGGGCTGAGATTAGAAACAGGAGAGGAGAGGTCACCCTGTTGGGAGTCTTTTATAGACCTCCTAAAAGTTCTAGAGAGGTTGAGGAAAGGATTGCAAAGTCAATTCTGGTCAGGAGTGAAAGTAATAGGGTAATTGTTATGGGGGACTTTAACTTTACTAATATTGATTGGAATAGCTATAGCTCTAGCTCGTTAGAGGGGTCAGTTTTCGTACAAAGTGTGCAGGAAGGTTTTTTGACTCAGTATGTAGATAGGCCAACTAGAGGTGAGGCTACATTGGATTTGGTGCTGGGCAATGAGCCAGACCAGGTGTTAGGCTTGGAAGTTAGTGAACATTTTGGTGATAGTGACCACAATTCGGTTACGTTCACCTTAGTGATGGATAGGGATAGGCATGAAGCTGGGGGCAGTAGTTATAGCTGGGGGAAGGGTAATTATGAGGCCATCAGGAGAGAATTAGGGTGCATAGATTGGACTAGGAAACTACAGGGACAGGGAACATCTGGAATGTGGAGCTTATTCAAGGAGCAGCTGCTGCGAGTCCTTGATAAGTATGTCCCTGTCAGGCAAGGAGGAAATGGTCGAGTAAGAGAACCTTGGTGTACGAAAAAAGTTGATTTGCTGGTTAAAAGGTAAAAGGAGGCTTATGTCAGGATGAGGCTTGAAGGCTCAGTTAGTGCAATGGATAGCTATAGATTAGCCAGGAGGGAGCTAAAGAGTGAATTGAGGAGAGCTAAGAGGGGACACGAGAAGACTTTGGCTGATAGGATTAAGGAGAATCCTAAAGCTTTCTTTAGATATGTTAAGAATAGAAGATTGGTTAGGGCAAGATTAGGGCCAGTCATAGACAGCAGTGGGAAGTTGTGCGTGGAGCCTGAAGAGATTGGAGAGGCACTGAATAAATATTTCTCTTCGGTATTCACGCAGAGTGATGTAAATGTAGTTATGGAGAACACTGAGGTACAGGGTTGCAAACTGGAAAGTATTGAAGTAGATAGGGAGGATGTGCTAGATATTCTCGAGGGTTTGAAGTTGGATAAGTCCCCTGGGCCGGACGGGATTTACCCTAGGATTCTCTGGGAGGCAAGAGAGGAGATTGCAGAGCCTCTGGCTCTGATCTTCAGGTCGTTGTTGGTTACGGGTGTGGTTCCGGAGGACTGGAGGATAGCGAATGTGGTCCCATTGTTCAAGAAGGGGAAGAGAGACCTTCCAGGGAATTATAGGCCAGTGAGTCTTACTTCTGTTGTGGGCAAAGTATTGGAGAGAATTATTAGGGATAGGATTTATAGTTATTTAGAGAGAAATGAATTGATTGGGGATAGTCAGCATGGTTTTGTGAAGGGTAGGTCGTGCCTTACTAACCTCATTGAGTTTTTTGAAAAAGTGACCAAAGAGGTGGATGGGGGTAAGGCGGTTGATGTGGTATATATGGACTTTAGTAAGGCGTTTGATAAGGTGGCCCATGGAAGACTTCTGCAGAAAATGCAGATGTATGGGATAGAGGGTGATTTAGCTAATTGGGTTAGGAATTGGCTAGCAGATAGAAGACAGAGGGTGGTGGTTGATGGGAGATATTCATCGTGGAGTTCGGTGACAAGTGGTGTACCTCAGGGGTCTGTTTTGGGGCCCCTGCTGTTTGTAATTTTTATAAATGATCTGGATGAGGGTATTGAAGGATGGATTAGTAAATTTGCAGATGACACTAAAGTCGGTGGAGTGGTAGATAGTGAAGAGGGGTGTTGTAGTTTGCAGAGGGACTTGGACAAGTTGCAGAGCTGGGCCGAGAGGTGGCAAATGGAGTTTAATGTGGAAAAGTGTGAGGTAATGCACTTTGGCAGGAATAATAAATGTGTAGAGTATAGGGCTAATGGTAGGATTCTTAATAGTGTTGATGAACAGAGGGATCTTGGTGTATATGTGCATAGATCCCTGAAAGTAGGCAGTCAAGTCGATAAGGTTGTTAAGAAGGCATATGGAGTCTTAGCTTTTATTGGTAGGGGGATTGAATTTCGGAGCCGCAACGTCATGTTGCAACTGTACAAAACTCTAGTGCGGCCGCACTTGAAGTATTGTGTGCAGTTCTGGTCCCCACATTATAAGAAAGATGTGGAGGCATTGGAGAGGGTACAGAGGAGGTTTACCAGGATGTTGCCTGGTATGGAGGGCAGGTCTTATGAAGAGAGGCTGAGGGATTTGAGGTTGTTTTCGTTAGAAAGGAGGCGGCTAAGAGGGGACCTAATCGAAACATATAAGATGATTAGAGGTTTAGATAGGGTGGACAGTGATAGCCTTTTTCCTAGGATGGAAAAAGCTAGCACGAGGGGACACAGCTTTAAATTAAGGGGTGATAGTTATAGGACGGATATCAGAGGTAGGTTCTTTACCCAAAGGGTGGTTCGGGAGTGGAATGCCCTGCCTGCAGCAGTTGTAGATGCGCCAAGTTGGTGGCGTTTAAGAGGTTAGTTGATAAGTATATGGAAGAGAAGGGAATGGTTTAGTTTGGAGGGGCATTGCTTTTTATATTGGTCGACGCAACATCGAAGACCGAAGGGCCTGTTCTGTGCTGTAATGTTCTATGTTCTATATTCCACACGGCAGTGTTATGCAGTCAACTGCATGTGTATTTCACAGGTTAAGATGCTACGTGTGCTCTGGTGAAGTGGACTAGGCCCATGATTTCAGGCAGTATTGCATGTGGCACATGTCACACAATCCTGGAGCTGGGCTGGGATGAGTGGGTGATGTTTAGCACAGCTGTGACCTCACCCTGTTTTATGTGCATTGCCTGCATCTCTGCTGGCACCAACAATCATATCAACACATATAAGCTATAAAGTCATGTTTCTTATTGCCATTCTTGGCATTGTGGGCATGGTGTGAGCATACTTGGGGTGAATCTTTTGCCATGTTATTGGCAGTCATTGGCAGAAATGTGCACAGTCAAAGTTGTGAAGAAAGTGTCAAGCAGTGTGATTATGGTGGTGAAGATTTTAGCTGTCTTTATGTAACTGAGTCAAACTCATTGATGTTGTTTTCCTCTTGGGTTGGACATTTTCCTGAGGAGGTTTGATTGGTTTATTATGTAGAAATTGCCAATCAAGGGCTGGCTGATGTTAAGTGTGACACTTCAGTGCTCTATGTGGATCTATCTTGGATTACAATACCTCTGATAAAGAACCTCATCTGCAAAATTTCAGCCATGGCTACATGGGCCTATCTCTCAGCTGCTCTTCCTCTCAATGTCAGAGATTAACCAGGGCCATCCTCCTCTTTTTCCTCATCTTCCTCATTTCCTTCTTCTCAGATGTTGCAGCTCTGGCCAGGGGCCTCTTCCCCTTTCAATTGGAGGAGGCGCCTCCACTGTGCAATATGAGCTTTGGGGCAATAAATCTAAAAGATGGATCTTAAAAGGTTTGGGAATGTTTTATATATCAGTTAAAACAAGGCAGCACAGGGGTGACAGACAAAGCCTGGCACTATGTTTAAATGTACCAATAGATCCTGCTTGGAAAGGTGGTAATGTCTGTATATTCTCAAATGAAGTTTAAACAAAATATCATACCTTCAAAATGATTAACTCAGAGATGGGAGATTTCACTATTCTAGCCATGACCATATATTACATTTCTGCCACTAGCCTACTGTGCCACATCTCAAAATCCTCAAACTATCACTCATATTACAATGTGAATGTAGCTGCAACAAAAATTCAATGTTATTAACTCAAATCACAAAAGCTTCCTACAGTGTTAGAAATCAACATGGGGAACAGTCTCTGATACATTCAGCAAGCTCCACAGGGAATAAGAGGGAAGCAAGCTGTCTACATTGTTGTATTTGGCCAGTTTCCCACCTAAGGGTGGTCAGAAGATGCTTTATTCAGTGTGTATAAATGGTGAGGCAGGAGTCAGCAGACTGCACACTTCCAAGGCAGTCTCCCGCACTCTGCTGAAAAATGTAAAACTCACCCCTATATGTGCAGATACTGATTAAAAAGGAGATAAGATTTCACTGTAATACATCCATGGTAGAATTCCTTACCGATGGTCAGAATTTCCAGGGGTGAGAAACTAAAGTGCTGCCAGTGAGCAGGAGAGCACAGCCTAACATAGTGAACATCTTGCTGTGGAAATTTTGCATAGAGGAAAATCAATTCTAAATAAATTGTGGATTGTTTACACTTGCACGAATTGCTAGATTAGGGTCACAGCTGCTTACAGTAATGGTGCAATCGCCAAATGCAATGCTCTGGCCGGGAGGGAGGGAAGGAGCAAGCCTGGGGAAGTGTTATGGGAGATCAGTTGAAGCAGCGGCTGACAGGAATAACATTTAGACATGTACTATATCACAAAATGTAAACAAAGCGGCACGCAAAATTCAGTAATGAAAAGATTATAAAAACAGTCTATATTTCATTAACTAATCAAGGAATTTAAGTACTTAAAATGGAAAAAGATCATTAACCCAAGGTTGAAGTTTTGATGTGTTGCTTCAATAATCTGCAGCATTAACTGAACCTATTCTTATAATGGGCAGTCAATAAGCTGTAATGGTGGGCAATTTGCCCTTTCTTGATCGTCACTGGCTTCTGTATATGTCCTAGTAGCGAGCTGGCGTTCTGCTCTTCCTGAATGGATGGTAGGTGCTCATTCTTCCCAGCAGCACCATGACAGATTACTCAACCTGATGAGTGTTCATGCAATTCACTGGAATGCAATAACAATGCAAGGTAATGCGTTCAACCTTATTCAAGGTGTAGATTATGGCAATCTTCCTTCTTCGTTATGGGGACAGGTCAATAAACTTTGAAACAAAAGGTTGAGCACTAATGCAAAATGACATGTTTGTAAATTCACCTCCTATATTGTGTCAAAGTGATTAAACAAAATAGTGCCCTGGTGGAAAGATTAGAAGCAAAACGAATTTGTTGATTGGACTTTAAATTAGTACGATGGGGGCTGAGGGATCTGGTGAAAATAAACTTAAGTTTCAAGACAAAAGAATAGGAGAAAAGATCAGATAAGTTCAAACCAAAATAATGAGCAAGGGTAACATAAGGGATTGAATACAAATATGAAACAAAAATATAGAAGTAACTTAAAAGAAACAATTAACAAAGACAAATTGCCTGACAGCAAGTACACAGTGTCCAAAATAAAAAGCACTTATTGTCCATCATGTGGTTCACATGTCACAAAAAATCAATCACATTATTGTGGGTCTGGAGTCACATGTAGACCAGACCAGTTAAGGACAGTAGATTTCTTTCCTTTCATTGAAAGGCCATTAGTGATCTAGATCGGTTTTCATAACAATCAACAATGGTTTCATTAGGCTCTGAATCCCAGATTCTATTGGAAGTTTCATCATTTGCCATGGTGGAATTTGAATCTCCAGAGGATTACCCTGGATCTCTGGATTACTAGCCCAGTGACAATATAGGGTACAAGAGCTGGCCTTTAATGTTGCAGTTGTATAAAACGTTGGTTAGACCTCATTTGGAATACTACGTTCAGTTCTGGTCGCCTTACTACCGGAAGGACGTGGAGACTCTGGAGAGAGTGCAGAGGAGGTTTACCAGGATGCTGCCTGGTATGGAAGGTCTGAGTTACGAGGAGAGGTTAGGCAAATTGGGACTGTTTTCCTTAGAAAGACGTAGACTTAGAGGAGATCTAATAGAGGTGTACAAGATTATGAGGGGTATAGATAGAGTAAACAGGGTTAAGCTTTTTCCTAGGATGGACTCAAATAGCACGAGGGGTCACGGGCTTAGGGTGAGGGGGGTAAGGTATAATTTGGATGCTAGAGGGAGTTTTTTCACACAGAGGGTGGTGGGGGTATGGAATGCGCTGCCAAGTAAAGTGGTGGAGGCAGGTACTCTGGAGTTATTTAAGAAATACTTAGATGGGCACATGAACAGAATGGGAATGGAGGGGTATAGAAAACTGATTTAAAATAGGGATCATGAGCCTTGGGAGTCCCTGGGAAGTGTGTAAATAGATGATGATATTGATGTACTTGTTTTTATCCTACAGGTGCTTTGGTCCACCTTGTTGTCTAACAAGGGGCATACATGTGATGGGTTGTGAGAGGGCTGCTCTTGGAATTTTTTCGAGAGTATCCTAGTGCTTCACGTTGTTAGTGTATGCTTGACCTGGACCATTTGATGGGCAACACGACAGCTCAGTGACTATCGCTGTGCTGCACAGATACATGGATTTGGGCCTGTGTCTGTGGGAGTTTGCGCATTCTCCCCGTGCTTGCATGGGTTTTCTCCGGGTGCTCCGGATTCCTTCCACATCCCAAAGATGTGCTCTTAGGCTAATTAGCAAAACAAATTCTCCCTAAATTGTCTCAAATTTGGTTTTTAATCCATAGATCTATAAACATAGACAGGGATCACGGGTAGAGGTAGGAACATCAGGATGGCGGCATGGGCTCGTTGGGCCGAAGGGCCTGTTTCCCGTGCTGTTTTGTTCTTTGTTCTTTGTTCTAATATCACTACGCCATCACCTCTGTAATGAGAAGGTAGGTAGGTGATCATTCAGATTGGTGACAGGTGGAAAGTGGCAGTTCGCTACAGTCCGTTGGAAGAACTGTTGTTCACAATTTACATTAGTTTAATTTTATGGATTGATACATCATTTGGATTCAAAAGTAGAGGTATAATTTTCAAATATAATGATTACATCAAATTGAGGGGCATATTTATACAGAGGGGGATGACAACAGACTATAAGAGGATACTAATAAACTTGCAGGATGTTGGGAAATTGATGTTTATTGAATAGTTTTAGTTTGGTTCATAGAGTAAAAGTATATTAATCCATTAACCTGTGAGTACATTATTCTGTTTAAACTGTGACCAAGAGATGGCTTCAGTATCCAGCATCATGTGATCCTGCTTACATTATTAGACAAAGAAACGTACGATGGGATTTAGCATAACGGTAAGACGTTAGTAAGTGAATTATGGAGCAGCTGTTAAAGAATCTCCTGTTGTACTTCCATATTGCAGAGCCACATTGTGAGGACTTGCAGCCTTCAAAGTTGAACA
Organism: Sphyrna mokarran; assembly: GCA_024679065.1. NCBI lineage: Eukaryota > Metazoa > Chordata > Chondrichthyes > Carcharhiniformes > Carcharhinidae > Sphyrna > Sphyrna mokarran. The sequence continues at coordinate 133,263,547 of JAGIQG010000004.1, read as the reverse complement.
GGCAAACTTACATCCTGTACACGGCAAAACCTTATTGAAACCCAATGTTATCAGCAGAGGAAAGTTCAAAGAGATTTATTCTATAGAATGCAGGAAAGAATAACAACAGCTATGTCCTACATTATTTTTTGGCTCAATGTGTTCTCTGTATTACAAGATAGAACATAGAACATTACAGCGCAGTACAGGCCTTTCGGCCCTTGATGTTGCGCCGACCAATGAAACCAATCTAATGACCCTCTAACCTAAACTATTCCAATGTTATCCATATGCCTATCCACTGCCCATTTGAACGCCCTTAAACTTGGCGAGTCCACAACTGCTGCAGGCAGGGCATTCCACGCCCTTACTACCCTCTGAGTAAAGAGCCCACCTCTAACATCCATCCTATAACTACCACCCCTTAATTTAAAGCTATGTCCCCTTGTGTTAGTCATCACCATCCGAGGAAAAAGGCTCTCACTATCCACCCTATCTAACTCTCTGATCATCTTATATGTCTCAATTAGGTCACCTCTTAGCCTTCTTCTCTCTAATGAAAATAACTTCAAGTCCCTCAGCCTTTCCTCATAAGACCTGCCCTCCATACCAGGCAACATCCTGGTAAACCTCCTCTGTACCCTCTCCAATGCCTCCACATCTTTCTTATAATGTGGGGACCAGAACTGCACACAATACTACAAGTGCGGCCGCACTAGAGTTTTGTACAGTTGCAACATGACGTTGTGGCTCCGAAATTCAATCCCCCTACCAATAAAAGCTAATATTAGAGTTAACTTCTGCGTGATCTAGATTTGTAATTGTTTAATCCTTTTAGACCTTTATCACTCGGGGTGGGGGTTTTCTTCACTCTTTGCTGTATGTTTTGTGGTGGTGAAGATGGCCTGTCATTGGCCAGTAGTGGGATTTTCCAGTCCCGCTGCTGTTAATGGGGTTTTATCGGAGTTTGTACCTTCTGGCAATGGGTAATGTGTGGTGGTAAATCACTGTCAGTAAGACTTAGAAGATCCTGCTAGTGGAAACAGTTAGAAAATCTGGCCCAAAGTTTGGAGTTTATTTATTAGCGTCTCAAGTAGGCTTACATTAATGCTGAAATGAAGTTACTGTGAAAATCCCCTGTATGTATCAACTTTGCACTTTAAATATTGATTGCTGCTGTTTTTATACATGCTCTGTATGACTTTTAAGTACTACTTTGTTTATTAGTACTTTGTAATCTTCTGTATTAAATCTAAATAGTTTTTGACACTGGCAGCTGTCTTAGATTAGAATAAATACAAAAGATTCTTGATAATTGTTGCCTCATAAGGATCTTTCAGTTTAGTTCTTCCAACATGCTTCTACTTTGAAAATTCTGCTTTTTCAGGGTAAGTTATACAGGTAAAGATGTTTTGTACTTCACTAAAAAAGACACAGGTAACATTCCTGGATATCAGTTTAACATCACAATGAGTCTAAAATCTCAATGACTTCAACATTTTCTGTTTTTGCAGGTGTGAAGAAACACGCTGCGGGAACATCCAAAATACAAAGGTTTTTTCCCCATCCTGGATCTTGCATTTGTTGGAAGCAATACAGACCCAAACAGCCAAGATTTCACAGCTGCTATTAGGCATTTAATCCCCTGAACTAACCCTCTAGTCTAACAATTTATGCAAAGTGTAAATACGTGCAGAAGGCTGTGCTACACAGGCAAATTCTCAAGAATGGAAAGAAGGAAGAAATCAAAACCATTGTGCTTTGAAGACAATGCTTTCAGTGTTAATTGAAGAAGTACAGCAATGCTGAGATTGGATTAATAAACTTGAATTTGGGCAGCACACTGGCATAAACTACGCCTCACAGTACACGGGTTCAGTTCCAATTTCAGGTGACTGTCAGTGTGGGCTTTCTTCGCGTGCTCCAGTTTCCCCCCATACTCAAAAGTGTGTGGATCAAGTTGATCAGTCAAACTTAATTGTCCCTTAGTGTCAGGGGGACTAGCAGGGTAAATACATGAGGTTATAGATGGAATTGTTGTCAGTGCAGGCTCGATGGACCAGATGACATTCTTCTGCATGTAGGGGTTCTATGATTCTAAGTTGAAGTTGCTCTAGCAGTCACAACATGGCTTAGCAGATGAGAATATCTGTGTCTAAGATGAACTGCAGTGGATTATAAAACATAGAACATTACAGCACAGTACAGGCCCTTCAGCCCTTGATGTTGCACCAACCTGTGAAACCAATCTAAAGTCCACCTAACCTACATTATTTCAATATCGTCCATATGTTTATCCAATGACCATTTAAATTCCTTTAATGTTAGCGAGCCCACTACTGTTGCAGGCAAGGCATTCCACGCCCTCACTACTATCTGAGTAAAGAACCTACTTTTGACATCTGTCCTATATCTATCACCCCTCAATTTAAATCTATCTCCCCTTATGATAGCCATCTCCATCCAAGGAAAAAGGTTCTCACTGTTCACCCTATCTAATCCTTTGATCATCTTATATGCCTTTATTAAGTCACCTCTTAATCTTCTTCTCTCTAACGAAAACATTCCTCAGTCTTTCCTCATTAGACCTCCCCACCATACCAGGCAACATCCTGGTAAATCTCCTCTGGCACCCTTTCCAATGCTTCCACATTCTTCCTGTAAAGCAGCGACCAGAACTGTATACAATACTCCAGGTGCAGCAGTACCAGAGTTTTGTACAACTGCAACATGACCTCATGGCTCTGAAATTCAATCCCTCTACCATTAACAGCTAACACACCGTATGCCTTCTTAACAAATCTTTCAGGTGCCAACTTTCAGGAATCTATGCACATGGGAACCGAGATTTCTCTGCTGATCCACACTACCAAATATCTTACCAGTAGCCCAGAACTCTACATTCCTCCCACTCCTTCCAAAGTGAATCACTTCACACTTCCCTGTATTAAACTCCATTTGCCACCTCTCAGCCCAGCTCTGCAGCTTATCTATGTCCCTCTGTAACCTGCAACATCCTTTTGCACTGTCCAGAACTCCACCGACTTTCGTGTCATCTGCAAATTTACTAACCCATCCTTCTACACTCTCATCTAGGTCACTTATAAAAATGACAAACAGCAGTAGCCCCAAAACTGATCCCTGCGGTACACAAGTAGTAACCAAACTCCAGGATGAACATTTCCCAACAACCACCACTCTCCGTCTTCTTACAGCTAGTCAATTTCTGATCAAACTGCTAAATCACCCTCAATTCCATGTCTATATTTTCTGCAATAGCTTACCATGGGGAACCTTATCAAACACTTTACTGAAATCCATACACACCATATCAACTGCTTTACTCTCATCCATCTCTTTGGTCACCTTCACAAAGAAGTGAGTCACCTGATAAAGGAGCAGTGCTCCTAAAGCTCATGATTCAAATAAACTTGTTGGACTTTAATCTGGTATTGTGAGACTTCCTACTGTGCTGGCCATTATCGACTATTTTACACTGCTACACAGAAACAAGGTTAACTAAAATCTTCTATCTTTGTTTGTGGCTTGGATTTTCTGGTGCTGTTGCAAGTGCATGGAGTTTTGTTTGAAATGCCAAATTCCCTGTTCTCACTTGCAGTTGTCCTGCATTGGACAAGACTGGGGAATCCTATCTATTGTGTCATAGAAATATAGAAAATAGGAGCAGAATTAGGGTCGGTCAGTCCTGCAAGCCTGCTCCATCATTCAATACAATCATGACTGATCCTCTATCTCTACACCATATTTTATGTTCTCCCCAACCCTTCAGACCTAGGGTCTCAAAGTTAATTCCACAGTCTTCAGTGGTAAAGAATTGCACAGGTTTACCACCATCTGAATGAAGAAATTTTTCCTCATCTCGGTCTTTACTGGCATACCCTATATCCTGAAACTGTGACCCCTTGTTTTCAGCCTCCAGCCAGAAGAAACAAAAGAAACAGCATTCCTGCATCCAGTCTGTCCAACTCTGTCAGAATTTTATATGTTTCAATTTGATCCCTTTCATTTTTGTAAATTCCAGTGAATACAGGCCCAGTCAATCCAATCTTGTCATTCCAGGAATCGATCTAGTGAACCTTCATTGCATTTACAGCAAGAATATCATTTTCTCAAAGAAAACTGAAATAAGTATTCCATGTGTGGTCTCACAAAGGCCTTGTAATGTAAAACATCCTTGCACCTGTACTCACGTTGTATTGCAATGAAGGCTAACATACTATTTGTCTTAACTGCTTGTCATACCAGGCAACATCCTGGTAAATCTCCTCTGGCACCCTTTCCAATGCTTCCACAATGCTAGCACGAGGGGACACAGCTTTAAATTAAGGGGTATGAGTTATAGGACGGATATCAGAGGTAGGTTCTTTACTCAAAGAGTGATTAGGGAGTGGAATGCCCTGCCTGCAGCTGTTGTAGATGTGCCAAGTTTGGTGGCGTTTAAGAGGTTAATTGATAAGGATATGGAAGAGAAGGGAATGGTTTAGTTTGGAGGGGCATTGCTTTTTATTTTGGTCGGCACAACATCGAAGGCCGAAGGGCCTGTTCTGTGCTGTAATGTTCTATGTTCTATGTTCTATGTTCATACCTGCATGTTTTCTTTCATTGAGTGGTGTACTAGGCCACCCAGGTCCTTTTCTCCATCAACAGTTCCTAATCTATCACCATTTAAATAATACTTCATTCTGCTTTTCCATCTGAAGCAGGTAACTTCACATTTATCCATATTATTCTGCATCTGTCCTGTATTTGTCCATTCACTCGACTTATGAAAATTACCTTGAAATCTCTTATCAACCTTCTTACTGCTCACCTTCCATTAAGTTTTGTGTCTTGGAAATATTCCTTTTGGTTCCTTCATCCAAATCATTGAGGTATATTGTGAATAGTGGAGACCAAACAATGATCCCTGTAGGACCCTATTAGTTACTGCCTGCCACTTTGTAAAAAAACATTTATTCCTACTATTTCCTGTCTGTTAACTGGTTCTCTCCAATTATTACCTCCAATACTGTGTACTTTAATTTTGCACACTGAGACTTAACAAAAAATTTTGTGAATACACCATATTCATGGTTAATCCTCATCTATTCGACTGGTTACCTCAAAACCCCAGTGGGTTTGTCAGACGTGATTTCCCTTTTATAAATTCATATTGACTTTGTCTATTTCCTGTTATCACATCCTTTATAATAGACACCAGCATTTTCCCCATTAATGATAGGTTAACTGGTCTGTAATTCACTGTTTATGCCCTCTCTCCTATATGTAAACAGCTGGGTTGTATTTGCCACTCTGCAAAATCTATGGAATGTTTGAAGATGACAATAAACGACCCAATATTTCCAGGTTCACCTCCTTTAGTCCTCTGCTGGGTCCTGGGGATTTATTGGCTTTCAGTCTCATTACTTTCTTCAACAATCATTTTTTTCTTTTGGTAATGCTATTTTTCTTCAATTCCTCCTCCTTCTCACCAGATCTTTGACTCCTTGGCATAACTGGAATATTATTTGTGACTTCCTCCCTGAAGACAGAGCTGTAGTAGCTAGTTAAAAATAAAGTAAAAGGTTATTTATTGGTCACAAGCAAGACTTACTTTCACACTGCAATGAAGTTATTATGAAATTCCCCTAGCTTCCACACTTCAGTGCATGTTTGAGTCAATGTATCCAACTAGCACATCTTTCAGACTGTAGGAGGAAACCGGAGCACCCGGAGGAAACCCACACAGACACGTGGACAATGTGCAAACTCCACCCAGAGAGTGATCCAAGCCGGTTCCTGGCGCTGTGATACAGCACTGCTAACCACTGTGCCACCCAACTGTTCTAAGCTGCAAACTTGCCATGTTAATGAGGGACAGCATAAGAATTGAGCACAGTGGTAATTGACATGCTGAATGAGCCAGAAAACTTGACAGAAATGAGACCATGTGTATAAAAATTAGACATTTCATGCCTGGCATATTCTGCTGCCCATTTAAAATGAAGAGACAGTCCACAGGAAAAGAGATTGTTCCCAGGCAGATGGCAACTGTGGAAGTAGTTTGAATGATTTGCTTTCATAGTGTATATATATCTATACATATAGGTGGCCGGAGGGTGACCAAGGTTGCTTCAGCATGAGCTGTCTCTAACGAGCTTCGACCAATTTAAAATATTTACTAGATACACGTTATTATCTATGATTACATGGGTTTTTCTGTTTCTATGGAAACTAGTCATAGCAACTGGCCTACAAAAATCTCAGATATTAAACAGGCCTTGTGCCTCACATACTGGAGAAAAACATCATTCAGCTCGTTAGATTCCAATGGCCTAAATCTTGCTTTGATTTCAGGCTAGGTCTACAACATAAATCACCACCACAATCTTGGAGTGGTCAGTTTGCCCCTGCTTGCTGTGTGTGGAAATTGAAAAGTTATTTAAAGATTTGCAGTCAAAGCGAACATTTCCACAGCAACTATATCGCAAAAATAAAATGGGAAACATAAGTCTTTGTTTATTTTATTTGTTGATTTTGTTTGATTAAATGCAAATGTAAGATAAGTATTAATCTGTCAGGAGAAGATTACTATGATCATTTCATCGCAAAATCTTGTAGCATGAATGTTTATGATACAGAAACATCTATAAATTGTATCTGGCATGAGTTGCTTATAATATGTATTAACACGGGAACGCACATAAATTTATTACATTTTCATTAATTCCAATGTTTTCTGAGGTAAGTCTGGTTGGTTGCCCACGGGGTGTTCTGGCCCACCAAGTGGTCTATGAACGAATGAAAAAGTTTGAGGAACATTGCTGTGTGACCCTCATAGGATCAACTGTCTATCTCTTGCTCCCCATCCCCATCCTGAGACCATACAGTCAGCATTGGTGTAATGTCTTAATTAGGCTTGGGATTGTGGGTTTTAAACAAAAGGAAATGTTAGTGTTTGCACGCGTAGATTCAAATTAACACACAGCAGGTTTTATTAAAACATCTGTTCTCTGCACTGCAGATTAAAAACTGAAACCAACAGAGCCATGCGCAGCCATGATAGCAACTGTCCAAACTTGCACAGCAGAAGATAATCCTGTCCAGCACCTACTGCAGACACTGTAGCAGAACCTGAGACATTGGCCATGATATACTGTCTCATGGTTGAGTCCATAGGTACACTGATGGACTTGGCCTGAGCAATGAACATAGAACATAGAACATAGAACAATACAGCACAGAACAGGCCCTTCGGCCTTCGATGTTGTGCCGACCAAAATAAAAAAAGCAATGCCCCTCCTAACTAAACCATTCCCTTCTCATCCATATACTTATCAACTAACCTCTTAAACGCCACCAAACTTGGCGCATCTACAACAGCTGCAGGCAGGGCATTCCACTCCATAATCACTCTTTGAGTAAAGAACCTACCTCTGATATCCGTCCTATAACTCATACCCCTTAATTTAAAGCTGTGTCCCCTCGTGCTAGCTTTCTCCATCCTAGGAAAAAGGCGATCACTGTCCACCCTATCTAAACCTCTAATCATCTTATATGCTTCAATAAGATCCCCTCTTAGCCGCCTCCTTTCTAACGAAAACAACTTCAAATCCTTCAACCTCTCCTCATAAGACCTGCCCTCCATACCAGGCAACATCCTGGTAAACCTCCTCTGTACCCTCTCCAATGCCTCACATCTTTCTTATAATGTGGGGACCAGAACTGTACACAATACTCCAAGTGCGGCCGCACTAGAGTTTTGTACAGTTGCAACATGATGCTGCGGCTCCTAAATTCAATCCCCTACCAATAAAAGCTAAGACTCCATATGCCTTCTTAACAACTTTATCCACTTGACTGCCTACTTTCAGGGATCTATTGACACATACACCAAGATCCTTCTGTTCCTCAACACTATTAAGAGCCCTACCATTAGCCCTATACCCTACACATTTATTGTTCCTGCCAAAGTGCATTACCTCACACTTTTCCCCATTAAACTCCATTTGCCACCTCTCGGCCCAGCTCTGCAACTTGTCCAAGTCACTCTGTAAACTAAAACACCCCTCTTCACTATCTACCACACCACCAACTTTAGTATCATCTGCAAATTTACTGATCCATCCCTCAATACCCTCATCCAGATCATTTATAAAAATTACAAACAGCAGGGGCCCCAAAAACAGACCCCTGAGGCACACCACTCGTCACCGAACTCCACGATGAATATCTCCAATCAACCACCACCCTCTGTCTTCTATCTGCCAGCCAATTCCTAATCCAATTAGCTAAATCACCCTCTATTCCACACATCTGCATTTTCTGTAGAAGTCTTCCATGGGCCACCTTATCAGAAGCCTTACTAAAGTCCATATATACTACATCAACCGCCTTACCCCCATCCACCTCTCTGGTCACTTTCTCAAAAAACTCAATGAGGTTAGTAAGGAATGACCTACCCTTCACGAAACCATGCTGACTATCCCCAATCAATTCATTTCTCTCTAAATAACTATAAATCCTATCCCTAATAATTCTCTCCAATCCCTTGCCCACCACAGAAGTAAGACTCACTGGCCTATAATTCCCAGGAAGGTCTCTCTTCCCCTTCTTAAACAATGGGACCACATTCGCCATCCTCCCGTCCTCCGGAACCACACCCGTAACCCACGAGGACCTGAAGATCAGAGCCAGAGGCTCTGCAATCTCCTCTCTTGCCTCCCAGAGAATCCTAGGGTAAATCCCGTCCGGCCCAGGGGACTTATCCAACTTCAAACCTCGAGAATTTCTAGCACATCCTCCCTATCTACTACAATACTTTCCAATTTGCAACCCTGTACCTCAGTGTACTCCATAACTACATTTCTAGCACCCTGCGTGAATACCGAAGAGAAATATTTATTCAGTGCCTCTCCAATCTCTTCAGGCTCCACGCACAACTTCCCACTGCTGTCTATGACTGGCCCTAATCTTGCCCTAACCAATCTTCTATTCTTAACATATCGAAAGAAAGCAATGGGTGGTGCAAAACTTCTCCATCATCCTTGACACTGCATGTCTTTTTGCTTTTCTACCCTTGCCCTAAATATGACCCAAGCTGTCAGATGGTACCCTTCCCATGGTGTCACCAATACCCTGTATAATTGTGACAAAATATCCCTGCTTTTATATTCAATTCCCCTTGTAATAAATGACAACATTCCACTTGCCTTCCTAATCATTTGTTGTACCTGCACATTAACCTTCTTGATTCATGTACCAGATCTCTCTGAACATCAATTCTGCAATAGCTTTCCATTTAAGTAGTACGTTGACTTTCTGTTTTTCCTACCAAAATGGACAAGTTTACATTTTTTCACATACTCAATCTACCAAATTTTTGCCCCCTCACTTAATCCACCAATGTCCCTTTGCAGACGTTTGATATCCTCCAATTTATTTTCCTACCTTTGCGTCATCAACAAATTTAGCAACCACATTTATATCAATTGTAAGTAATTGAGGCCCTAGCACTGATCCCTGTAGCAATACAGACATCTTGTCAACCTGAAAAAAATGATTTTTCCCTGTTGCCTGCTTCCTGTTAGCTAATCATTCCTCTATCCACGCTAACATGTTATCCCTACACTAGAAGCTCTTGTTTTGCATAGTAACCTTTGCTGTGGCACCTTGTGAAATGCCTTCTGGAAAGCTAAGTACACCACAACCACAGGTTCCCCTTTATCCAGGTTTTTTGTTACTCTCTCCCCAAGAACACCAATAAATTAGTCAAACATTATTTCCTTTTCACAAGTCCATGTTGACTCTGCTTCATTGAATTTTCTAACTGCCCTGCAATGATACCCTTAACAATAAATTCTAGCATTTCCTCTATGACAGATGTTGAGCTAACTGGTCTGTAGTTTCTTACTTTCTGCCTCTCTCCTTTTTTGAACAGAGGAATCACATTCACTATTTTCTGATTTGATGGGACCTTTCCATAATTTGGTTAATTTTGGAAAATTAAATCCAAAGCAGCTACATTTTAAGCAGCCATATCTTTTAAGGACAAAGTCCATCAGGATTTGGGGACTTGTCAGTTTTTGGTTCAAACAGTTTTCTCAATGCCCTTTTAGAGTCACCAAACCTTATTTTACCATTTTGATTTTAAGTACTGGACGGACTTGAAATTGGGAGATTTCAGGGCCAACTTTTAGATCCATTCTGAGGCGCCCCTTTACACACTCTGTCTGCAAAAATATCAGTGAGTCTGAATCATGCTGCACAAGCCTTTTGGTGGGGCTTATTGCACCCAAAACTCTGCGGATCTGATCGGGTCCTCCAACTGTGCAGGGGCAGAAAAAAAAGGATAGAATGCTGCTCCCTACCCAGGCCAGATAATGCCTCCTCCTGGCCCCTACAGACATTGTCCCAACTCCCAATATTATTGACCTTTTTATGCCTCTAAACCTGTGCTATCCAGATGAATCATGGGCCCCTCCCTCTTATCTCTCCCCCCCCCACTGATCTCAGGCAGAGAGTGACAGCGCTACCCCCCCTCCTCTTCCTACCCCACTGATTCTAAGCTGAGTAACAGCAGATCCACCCCTCCCCCTTCGACCTCAGACAGAGAGCTGTCACACTCAGCTTCTACCCCCTTCCTCCGACTAATCTCAAGCAGAGAGCCATGAAGACCGACCTCACACCATACCCCTCAACATCAATCTCGAGCAGAGAGCCACTGGACACTTGGCACTTACCTCCACACTGACCCTCACTGATGGAGTGCCTGAATCAGATATATATGAAGCATGTCTGTTTCACACCAATTCCAGAAGGATGAACATGGTGGTAAAGAAGGAAGTGCAGACCATTAAGTCAAATTAAACACATGGTCCCAATTGCAGCCATTCTCTGATGTTGGTAAGCGAGTGTGAATCACACTATTTGCCTCACACCCGACTTTAACAAGTTTTCACAAATGGTAAAATCGTGTCTATCGGGTCCTAGAGATTTACAGCAAGGAAGTAGGTCTTTTGGCCCAACTTGTCTGTGCCACCCACTTTTTAATCACTAAGTAGTCTCAATTGCCCACATTTGGTCTAACCTGATATACCCATGCAACTGTCTAAATGCTTTTTAAAGACAAAATTGTACCTACGTCTACTACCACATCTGGCAGCTTATTCTAGACTCTCACCATGCTCTGACTGAAAAAATTGCCTCTCCAGACCTTTTGTATCTCTCCCCTCTCACCTTAAACCTAAGTCCTCTAGTTTTAGACTCTCCTACCCTTGGAAAGGATATTGACTGTCTAGCTGATCTATGTTCTATTTACTGCTGTTGTTAAACTTCCTTCTTTTCTTTCAATGCTGATTCACAGACCTTTCTGGGATGTTATTTCTATATATCGTGACATATTTATTCAGTTCATTTCTCATTTTATTATTTTCCATTATTAATGCCACATTCTCACTCTCCAGAGGACCAACACTCACTTTATCTCCTTTTATCCTTCTTAAATATATGTAGAAACTCTTACGATTTGTTTTTATAGCTCTAGTTAGCTTTCTCATGCCCTCTAATTTCTCCCTCATTATTTTTTCCGGCATTCTTTGCTGATCTTTACACTCTGTCTTATCCTTTGATTTGCCATTCATCTTTGTGGAATTAACAAAACAAAGAACAAAGAACAAAAGAACAAAGAAAATTACAGCACAGGAACAGGCCCTTCGGCCCTCCAAGCCTGCACTGACCACGCTGCCCGACTGAACTAAACCCCCTACCCTTCTGGGGACCATATCCCTCTATTCATGTATTTGTCAAGATGCCCCTTAAAAGTCACTATCGTATCCACTTCCACTACCTCCCCAGGCAATGGGTTCCATGCACCCATACCCTCTGTGTAAAAAAATCTGACTCGTCCATCTCCTTAAACTTTACCCCTCACACCTTAAACTTGTGCCCCATAGTCATTGATTATCCCATCCTGGGAAAAGGCTTCTGACTATCCAATCTGTCGTTGCCCCTCAATCTTGTAGACTTCTATCAGGTCTGATTGAAGTCTACAAGATATCAGGTTGGATTGGTAGATGTGATCGGTGCAACTCATGGGCCAAAGGGCCTGTTGGTGCTGTATTGTTCTATGTCGCCTTTCAACCTCCATCACTACAGTGAGAACAAACCAAGTTTCTCTGATTTCTCCTCATAGCTAATACCCTCCATACCAGGCAACATCTTTTCTCTACCCTCTCCAAAGACTCCACATCCTTCTGGTAATGTGGCAAGCGGAATTGAAGACTATATTCCAGGTGCGGCCTAAGTAAGGTCCTATGAAGCTGCAACATGATTTGCCAATTTTTAAACTCAGTTCCCCGGCTGATGAAGGCAAGCATGCCGTATGCCTTTGTGACTATCTTCTCCACCTGCATTGTCACTTTCACTGACCTGTTTGCCTGTACACCTAGGTTCCTTTGTCCATCAATACTCTTAAGGGTTCTGCCATTTACTGTATGTTTCCTATCTGTATTAGACCTTCCAAGATGCATAACCTCACATTCATCCAGATCAAACTCTATACCTCTGCCCAAATAGCAAATCGATATCCTGCTATATCCTCTGATGTTCCTCATCACTATCCACAAATCCATCAAACTTTGTGTCATCCACAAACTTACGAATCAATCCAGCTACATTTTCCTCCAAATATAACAAACAGCAAAAGTCTCAGCACTGATTCCTGAGGAACTCATTGACTTTTTTGAGAAAGTGACCAGAGAGGTGGATGGGGGTAAGGCGGTTGATGTAGTATATATGGACTTTAGTAAGGCGTTTGATAAGGTGGCCCATGGAAGACTTCTACAGAAAATGCAGATGTGTGGAATAGAGGGTGATTTAGCTAATTGGATTAGGAATTGGCTGGCAGATAGAAGACATAGGGTGGTGGTTGATGGGAGATATTCATCGTGGAGTTCGGTGACGAGTGGTGTGCCTCAGGGGTCTGTTTTGGGGCCCCTTCTGTTTGTAATTTTTATAAATGATCTGGATGAGGGTATTGAGGGATGGATCAGTAAATTTGCAGATGACACTAAAGTCGGTGGAGTGGTGGATAGTGAAGAGGGGTGTTATAGTTTACAGAGTGACTTGGACAAGTTGCAGAGCTGGCCGAGAGGTGGCAAATGGAGTTTAATGTGGAAAAGTGTGAGGTAATGCACTTTGGCAGGTACAATAAATGTGTAGAGTATAGGGCTAATGGTAGGGCTCTTAATAGTGTTGAGGAACAGAAGGATCTTGGTGTATGTGTCAATAGATCCCTGAAAGTATGCAGTCAAGTGGATAAAGTTGTTAAGAAGGCATATGGAGTCTTAGCTTTTATTGGCAGGGGAATTGAATTTAGGAGCCGCAGCATCATGTTGCAACTGTACAAAACTCTAGTGCGGCCGCACTTGGAGTATTGTGTGCAGTTCTGGTCGCCACATTATAGGAAAGATGTGGAGGCATTGGAGAGGGTACAGAGGCGGTTTACCAGGATGTTGCCTGTTATGGAGGGCAGGTCCTATGAAGAGAGGTTGAAGGATTTGAGGTTGTTTTCGTTAGAAAGGAGGCGGCTAAGAAGGGATCTTATTGAAGCATATAAGATGATTAGAGGTTTAGATAGGGTGGACAGTGATAGCCTTTTTCCTAGGATGGAGAAAGCTAGCACGAGGGGACACAGCTTTAAATTAAGGGTATGAGTTATAGGACGGATATCAGAGGTAGGTTCTTTACTCAAAGAGTGATTAGGGAGTGGAATGCCCTGCCTGCAGCTGTTGTAGATGCGCCAAATTTGGTGGCGTTTAAGAGGTTAATTGATAAGTATATGGAAGAGAAGGGAATGGTTTAGTTTGGAGGGACATTGCTTTTTATTTTGGTCGGCGCAACATCGAAGGCCGAAGGGCCTGTTCTGTGCTGTAATGTTCTATGTTCTATGTTCTATGAACACCACTTGTCACAGCCCTCCATTCTGAAATGCACCCTTCCACTGCTACCCTCTGTCTTCTTTGACCGAGTCAGTTTTGTATCCATCTTGCCATCTCTGATCCCATGTGACTCCACCTTCTACACCAGTCTGCCATGAGGGACCTTGTCATTGGCCTTGTCATAGTCGGAGGAGTGGTAGATAGTGAAGAGGGGTGTTATAGTTTGCCGAGAGACTTGGACAAGTTGCAAGCTGGGCTGAGAGGTGGCAAATGGAGTTTAATGCGGAAAAGTGTGAGGTAATTCACTTTGGCAGGAATAACAAATGTGTAGAGTATAGGGCTAATTGTACAACTCTTAGTAGTGTGGAAGAACAGAGGGATCTTGGTGCATAGATCCCTGAAAGTTGGCAATCAAGTCGATAAGGTTGTTAAGAAGGCATATGGAGTCTTAGCTTTTATTGGTAGGGGGATTGAATTTTGGAGCCGCAACGTCATGTTGCAACTGTACAAAACTCTAGTGCGGCCAACTTGGAGTATTGTGTGCAGTTCTGGTCCCCACATTATAAGAAAGATGTGGAGGCATTGGAGAGTGTACAGAGGAGATTTACCAGGATGTTGCCTGGTATGGAAGGCAGGTCTTATGAAGAAAGGCTGAGGGATTGGAGGTTGTTTTCATTAGAAAGAAGGCGGCTAAGAGGAGACCTTATTGAAACATATAAGATGATTAGAGGTTTAGATAGGATGGACAGTGATAGCCTTTTTCCTAGGATGGAGAAAGCTAGCACTATGGGACATAGCTTTAAATTAAGAGGCGGTAGTTATAGGATGGATATCAGAGGTAGGTTCTTTACCCAGAGGGTGGTTAGGGTATGGAATGCCCTGCCTGCGGCAGTTGTAGATGCGCCAAGTTTGGTGGCGTTTAAGAGATTAGTAGATAAGTTTATGGATGAAAAGGGAATGGTTTAGGTTAGAGGGTCATTGCTTTTTCCTAATTGGTCGGCGCAACATCGAGGGCCAAAGAGCCTGTTCTGCGCTGTAATGTTCTATGTTGTATGTTCTATAGTCCATGTAGGCAACATCCACTGCCCTACCCTCAATCATCTTTGTCATTTCCTCAAAAAACTTGATCAAGTTAGTGAGATATGACCTCCTCTTCATAAAACCATGTTGCCTCTCAATAATATGTCCATTTATTCCCAAGTGGGAATAAATCCTGCCTCAAAGAACCCTCTCTAATAATTTCTCTACCACTAATACAAGATTTACAAGGATGTTGCCTGGATTGAGTGGCATGCCTTATGAAAATAGGTTGAGGGAGCTCGGTCTTTTCTCCTTAGAGAGACAAAGGATGAGAGGTGGCCTGATAGAAGTGTGCAAGATGTTGAGAGGTATAGATCGGGTGGCTTCTCAGAGGCTTTTTCCAAGAGTTGGTATGGATGCTACGAGGGGACACAGATTTAAGAGGAGTAGGTACAGAGGAGATATCAGCGGTAAGTTTTTCACTCAGAGGGTGATGGGTGAGTGGAATCAGCTGCCGTTGGTGGTGGTGGAGTCAAATTTGATAGGATCTTTCAAGGTCTTCTGGATGAGTACATGGAACTTAATAGAATTGAGGGTTATAGGTAAGCCTAGTAGGTATGAATATCATCGGCACAACTTGTGGGCTGAAGGGCCTGTTTGTGCTGTAGTTTTTCTATGTTCTACTTAAATGCTTATTCTTTCAGTTTGATACTATATTTAACATCCACAGTTAGCAACAAATGGTGTATCATTCCTTTACAGCCTCTCTTCCTCATCGAAATGTATCTTTTCTGGATATTGTGAAATATCTCCTTAAGTGTCTGCCATTACATCTCTACTGACCTCTAATTTCCCAGTTTACTTTTGCCAGCTCTGATTTCATGCCCCATAATTTTCCTTATTTTAGTTCAAAACACTAATTTTAGATTCACTCCCTTCTCCCTCAAATTGAGCATAAAACTTAATCATAAAGTAAATTAAAATAAACTTTATTATTACAAGTAAGGCTTATATTAATACCGCAATAAAATTATTGTGAAGTTCCCCTAGTCACCGCATACTCCAGCACCTGTTCGGGTCAATGCATCTAACCAACATGCCTTTCAGAATCTGCAAGGAAATCAGAGCATCCCAAAGGAAACCCATGCAGATACAGGAAGAATGTGCAAACTCCACACAGACAGTAACCCAAGCCGGGAATTGAACACAGACTCCTGGAGTTATGAGGCAGCAGTGCTAACCACTGTACTACAATGCCATCCATTTGTGCTACCGTGCAGCCCATATTCCAATCACTGTTTTTTATCACCACGAGATCGTTCATTAATCCTCTCTCACTGCACATTAGCAGACCTAATACAGTATGCTCTCTATTTGGAACTAAAACATGCTGTTCTAAGAAACTGCTCCAAATAAATTCTTATGAATTATCTTTGCCAATTTGCTTCATCTGGTCAATATGTAGATTAAAATCACCTATGATTATCACCATTTCTCCGAAACCCCTGTTATTTCTTCCTGTATACTCAGTCACACGGTGTGGTTACTGTCAGGGGGCCTATATACCCATTCCTGCAAGTTGCTGCTTACTTCGACTATTTTTCATCTCCACTCAAACTAATTCTACATCATCATCTCCAGCACTAAGGCCATCACTCTCAATTGTGCTAATGTCATCCCAATTAACAGAACACCCCGTCCATCTTTTCCTAGTCTCCTGTCCTTCCAAAATGTCATGCACCCTTGAATATTCAGCTGCTAGTGTTTCTCATCCTGCAGTTATTACATTTTTGTAATAACTATCAGACTTTGAAAATTTATTTCTTTTGTTTTATCAATTCATCTGGTTTGCTATGAATGCCACATTCATTCAGATAGAAAGCTTTTCATTCGGTCTTTTTACTTTTTTTTAAACAACTGTTAGCCTTATCTGCGAGTGCACTCATAAATTTGGAGATGTTGTCCTTTCCTGCACACTGTGATCATCATTTCTCCTATTCTTAGCTTTCTCTTTTGTTTTGCCTTAGAACCGTAGAACACTACAGCACAGAAACGGGCCTTTTGGCCCTTCTTGTCTGTGCCGAACCATTTTTCTGTCTAGTCCCACTGACCTGCTCTGGGATCGTATTCCTCCGACCCCTCTCATCCATGTACCTATCCAAGTTTTTCTTAAATGTTAAAAGTGAGCCTGCATTCACCACTTCATCTGGCAGCTCATTCCACACTCCCACCACTCTCTGTGTGAAGAAGCTCCCCCTAATATTCCTTTTAAACTTTTCCCCCTTCACCCTTAATCCATGTCCTCTAGTTTTTTTCTCCCCTAGCCTCAGTGGAAAAAGTCTGCTTGCATTCACTCTATCTATACCCATCATAAATTTATACATCTCTATCAAATCTCCCCTCATTCTTCTACGCTCCGAGGAATAAAGTCCTAACCTATTCAATCTCTCTCTGTAACTCAGCTTTTCGAATCCCAGCAACATCCTTGTAAACCTTCTCTGCACTCTTTCAACCTTATTAATATGCTTCCTGTAACTAGGTGACCAAAACTGCAGACAATACTCCAAATTCGGCCTCACCGATGTCTTATACAATCTCACTATAACATTCCAACTCTTATACTCAATTTTTGGTTTATAAAGGCCAATGTACCAAAAGCACTCCTTACAACTCTCTATCTGTGAAGCCACTTTCAGGGAATTACGTATCTGTATTCCCAGATCCCTCTGTTCTATTACACACTTCAGTGTTCTACCTTTAACCTTGTATGTTCTACCTTGGTTTGTTCTTCCAAAGTGCAATACCTCACTTTTCTGCATTAAACTCCATCTGCCATTTTTCAGCCCATTTTTCTAGCTAGTCCAAATCCCTCTGCAAGCTTTGAAAACCTTCCTCACTGTCCATTACTTCTCCAATCTTTGTATCATCAGCGAATTTGCTATTCAATTTACCATATTATCATCCAGATCATAATATAGATGACAAACAACAATGAACCCAGCACTGATCCCTGTGGCAAACCACCAGTCACAGGCCTGCTCTCAGGGAAGCAATTCTCCATTACCACTCTCTGGCTTCTTCCATTGAGCCAATGTCTAATCCAATTTACTACCTCTCCATGTATACCTAGCTATTGAACCTTCCTAACTAACCTCCCATATGGGACCTTGTCAAAGGCCTTACTGAAGTCTGTGTAGACAACATCCACTGCACTCCCTTCATTCACTTTCCTGGTAACATCCTCAAAAACTCTAATAGACTGGTTAAATATGACCTACCACACACAAAGCCATGTTGACTCTCCCTATTAAGTCTCTGTCCAAAAGTATTTGTAAATCCCATCTTTTAGTACTCCTTCCAATAATTTACCCACTACTGATGTCAAATTTACCAGCCTATAATTTCCCGGATTATTTTTTGAGCCTTTTTTAAACAATGGAATGACATGAGCTATCCTCCAATCACCCAGCACCTCACCCGTGGATACTAACATTTTAAATATATCTGTCAGGGCCCCTACAATTTCAACACTAATCTCCTTCAAGGCCCGAGGGAATACCCTGTCCGGTCTTGGCAATTTATCCACTCTGATTTGCCTCAAGAAGCAAACACCTCCTCCCTTTTAATCTGTATAGATTCCATAACTTCCCTACTTGTTTGCCTTATTTCCATAGACTCTATGCCAGTTTCCTTAGTAATTATTTCTATTTAATTTCTCTATTTAATTCATCCCATATTCAAAAACATGATCCCTTGTCTTCACTTTCCCACCCTCTGACACTGGTCCCATCATGATTCAGTTTAAAGTTTATTTATTCATGTCACACAGGCTTACACTAAAACTGCAATTACTGTGAAAATCCCCTAGACACCACACTCCAGTGCCTGTTTGAATACACTGAGGGAGAATGTAGCATGGCCAATGTGCCTAACCAGCACTTCTCTCAGATTGTGGGAGGACACTGGAGCACCCGGAGGGAACCCACACAGACAAGCGGAGAACATGCAAACTCCACACAATCAGTGATCCAGGCTGGAAATCGAACGTGGATCCCTAGTGCTGTAAGGCAGCAGTACTAACCATTGTGCCACCATGCCAGCTAAGGAACAGTATTCCAATGGTACAGATTCCACTTTCTCCAATGCTAGTGTGCCGTGAATCAAAATATATTTCTCCCATACCAATCTCTGAGCCATTTATTTAACTCTCTAATCTGATTTACTCTATGCCAATTTGATGTTGACTCAGGTAGAAATCCAGTTTAGAGTTTTGCTTTTTAATTTAGCCTCCAGCTGCTCATAGTCTCTCAGCAGGACCCGTTTCTTAGTTCCACCTATATCATTGGTATCTACATGAATCATGACCACTGGATTCTCCCCCTTCCACTGTAAATTCCTCTCTACCATGGAGCAGACAACCCAAATTCTAGAACCTGGCAGGCAACACAGGCATCTGCTCACCTGCTCTTGGCTGCAGAGCTGTGTCTAACCTCCAATTATACTGTCCCCGATATTGCCAATACATTCCTATTAACCTTTCCCACTTGAATGGCTTCTTGTTCCACTGTTTTCATCCATACAGGCTGTCTGAACCTCAATGGACAATTGCAAAGACTAAGGTTCATTAATTTTTAACTTCTGCGTCTCCAAACTTGCCTCACTCACAATCACACTCTCCTGTCACTGACTCTGAACCAAATCAAAGGCCCTATTCAAAACGATGGGTATGACTACATCCTGGCACAAAGTGTGCAGGTAATTAGTTCCCTTCATCAATGTCTGCAGCTTGGCCTCCAATTCAATAACTCTGAGCTGAAACTCCTCATGCTGCAGACACTTACTGCACACGCGTTTGTCCTGATTACCCTGAAGTCCACGAACTCCCACACTTGGCAGCCAACAATGCATCACCTGGCCTGTCACCTTTTATTATGAGTTAATTCATTTATTTGTATTTAATTTATAGTTAACAAACACACTGCTACTCCCAATAACCTTTCACTACTGTGATTGAACATTATAACACCTTATAATTAATAAATTACACATGATTTGAATGAGCAAAATATTCACTTATGCTATCAGATTTCTATTTCTCAGAACAGCTGCTCTGCTCTGAAGCCACAGACTGGATGGGAATGGATATAACATTACTAGGTGATAGATACTACTTCCTGATCCTCTTACCCCCACTATTTCTCTCTCTTTCCCTCTCTCCTCCCCCCACCTCAATGGTATTTTTCTCTCAATCAATGCTCTGCCCCAATTTGTAGGTTTCTCCCTCTTATTATTTCTTTCCCTGCCTCCCTCATTTTGTATGTTTCTCCTTTCTCTCTCTCTTCCCTTCCCACCAGTTCAGTATTTTTCTCTCTCTTTCTTTCTTTCCCAGTTAATACTGCTCTCTCAGAACTTGGATTTTTCAGGCAATTTTATTGGTCTCAATCACATCCTCCTCATTACTGGCAATTGAAGGGTGTGTCTCTGAAGAGAAGGAGATCAGTGAGTTTTATTGTAACTGCTCAATAGCCTGGTTGTATGAACTGCCCAAAACAAGGAAGTTTCTCTTGAGATGTACAGCTCAATCTGTGGACTCCTGCCCAAAGTGGGAGAGCTGGGAAACCTGTCAGAAAATTGAATATTTTCAATTTCAACCATGGTGATTGTGGAATTTATTTGAAACCGATGAATGCTCTCACTAAAATCTTTGAGAGAAATTTGAAATCAACATATTGATCATCAATATATTAACCTCATGCTATGTTTTCAAGTGGTCGGTGTTAACATCAAGCGCTTTCAGGTCAGATTAAGCATTATTGAGTATAAAAAACTCTAATTTTTATCAACCATTTTCCTTAGCTGCATAAACATTCACTACTGTAGCTGAGGGACATGTTTATGATTCCAACATGAGCCACCTGGTGGATACCCTTGAGAGTGAGATTTCTAAATTAGCGCTAAATTAGATAATGTTTAACTGTAGGCTCAGACTTGCATGAAGTGTATATGGATTGCCCATAATTATTTCACATTGGATCTATAGAAGCATAGACCTCAGATTTTTCTATCTTTTTCCCAACAGAAGAAGGTGAAAGAGAGAATGTCCAGGATACAGAGTCCTTAATTATGCTGGCTGCTTTGCCAAGGCAGCGGGAAGTGTAGATAGAGCCAGTGGTTGGGAGGTTTGTTTGATTGATGGATTGGGCTCCATTCAGAACTTTTCGTAATTTCTTACAGTCTTGGGCAGAGCAGGAGCCATACTAAGCTGTGATACAACCAGAAAAAAAGCTTTCTATAATAAAAGTTGATGAGAATCATAATTGACAAGCCAAATTTCCTTAGTCTTCTGAAAAAGTTGAGCATTAGTGAACTTTCTCAACTATAATATTGGCAAACGTGTCCAGGACAGGTTGTTGGTGATTTGGACACCGAAAAACTTGAACTCAAGCTTTTCAACTTCATTCCTGGTGATGTAGGGGCATGTTCTCCTTTATGCTTTCTGAAATCAATGACAATCTCCTTCGTTTTGTTGACTGAGGGAGAGATTATTGTTGCCACACCAGTTCACCAGATTCTCTATCTCATTTCTGTACTCTATCTCATCGTTGTTTAAGAGCCACTCCACTAGGGTGGTGTCATCAGCAAATGTGAAATCAAATTGGAGAGGAACTCGGTCATAGATATATAAATATAGTAGGGGACTGAGAACACAACCCTGTGGGGCACCGGTGTTGAGGATCATCATGGAGGAAGTGTTGTTGACTATCCTTACTGATTGTGGTCTGTGAATTAGAAAGTTTAGGGCCCAGTTGCAGAGGAAGGTGCCAAGGCCCAGGTCATGGAGTTAGGAGATGAGTTTCGTGGGAATAGTAGTGTTGAAAGCTGAGCTGTAGTCAACAAATAGAAATCTGACAGCAGTGTAAGTGACATTTGAGTGGTAATGCTTTAAGAGCCTTATTATCTATGTATCATTGCACTGCATTCATTCAGTTCTGTTGGATGGGGGTCACTCTCTCAATGAAAGTGTTCATGCAGTCAAATCTGTGAATCATTACAGAGTGCGTGTGCTGCATTGACTCCTCCATTAGCTGATATTGACTCTACAGTGTCTCAATGGTCTTTGACATTTGGGAACTCATCTGTTTCTGATAATACAGGAAGATCCTCCTTGTGTGTGAGACACCCAAGGCCCAGCATCTTATCTGAGCAGACCATGTCTGTGTCTGTCTATGGGCCTCAGAGGGAGACTGCTCACAGTTAACTCTGCCTCCTCCTTCTGCTCACTTGTGATGTTTTGCTCACCCAATATCACCCACAATAAACTTGAATGTGGCCCAGCTGTGGTGAGTGTGCCTGCACTGGTGGAAAGTGCAGAGGAATAAGATGATAGCACAGGCACTGTGAAGTCTCCTCCTGCCGAGGAGGCTGTTAAAGATTGTGCTGTCACCCACTTCCATGAATGGATCTGTGGGAACCACAAGAAGGTGAAAATGAGAACTCAGAGAGCTGAGCCTTTGCCTCAGAACAACCAGTCCAATAGGTGGAGCTGACTAAAAAAAACTCAATATAGATCATACAGCAGTGACCTCCACGTCCTTCATCTGAAGATTGAGCCATCAAATGATCCAGCTCTTCACAACCTCCTCATTTCACCATGGCCCACAGTCTGCACCCTCACAATGTACTGTGTCACCTCTTCCATCGGAGTCAGACTGTGTAAGTTCACCACATCAATTCCCATCCAACACATCTCCTGACTGTTGTATGCTCCATTTGGTTACAGGTTGAGAAGACAATGGTCTATGACTAGAATGCTCTCATCCTTTTCCTATCCCAACATTTCGTGATGTCCCCTTTCTCAATGGCACTTCATATGTGAGGGTAGCTGACCTCTCAGTGATGGAACAGACATTCACTCTGACAATATTCAGCAGAAACCTATCCCCCCAGACCTTATCAGGTCATTGAATTTTTTCCAAAACTGCATTCATGCCCTTCTCTTCACTCCTCCAAAGCTGACCTCCATCCTCACCCTCATCCAGAACAGTATCTCATTCCTCTCAACAATTGCCTTGTTTAAGGCCTTAAGAGGGATTTTAAAATCATAGTGTGCTGCTGGATGTTTGGTCATGCCAATACTAGTCCTTTACCAACTCTCCTCAGTGAATGATGGCTGGGCTGCTCATTTTTTTCAGAATCATTGGTTATTGGGTTCTTCCTCCAGCTGTGGAGATGCTGGCTTTGGACTGGGGCAAACACAGTAAGAAGTCTCATAACACCAGGTTAAAGTCCAACAGCTATATTTGGTAGCAAATGCCACTCGTTTTCAGGGCTTTGCCCTTCAAAAAATCACCTGAAAAAGGGACAAAGCCCTGAAAGCTAGTGGCATTTTCTACCAAATAAACCTCTTGGACTTTAACCTAGTGTTATGAGACTTCTTACTGTTCTTCCTCCAGAGCCTGTATTTGAATACTGAGTCACTCCCGAGTTAATTAGGCCCTTTGCATCTGAAAATCACATCATATTGCATCACTGAAATTGACGTGACAGGGGTTTGAGACCTGGAAGTGATCTGGATGTTAGCTTCCTGATCCTGAGCTGAAAGTCCAGCCCTATTCCTGCAGCTTGGAAATGCATTATTACATCTAGATATCCGTCAATGGTATAAGAACATAAGAAATAGGAGCAGGAGTCGGCCATCCAGCCCCTCGAGCCTAACCCGCCATTCAATAAGATCATGGCTGATCTGTAGTGGTTCAGTACCACTTTCCCGCTTTCTCCCTGTAACCCTTAATTCCCTTGTCAATCAAAAACCTATCCACTCTTGACTTGAACATATTCAGCGAGGAAGCCTCCACCACCTCATCAGGCAGAGAATTCCAAAGATTCACCACCTTTTGCGTGAAGAAACCCCTCCGCAACTCTGATCTGAACCGCCCCCCCGCTCCCAATTTTGAGGCTGTGCCCTCTAGTCATGCTATCTTTGTTAAGCGGGAAGAATCTCTCAACTCTACCCTATCCATCCCCTTCATTATCTTATACATCTCTATAAGATCCCCTCTCAGCCTTCTAAACTCCAAAGAGTACAAACCTAGCCTATTCAATCTCTCCTCATAATCCAACGCCCTCATCTCCGGTATCAGCCTAGTAAACCTTCTATGGTGGATGGGTTAAGTATGCCAGGGTCTGTTAAGAGTGGACAACTACTTAATAGGTAATTCTGTCCAATTTTTGATGGGAGAATTTGCTATTGGGAAGAATAGACTTTCAGGGCAGAAAGATTCATTTTGTGGTGTGCGTGTCCTTTGACTTTTGAGTGTTGTCTTGGTGAAGGTGTTTTTATTGCCAACAGGAGATTGCACTGCTGATGTCTAAAGTCACCAGATTATGCTGTCAGTTACAGTGTATCTCTGACTTTGGTGGTGCCATTTTTTATCTTCAACTCTCCAGCCCACGCCCTCCCCTTAACCACACACAGCTCATTCTGTCAACAGGAAGAAACTCCCACTGCTCATTATAGAGAGATCATTAACTACCTTCAGGTTAGTTACTGATTTTGCAGTAATGCTTGGTAGTTGGTACTGTTTAAAGTTGTGACGTCAGAAGGGAGTGACAAACTTGGTGAAGACCTCGATTTTTATTTTATTTTGATACGTTTTGCTCCAGTAATGGATGCTGTCATTAATTCTTGAGGCCTATTCTCTTGACAAGCATAGAAATTATGATTCTCTACAATCAGTGTAGATTGTGATGGCACGATAGCACAGTGGTTAACATTGCTGCCTCATAGTGCTAGGGACCTGGGTTCAATTCCCAGCTTGTGTGACTGTCTGTGTGGAGTCTGTATGTTCTCCCTTTGTCTGCAAGGGTTTCCTCCAGGTACTCTGGTTTTTCTCCTACAATCCAAAGATATGCAAGTTAGGTTGATTAGCCACGCTAAATTGATCCTAGTTTTTCAGGAGATTAGCAGGTTAAATGTGTGGCGTAATGGGGATAGGGTGGGATTGTTCTCAGTGCAGGCTGGATGGGTCAAATGGCCTCCATCTGTACTTTAGGGATTCTATGATTCTATGATTGAGCACTGGTAACACAGCAGGAGGACAAATACTTTGAAGGAGGGGACGAGAGGGGAAGAAGGGTCTCAGCAGGAAGGCACATCAATGCAGTGTCTTCATGGAAAATTCTCTTACCTGAAGCTCAGTGAGGAACAGTATGAAAAAGTTACTCACTGAATCTGACACTTTTTGCAGGTTGACCTCAGAGCAAGGTGAGGATCTACTGAGAGTGAGGGTGCAGTTGGAAGGCTGTGACATTTGAAAATGCATTCAACTGGTCTTGACCACTCATGAAAGCACATTAAACTTTTTCGACACAGCATCCAGATTCTTGAAGCCACATTGTTTGATTGACTGTCATGACTATCTGCTCCCATTGCCTTTTCAGAGTTCATCTGTAAATCTTCCTGGTTGCCTGCAGTTAGAGGTTTTCTTTTCCCCTGTCTGCCTCCTCCATCAAGGCCTTTAGTGCTGTGTTGGAGAAGTTTGCAGCTCACTCTCTGCTCTGTTGATTGATTCATGAATGGGTCTGATTCCTGGCTTGAGTCACTGTGCAGAGTTTGCATACTTTCCCCATGTTTGTGTGGGATTCCTCCAGGTGCTCTGCTTTCTTCCCACAGTCCAAAGATGTGCAATTTTGGTGAATTGGCCATGCTAAATTTCCCCTTAGTGTCAGGGGGACTAGCTAAGGTAAATGCATAGAGTTGTGGGCACAGGGTCTGAGTGGGATTGTGGTCAGTGCAGACTCGATGGGCTGAATGGCCTCCTTCAGTACAGTAGGATTCAATGATTCTATGTTGCTGCATTCCTACGTCTTTTACAGATCACACTCACATTGACCTGTTCACCAGTTCCAGAAGACTTCACTCTAAGAGCTACAATTCCATGCTAGTCTGTCAGGGTTCTGTGTCCCCCTCTGCTCAGATGTGTGGTCATTCAGCAGCATGCTTAGCCCTGGCTGGAAGCTGTAATCAATATAATGAACAGGCAGTTTGCAGTTTGTGTGCCCCTGCATTGGAAAAATTAAATGGGAGTCCATCGTGCATCATGAGACCTGTGCCAGTTTTGAGTCTTATCTAATGTTTCCCCGCTTTCATCTTAAGTTTCAAATGATTTTAAATAGAATAAATACATACTAAAAACAACTACCGTCTGTGGTTTTAGGATGACTATATGCCTTTGTCCAGCGGCTAAATTAACCTTCGGAGGCTGAACGAATGGCAGATTGTAATTAGCCTTTGTCAATTCAATCAAAATGCTTATCTTTAATGAGCTATTGTTGCTTCAGGCTGGCCAAAATCCAAACGGTTGTCACTTTCCAAGGGCAGGATTTGCCCTTCCATAGACAAACTGTGGTGGCAAGTGGAAAATGTGGCTTTTTCCCACCAACCACAATGGTGCGTGATTCTGCCCGATTGTCCACCTCTGGCTTGCGATTCACCCACCCCACTGTGATCTCAGCAGATCATCGCTAGGGCACCACACAAACACGACTGCTTTAGGAGGGAGTCCCCCACCACCCTCCCTGTCAAACCAGGAAATGTGAATTCCCCTAACGCCTCGCTGGGTCACATTCCGGACGCCATTGAGGCTGCCATAACCTTTCCTGCCTTTAGAGTGTCCAGGCAAGGTTCCACAAGGTCACCAAACCAGCTCAGGAGGAAGTGTCTGCGGCACTGAGTGACACCTCAGCCTGCAGGATAACAGTAACACAGTGCACCTAACACATGTCAGTTGTAGATGTGCCAAGTTTGGGACCATTTAAGAGGTCAGTGGATAGGTTTATGGATGAAAAGGGTTAGGTTAGAGGGTCATTGCTTTTTCTTAATTAGTCAGCGCAACATCGAAGGCCGAAGAGCCTGTTCTGCGCTGTAATGTTCTATGTTCTATGTTCTGTGTACTATTTTTAAAAAGTTGACCTCTAGTTCTCCCCAGCAGCATAGTGGCACAGCAGTTAGCACTGTTGCCTCACGGCGGGTGGTCTGACAACACCAGGTTTAAGTCCAAGTGATTTGTTTGATAGTGGACTCACGAACGTTTGGAGTTTGCTCCTTCATCAGCAAATGACGAAGGGGCAGACCTTGAAGGTTTGTGAGTTTACTATCCAGTGGATCGGTTGGACTTGGACCTGGTGTTGTCAGACTACTTGCTGTGTTTACCCCAGTGCAACGTCGGCATCTCTACATCATAACTACTAACGGCCTCACAGTGCCAGGGACCCGGGTTCAATTCCAGCCTCGGGTGTGGAGTTTGCATATTCTCCCCGTATCTGTGTGGGTTTCCTCCAGGTACCCCAGTTTCCACCAAAGAAGTGCAGGTTAGGTGGATTGGCTATGCTAAATACCACTACAATGCTGTTCTTGTCCATTTAGAAATATAGAATACAATCCAGAGAGAGGCCATTGTGTCTAATCTCAATAACAGCAACTCAACTGCTCCCACTCCCCTGACCTGAAACCCTGCCATTTATTTCTCTCCCTTGATCAAATCTTACTCCAACACACGCTCAGGTAGTTTATTCCTCATCCTAACCACACACTGCATTAACATATTCTCCCTCAAGAAGTTGCTTTTCCAATGAGTTGCAGCAATACAATCTCTATATTATGTTGACACAGCCACAGCGATAGATACATATAAGATGATTAGAGGTTTAGATAGGGTGGACAGTGATAGCCTTTTTCCTAGGATGGAGAAAGCTAGCACGAGGGGACACAGCTTTAAATTAAGGGGTATAGTTAAGGACGGATATCAGAGGTAGGTTCTTTACCCAAAGGGTGGTTCGGGAGTGGAATGCCCTGCCTGCAGCGTTGTAGTGCGCCAAGTTTGGTGGCGTTTAAGAGGTTATTGATAAGTATATGGAAGAGAAGGGAATGGTTTAGTTTGGAGGGGCATTGCTTTTTATTTTGGTCGGCACAACATCGAAGGCCGAAGGGCCTGTTCTGTGCTGTAATGTTCTATGTTCTATGTTCTATGTTCTATGAACACTCTCATCCGCACAGTAAGAAATCTCACAACACGAGGTTAAATTCCAACGCTCTGACTAGTTCCGAAAGCTAGTGCCCTTTACTACCAAATAAACCTGTTGGACTTTAACCTGGTATTGTGAGACTTCTTACTGTCTCATCCGCACAGCCAGAGTAAATCAACCTCCTCATGCCTCCCCACTTACACTCTCCCAAGCCCCTCACAAATTCACAGGATGAGAATTCATAGCGATTTCACAGACTATCAGCACAAAGGACATCACCATTCATTTTCCCACACATACAACCCAACACTCCATCTGGGCTCACAACCTGCGTAATTCACATTTTCATCCCATACATGACTTCACATAGCACCAACAGAAAGCATGTATCTTCACCATCTGCCTGGGCATGCTTCCTGCTCACACTCTCTCCATCTGCCTTTGTGCAAGCCAAGCTCACAGCACCAGGTTAAAGTCCAACAGGTTTATCTGCTAGCGCAAGCCGCAAGCTTTCAGAGCACTGACCCTTCATCAGGTGAATGGCTGCACTCCAAAAGCTTGTGGCTCGTGCTATGAAATAAACCTGTTGGACGTTAACCTGGTATCGTCAAACTTCTTACTGTTCTTACTCCAGTCCAACACTGGCATCTCCACAACATCACCACAGGCAATAGGGCTCAGCAGTCAGCAGCTGGACCTAACTTGGCTGAGGGTTTTAGTGATGCACCAAGACATAGCAGGGTTGGAAGGTCAAGATATATTAGGAGCACAATGATGGCACCAGTGTTCACCACATGTAAATACTTTCCACTAATATAAATAAATTTGCATCTTTTCTACATCTCTTCTTGTGTATGTCTCCCCTGTTGCTGAGCTGTGCTCGATTAGATGTCACAGTGCGTCTCCCACCCCTGTCCAGTTATGATAGATTTCACATCACCTGACTCTGGTCAATGTTGCATGGAGACATTTCATCACAGCAGATGTCCCTTACTTAGTTCATTACTGATATCAGTGATGCCTTACCCTCAACGTAAAGTATGCTTGTACAAGGCATCTCATCAACATCCAGATTCAAGTAATATTCATTCTTGATGGTGTAAGGTGGAGGCTTGTGTTACCCAGACTCTCCTGGAAAGGTGAAGTTGTAGAAGGAGAAATGTAGATATGCAAGGAGAAGGGTAATCTTTCCATGAACTCCTTGTTTTCTAACATCTGTGGCCAAATGGCCAACAGCCTGAGCAACTAGACCTGACGCAGAATTGGACAATCTAAACAATAATCAACAGCCTCCGCAGGTAGGCCGGATGGGAGTTCGGATAGGCCAAGTTTAAAACAGAGACACAGGTCAGAGGTGAGCAAGGGCTCACATTGGAGGCTGGAACTGGTTACTCAATCTTGACCAAATAAGGACAGTATTCGTGTATTCCTCAGTTCCAGCCAGAATCCCTGGCACATCGGATTCCTGCCATTACCCTATATGGAAAGAGGTTATAGTACTCAAGATGGCCACCTAGCTGACATTCTCCATATATGGAATCGGTAAACCCTATTGGGTGCTGTGACCATCTCTCCCCTTCTAGTAACCTCATTGGCTGATAGCCAGAGAATCTTCCCAAAGTGCACAAAGACACACCTGGAGTTCGACCCCAGTGAAGGCTCAACCTACAGTGAAGACTATACAAAAGCCAGTGATGACAGAAGAGATTGTGTGAGACCAACTTTTGTGAATGAGACCCTGAGTTCAAAGGTGAGAGATGGCAACAAACTAGACCCTGCAGCTTGGTCAAGTTCATCAACGTGTGTAGAATCGGAAATCTCAGATAGATAGCATAAATATTAAGTTATTATGAGAATTGAAAACTGTTTTTTTGTTGAGCTTGAATGATAAACGTTTGTTAATAAAATGGGTTAAACTGCAAATCAACTGTTGTCCTTTATTCATCTCAAGAGTAAGGGAACCTGGGTAAACATAAGTTGGTCAAAGTGTCTAATATTAGAGATAATAAATGTAGAAGCATCGAATCGTTACAGTGCAGAGGAGGCCCTTTGGCCCATTGAGCCTGCACCAAAAACAATTCCACCCAGGATCTATCCCCATATTTACCTTGCTAATGCCCTGACACTATGAGGCAATTTAGTACAGCCAATCCATTTAAGCCACATAACTTTGGACTGTGGGAGGAAACTGGAGCACCCAGAGGAAACCCATGCAGTCATGGAGAGAATGTGCAAACTCTACACAGACAGTGGCTCAAGCTGGGATTTGAACCCAAGTCCCTGCTGCTGTGAGGCAGCAGTACAAACCACAGTGCCACTGTGCGACCCATGAGGGTTTGCAATCCCTAAGCTCACATTCAGAGCTTGTGTGTGCTCCTGTCAGCCTTGTACATTGTTGACTTTACAAGTGTACACCTGCTAAGCTGACTAATAAACATGCACATGTTCTCACCTCAATGTACTGATACTCTGACCCTTAGGGGCACAATTTGCCCCTTAATGTCAGAGGGATGCGTGCGGTTATGGGGATAGACCTGGATGGGATTGCAGTCGATGCAGGTTCGAAGGGCCAAATGGCCTCTTTCTGCTCTGTAGGGATTCTATGAATTATGCCTTGGTGCTCAAAGCCATAGCTTTAAATTTTGCAACTTGTAATTGTCTGTGTAGCATCCACAAAGTTATTGTCAAAAATAAAGAGTACAACATGTCTGATTCATTCTGTTTAACCTTCCCTAAACAGTCAGCAAGCTCTGCAATGTTCCATCCAGAAGGAGTTGTGTTTTGGTCAGCAGGAATATAGAGCACGGTCTCGATGCTTACATTAACCTAATGGGACAAAAATGCTCAGGGTAGAAATCGGAGCAGAAAGGTAACACAGCTGATGTGTGCTCTTTATTATCAACAAAACAGAACCTCCACAATGTCTGCATTTTTAGGGTTTTGAGGACCAACGCTGACCATTACGGGAAGCTGATAGTACTGAAAAGGAGGCTTTTTCATATCTACCAGACAAATGCTGAACATTCTCACCTGCCTTGGTCCATCTAGCCTTTCAGTGACTGTGATTGAATACTACACCTGAAACCCTTTGGACTGTGTACGTGAGGCATTATCCACACCCTGCACACACTCTGCTGGGACCCACTGACAGGGGACTGATATGCCCCCTTCCTCCCTAGACTAGAACAAAGAATGTCTTTAAAAGTTCAGCAATATAAGCTGAAGCATCACCTCACCATGCAAGCTTCCCAGTCTGGCCATGATCTGCTTATGTTCTCCTTTAAGACACCCTCCTAATTATCCAAAGATGTGCAGGTTGGGTGGATTGGCCATTAGTCTCAGGGGGACGTGAGGGAGGCAGGGTAGGAGAGACATGAGACTAGCAGGGTAAATATAGATGTTGGAGATAGGGCCTGGATGGGATTGTCATCAGTGCAGGTTCAATGGGCTAAATGGCCTCCTTCTGTAACATAGGGATTCTATGACTCTATGATTTTATGATTCTAATTCCAGCCCAAAAAATTCCCAGCCCAGCACCCCCCCACACATCTGTCTGAGTGCAATCTTCCCCAGTCTTTCCTCTACCTCAGTCAAGCACTTGCCCCCAGCACATTAAACCCATCCCTGCCTTATTGCTGGTCTGGTATTGTAACAAGTCATTGGAGACACAAGTTCTTTCACTAAAATCCCCTTATTTAGGGGCTCTAATAGCAGTACACAGACTGCTCACAGCCAGCAGTCTACCTCCAGAGAGGTGTCACAGGAACTGACATTCCCAGTTAAATACAAGACAAAGACTCCCTGATTGGACCATCAATTGGATTCTTAATCATGGAGTTCAAAGTCCAATAGGCCAAGGTCAATGGCCTGATTGAAGTCATTACAGATATGTAGAGACTGGCCACTGTAGCCCTGTTTTAAAAACTAAATGGTGCTGCCTGTGAAGCAATGTGGGGTTTAAGATGCTGTGATCACTGTACAATGCAAGGTAGGCGAATAAACATCAAAATCGTAAGTGAAATGTAGGTTGTATCCACTGCTTATAAATGGCTGTGAATGAGATGCAGGCATGACTTTTGATCCTTTGTGTGGCCTGATTCCAGCCAGTTACCACCATAATAAGCAGTTATGATATTTTACAGTTTTCAAGTAGCATTCCCAACATGGCACGGTGAGAAAGCGAGCCACCATTGAGGGTAAGAGTGGACAATCGTAGCCTGTCTTTGCATGATGGGAAACTAACTTCCTCACTCCCATGTTATTTTCTTCTCCCACCCACTGTTAGCCCTGCTGTGGTCAGGACCAAAATCCCAGTTCAAAGTTTCCTTCATGCTCTCTTCATATCAATATTCCTTGGTGAAATCCTTTGAAACCTTTTATTTAGTGTTTCATTGTATGGTAAATCGAGGCTTGCTGAAGAAAGGTCTGTTTCCTTGGCAATTAACTCATTCTGATTGTGAATGAGTCTGTTCACAAATCCTGTTGAAGACAGTCTTCAAAAAGAGTGTTTCTAGCTGTATTAAAGGATCAGAAATTTGGATGTCAAGCCATGTTGCCCTTCTATTTATCATAGCTCCTCTATGGATGGACTGAGTTGGTTTGAGCACTAGGTTGGAGCTGATTAAATATACAGGGCAGACTCAGAGGTATCACAAATCCAACTCACAGATCTCTCCACCTGACTTTCCAATCTGTGCAAGGCTTTGTGCCAGGAAGAGAGCCTCATGCTATTTGCACTTTAATTCTAAGAAGCACTCACATTCCATGTTAATGAGCAATCGCTTGCAATACCCGGGGATAGGTGGTGCTAACGCTGTGAGCACCTGACCCTTCATCCATACGCAGTCTTTTCTTATCCGATTACTCTCCACATCAAACCATCTGGCTGACATCTCACTAACAGCATGATTCTGACCTCAGCTAGCAGTTTTGAAAGGAAAGACAGCTTTCAGTTCAAAAACAATCATTCAGTTCTTCCTGTGTGTAACAGAGAAGAAAACAAAAAAGTACAGAATCATATAATCTGGCAGAACAGAACTGGACAGTTTTCACCCTGTTATAATGGGGAAGCACAGTAGCACAGTGGTTAGTACTTCTGCCACACAGCACCAGGGACCCAGATTCAATTCCAGCCTCGGGTCACTGTCTGAGTGAAGTTTGCACTTTCTCCTCATGTCTGCATGGGTTTCCGGCAGGTGCTCTGGTTTCTTCCCATCTGGGTTAGGTTGATTTGCCATGCTAAATTGACCCTTAATGTCAGGGGATTAACAAGGTAAATGTGTGGGGTTATAGAGATAGGACATGAGTGAGATTGTTGTTAGTGCAGGCTCAATGAGCTGAATGGCCTCCTTCTGCACTGTAGGAATCCTATGATAATCCATAATATCTTGTTTGTGTTTTTGCTTCTTTGTATTATTCTATAATATTCTATTATCTTACATTGTTGCCCCCTAAAGATGGCAGCTGTTAAGCTGGGTCTAACCCTGAAAAAAACCCCAAAGTTGCCACCAAAGTAAAGTCAAAAAGAGGTGAAAGATTGTGGAGATAGGCTACAGTCTGATCAGGTTCGAACAACCAATTGGCCCACTCCTGGTCTCAATTTGTATGTAGGTATGTACTGCTAAACATGTTCAACAGTTGTCCTTGTCAATTGGCCATGGTCTCATAGAACATAAGAACATAAGAATTAGGAGCAGGAGTCAACCATCTGGTTCCTCGAGCCTCCTCCCTATTCAATAAGATCATGGCTGATCTGTTCATGAACTCAGCTCGTGAACTTACCCGTCTGCTCACCATAAACCTTAATTCCTTTACTATTCAAAAATTTATCTATTCTTGCCTTAAAAACATTCAATGAGGTAGCCCCAACTGCTTCACTGGACAGGAAGTTCCTCAGATACACAAACCTTTGTGTGAAGAAGTTCCTTCTCAACTCAGTCCTAAATTTGCTTCCCCTTATTTTGAGGCTACACCCCATTGCTCTAGTTTCATCTGCCATGGAAATAACTTTCCTTTTTCTATCTTATTTATTCCCTTCATAATCTTATATTTTCTATAAGACCTCTCCTCATTTTTCTGAATTCCAGTGAATGTAGCCCCAGTCTACTCAACTGTTCCTTATAAGCCAACCCTCTCAACTCTGGAATCAACCTAGTGAATTTCCTCTGCACCCCCTCCAGTGCCAGTATATCCTTTCTCAAGTAAGGAGACCAAAACTGTACACAATAGTTCAGGTGTGGCCTCACCAACACCTTATCCAGCTGCAACATAATTGTTGTTTTTAAACTCTATCCCTCTACCAATGAAGGACAAAATTCCATTTGCCTTCTTAATTACCTGCTGCACCTGCAGACCAAGTCCTTGAGATTCTTGCACAAGGACATCCAAGTCTCTCTGTACAGCAGCATGCTGCAACTTTTTATCATTTAAACAATAGCCCATTCTGCAGTTATTCCTACCAAACTGGATCTCACATTTACCAACATTGTACTCCCTCTGCCAGACCCTCACCCACTCACTTAGACTATCTATATCCCTTTGCAGACTTTCAGCTCCTCTACACAATTTGCTCTGCCACTCATCTTAGTATCATCTGTGAATTTTGACACACTACACTTGGTCCCCAACTCCAAATCATCTATATAAATCATAAATAATTGCGGTCTAAACACTGATCCCTGAGTCACTGATCACCAACCGGAAAAACACCTATTTACCCCCACTCTTTGCTTTCTGTTAGTTAACCAATCCTCTATCCATACATTACCAAACACCTTTCAGTTTTATCTTATGTAGCAGAATTTGGCACCTTGTCAAATGCCTTCTGGAAATCCAGATACACCACATCCACAGATTCCCTGTTGTCCACTGTACATATAATGTCCTCAAAATTAATCAAACATGATGTTCCCTTCATGAACCCTTGCTGCATCTTACCAATGGGATAGTATGGTATTTTTTCCTTTCTGGGTGACAGGAGAATGTACTGGATATCTTGTCTATTGTACAAAAAGCATATAACTACAATTCACATTTAATTGTTAGCCCAGCTAATTGCCAACATAAATAAGGATGCAGGTTTTTGTCTGTACAAAATCTGTCTGCTTATTTGAACTGATGGGGCAGGATTTTCCAGCTACGCTCGCTGTGAATCCAGAAAATCCTACTTGAGGTCGACAGACCTTTCTATGATCTCTCCCTCGCCCACTATGATTTCTGCGGTGGGTGGAATGGGAAAATCTGCCCCATGGACACATAAATAGATTTTGAGAATAAATCCAAATTGGATTTGTGAGAAGCAAATAAATTACTCTTCACCCTACCTCTTTACCCTTCTCCCAGGCACCAGGACAGTGAGGAGAAATTCCATTCCATTCTTCCCACGAATATTTGAACTCATTTAAAATTCTGTTACCTATGGGTCCCATTCCCCCATCACCCGCTGATTATATCATCTCCCAGACCAGCACGAGCCTGATTTCCAAATTTTCACCCTTGCTTCCAAAACCTTCCATGGCTTTCTCCTATCTCAATTTTGGGTGTCCAAAGAGCTCCAGAATCTGCATTTCTCAGTTCTGACATCTTCCACATCCATTATTTCAATCGCTCCACCACAGATAGCTATACTTTCAACTGCCTAGACTCTAAACTCTGTCATTTCCTTCCTAACCCTTTCCACTCTTTACTGCTCTCTCCCCCTTTTGGATGTTCCTTATTATTTACCTCTTTGACCAAGCTCTCCATCATCTGTCCTAATATCTCCTTCTGTGGCTCAGTATCACAGTTTATTTGATAGTACTCCTATGAAACAAGATGTCTAACTATATTAAAGGCACTATATAAAGGCAGGTTGGTGTTGCTAATTGCAGTACCTTGTTATGAATCATCTCATGGAGAACAGATTAAGTTCAGAGACAAACAAGATCAAATGCAAAATGAGATGCAAGGACCTTCACTGTAAGTGGATTTTAAGTTTCTCTGCATGGGAATCCAACAGTCTCTCCAGAACATCATTGCAAGTCAAACAAGAAATGCCAAAATAATAGAGAAAATATTTGAAGCAACATTTGATTATAAAAACAGCCAATAGTTAACCAGAGGAAAGAGTGTTTCAGATTATTACAGAGAATCAGGTATTATAATGTATGTTACATTTGGTTTATTAACGAGAAATTAACCATAATCAATGCTAAAAAGATAATACAAGCCTAATTTATTCTGATGTAACCATGCTGATTTAGATAAAATGAAACACCCTGGAGCATAATTCCAACTCTCCACTCTGCCTCATGAATTTTTATCAAGATTTTCCCATTTTGTCTCTCTGCTTCTTATTTATAAGGCAGAGCTTAACCTTCTTCAGAATCCACTTTTACCATCGCCTGATTTCGTGAGAGCCGAGGGGTAGACTTGCAAAGAACGCATCTTCCATTATTCATTGGAGGTTTAGCAAATGTTCCAGTTATCACAGGAAACAAACCTACAATTTACTTACTGCCGATCTTCAACAGGATAACAACCTGAAAGTTAATTTTCCATTTTCAAAGTGGGCAGAACATGGAGCCCCATAGCTGTAATGACTTATTGATCCAGGGATTCGGGCACAACACCTCCCTATTTTGCTCTTGCTGGCTCATTATCCAATTTTCTTATTTCTTTGGACTTGAGCATTTTTAAACAAAGTCCCTAAAAGCAGCTTGTGTTGTTATCTGAAACACAATGAATAGTGCTGAATCAAAATTTATTTGAATTTCCTATTGTAAAATTTTGTGGTTTGCAACCTCATTGTAGCTATTTTTTGCAGCACACTTTAAAATTCATTTCAATGGAAGCATATTGGGCAGTGTAGTTTGCAAAATAAATCACTGTGATATGACTGTGATTTTGGTTCAAATGCTGTCTAAACTGAAGGTGGGAAACTCTCTTCTGTTCATGGGCATCGGACGGAAAATGAGTTTTAACAATCTCATTTAGTTCCTAGTTACATTGCAGCATCATATAAATGCTGTCATGTGTTAAGTAACCTTCTTACAACACCTCATAGAGTCAGAGAAGTTCACAGCATGGCAACAGATCCTTCAGCCCAACTTGTCCATGCTGCCCTTTTTTTTAACACCTAAGCTAGTCCCATTGTCCATATTTAGTCCATATCCCTCGATAGCTATTTTACCCATGTAACTGTCTAAATGCTTTGTAAATTGTATCTGCCTCTACTACCACCTCTGTTCCAGACACTCACCACCCTCTGTGTGAAAATATTGCTCCTCTGGACTCCTTTCTATCTCTCCTCTCTCACCTTAAACCTACGCCCTCTAGTTTTAGACACCCCTACCTTTGGGAAAAGATAGAACATAGAACATAGAACAATACAGCACAGAACAGGCCCTTCGGCCTTCGATGTTGTGCCGACCAAAATAAAAAGCAATGCCCCTCCTAACTAAACCATTCCCTTCTCTTCCATATACTTATCAACTAACCTCTTAAACGCCACCAAACTTGGCGCATCTACAACAGCTGCAGGCAGGGCATTCCACTCCCTAATCACTCTTTGAGTAAAGAACCTACCTCTGATATCCGTCCTATAACTCATACCCCTTAATTTAAAGCTGTGTCCCCTCGTGCTAGCTTTCTCCATCCTAGGAAAAAGGCTATCACTGTCCACCCTATCTAAACCTCTAATCATCTTATATGCTTCAATAAGATCCCCTCTTAGCCGCCTCCTTTCTAACGAAAACAACCTCAAATCCTTCAACCTCTCTTCATAGGACCTGCCCTCCATACCAGGCAACATCCTGGTAAACCTCCTCTGTACCCTCTCCAATGCCTCCACATCTTTCTTATAATGTGGCGACCAGAACTGCACACAATACTCCAAGTGCGGCCGCACTAGAGTTTTGTACAGCTGCAACATGATGCTGCGGCTCCTAAATTCAATCCCCCTACCAATAAAAGCTAAGACTCCATAAGCCTTCTTAACAACTTTATCCACTTGACTGCCTACTTTCAGGGATCTATTGACACATACACCAAGATCCTTCTGTTCCTCAACACTATTAAGAGCCCTACCATTAGCCCTATAATTGATATTGATTGTCTAGCTGTTGTGTGCCCCTTATTATTTTATAGACCTCTAAAAGATCACCTCTCAGCCTCCTACACTCCAGAGAAAAAAGTCCCAGTCTATTCAGCCTCTCCTTATAACTCAATCCATCAAGTCCTGGTAGCACCCTAGTAAATCTTTTCTACACTCTTTCTAGTTTAATAATATCCTTTCTATAATAGGGTGATCAGAACCGTACACAGTATTCCAAGTGTGGCCTTACCAATGTCTTGTACAACTTCAACAAGACGTCCCAACTCCTGTATTCAACATTCTGATCAATGAAACCAAGCATGTCAAATGCCTTGTTCACCTCCCTGTCCACCTGTGACTCCACTTTCAATGCGCTATGAGCATGTATCCCTAGATCTCTTTGATCTCATAATATAGATTCTTATAACTAATGCCAATTCTGTTCTTGTCCACTGCTCTTTTAAATTTATTTTCCTGCAGTGATCATAGTGGCACAGTGGTTACTCACAGCACCAGGGCCCAGGGTTTGATTCCCAGCCTGGGTCAATGTCTGTGCTGAGTCTGCGTGTTCTCCCTGTGTCTGCATGGATTTCCTCTGGATTCTCTGGTTTTGTCCCACAGTCTGAAAGATGTGCTGGTTAGGTGCATTGGCCATGCTAAAGTCTCCCTCAGTGTACCTGAACAGATGCCAGAACGTGATGACTAGGAGATTTTCACTGCAACTTCATTGCAGTGTTAATGTAAGCTTACTCGTGACACTAGTAAAATAAGAATAGTGATTAAAAGCAGGAAGCATGCTCACCTCTGCTTTGCTATGTGGACATGTTAAACTAATGATAGGAACTCTAAATCTCAACCAAGCTGAAGGGAAATCCTTTTAACCCCCTCCCCTTCAACCCAAAACAGTGGGAGTTAAATTTGTAAAAACTTCAAACCCATCTCAAACCTGCCCACTTCAGTTTTATCAGATTAGGGAGTGCGCACAGGGTAACTAATCCACTCTCAAAGTGGATCTGAGCCATTGGGTAACAATTTTTAAGAAGATTCATTCCCATCTTTGCAAAACTAGCCAGGAACAGAGAATAAATAAAAGCAAAATACCACAGATGCTGGAATCTGAAACAAAAACGGAAAAAGCTGCAAAAATCTCTGTAGGTTTGACAGCATCTGTAGAGTGAGGACAGAGCCAATGTTTCAATTCTGGATAAAAGCAAATTACTGCAGATGCTGGAATCTGAAATCAAAAGAGAAAATGCTGGAAAATCTCAGCAGGTCTGGCATGGAGAGAAAAGAGCTGACAGCTTTGACAAAGGGACGTCTGAACTTGAAACATCAGCTTTTCTCTCTCCATCAAGTCTGGATGCCGGACTCAAAATGTTGTCTCTATTCTCTCACCACCAATTCTGCCAGACTTGCTGAGATTTTCCAGCATTTTCTGTTTTTGTTATTGATAGAAAATATATTTCTAATGATACCCAAATCCTAAAAATTAATTAACAAGTGCCTTGTTTTTTAATTGATGTTACTCAGGCTTCCCAAGCATCCAGAAACTTCTGACATGTAAATGAAAGTGGAAAGGCTAGATTGCCAAGTTAAGTGCTTTGACAGCACTGCTTGTGAACTGACAGGAGCGGGAATGTTACTTCTAAATCCGACAAACACCCAAAGTTACTTCCACAGCACAGACCTCATTTCCCCCAATTAGCTCAATGCAAACCCGGCCCCTTTGTTTTCATTTTATTTATTTTTATTTGTTCTCTACCTTTCATTTCTTTATTGTCTTTCTTTATTTTTCCTTCCCCTCCTCTTTCCCATTATTTTATCCCTCTTTTTCTTACCTTTTCTCTCCTTTTGCTTCCTTTTTTTCCCTTTTCTCGTTTTTACCATTCTCCCACCCATTTCCCCTTACCCTCCCCCACCCCTCACATCTGTCACAGTTTACCCTCTCATTTCAGCTTCTCTGCCGTTTGGTCATTCACACTTTCTATTCTCTCTATGGGTTGCCATCAACAGCCTTTCCCTTGGTTTCTATGGCTATGATTCATCTTTCATTCCCTCCCCCTGCAGTATAAATATAAATATCTCCCATTTTTCATGTTTTTAGCTTTGACAAATGGTCATTTGCACTTGAAATGTCAGTTCTTACAGATGCTGCCAGACGTGCTGAGATTTTCCAGCATTTTCTCTTTGGTCTCAGTTCCTCAGCACCTCACCCCCTCTTTCGACTAACATCTCATCCAAGCTCCACTCCTAACCAACATCCCTTTCCCTCTGACCATTATGAAGTTCCCCCAATCACTGTCCCCGCCCACAACCATATCCCACCTCCACCACCGGACACCTTGCTCACCACCTGATTGTGCGCTCCTACTCTCTCCCTACCCACTTGTCTGTTATGTCTTTGGGTTTTCCTACCCAATCAGACAGGAAACCATACAACAAACTTAGACTTCCTTCCTTCAGGAATCACTATTTATTTGTTTCCCACTCACAACTCCTGCAAGACTCCTGTCCCCAGCCCTGAACAAGAGTCATAGTGACTCAAAACATTAGCACAGCTGCCGCCAGACCTGCTGAGCACTTCCAGCACTTTCTCTTTTTATTTCAGATTTTCAACACATGCAGTATTTTGCTTTTATTTGAAAGATATATGATCTATCAGAAACTGTACATTATTGTACAGACACCACAAAGTGGTAATTTCTATTGCATGCCAATGGAAGTTTGCTGTGACCACTTGGTATCAATTTGATTTATTATCACATGTATTAGCATACAGTGAAAATTATTGTTTCTTGCTTGCTGTACACTCAGAGCATATCATTCATAGAGAAG
Source organism: Sphyrna mokarran (assembly GCA_024679065.1). NCBI lineage: Eukaryota > Metazoa > Chordata > Chondrichthyes > Carcharhiniformes > Carcharhinidae > Sphyrna > Sphyrna mokarran. Next base: position 133,222,678 of record JAGIQG010000004.1, on the reverse strand, counting down.
GAAATGAGTGAGTGCAGAATGTCATATTATAATCATAGCTAAAGTGTAGAGAAAGATCAACTTAATGCACGGTAAGTCCATTCAAAAGTCTGACAGCAGCAGAGAAGAAGTTGTTCTTGAGTTGGTTAGTTTCTGACTTCAGAGTTTTGTATCTTTTTCCTAATGGAAGAAGGTGGAAGAGTGGATATCCAGAATGCGTGGGGTCCTTAATTTTGCTGGCTGCTTTGTCAAGAGAATGGGAAGTGTAGACAGAGTTAATGGATGGGAGGCTGGTTTGATTGATGGATTGGGCTACATTCACAATCTTTTGTAGTGTCTTGCAGTTGTAGCTAGAGCAGGAGCCATACTAAGCTGTGATACAATCAGAAAGAATGCTTTTTATGTAAATATTGGTGAGAGTCGTAGCTGACATGTCAAATTTCCTTAATCTTCTGAGAAGGTTGATGGCTCTGCAGGCTTGATGGTTCAAATGGCCTCCCTCTGCACTCTGAGGATTCTATGATTCTCTGATTTTTTTGCTCTCTAACTAAAGAAAACAACAAGAATTGCCTGCAAATTCTACAATCATGTTTATGTTTTGTTTCAGGTTGCTGTATTCTGGGCAGTAGGCTGACAGAAGATTAGGTGTGGGGGTAGTGGCCGGCCCAATCCACAGCAGCCAAGCCACATTCAGAGAGAAGTAGAGAGCTGCCTGCCCCAAACAGGCGTCCAGAAGCAGCTCACAGGATTGGTGGTCCTGTATTGGGAAACCACAGAAACTGCCTGATGTCAGGGTTGGGGAGTGTAGGAGGATTTCAGAAATACAGAAATGTGAAGAGGGAACGGTCTGAGTAGCAATTGGCCAAATTATTTTTGTGGAATTGAGGAAAGTGTACTTACTTTTCCTGATCCCACAAAATAATTGATCTTTAGTGTCTCTGGAGCATCTGACAACTTCTCCTGAGTGAAGGGTCGCAGTGATACCTCCATTCATGAGGCTGCTCCAGATCCCATTTGCATGAGACATGAGGTATCCAGACACTCATGTTAAAGATAGCTACAGGTCAGAAACAGAGCAGTGAGTCTGGTATTTGAACAGATCGATTTTTGCATCTGAAACGTGCTTAAAAAAAGTTTAGACTTCTTCAAATGCAAAACAAAAATTAGGAGGTAGAACAGGTTTGACTTCATACTACTCTATAAGGCATCTTCAATGTTTCTATTGGCCTCTGTAAAGTTAATTATACTTCAGGTATGGAATGGTTCATGAAAAGCCTAATGAGCTCTGTAAATAAATCGTGACAGAGCAGTCTAGCGTCTGAAAATCTGTGAATTCCAGTGAGATTTAAAAAAACTCCAGAATAGCTAAACCTTTCAGAAGAATGAATTGGTTGAAGGTGCTGCTCTCATTCGCCTGAAGTATGTACTGGAATCCTAGAAGGCAGTCTGATCACCACCTGGTTATTTCTTGAAAATCTTTTGCCATCAACACGTGGCCTTACTTAAATTTTTAAAATATGAAACAAGGTTCACTATGTGAATCTAAGGGGCGGCATGGTAGCATAGTAGTTGACACTGCTGCTTCACAGTTCCAGGGTCCTGAGTTCGATTCCAGGCTCGAGTCACTGTCTGTGTGGAGTTTGCACATTCTCTTCGTGTCTGCATGGGTTTCCTCTGGGTGCTCTGGTTTCCTCCCACAGTCCAAAGATGTGCGGGTTAGGCTGATGGCCATGCTAAGAAATTGCCCCTTTGCGTCCAGGGATGTATAGGTTAGAGGGATTAGTGGGTATAATATGTAGACATGTGGGGGTAGGGCCTTGGTGGGATTGTGTTCGGTGCAAACTGGATGGGCCGAAGGGCCTCCTTCTGCACTGTAGGATTCTATGATTCTATGTCTACAGCTTCCAACAGCCTGTGAACCTGAGGATTCACCAACCACAGGTTAAGCAAGTATCAACTACATTAATTTCTCACTGATCCTTTGATCTTAACCTACACAAGGTATTTGTCCAATTGCCATTGCAATCTCTTCAGCCAGATCAGTTTGACTCTATGTTTTCACAACCTGAGAAAGGACAGTGTGAAATTATCACATCATTTGCACAAAACCTTCAAATATCAAAGCCCAAAATCATGATCGTTTTCCTCCATGTGCCTGAGCACAGCAAATATCATCTAATTGCAAAGTGGTAATAGATGTGATTTTCAAAATATTTAATCTGTCACATTTGTTGAAGCAAATATGTTTGTTTTGTTCTGTCAGAAAATTACCACCGTATCTTGGCATACGAGCGAAAGTAAAATGTTTTAATGAGCGTTTGTATTATGACAGTGGGTCTTTTTATATGGAATTAGTCACTCTTCTTGAAATATTGAAGAATGTAGAATAAAGGAAAGTGGTGAAGTGACACCCAAAAAAGGAAACAGCTGAGGCAATCATGTCAATGATAATATGACAGAATGGTAAGTGAAGATTCCAGAACACAGGCAAGTACTACATGAGGAGGTTACAAATGTGTTCCTCAGTAATTAGGACTTTGGGCAGAGGAGTAGGAGTTATTGGTGAGACAATTCTCTCATATAATTGGGAGCACACATAATTCTACCTGAGGCATGGACATTGCAGGACAGAATTCAGCATCAAAGGCATGGTTGGTGTGATGGGAGAAATGTGACTGGTGGATGTAATACTATTCATAGAATCCCTACAGAGCAGAAGGGAACATTCAGCCCATCAGTCTCCTTATGCAGACTTAATTCCCATAACATCACATATTTACCCTGCTAATTCCCTAACCTATACACCTTGGGACATTAGGGGACAATTATAGCATAAACAATCCACCTAACCTGCACATCTTTAGGCTGTGGGAGAAAATCAGAGCACCCACATAGACAGAGTGAAACTCCACACAGACAGTGGTCCAAGGCCAGAATTGAACATGGGTTCCTGGCGCTGTAGGGAGCAGTGCAACCTATTGTGCCACCATGGCACCCTATCACGTAGAGAGTATATCAAACTGGCAGTGGGTGGTGTTTTCTCTCCCCCTGTAACATTACTTGGCAGGACACCCAATTATCTTCGTGGTCCTGCCTCTTTAAATACAGCAAATGACACACTGGTGCTAATCATTCTCCTTAAAGGGATCCCTTAAATTTAGATGTGGGGCTGGGGGTGAAGTTTTAGATAGACTGGTACAAAAACTTAATTATCAAAGGTATGGGTTGCGCTAGTTAAATGGATAGAGAACTGACTTGGTTATAGAAACAGAGAGCAGCAGTGGAAGGGTGTTTTTCAAAATGGAGATCTGTAGCTAGTGCTGTTCCACAGGGATCAGCACTGGGAACTCTGCTGTTTAAAGCATATATAAATAATCTGGAGGAAAATGTGGGTGGTCTGATTAGTAAGTTTGCAGATGACATAAAGATGAATGGAGTTGCTAATAGTGCTGGGGATTGTTAGAGGATGCAACAGGATATAGATAGAATGGAGACTTAAGCACAGAAATGGCAGATGGAGTTTAATCTGGACAAATGCGAGATGATGCATTTTGGAGGAACAAATTTAGATGAATTGTACTCTAAATGGGAAATCCTTGGGAACATTAATATACAGGGGAACCTGGGCTTGCAGGTCCATAGTTCCAGAACACAGATGGCCAAGGTGATTAAGAAAGCGGATGGCATGCTTGCCCTCATCAGCCAGGGCATTGAGTACAAGAGTTGGGAAACAATGTTGTAACTGTATAGAAGCTTAGCTTGGCCTCATTTGGAGTATTGTGTGCAGTTCTGGTCACCACATTATCAGAATGACGTGGAAGCTTTGGCAAGAGTGCAAAGAAGGTTCACCAGGATGTTGCCTGGTCTCAAGGATGTTGGCTATGAGGAGCGTTTGAATAAACTAGGATTGTTTTTATTAGCAAGATTGAGGCTGAGGGGAGACCTGATGGAGGTCTACAATATTATGAGAGGCACAGACAGGGTGGATAGTCAGAGACTTTTTTCCAGAGTGAAAGTGTCAATTACAAAGGTGCACCGGTTCAGGGTGAGAGGGAGAAAGTGTAAGGGAGATGTGTGGGGGAAATTTCTCACACAGAGAGTGGTGGGTGGCCTCGAGGAGGTGGTGGAAGCAGGTATATTAACAACATTTAAAAGGTATCAGGAGGGATACTTGTATAGGGAGGGAAGAGAGGGATACAGATCGAGAAAGGGCAATAGATTTTTTTTGTTTTTTAGGACAATATGATCGGCACAGGATCGGAGGGCCGATTGGTTTGTTCTTTGACTGCAGACTTGAAAGAGAGTTGTACATTTTGAAAGTAGTTAGCGGAAAGAGATGCGCTGAAACAGCAGACAGCACGGCCGTATCCTCAGCCTCCTGATTCTCTAAAACAATCTTAAAGATGCTTGTGAAGCAAATGAGGAACGGGAAGGAGGTGCTCTTCTTTGCATCCAAAGGGCAGCAGGTACAATTATAGAATCACACAATGCCGAAGAGATCCTTTGGCGTGTCATCTGCACCAACATGAGGAACACTGATCTCATCTATCAGCATTTGGCTCTGAATGTTATGATGTGCCAACTGTTCATCCAGATGCTTTACAAAGGATGTGAGGCATCCCGCCTCCACCACCCTCCCAGGCAGCGCATTCCAGACCATCACCATCCTCTGGGTAAAAAAATTTTCCTCACATCCCATAGGACTGACAAAGACAGGTCAGAGGCAAGGCATTAAGAAAAGGCTGATGAGTTGATTTTTTGTTTGCAATATTGGACAGTTAGGATGAGAATACTTGATTTTTGAGTGGCTGTTATTGTTGCATTATGTCCAAGAGGAGAACATGATGATCATAGAATCATAGAACCCTACAGTGTAGAAAGAAGCCCATCGAGTCTGCACTGACCACAATCCCACCCAGGCCCTACCCCTATATATTTTACCTGTTAATCCCTCTAACCTACACATCTCAGGACACTAAAGGGCAATTTTAGCATGGCCAATCAACCTACCCCGCACATCTGGGAACTGTGGGAAGAAACCGGAGCACCCGGAGGAAACCCGTGCAGACGCGAGGAGAATGTGCAAACTCTACACAGACAGTGACCTGAGCCAGGAATTGAACCCAGGTCCCTGGAGCTGTGAAGCAGCAGTGCTAACCACTGTGTTACCGTGGCAGATGATGATCTGAAAAAAAGAGAAGGGAAAGTGTCAGACTGTTTCTAAATGGGGAATTGAGGCCTGTCTGGTTGCAGTTCATATCTAAATTTAGGTGTGATGCCTGCAATCAGCATCTAATCCAAAGTTGTTGATGATCCTTTTAAATATTTCTGGTGTGTGCAGGGGAGCATTCCATCATTGAATACATGTTCAACTGTGTAAGATTTAAAAGTGGCTTTAATTAGAGGGTTGAGGTTGAAAATGACATTGTTTGCAGCAAATCAGCATTATGTGTTCACTGACATCACAGTAAAATTACTCTGCATAATTGTAGTATACGCTCCCAGCACATACTAACATCCCGGTGTTCGATGTATATGCACTTGGCACAGATCTTTGTGCTACTCAACAAAGCTTCACAGCATCAGTCTCTTCAATGCATCACAGTGATTTCATCAGCTCCCCAAGCTCCAAAATCAGCCCTGGCTACAGTTCCTGCATACATACTTATCTAGCACACATTCTGGATGTTCCCACATGGAACAGGACGTGCATAAAATGGATCCGTACTGTGCTGCCATGACAGCCATTTCACTAACTTCTAAATCATTGAGACCCAGTGCGCTATTCAACTCTAAAAATCTACGTGTAACCTAATACAATAAACCAGCAAAATACTGCATAATTAACTCAGTTTTTACATTTGTCTGTAATTACCAATTACTAAACAGATCAGATCCTGGGCCTTTGGACATACCAGTAGTGATTTAATACTTGATATTATAGAGGCATTTTCTTCTATCTGGCTTTAATAACCATGGAAATTCAATCACACACAAATAGATTAATGTGAATTTAAATCTGGAGATCTATCAAGCAAACCGTGTATATTATTTTCTTCCTCTGTGTAGTGTCATTGGATTAATGTTATTTTCTCAGCACGATCGATGAAGTGAGGTTGAAGCTGTGTCAGCTTCTCCTAAAAATAGGAACTGGAGACTTTTGGACAAAACTTCTTTCTACTAACTCTCCTGCTTCGCATTAAATGCCAGACTCAATAACAATGTGGCGATGTGAATAAATAACAGTGAAATGTTAATGGTAAAATTGATTGGTTGTTAATGGTAAAAATTGATCGGTATGAGGTGACGAGGCAGCTTTCTCTCTGGAAGGGACGAATGGATAAAAAGGTCACCGGGAGGTGGGCTGGTAAATGGTGGAGTGACTGAACGTCAGCAACAGCTTATGAGGTTTCTCGAGCCAGGAGAAGCATTCCCTGCAGGTTCTGCATTCAAGTGAGAATCTTTCTTTTTTAATGATGGCCTTCAGTGATCTCTTTAAGATTGGGTCACATCGGGACCTTGTTTCTCTGAACACAGCCAACACAGTTTTGTACAACCCAATTCAGATGTTGGTCACAAACCCTTTTTGAGAGGGTTTAACAGGGGAGAACATTTCCCTTCATTGTGGAATCTAAAATCAGGGAGTATAATTTCAAATTAAGACAAAAATGAGGAACAATTTCTTCTCTGAGGGTCATAAATCTTTGGAATTCTCTTCACCAGAGAGCAGTGCAAAAGCTGAGTCACTGAAGGCAGATTTTTACTGGACAGGCCGTTGAGGGTTGTGAGAGGAAAATGGAGCTAAGGCCATAGAAAGTATTCTTTCCAAATGTATGTCAGTTTGGTATGGCTCCTGTTCTGTCCAAGACCACCAGAAATGACAAAGGGTCAAGAACGAAGCCCAGACCATCATGCAAACTGGCCTCCCGTCCACAGACTCCGTCTACACTTCCTGCTACCTCGGCAAAGCAGCCAGCATAATTAAGGACTCCACATCCCTGGACATTCTCTCTTCCACCTCCTTCTGTTGGGAAAAAAATACAAAAGTCTGAGATCAGACATCAACTGACTACTGATTCAAGCACAACTTTTTCCCTATTGCCATCAAGCTTTTGAATGGACCTATCTTGCATTATGTTGATCTTTCTCTACACACTAGATATAACTGTAACACTACATTCTGTGCCATCCTCATTCCTTCTCTATCAACAGTATGCTTTGTCTGTATAGCGCTCGAGAAACAATACTTTTCACTGCAAACTATTATTCTGGCAATAGAAGATCAAATCAAATCAAATCAAATCAAATAACCAGATCTACCATGATCTTATTGAATGATGGAGTTGGCTTGAAGGACTAACTGGCCTGCTCCTGTCCCTATTACTTAATATTTTGTCTGTACCAATATGATCTAAGCTCACTTCCAGCTTGTAATGATCATGCTTTTCTGCTCATCACGTTAAAGGTTCGGGTACGTACTTAGTTCTTGAAGCTTACCATGGCTAATCTCAACATTACAGAGAACAAAGAAAATTACAGCACAGGAACAGGCCCTTCAGCCCTCCAAGCCTGCACCGACCACGTTGCCCAACTTAACTAAAACTCCCCACTCTTTCAGGGACCATATCCCTTTATTTCCATCCTATCCATCTACTTATCAAAACACCCCTTAAAATTCATTACTGTAACGGCTTCCACTACCTCCCCACTAACGAGTTCCAGGCACCCACTACTCTCTGCCTCATATATCTCCTTTAAACCTTTCCTCTCGCATCTTAAACCTGTGCCCCTAGTAATTGACTCTTCCACCCTGGGAAAAAGCTTCTGACTATTCACTTTATCCATGCCACTTATAATCGTGTAGCCTTCTATCAGATCTCCCCTCAACCTCCATTGCTTCAATGAGAACAAACCAAGTTTCTCCAACCTCTCCTCATAACTAACACCCTCCATACCAGGCAACATCCTGGTAAATCTTTTCTGTACCCTCTCCAAAGCCTCCACATCCTTCTGGTAGTGTGGTGATCAGAATTGAACACTATATTCTAAGTGTGGCCTAACTAAAGTTCTATAAAGCTGCAACATGACTTGCCAATTTTTAAACTCAATACCTCAGCTGATGACGACAAACATGCTGTATGCCTACTTGACTATCTTCTCTACCTGCATTGCCATTTTCAGTGACCTGTGTACCTGTACATCATTGCCTATCAATACTGCCATTTACTGTATATTTCCTACCTGTATTAGACCTTCCAAAATGCATTACTTCACATTTATCCAGATTAAACTCCATCTGCCATCTCTCCGCCCACATCTCCAACTGATCTGTATCCTGCTTTACACTCTGATGATCCTCAAATCCATAAATCTTTGATCCGCAAAAAATGATCCCCGCAAATCCATAAATCTTTGTGACATCCACAAACTTACTAATCAATCCAGTTACATTTTCCTTCAAATCATTTACATATATATTACAAACAATAAAGATCCCAGCACTGATCCCTGAGGAACACCACTTATCACAACCTTCCATTCAGAAATGCACCTTTCCACTGCTAACCTCTGTACAAGGGATGTTAATTGCTCCATTCCAGTCAATGACTTACTGTGCCACAATGGTCTTCTTTTCACCACAAGGCTGTAGGGGGAGACAGTGGTGTAATGGTACTGGCACAAGACTAATAACCCAGAGTCCCAGGTTAATGCTCTGGAGATCTGGGTTCAAATCCCACCGTGGCAGATGGAAAATTTGAATCCAACAAAAAACTGGGATTGAAAACAATCTACTAATAACTGTAAAACTTTTGTCAATTGTTGTTAAGAACCCATCTGGTTCACTCACATCCTTTAGGAAAGGAAATCTTATCTGTTCTTATCTGGCCTGACTACACAAGACTCCAGATCAACAGCAATGTGGCTGATTCTCCCCCAGGGATGGATAATACATATTGGCCCAGCCAATGATGCCCACTTCCCATGACCAAATCAAAAAAAGTTGATAATAAATAGAGAAATGATGAAAGCCATAATTAACCTTGGAATTCCAAAGGCATCCATGAATTATTTAAACTTTACTCCATGACTGATGATGACATTTTAACCACAAGAATAAATTATAGTCAATCCACCATTCATAATTCTAGATTTATTAATGTCCAGCCACTTGAGTCAGGTAAGACTTTATGCCTTCCAATAATAAAATATTACTGCTAATAAATTGGTGTTGGCAATTATCAAACTGAAATTTGTCTGTTGAATAATGCAGACTGTAAAACCATATTGTTACTCATTTCCATCACTTTATAACTAAACAGAAAATTACTTTTGAATAAGATGTTCATTTTGCAGTAATGCTCAAATCCCAGACCTATTTATATTTATTTAAGAAAGTGCAAAATAAAGAATTGTGATCGTTTAACCACACATGTACACACAGTTTGGCAAATAGCAGATTCAGTGCTCCAAAATTCCCTGAAACATTTGCATACGTTACAGTTCTCTATGTACGCAGGAAGTTGGTGATAAAGCATCACAAGACTATGAATTGGCAAATTCCACTACAGAATACCAGGGGACATATATTGAATAATTAAAATCTGGGAGGAAGCAGGGAAGTCAGCAGAAGTTTTATTACAAGAGTATCAGCTTTGTGGCATGGGAAGGATATTCAGCCAAACATGAGGTGATTCTCCCAGAAGTGCTGAATTGGTGAGATAACTGCTGTAGGTTATGCCTGTTTCTTCAGTACAGCCTCAGAGCTGAATCTCCGCACTCTAAAAACCCGGGTGGATGAGCTATTCACTCTGGAGTCTGACAGTTCTCAAACTTTCCCCAGTGTACAGAGGTGGCGAAATGTCAGTCTCCCCATTTGCAGGCCAGTTTCCTTAAAGGGATCCCCCTTTAAGCTCGATCACTGGGCAGCAGGGACCGCCACAGTGCTAACCCTCCAGCACCCTCCCATGGCCCAATCGCAAGCCCTACAAAAATTCGCCCTGACCCCAACCTCCAACCCCAATATTCAGCCCACCCTTCCAGAAATGGCAATCCCGCCCACCTCCTTACCCCAGCAGACCTTCCTTTCCTCCCTCCTCCCAGGATCAGACCCACCTCCAGAGTCAGACATTACCCCCTCCCCCTCCCCGGCACAGCACCCCCTGATCCTGCTCCTCCAACCCAGACCGGTTCCTATGCAGAGTGACAATGGAATCCCCCACCCCCATCAATCACCCCCTAAACCACACCCACAATAGGCCTTGCCCCTCCCTTGACAATGCCCCATGCCCAGTACCAAGATGCCCCCTGGGCATGGACAGCACTGGGGGCACAGACTGGCACTGCCAGATTGCCCATGTCCAGGGGGCACTATCCCCCTGCTGCGCGACCTCCTGGGGACTCTGATTGCCTCTGCCCCTCCCCCCCCTTCACTCCAGGGGGGTCTCCCGCTACTTCCCCGAACATGGTGAGCTGTTCTAAATCCCGCCGGAGTGAAGTATTCCTGGTGGAATGTGAGATGCTATCAGGCCCGGAATGTACCACACCAGGCCCAATAATCACATGCAAAATAGATTTAAAATATATTTTACTAAGATTTGAATAACTTCCCTCTCTTCCTGTCGGTTTCCAACAGAGTTCCGACAGCGCCTGTTCCCTATTCTCTGGCTCTGGGAGATGCGCATTTGTTGGCAATCCCATGAAATGGCCAACACACGATTCTTCCAAGTGGAGCCCCCCAGAACATCTGCGGGAGAATCGCCCCCTGTTAACTCTATTTGTCTCTTCACAGCTGCTGCTCAGCTTACTGAGGATTTCCAGCACTTCCTTTTTTTTGTTTCAGATTACCAATATGTTCAGTATTTTGCATTTGTCGTAGAGTAAAAGTGTGTATGAGCTAACAAAATGTCTGTGGAAAGAGAAGGAATTGAGGGATATACTAATAATGCAGCTGAGTAACGTTAACCAATCGACTGTGGAAAACTTGGTTGAAACCGTTCCTACATCACACTTACCCACTCCACAATGACGTGTTCAACCCACCTATAGCCAGCCTTTCATCTTGAGTGCCTCGTATGGAGCACATTTCCAGATCAGGGTGTGCCAGCAAGCATCCTTTGGATCATGGAATAGGAAACTAGGGAAGTTACTGACAAGTTCCTTGTGACAAACTCCGTCTGTCAAATGGGAGCCTTTGATTTGTCACAGTAATAGCTGTCCTTGCTAAATAGACTCAGGGTGTGCCAGGATCCCTGTGCAGACAACCTTCACTACTGGGGCCTCAATACAAATCCTTTTTTTTAATACACAATGATCATAAAATACCTGAATGAACATTACTTACATTTCAAAAAGGCCAAGACACAAGGCTCAATAATACTCAACTTTTCTGCAGAGATTATGCTGCACCTTAAAGTGCTCCAATACAGTCAAAAAAAATGACAGACATTTCAAAAGGGTTATTACAAATGGTACAATGATATTTAAGTTGTCTACACAGAGCAAGTTGCACTCTGAGATTCTTCAATACAATTGTGATGCAATATTCATCATATGCATTCAACGTGAGTCATACAGCTCAAGGGAGTTCTATACAATTTCCCTCTTCATGGTACACTATGGCTAAAAGGTTTAAAAGGTTCGAACAAGACCTTTTCGCCACACAGGACCTTCAACCAATGCTATACGCTAGATACATCAATGGCATTTTCTTCCTTTGGACTCATGGTGAATAATCACTGAAACAACTATATGATGACATTAAAAAGTTCCATCCCACCATCACCCACACCATGGACTACTCTCCAGAATTGGTTGCATTCTTGAACACACGCACCTCCATCAAGGACGGTCACCTCAGCACTTCACTGTACTGCAAGCCCACTGATAACCTCATGATGCTCCACTTCTCCAGCTTCCACCCTAAACATGTTAAAGAAGCCATCCCCTATGGACAAAGAAATAGGAATGATCCTGGTAATTATAGGCCAGTTAGTTTTACTTCGATGGCCAGTAAGTTAGTGGAAAGCATCCTGAGAGATAGGATTTATGACCATTTGGAAAGATTCAGTTTAATCCAGCATAGTCAGCCGGATTTCATGAGGGGAAAGTCCTGCCTCACAATTTTGATTGAATTCTTTGAGGAGGGAACTAAGAGTGTAGACAAAGGTAGAGCAGTTGATGTTGTATACATGGATTTTAATAAAGTGTTTGATAAGGTTCTCATGGTAGGCTCAAGAAGAAGATATGGGGTAGAAGGGAATTTGGCTGAAGAAGAGGGTGATAGTGGAAGGGAAATTTTCAGACTGGAGGCCAGTTACCAGCGGTGTACCACAAGGATCAGTGCTGGGTCCTCTGCTTTTTGTGATTATCAAAGACTTGGAAAGGGGGCTGAAGGGTGGGTTAGTAAATTTGCTGATGACACCAAGATTGGTGGATTAATGGATGAGGTGAAGGACTCTTGCAGGCTGTAAAGAGACATTGATAGAATTCAGAGCTGGGCAGAAAAGTGGCAGATGGAGTTTAACTCTAATAAGTGTGAAGTGATTCATTTTGTAGGACAAACTTGAATGCGGATTACAGGGTCAACGGCAGGGTTCTGAGGAATGTGGAGGAACAGAGAGAGATCTTGGGGTTCAAATCCATAGATCTCTAAAAGTTGCCATTCAGGTGGATAGAGCTGTGAAAAAGGCTTATAGTGTGTTAACATTTATTAACAGGGAGTTTGAGTTTAAGAGCCATGGGGTTATGCTGCAACTATACCAGACCTTGGTGAGACCACATTTGGAATATTGTGTGCAGTTCTGGTCACCTCACTATAAGAGGGATGTGAAAGCATTGGAGAGAGTGCAGAGGAGATTTACCAGGATGCTGCCTTGTTTGGAGGGTAGGTCTTATCAGGAAAGGTTAAGGGAGCTGGGGCTTTTCTCTTTAGAGTGGAGAATGAGAGGCGACTTAATAAATGTTTATAAGATGATGAGGGGGATTGATAGATTGGACATGCAGAGACTATTTCCTCGAGTGGATGTAGCTGTTACTAGGGGGCATAACTATAAGGTTCATAGTGGGAGATATAGGAGGGATGTCTGAGGTAGATTCTTCACCCAGAGAATGGTTGGGGTGTGGAATACACTGCCTGCTGTGATAGTGGAGTCAGACACTTTAGGAACTTTCAAGTGGTTATTGGATAGGCACATGGAGCACTCCAGAATGATAGGGAGTAGGATAGCTTGATCTTGGGTTCAGACATAACTCGGCACAACATTGAGGGCCGAAAGGCCTGTACTGTGCTGTAATGTTCTATGTTCTAACAGTTCCTCCACCTTTGAATAAACTACATGCACTCAAAGATCAACATTGATATTCACATCAAAAAGGTTTATAATCTTTTTTCACTTACATATTTGTAGGTATGTTAATTATTGCTTGTCTTAAGTGTTCTTTTACTTCTTGTAGTGATGCTTCCCCAGTGAGTTCAGGCCAGGAGGTCGGTGATTTAGTCAAGGGTAGTTGAGATGTTTCAGTGGTCTTGAATAGCACAATTGCAAGAAGGCCTGGCTGCAGCAGCTTCTGGGCCTATCTGACATAAGTAGGACAGCGCTGTTACCTCACAGCGCCAGGGACCCGAGTTCGACTCCCAGTTTGGGTCACTGTCTGTGTGGAGTCTGCACATTCTCCCCGTGTCTGTGTGGGTTTCCTCTGTGTGCTCCGATTTCCTCCCCCAGTTCAAAGATGTGTGGGTTAGGTGGCTTGGCCATGCCAAGTTGCCCAATAGTGTCAAGGTGACTGGCTAGGGTAAATAGATGGGGTTATGGGGATAGGGCCTGGGTGGGATTGCAGTTGGTGCAGACTCGATAAGTTGAATGAACCCGTTCTGCACTGTAGGATTCTTTGACATCCTGGTGCCCAGGCAGACACTGATTGAGAGGTGTGGGAATCCAATGTGCTGCTTCTCATTAGTTCATCAACTTATTTTAAGTCATTTAACTGAATGCTGCTAGTTCTGTCAGTGCCCTAATGTTTACTAGTTTAAAAATTTTACTACTCCATTAGCAGTTCCATTTACAGGGAGAAAGAAGGAATATGGTATTGGGATGGTGAATCAGCATGATCCCACTGAACAGCAGAACAGGCTTGACAGACTCAATGTCTGATCCCTGCTCCTGTTTCTATTGGATAGGTCCCTGTCTACACGTGCACATGACTGTAACACAAGGCAAAAAATTTCTCAATGGCACTTGAGGCCTTTGAGCCCCTTGAACCTGCTCTGCTATTTGATAAGATCTTGACCGATTTGACTGTGACCTTTCCTGCTTGTGCCTCATAATGTTTGACTCTGTTAGCAATCAAAAATCTGCCTAACTCAGCCTTAAATGTATTCAATGACTCAGCCTTCATTGTTTCCTGAGGAAGAGAAATCCAAAGATCAACAATTCCTCCTCATCTCTATCTTAAATGGGAGACACCTTTTTAAACTGTGATGCTAGTTCCAGATTCCCCAACAAGGGAAAACATCCTCTCAGCATTTACCCTGTTAAACCCCTTTAGAAGTTGTATGTTTCAATTAGATGGCCTCTTATCCTTCTGAACTCTAATGAAATAGGCCCAAACAGCTCAACCTTTCCTCATTAAACAACCTTTTTACTGCAGGAATCCACCGAGTGGATCTGCTTTGAACTGCCTCCAATGAAAGTATATCCATCTTTAAATAAAGAGACCAAAATTGTCTGCAGTATTCTCAGTGTAGTCTCTTCAACACCCTGACAAGTGTAACAAGTGTTCACTATTTAGGTACTCCATTCCTCTTTCAATATAGGCCAATAAATCATTTGTCTTCCAGCAGTACAGTGGATAGCACTGCTGCCTCTCAGTGCCAAGGACTGGAGTTCAATTGCTGCCTTAGGTCACTATCTGTGTGGAGTTTGCACATTCCCCGATGTCTGCATAGGTTTCCTCTGGGTGCTCCGGTTTCTTCCCACACTCCAACAATGTGCAAGTTAGGCTGATTGGTTACGCTAAATTGCTGCTTAATGTTGGAGGGAATAGCAGGGTAAATATGTGGGGTTAGAGCCTGGTTGTGATTATTATTGATGCAAGCTCAATGGGCTGAATGGCTTCTTTCTGCATTGTTGGGATTCTATGAATTATTTGCTGTACCTTCCAATAAACACTTTTTATTCATATATGAGGACATCCAAATCCCTCTGTATCATTTTAGCCCATTCATTCAACCTATCCCTTTGAGACTGTTTTGTCCTCCCCACAACTTGCTTTCCTGCTTATCTTTTGTATTGTTAGCAAATCCAGTTATATAATATTCTGTTCCTTCAAGTCATTAACATTGATTGTAAATAGCTGAGAATGTAGAATAAGAAATAAAATATAGAACAGGGAGGTGATGGTATTGTAACGCCCACACAAAATATCTGGAATTCAGGACCTATGACTCCCATAAAACCATTGTTGATTTTCAGAAAAACCAATCTGGTTCCCAAATGTCCTTCAGGGAAGGAAATCTGTTGTCTTTATCTGGTCTGGCCTAATGTGACTTCAGAGCCAAAACAATGTAGTTGACTCATGACAGGTAACGAGGGAAGGAAATAAATGCTGGCCAGCCAGCAACACCCATGTCCCACAAATTGATTACAAAAAAGGTCATTGACCTGAACCATTAACTCTGTCTCCAGAAGTGTTGTCTGACTCGCTGAGTTTTGTCAGCGTTTTTTGTTCATTAATTCATCCTGCCTCATTACACATCACCAGACCAAAAATAGCCTGTCACTGAATTCCACAGCATGTTGTTCTGAGAAATTGTCCTGAACAGAGTCTATGAGCTGGTCATCAAGGCTGCTTTTTAATGGGATAAAATGTGCCAAGGTGCCTCACAGGGGCATTGTTAAAAAAAGTCCCCAAAACTTTGCAATGATTCCATGCATTTCATTCTTCAGCCTATTAATGTGGATTATAACATCGAATGAGCTAATCAAAAGTTCCCGCTATTTGTGTCAAATGATCCATTTGGGTGGGAAAGAGAGATTGACTCCAAGCTCCAAATGTCAGCACATTCTAACAAGTAGTTTAATCATTTTGTTACAGGGAACATCTTCACCCATGGTGAGATGAATCTGGTTTTGGGGTGGGGTGTGGAACTGAGGGACTTTGGGGACTGAATTGTATCAAAAACAATGTGGAAGCCACTGTTTGAACTGTGGTTTATTTAAAATTAATTTGCCTTCTTTTGCACTTTAAGGATTCCATGACTCGGTAAACATGAAATTAACTTGCCCCATTTATAATTTTTATTACATTATGTTCCTTATATATTGGGGGCATTTTTCCTATCCCGACCCCCATGGGAATTGTAGTGGGTGGGGGGACAGGAAAATTACGCCAGTTATTTTATATGTAGAAAACCAGGTAGCACAGATTTAGGGTAGCGGATACAAGGATTAAAAGTGATTCAAGAGGAAATGGGCAGCATGATACTTCCTGAAGGAGAGTCAGAAGCTGAAACCCTCAAAACATTTACAAAATACTCAGATATACAATGTTGTAACTTACAAATAGATCAAGAGTCAGAAAGCAGGATTAGGCTGGATGCTTCCTTGATATCAGCACATATACAATGGGCTGATTGGCTCATAGAACATTATAGCGCAGCACAGGCCCTTCGGCCCTCAATGTTGCATCAACCAGTGGAACGAATCTAATGACCCTCTAACCTAAACTATTCCAATGTTATCCATATGTCTATCCAATGACTATTTGAACGCCCTTAAAGTTGGCAAGTTCACAACTGCTGCAGGCAGGGCATTCCACACTCTTACTATCCTCTGAGTAAAGAGCTACCTCTGATATCCGTCCTATAACTACCACCCCTTAATTTAAAGCTATGTCCCCTCGTGTTAGCCATCACCATCTGAGTAAAAAGGCTCTCACTGTCCACCCTATCTAATCTTTTGATCATCTTGTATGTCTCAATTAGGTCACCTCTTAACCTTCTTCTCTCTAATGGAAATAACCTCAAGTCCCTCAACCTTTCCTCATGGCTCCTTCCACACTGTAAATTTCTAGATTTCTAAATGATTTTTGTAGTAATTTGAGACAACTCGATCTGGCAAAAATCTATTAAAGGATTTATTAATAGAGAAGAACTATATACAATGAAGGGTTTAACAGCACAACTATACAGATCTACTCCAAACAAAGCCTTGACTCCAACTTCAGCCTTCAGCTCTGGAGATATGCGTAATGGCTCCCAACATGCTCCTGTCTACATCAACATTGATGAAGTGGAAACAGTCGAGAGCTTTCAGTTTCTAGGTGTCCAGGTCACCAACAACTTGTCCTGGTCACTCTGTGATGACGTTATTGTTAAGAAAACCCACTAATGCCATTACTTTTTCAGGAAGTTAAGGAAATTAAGCATGTTTGCTGCAACTCTCACCAATTTTACAGATACAGCATAGAAGCTATTCTTTCTAGATGGATCACAGCTTGGTGTGGCTCCTGCTCTAACCAAGACCACAAGAAACTGCAAAGGTTTATGACCATAGCCCAGTCCATTACACAAAACAATCTCCCATCATTGACTGTAACACTATACTTGTGTAGAGTATAGGGCTAATGGTAGGATTCTTAATAGTGTTGATGAACAGAGGGATCTTGGTGTATATGTGCATAGATCCCTGAAAGTAGGCAGTCAAGTCGATAAGGTTGTTAAGAAGGCATACGGAGTCTTAGCTTTTATTGGTAGGGGGATTGAATTTCGGAGCCGCAACGTCATGTTGCAACTGTACAAAACTCTAGTGCGGCCGCACTTGGAGTATTGTGTGCAGTTCTGGTCCCCACATTATAAGAAAGATGTGGAGGCATTGGAGAGGGTACAGAGGAGGTTTACCAGGATGTTGCCTGGTATGGAGGGCAGGTCTTATGAGGAGAGGCTGAGGGATTTGAGGTTGTTTTCATTAGAAAGGAGGCGGCTAAGAGGGGACCTTACCAAAACATATAAGATGATTAGAGGTTTAGATAGGGCAGACAGTGATAGCCTTTTTCCTAGGATGGAGAAAGCTAGCACGAGGGGACACAGCTTTAAATTAAGGGTGATAGTTATAGGACGGATATCAGAGGTAGGTTCTTTACCCAGAGGGTGGTTAGGGAGTGGAATGCCCTGCCTGCGGCAGTTGTAGATGCGCCAAGTTTGGTGGCGTTTAAGAGGTTAGTTGATAAGTTTATGGAAGAGAAGGGAATGATTTAGTTTGGAGGGTCATTGCTTTTTTTCATAATTGGTCGGCGCAACATCGAAGGCCGAAGGGCCTGTTCTGCGCTGTAATGTTCTATGTTCTATGTTCTATATTCTGCACCCACTCCTTTCTTTCTCCCCATGTGCTCTATGAACAGTATGCATTGTCCATAAAACATGTAAGAAACAATACTTTTCACTGTTTCCTAATGCATGTGATAATAGTAAGTCAAATTGACTTACTATTGCCGATGACACGAAGGTCGGTGGTGTTGTGGATGGTCTGGAGGGATGTCAGAAGTTGCAGCATGACATCGACAGGATGCAAGACTGGGCGGAGAAGTGGCAGATGGACTTCAACGCGGATAAATGTGTTGTGGTCCATTTTGGCAGATCCAATGGGATGAATGAGTACACTATCAAAGGTAGGAGTCTTAGCTGTGTGGAAGAGCAGAGGGATCTTGGGGTCCGGGTCCATAAGACTCTCAAATCGGCCTCCCAGGTGGAGGATGTGGTTAAGAAAGCTTACAGTGTACTGGCCTTCATTCATCGAGGGATTGAGTTCAGGAGTCAGGAGGTAATGCTGCAGCTTTATAGGACCCTTGTCAGACCACACTTGGAGTACTGTGCGCAGTTCTGGTCGCCTCACTATAGGAAGGACGTGGAAGCTATTGAAAGGGTGCAGAGGAGATTTACAAGGATGTTGCCTGGATTGGGAGGCATGCCTTATGAAGACAGGTTGAGGGAGCTGGGACTGTTCTCCCTGGAGAGACGAAGGTTGAGAGGCGACCTGATAGAGGTTTACAAGATGTTGAGAGGAATAGGTAGGGTGGACTCTCAGAGACTATTTCCAAGGGCTGAAATGGTCGCGACGAGAGGGCACAGATTTAAGGTGCAGGGAAGCAAGTACAGAGGGGATGCTAGGGGAAAGTTTTTCACTCAGAGGGTGGTGAGTGAATGGAATTGGCTGCCGTCGGTGGCGGTCGAGGCGAACTCGCTGGGGTCTTTTAAAAGACTTCTGGATGAGTATATGGGATTCAATGGGATTGGGGGTTATAGATAGGCCTATGGCTGGGTAGGTTTTGATGTGTTCGGCACAACTTGTGGGCCGAAGGGCCTGTTTGTGCTGTAGTGTTCTATGTTCTATGTTAAATCAAATCAAAAGTTCCTACCTCTCCATCTTCCATTTCTTCTACGCTCAGTTTCATTTGTTCTAATTTTTCCTTCTTTTTCTCTTATCACCCTCTTTCAAGTCTTTTTTTTTTGTCAGTCTTTCACTGGATGTGAATGGTACTGGCTGGACCAGCATTTATTGACCATCTCTAACTTGAGGAGGTGTTGGTGAGCCACCTTCTTGAAGGTGGTGTAGGTACATCCACAGTGCTGTTCGGGAGTGAGTTTCTGGATTTTGACCCGTAACAGTGAATGGTGATATAGTTCTAAGTCAGGATGGTGTGTGGTTTGGAGAGGAACCTGCAGCTGATGGTATTCCTAAGCATCTTCTGCCTTGTCCTTTGGGATGGTAGAGATCTTATGTTTGGAATGTGCTGTCAAAGAAGCCTTCGTGAATGGTGAGAATGCATTTTGTAGATGTGCATCAGTGGTGGAGGGAGTGGATGTTGAAGGTTGTGAATCAGTGCCTATCAAGAAGACTTCTTTGACCTGGATGGTGGCCAGTTTCTTGAGTGCTGTTGTACTTATTCAGGCAACTTTGCTTATCATTTTCCTGCTGTCTTTTCTGTTATATTGTTAGGGCATTTTTATGAATGAAAAAGGGAGAGTAAAAGACGATTGGATGTAGTGAAATGCTTGGAAACAAAACACTAATGTGTGTAGTAGCAGATTGAAGATTGTTAGGTGTTTTGGATCACAACCCAAAATCACAACTCACTGCCAAGGGCATTATTGAACATTAGGAAAACAGCCTTGTTTGCTCTTGTGCACATAAAACAAAATTAGCTGGGAGGATTGGGTAGCAAATGTTCATTTATAAGGAATAATTTCCAATTTTCCCTCCATGTGTTTATGTGGAAGGAATATCAGCTGGGTTGTTTTCTGGAAAGTTTGGCATCTCCAGCTGATTGTCTACAGTTCACTGTGCCCAGGTGTGAGAAGTGGAAAATCTTGCTGAACTTTCACCAATTGTTATCTAATGTCACTAAAACATATTGGCCGATATTTTACGACTTTGCTTGGGCAAAGCTTGTGAAATCCCACCTGAGAACAAGTGAGAATTCCGTTCTGCAAGCGACTCCCACTCCGATTCCGGGACAGGTGAGATGGTAAGATCCTAACCATTATCTGGTTATTACCCCATTGCTGTTCATGGAACTTTGCTACTGTGTTTCTGATATCACTTTGTAGATCTACATTACACACAGTGTCTACATTGCGACTCCATTTCATTGGCTAGGAAATATTTTGGGGTGTCCTGAAAGGCACAATATAAACCTGTACCTTTCTATTTTTCAAACCATTTGCAGAACACAATCCCTCATATATTTTATTATTAGCCTTAATTCTTCAGAAGGTTTTGTGAAGCAAATAGAAAAGGTGAGGCCCCTCTAGGTAGTAACCTAGATTGGACAGAGGAAGGAGAAACAAGAGTACCCACCAGGATCATTTTATAAGTTAGACCTCAGAGAAATGAGTAAGCTTCTCAAATGTATTATTTCTTACATCTCATTTCATAAGGAACTTTAGGTGAGACTTTACTGGCCCCTGGGTGGGCTGGGGAGATGGGAGGTGGAAATAAATTGCTGGGAGCTGCATCAGGAGGGTTTCCTGAAAGGGGAGGGTAGGGACAGTTGCATGGCGATAGCCTCTTGATGGCTTCCTGGGAAGATGGGGAGTGGGACATGGCATCTTCAGACACCATGAGCACCCACTCCCTGCACATCACTGACAGCAAAGGCTGCCTGTCCTGCTGTCCCATTGCTACTACAAGAGGAATTCCCACACTGATCTCCAGGGTCATTTTTAAAGATTCTTTCATGGGATGCCAACATAGCTGTTTTTCTAAGGGCCATTCCCATTGCCCTTAAGAAAGTGGAGGTGAATTGCCTTCTTGAACCATTGCAGTCTGAAGGGTTTTAGTGGTGTCATTAAAGATAGCATTCAGTGTTTGCTTTGTTTGACTCTTGTAGAATAAAAATTATTTTGTTTTAATAATACTTAATCGCATTTTATGCAGTATAATTTAACCCGTATCAGGTGATATAATTATCGCAAGTAAACCATTACTGCTTGCAATGATCAAACAGTCTGTTAATGAATGTTTTCTAATGTGTTAATAAGGTTTGTAAGAAGGCAACAGAGGCAACAGCCTTTCTCTGAGGACCATGCACTTTCTGAAGTACAGCTAAGAGGCACAGTGAAATCTTAGGCTCAGTAAGATTGATGCCCTTGAAAATATTTCCAAATGAACACATTAAAAAAAAGTAGTCTTCGATTACTGCCCAAGCAGATCCACTGCAAAATAATTAGCCACATCCATTTGAAAATATATCAAATATATGCAGGAGTCTTTTTGGGGATTTTTTTATTGCTATAAAAAACAGATAAAAAATAATGTTTAGTTTTAGACATAAAAGCATCAGTCAACACATTTGAGAAGTTTTTAAATATTAAATGTAAGAAGAACCTCACTATAATACAGAAATGAAATCATAAATAGTTTAATGTAATGCTTCACAATATTTTTCAATGATTTAAAACCATGTATTTAACAATCACTTATTAACTACATATTAAAATATTTTATTGTTTTGATAAAGCTATTTTATTAATAAGGCTGCATCAAAATGCCACTCCTAAATATAACAAGGAGCAGTTTTTAATCATAAGGAAAAATAAATAAATTATTGTGTTCCATTGTGCTGCCTGATTGCACTGGTTCATTTACGTTTGTAATTAGACAACTGAATTTAAGCATATTAACTTCACCTCAGAAAACCAGTATACTTTGTGCACAGATGGCTGACTGCTTCCACGCCCCCCCCCCCCCCCCCCCCACCTCAACAAAGCAGAAAGTCCATCCTTTGATGTTTAGTGATTTGCAATAAAGCTGAAATAACAATAGAGGTGATTTGAGATGGAACTGTCTCTCTGCCAGAAAGGTTATCAGCAACCAACAACTCACATTTATATAGCGCCACTAGTGTAGAAAAATGTTCCCCAAGGCACTTCACGAAAGCACAATGTGACAGAAATTGGCATGGAGACACAAAGAAGGAGAAATTGGAATTCTTTTAATTTTAACAGTTACATCAAAACTACAAATATGCTTGGAGCCAAAGTGCAAAACTAATCCAGAGAATAAGTATACTGACACCTGTTGGGCATCAGATCGATGAAAGGTGAATGAAGTGATAAAACCCATTAGACACAAAGACTTCTCCAACAATATAGCACTCCCATTGTACTGTATTGGAATGTCAGCTTAGGCTTTGTGTGTTCAAGTCCCTGGACCAGAGCTTCAACTCACAATTTACTATGAGACGAGAATGAACCACAATTAACACAGATTCAGGCCAACCACGCCATTGTAATTATAGGTAAAAAAGGCTTGAGTGATCTGAGTTCACAGGAAACATTTAATATATAATACTAAACCAATCATAGAATCTCTACAGTGCAAAAAGAGGTTCTTCAGCCCATCAAGTCTGCACAGACTTGCCAACTGAGCTGCTTACCCCTGTCCCCATCACCTACTGTATCCTGTACTCCGCACTTAACATGCACTATGTACGCATGCATTTACCTCGCTAATCCCCTTACCCTACATGCCTTGGAACACTAAGGGGCAATTCAGCATGGCCAATTCACCCAACCTGCACATTTTTGAATTGTGGGAGGAAATCAAAGGACCTGAAGAAAACCCACGCAGACACAGGAGAATGTGTAAACTCCACACAGATTGTCATTCAAGGCCAGAATTGAATCTGAGTCCTGGTGCTGTAAGGCAGCAATGATAACCACTGTGCCATCAATGTGCTGAGAAATCTTTATTAACCCACATGAAAAATCAAACATCATTAAAACTCTGCAGTTCTGTACTGCAAATTAATTAATTCATTTATTATTTACTTTATCAAATTTTAAATTTGTTTTATTTATTTATTCATGGGATGTGGGCATTATTGGCTGGGCCAGCATTTATTGCCCATCCTGAGGGTATTTAAGAGTCAACCACATTGCTGTGGGTCTGGAGTCACATGTAGGCCAGCCCAGGTAAGGACAACAGATTTCCTTCCTTAAAAGGACATTAGTGAACCAGATGAGTTTTTACGATAATTGTTTTATTAAATTATTAAACTTTTAATTCCAGACCTTTTTTTATAGAATTTAAATTTCACCATCTGCCGTGGTGGGATTCGAACCGGGGTCCCCAGAGTATTACCTTGGGTGTCTGGACCATTATTATAGAGACAGTACCACCACGCCACCACCTCCCCTCTATTAGTTAATAAAATTAAATGTTTTCTTTATTTTGAATTAATTTTAATATGATTTTAATACATGGTACATTTGGAAATTGTTTATGAACAAGATAAAAACAGATTGTGAAATGGGAGGCCTATTTCACATTGATTTCTGTTCAGTATCTTTGGAAATGCGATACAATTAGGGCAATTGGCACTGGAATTAGATTAAAATTAGGTACATTAATATTTATTCAATGACACCAAGTGGCACTCTAATGAATTAGAAATTTTTTAAAAGAACTGCTGCAGGCCACAGAATGTCAGTGTGCATGGTAATACACGAGAAAAAGAAAGCAAAGTTCTGATCATTTTATGAGTTTACTGGATCGTTCCAATTAAAAAAGATCCTGCATCAACACTAAAGAGATAATTGACTTGCATGAATTATGTTTTTATTTCAAACTCAAAGTCATCATTCAAATGGGCAGTGAACATGTAACTCACAGCATTGATATAAACTATCCTGATTTGATTTCCTCCCACTGTCAATTGTATTTCCAGAGAGTGGGACCAACATGCACTTTCCATTGGTTCAAAATGAAGGAAACCAGCTATTAAAGTTATTATTCGAGTGTAACTCCCCCGATAATCATTAGCCATCTTTAGCAGTACAGTCACGGTGAGGAAGTTGCATGGTAGACTCAGAGCAAATTGGACATCACAAGTGCACTTTGTGCCAAGGACCAGGGAAATGAAGCAGGAAGCCCTGATTTTTGCACTTCACTAAGTATTCTAATATAGAATTTAGAGTTCCAGCCACCACTAAAACCAGAATAAAAAAGTGTTGTCTAATCACCTTGCATTCATATATCTGTGTCCAGCTGAATCCTGGAGGTTAATGCCTCGAATGAAAGTATGGAAAATATGACTTAGAAAGTTTAAAAAAACATGGCCATTTACCAGCCACCAATTGCACACTCACCCACTCTCCTTAATTACCCCCCACCCATCCAGTCTCCAGTTCTCTCCACCCACCCAGTCACCTAGACTCCCCGATCCCCAACTCTCCACCCACCCCATTACCAAGATTCCCTGATTTCCAATTCCCATCCATCCCAAGACAAAGACCCCCTGATCCCTGACTCCCTGACCCCAACTCCCACTCATCCATTACCAAGACTCCATGATCTCTAATTCCCGATTCATCCCACCACCAAAACTCCCCAATCACCAACTCCCCAGCCAAACTATCATCAAGACTGCTAGATTTCCAACTCCCCGATGCACACCATTACCAACTCCCCTGATCTTCGACAACCCCACCTACCCCATAGAAACATCAAAAATAGATAAAGGAAAAGACCATTTGACCCTTTGAGCCTGCTCCATCATTCAGTATGATCATTGTTGGATCATGCACTTTCACTATCCCACTCCTGTTTTCTCTCCATACCTCTTGATCCCTTTAGCCACAAAGGCTACGTCCAGCTCCCTCCTGAACTGTGGTTTTGTGAAGGGTAGGTCGTGCCTTACTAACCTCATTGAGTTTTTTGAAAAAGTGACTAAGGAGGTGGATGGGGGTAAGGCGGTTGATGTGGTATATATGGACTTTAGTAAGGCGTTTGATAAGGTGGCCCATGGAAGACTTCTGCAGAAAATGCAGATGTATGGGATAGAGGGTGATTTAGCTAATTGGGTTAGGAATTGGCTAGCAGATAGAAGACAGAGGGTGGTCGTTGATGGGAGATATTCATCTTGGAGTTCGGTGACAAGTGGCGTACCTCAGGGGTCTGTTTTGGGGCCCCTGCTGTTTGTAATTTTTATAAATGATCTGGATGAGGGTATTGAAGGATGGATTAGTAAATTTGCAGATGACACTAAAGTCTGTGGAGTGGTAGATAGTGAAGAGGGGTGTTATAGTTTGCAGAGGGACTTGGACAAGTTGCAGAGCTGGGCCGAGAGGTGGCAAATGGAGTTTAATGTGGAAAAGTGTGAGGTAATGCACTATGGCAGAAATAATAAATGTGTAGAGTATAGGGCAAATGGTAGGATTCTTAGTAGTCTAGATGAACAGAGGGATCTTGGTGTGTATGTGCATAGATCCCTGAAAGTAGGCAGTCAGGTCGAGAAGGTTGTTAGGAAGGCATATGGAGTCTTGGCTTTTATTGGTAGAGGGATTGAATTTCGGAGCCGCAACGTCATGTTGCAACTGTACAAAACTCTAGTGCGGCCGCACTTGGAGTATTGTGTGCAGTTCTGGTCCCCACATTATAAGAAAGATGTGGAGGCATTGGAGAGGGTACAGAGGAGGTTTACCAGGATGTTGCCTGGTATGGAGGGCAGGTCCTATGAAGAGAGGTTGAAGGATTTGAGGTTGTTTTCGTTAGAAAGGAGGCGGCTAAGAGGGGATCTTATTGAAGCATATAAGATGATTAGAGGTTTAGATAGGGTGGACAGTGATAGCCTTTTTCCTAGGATGGAGAAAGCTAGCACGAGGGGACACAGCTTTAAATTAAGGGGTGATAGTTATAGGACGGATATCAGAGGTAGGTTCTTTACCCAAAGGGTGGTTAGGGAGTGGAATGCCCTGCCTGCAGCAGTTGTAGATGCGCCAAGTTTGGTGGCGTTTAAGAGGTTAGTTGATAAGTATATGGAAGAGAAGGGAATGGTTTAGTTTGGAGGGGCATTGCTTTTTATATTGGTCGGCGCAACATTGAAGGCCGAAGGGCCTGTTCTGTGCTGTAATGTTCTATGTTCTATGTTCTATGTTCTATGTTCTATGAACATATCTAATGAACTGGCCCGAACAGCTTTCTGTGGGAGAGAATTCCACAGCTTCACAACTCTCTGAGTGAATTTCTTTTCGATCTCAGTCCTAAATGGCTTACCCCCTTATTTCTATACTGTGACCCCTAGTTCTGCCTTTTCCCATTATCAGGGACGTTTTTCCAACATCTAGCCTGTCCATTCCCAACAGGATTTTATATGCTTCTATGAGATCTCCTTCTAAATTGCAGTGAGTACAAACCCAGTCAATCCAGTCTCTCCTCTGATGTCAGTCCTGCCATTCCAGGAATCAGTCTGGTGAACCTTCGCTGGACTCCCTCAATAGTAAGAATGTCCTTCCTCAGATTAGGAGACCAAAATTGCACACAATACCTATGATGTGGCCTCACCAAGGCTCTGTGTAACTGCAGCAAGACAAACTTACTCCTATTTTTAAATCCTCTTGCTATGAAGGCCAGCATGCCATTAGCTTTCCTCTCTAGCTGCTATACCTCCATGCCAATCTTCAGCGAACATTCAACCATGACATCCAGGTCACGTTGCACTTCCTCTTTTTCTAAATTGCCACCATTCAGATAATAATCTTCCTTTCTGTTTTTGCCACCAAAGTGGAGAACCTCACATTTATCCACATTACACTGCATTTGCCGAGTATTTGCCCACTCAGCCAGCCTGTCCGAATCACCCTGCAGCCTCTTAACATCCTCCTCACAGCACACACTGCCTCCCAGCCTAGTGTCACCTACAAATTTGGAGATATCGCATTCAATTCCTTCTTCCAAATCATTAATGTACATTGAGACTAGCTGGAGCCTAAACCCTTCAAAACCTCACTAGTCACTGCCTGCCACTCTGAAAGGGACCCATTTACTCTGCTTCCTGTCTGCCAATCCTGATGGGACTGGACAGGCTATCAAAGTCGATATATTATTCCCAATACCATGGCCTTTCATTTTGCCCACTAATCTCTTATGTGGGATCTTGTCAAAAGTCTTTTGAATATCCAGATACACAACATCCACTGGTTCACCCTTGTCCACTCTACTGGTCACATTCTTAAAACATTCCAGAAGATTTGGCAAGCATGATTTCCCATCAGTGAATCCGTGCTGACTTGCACTGATCCTATCACTGCTTTCCAAATGCTCAGTTATTGTATCCTTAATAATCAATTCCAGCATTTTCCCTTTTTCTCTTCACATATCTATAGAATACCAACTTTTATTCTCGCTGCCCCCTCCAATGGAGGCAAGCATGCAAAATGCTTTCTTCACCGTCTTTTCGACTTGTGCTACCACTTTTAAGGATCTGTGAACCTGTACTCTCAGATCTCTCTGTGTGTCTTTGCTCCTGATGGTTGTGCCATTTATTTTATAGCTCCCACCTGAATTGGATCTGCCAAAATGCATCACCTCATATTTGTCCGAGTTAAATTCCATCTGCCATTTCTCCATCAAATTTTCTATAGAAGCTTTTGCACCATTTTTGTGTTTTCTGTGAATCTATTCTCATGACTTTCCTCACTATTGCATTAATCTCCTCTTTAATCAGCAACACTACCCCATCCCTCCTTCTTTTCTCTTTATTTTCTTGAATATTGAATACCCCTGGATGCTGAGTTCCCATTTTTGATTCCCCAGAGCCAGGTCTCCGTGATCCCAACTACATCACATCCTCTTTATTACAAATACTCCTTGTATTGAGACAAAGCCTTGAGGCTGTTTTTTGGCATTTATTTCCTCTTATGATATAATGTTGACTTTCTGATTTTTGTTTCTCTGCCTTCCATTTTTCCCCTCATTGCTTTTTGTTTCTGTCCCCACCTTAGAAAAGAAAATTACAGCACAGGAACAGGTCCTTTGGCCCTCCAAAAATCTGCCTCATACATCTCTTTTAAACCTTGCCCCTCGCATATTAAACGTATGCCCCCGAGTAATTACTTCATAGAACATAGAACATAGAACAATACAGCACAGAACAGGCCCTTCGGCCTTCGATGTTGTGCCGACCAAAATAAAAAGCAATGCCCCTCCTAACTAAACCATTCCCTTCTCATCCATATACTTATCAACTAACCTCTTAAACGCCACCAAACTTGGCGCATCTACAACAGCTGCAGGCAGGGCATTCCACTCCCTAATCACTCTTTGAGTAAAGAACCTACCTCTGATATCGTCCTATAACTATACCCCTTAATTTAAAGTTGTGTCCCCTCGTGCTAGCTTTCTCCATCCTAGGAAAAAGGCTATCACTGTCCACCCTATCCAAACCTCTAATCATCTTATATGTTTCAATAAGATCCCCTCTTAGCCGCCTCCTTTCTAACGAAAACAACCTCAAATCCTTCAACCTCTCTTCATAGACCTGCCCTCCATACCAGGCAACATCCTGGTAAACCTCCTCTGTACCCTCTCCAATGCCTCCACATCTTTCTTATAATGTGGCGACAGAACTGCACACAATACTCCAAGTGCGGCCGCACTAGAGTTTTGTACAGCTGCAACATGATGCTGCGGCTCCTAAATTCAATCCCCCTACCAATAAAAGCTAAGACTCATAAGCCTTCTTAACAACTTTATCACTTGACTGCCTACTTTCAGGGATCTATTGACACATACACCAAGATCCTTCTGTCTCAACACTATTAAGAGCCCTACATTAGCCCTATACTCTACACATTTATTGTTCCTGCCAAAGTGCATACCTCACACTTTTCACATTAAACTCCATTTGCCACCTCTCGGCCCGCTCTGCAACTTGTCCAAGTCACTCTGTAAACTAAAACACCCCTCTTCACTATCTACCACACCACAACTTTAGTATCATCTGCAAATTTACTGATCCATCCCTCAATACCCTCATCCAGATCATTTATAAAAATTACAAACAGCAGGGGCCCCAAAACAGACCCCTGAGGCACACCACTCGTCACCGAACTCCACGAAGAAAATCTCCCATCCACCACCACCCTCTGTCTTCTATCTGCCAGCCAATTTCTAATCCAATTAGCTAAATCACCCTCTATTCCACACATCTGCATTTTCTGTAGAAAAGTCCCTCTGACTTCCTGCATCATTTCCCATCCCCCTACCGCATTAATGTAAACCCTTTCTGACAGCACTAACAAACACCCTCCCAGGACTTTGGTTCCAGTCCTGCCCAGGTGCAGACATCCGATTTGTACAGATCCCACCTCCCCCAGGATCAGTTCCAATGTGCCAGGAATTTGAATCCCTCCATATTGCACCATTCCTAAAGCCACATATTCATCTTAGCTACCTTGACATTCCCACTCTGACTGGAATTTGGCACTGCTGGTAATCCTGAAATTAATACCTTTGATTTCCTTCTTTTTAGTTTAAATCCTGACTCCCTAAATTCAGCTTGTAGAAACTCATCCTGTTTTTTACCTATATCGTTCACGTTTATGCGCAGCAAGACAGCTGGCTATTCATTCTTCCTCTTCAAAATATTCTGCAGCTGCTCCATGAGATCCTTGATCCTTACACCAGGAAGGCAACACACTATCCTGGACTCTCATTTGCGTCCCCTCACAATTGAATCCCCTAGTACTATAGCTCTGCCTCTCTTTTTCCTGCCCTGTTGTGTAGTAGAGCCAGGCGCAGTGCATTGACCTGGCAGCTACCATCTTCCCCTGCTGAACCATTTCTCCCAATAGTGTCCAAAACGCTATTTCTGTTTTGGAGTGAGATAACCACTGGGGATCCCTGTACTGCCTTCCTACTCTTCCTCTATCTGGTGGTCACCCATTCCCTACCTCCCTGATCTCCAATTCTCCACCCACCCAATCACCAAGGTTCCCCAATCACCAACTCCTCAACCCCCCTTCTTCAACTCTCTCTGACCTCTAACTTTCCCTCCCATCCCATCCCAGTACTAGCTGATCTCTGACCCCCATTCACCTCATCACTGACTCTCCCTGATCTCTGACCCCCCACTCCATCTCACACTCTTCCTGATCTCTGATTCCACTGACTCCGTCCCTAGTATTGGTTAATATCTGATTTAACCACCTAAGCCATCTCCAACTCTCCCTGATCTCTGACCCCCCACTCCATCTCCAACTCTCCCTGATCTCTGATGTACCTACACTGCCCCATATTCAACTCTCCTTTAATTCTGATTCCCTCACCATGCCCCATATTCCCTTTGATCTCCATCTTTAATCTTTAATTTCTATTCTGCAAACTTCCCCAACCTTAATCTTAACACTCACCTTCCCCCCAATCTCTGACTATCCCACCCTGTCTTTAATGTCCCGAGTGTTGTAAAGTTGTGAAGTGTGGACGATCTACAGTTAACCAGAAAGAAAGCTCAACAACTTTCATTTTTGCTGTTTGAAGAGTATTCTAGGCATCTCATTGGTGCAGAAATCCTCCCAAATGTATATCTCCCAAATATGCTGGCATTGATCAAGCATTGCTGGCTTGGACACATTCACAGGATGGAAAGTGGTCACATACCCAAGGATGCAGTGGGATATAAATAGGCTAGAAAATTTGGTGGAGAAATGGCAGATGGAATTTAACTCGGACAAATATGAGGTGATGCATTTTGGTGGATCCAATTCAGGTGGGAGCTATAAAATAAATGGCACAACCATCAGGAGCAAAGACACACAGAGAGATCTGAGAGTACAGGTTCACAGATCCTTAAAAGTGGTAGCACAAGTCGAAAAGACGGTGAAGAAAGCATTTTGCATGCTTGCCTCCATTGGAGGGGGCAGCGAGAATAAAAGTTGGTATATTATGTTACAGTTATAGAAAACATTGGTTAGGCCATACTTGGAATACTGTGTCCAATACTGGTCATCACACTATCAGAAGGACGTAGTGGCTTAGGAGGGAGAACAGAAAAGGTTTACCAGGATACTGGAGGATATTAGCTGTGAGAAGAGATTGAATAAACTGAGATTGTTCTGTCTGGAAAGGAAGGGGCTGAGAGGCAACCTGATGGAAATTTATAAAATTATGAGCAGCATAGACAAGGTGAACAGTTGGAAGTTTTACCCCAGAGCAGAAAATAACAATCAGAAAGGGCACAAGTTCAAGTTAAGAGGGGAAAGGTTCAGTCGAGATGTAATAAGATGTAATAATAAATGTATTTTACACAGAGGGTGGTGGGGGCCTGGAATATACTGCCAAGTGTGGTGGTTGAGGCAGACACATTAGTAGTGTTTAAGACTTACCTGGATAGACACATGAACAGGTAAGATATAGAGGAATACAGGCAGTTGGTCTAAATAGGACAACATGATAAACACAGGCTTGTGGAGGTGGGGGGAGGGGTCGAAGAGCCTGTTCCTCTGCTGTACTGCTCTTTGTTCTTTGATGTCATATACAGCGAATCAACCAAAGCCAGAGGATCAGTAGAAAGCTCAACGTTCGGCTTCAAAGATGCTTGTAAGTGTGACCTGGAACATTAACTTTCAGATCTGGGATGCATTGCCTGATGACGGAGGAAAATGGTGACTTTGCTTGTGGGCTGGCATGCCACCATGATGAACAGTGGCTACGGCAGCTTGGCAACAGGAGTCACCAGAGAATTCACAATGGCTCCTGATGACCACTTCATCTGCAGCACTTGGGGCAGCTCCTGCCTGTCTTGGATTGTTTCTCTTCAGCCCACATGAAGTTACCTCATCCCCACAGATATGATATGCTCCATCTCCAACATCTCACATAGTTACAAGGATTCTGCCAATTTTAAGATCACAGGAAATAGGAGCAAGAGTAAGATATTTGATCCCTTGAACCTGCCCTGCTATTTAATAAGTCTGATTGGTCTGATTATGGCCTTCATTCCATTTTGCTGCCTACAACCCCTGACTCTTGACTTGTATATCAAAAAGCTGTCTAACTCAGCTTTGAGTATGTTCAATGGCTCAATCTCCACTCCTATATGTGAAAGAGAATCCCAAAGAATAGCAATGTTGACAGGGAAGAAATTTTTCCTCATTTCCATCTTAAGTGGGAGATCATATATTTTGAAATGCGTCCCTTTGTTCACCTAGAACATCTTGCACCATTTTCCCTTTGGGTAAGCTTAAGCTGTTTCACTCGGGTATGATTCAAATGACCCGCTAGGGAGCTTTTATCAAACAAAGTTTATTTAAGGATATAGTTAATATATAATAAGGCAATTAACTATAGTTTTACCAATTACAAGAAAAAAAAACACTTGTGATATTGTACATACTTTAATAGCTAAATATACTGTTCCAATCAAACAAACCCTTACAAATACACTCCATCTTAGATTTAGCACAGAAGAAGAGTATGCTGATGTGGTGCTGGATTTGCAGCTTTCCAACTCTTGCTGTGGATTATTTCTTTGGATGTTGAGTTGAAAACACTGAGACCCTCCGACCCTGCAACTTTCAGCACCCTCAAAAGATAGAAGCACTCCTTGCCTCTAGTTACTAACTAAGTTTCCAATACCAGGGAGAGAGATAGAAACACACTGCTTGCAGTCTGGAGTCCTAACAGTTTCTAACTAACCAGCAGCAGCAGAATTTCCAATACCAGGGCAAGAGACTCAAACACTGTTTTCAGTCTGGGGTCCAAATGGCTTCCTCCAAACCAAAAATAACTCTTGGATTTTCCTGTGAAGGAACCATCCCACCACAATCTGTCAATCAGTAA
The DNA here is from genome assembly GCA_024679065.1 of Sphyrna mokarran. Lineage (NCBI taxonomy): Eukaryota > Metazoa > Chordata > Chondrichthyes > Carcharhiniformes > Carcharhinidae > Sphyrna > Sphyrna mokarran. The sequence goes on along the minus strand of JAGIQG010000004.1, from coordinate 133,189,583 downwards.
CAAACCAGATAATTCAAAAGGATTGTAGAACTCCAGGATATTGCATTGGATCCAGATTAACAATAGATAAAAGGCCCATTACATGATTTCAGTAACATTAAAAGAACATCGTCACAGACTTTGATGCCAAAAAAAAAGAAAAACACAGCTGCTTATAACTGCAGAGAATATGCTTCAGATATTTTTCTTAAAGATGTGTTAGCATTATAGAGTGAAGAAACTCTTCCGCACCTCAGCCCTAAATGACCTGTGCCTTCTTAGAACCATAGAACCATAGAAAATTAGAGCTCAGAAACAGGCCTTTTGACCCTTCTTGCCGTGTATATCAAAAAGTTGTCTAACTCAGCTTTGAGTATGTTCAATGGCTCAACCTCCACTCCGATGTGTGGAAGAGAAATAGAACATAGAACATAGAACATGGAACATTACAGCGCAGAACAGGCCCTTCGGCCTTCGATGTTGCGCTGACCAATTATGAAAAAAAGCAATGACCCTCCAAACTAAACCATTCCCTTCTCTTCCATAAACTTATCAACTAACCTCTTAAACGCAACCAAACTTGGCGCATCTACAACTGCCGCAGGCAGGGCATTCCACTCCCTAACTACCCTCTGGGTAAAGAACCTACCTCTGATATCCGTCCTAAAACCACCACCCCTTAATTTAAAGCTGTGTCCCCTCGTGCTAGCTTTCTCCATCCTAGGAAAAAGGCTATCACTGGCAGATGGAATTTAACCCTTGTCTGTGCTGAACCATTTTTTGCCTAGTCCCACTGACCTGCACTTGGACCATATCCCTCCACACCCCTCTCATCCATGAATCTGTCCAAGTTTTTCTTAAGTGTTATCTGGCAGCTCATTCCACACTCCCACCACTCTCTGCATGAAGAAGCCCCCCCAATATTCTCTTTAAATTTTTCTCCTTTCACCCTTAATCTATGTCCTCTGTTTTTTCTCTCCTCTAGCCTCAGTCGAGAAAGCCTGCTTGCATTCACTCTATACTCATCAAAATTTTATACACTTCAATTAAATCACCCCTCATTCTTCTGCTCTCCAGGGAATAAAGTCCTAACCTATTCAATCTCTCTCTGTAACTCAGCTTCTCAAGTCCCAGCAACATCCTATATAAGATGATCAAGGCATTGGATAGGGTGGATAGTGAGAGCCTTTTTCCTCGGATGGTGATGACCAACACGAGGGGACATAACTTTAAATTAAGAGGTGGTAGTTATAGGACGGATGTCAGAGGCAGGTTCTTTACACAGAGGGTGGTGAGGGCGTGGAATGCCCTGCCTGCAGCAGTTGTGGACTCGTCTACTTTGGGGGCATTCAAATGGTCGGTGGATAGGCATATGGATGATATTGGAATAGTTTAGGTTAGAGGGTCCACTGGCCAGCGCAACGTCGAGGGCCGAAGGGCCTGTACTGCGCTGTAATGTTCTATGTTCTATGTTCTATCCTTGTGAACTTTCTCTGCATTCTTTCAACCTTATTTACATCCTTCCTGTAACTAGGTGACCAAAACTATGCAAAATACTTTACATTCGGCCTCACCAATGTCTTATATAATCTTACCATAACACTCCAACTTTTATACTTGATACTCTGATTTATGAAGGACAAGGTTCCAAAAGGACTCTTTATGACCCTATCCACCTGTGACATCACTTTTAGGGAATTCTGAGATTGTGTGGTTCTAGGTTCACCAGCCAGTGGAAACATCCAATCTACACTTATCCATACTTACACTGTGTAAAAATGATGCATGTTTCAATGAGATCACCTCTCATTCTTCTAAAGTCTAGAGAATACAGGCCCAGTCTGATAAATCACTCTTCATAAGACAATCCCACCAGGGACGTGTCTGGTGAATCTCCATCGTAATCTCTCTATCGCATCGTTCTCACAATTCACATTCCACCTTGGTTTGTGCCATCTGCAAATATGGAAATGTTACATTTGGTTCCCACATCAAAATGATTTATGTAGATTATAAACAGTGGTGGCCCAAATGATGACTCTTGCAGAGCCCCACTCACTGCATGCCATTTTTATGGGTTTGCACGGAGGTTCCAAGAAGTTGATGCTGTAGCTGTATACTAAATCATCATTGTCAGAGTGTAAGTCTCAGAAAGTAAATTATCCTGGGCACCGATAGCTGGTACATCTACAACTGCTGCTGAGGCCCATAAAACAAGCAAACTATGCTAATAACTGTGCATCATCGCTTCACTTTAAATCTTTGGAAAATATTAAAACAATCATTCCCAGTACACTTCAGAAATACAAAATGCTGACAAACTGGCAATTGAACTCTGGGCAGTCAGCCAGCCAACTCTCTCCCCATATTTAGACAAAAAACAGTTTGGCTGACTCCTCAGAGTGGGTTTCCAATCCTTACTCAAATTAGGGGGATTGTCACGGTGCAAACAATATAATAATAAATGGTATTAGAACATTGAACGCTCATAGACTCAGACTGTCAAAACACTGGATGAAATAATGGAACAACACAAATCTTGCTAGTTCAGTTCCTGTATTGTATCAGGTCACTTCACCAAATGGCAGAATTGTTACAGTGAAGAGGAAGGCCAGTCAGTCTCTCTTGTCTGCACCAGCTCCCTGTCTGAGCATTAAGATTTAGTGCCATTTAAATGTTAAGAAAATGTGATTTTAATTGTGATGCTGTCTACCTTTGGCAGTAGTATGATCAATGGAATGTTTTAAACGTTCTGTCATAATTTTTCAATTATCTGTTTCATCTGTTATTTTACACTGTTTTATTGTCTTTATTTAGGTCCCTTTAAAGCACGTTTTTCCAGCTAAGAGTTTAAGATTAAAGTCTATTTATTAGTGCTGCATCTAAACTTACATTAACATGTAACTGATAAGTATATGGAAGAGAAGGGAATGGTTTAGTTTGGAGGGGCATTGCTTTTTATTTTGGTCGGCACAACATCGAAGGCCGAAGGGCCTGTTCTGTGCTGTAATGTTCTATGTACTAGCCTTCATTAATCGAGGGACTGAGTTTAGTAGTCAGGAGATAATGCTGCAACTTTATAAGACCCTTGTCAGACCTCATTTGGAGTACTGTGCTCAGTTCTGGTCACCTCATTACAAGAAAGATGTGGAAGTTATTGAGAGGGTGCAGAGGAGATTTACAAGGATGTTGCCTGGATTGGGAGGCATGCCTTATGAGGATAGGTTGAAGGAGCTTGGTCTTTTCTTCCTGGAGAGATGAAGGATGAGAGGCGACCTGATAGAGGTTTATAAGATGTTGAGAGGATTAGATAGAGTGGATTCTCGGAGGCTATTTCCCAGGACTGAGGGTTATAGATAGGCCTGCTAGGTAGGGGATATGATCAGTGCAACTTGTGGGCTGAAGGGCTTGTTTGTGCTGTAATGTTCTATGTTCTATGTTCTAACACTGCAATGAAGTGACAGTGGAAATCCTCTAGTCACCACAGTCCTGTGCCTGTTTGGATACAGGGAGGAAGAATTTAGCATGGCCAATGAACCAAAGCAGAACATCTTTGGACTGTGGGAAGAAACCGGAACACCTGGAGAAAACCAACAAGGAGAAGGGAAGAATGTGCAAACTCTGCATAGACAGTGACCCAAGCCAGGAATTGAGCCCAGGTCCTTGATGCTGTGAAGCAGCAGTGCTAACCAGTGTGCCATTGTAGAAAAATTCTCTCTTTGTTTCTGTCAATACCACCCTGATTCAGTTGTTGGCAGACCCTTAAGAGTGGCCTACCAACAACTGTTGCCTTCTCTGTGAGTCAGCTGGATTTAATTTGAGTGCTTCTCCCTCACATTGTGGTGTCAACTGGAGGCTGAAAACCAAATGTTTGCTCCCAGAACCACAGATGGGGGAACAAAACCCAGCTTTGCAAACCCAACCTGGGAGAAAGTGCCCTGGAAGGTCAAATTTTGATTTGGGGTGGTGGATTTGTGGCTAAAATGAGAGTTTGGCAGTCCACCCTGGAATGAAAATGGAGGTTGCCAGGTGTTGCTTAGGAGGTCTACCTCAGTGCATTGTGTTGAAGTATTTAAAAAAACAATAAAACATAGAACAGCCCTCCAGCCCTCACACTCCCTCATCCCCCACACACTCCCCATGGCCCATCCTTGCCCCTTCATGATACAGCCACTCTCCATGATCCCTCAGAACCACAATGCCCCAGTATCTACCTCCATATCTCTTTACAACCCCAATACAACTCTTGCTAACCCATATTCTAACCATTACCCTTTGTCCTTACACTCTCTACCATATTAGATGCGGCACTAGTAAATAAACTTTAAACTTAAACTCTTAGCTGGAAAAACGTGCTTAAGAGGGACCTAAATAAAGACCATATGCAGATCTGAGAACACACTGAGATGAAATAAAATATTGTGAGGTGTTTATTGCACACTCTATTAAAAAAAAACATATCATACATAAAACCCAAAGAGCACATTTACAATCCTTCAACTGCATAATATGTTATGGAAACAATCATTTCATTCAAGTGCTTAATCCTGCACAGAAATAAACACTGGAATTCATAGTCTCCCATCAAAAAATCTATCACCACTTTTAGCTGTCAATCAAACTGAAATGGCTGGCATCCCGCCATGATAATGGAAGGTTGTGAAATCAGTTATGTAGTGCTTTCCAATAATGCTTTAGTGACTGGAGGCCAGTGAGCAGTGGCGTGCAACAGAGATGTATATTATTTGGTATTTTGGGGGATAAGATCAGTAAATTTACCAATGACACAGATTGGCCAAGTGGTTAACAGTGAGACTGAGTGTCTTGGGTTATAGGAAGATATAGGTGAGATGGTCAAGTGGGCACGTAAGTAGGACATGGCATTAACTCTGAAACGTACGAAGTGAGGCAGATTTTTTTACACAGTGGGTGATGAGTGCCTGGTACTCGTTGCCGGGGGAGGTAATGGAAGCGGATACGGTAATGACTTTTAAGGGGCATCTTGACAAGTACGTGAATAGAACATAGAACATAGAACATTACAGCGCAGAACAGGCCCTTCGGCCTTCGATGTTGCACCGACCAATTAGGAAAAAGCAATGACCCTCTAACCTAAACCATTCCTTTTTCGTCCATAAACTTATCTACTAACCTCTTAAACACCACCAAACTTGGCGCATCTACAACTGACGCAGGCAGGGCATTCCATACCCTTACCACCCTCTGGGTAAAGAACCTACCTCTGACATCCATCCTATAACTACCACCCTTTAATTTAAAGCTATGTCCCCTCGTGCTAGCTTTCTCCATCCTAGGAAAAAGGCTATCACTGTCCACCCTATCTAAACCTCTAATCATCTTTCAATAAGATCTGCTCTTAGCCGCCTTCTTTCTAACGAAAACAAATAAGATGGGAAAAGAAGGATAAGGTTCCCTGGAAGGGTAAGGGGTTTTAGATAAGTTGGGCAGCACATTTGGTGCATGTTTGGAGGGTCAAAGGGCTGTTTGTGTGCTGTAAACGTCTTTATTCTTTGTGATATACTTTGGAAGGAGTAGTTTGACAAAGAAGTGTACCATGAAATAGCGATAGTTATAGGACGGATATCAGAGGTAGGTTCTTTACCCAAAGGGTGGTTCGGAAGTGGAATGCCCTGCCTGCAGCAGTTGTAGATGCGCCAAGTTTGGTGGCGTTTAAGAGGTTAGTTGATAAGTATATGGAAGAGAAGGGAATGGTTTAGTTTGGAGGGGCATTGCTTTTTATATTGGTCGGCGCAACATCGAAGGCCGAAGAGCCTGGTCTGTGCTGTAATGTTCTATGTTCTATGTTCTATGAAAGGTTTTGTCACTCGGAAGTTCCGAAGAACAAATGGACCTTGGTGTGTTTATCCATAGTTCTCTGAAGGCAGAAAGGCAGGTTAATTGGGTGGTGAAAAAGGTACATGGGACACTAACCTTTATCAATCGGGGTATAGATTACAAAAGCAGAGAGTTGGAGTTGTATAGAACTTTGGTGAGGCCACAGCCGGAGTACTGTGTGCAGTTCTGGTCGTCACGTTCCAGGAATGATGTGATTGCACTGGAAGGGATGCAGAGGAAATTTACCAGGATACTGCCTGGAATGGAATAATTAAGTTATAATGAGAAACTGGATAGGCTTGGGTTGTTTTCTCTGGAGAAGACTGAGGGGTGACCTGATTGAGGCATTCAAGATTATGAGGGGCATGGACAGGGTGGATAGGGAGCTCCCTTAGTTGAAGGGGCAGTTACAAGGGGACACAAGTTAAAAGTGAGGGGTGGGGATTTTAGGTGGATTTGAGGAAAAACTTTTTTTAACCAGAGATGATGATGGTCTGGAATGCACTGTCCAGGAGGGCGGTGGAGGCTGGATGCCTCACGTCCTTTAAAAAGTACCTGGAAGAGCACTTGGCAAGCCATAACATTTAGGGCAATGGGCCAAGTGCTGGCAAGTGGGGTTAGGTGGGCAGGTCAGGGCCTTCCATGCAGACTCAATGGACCGGAAGTCCTCGTCTGCACTGTAGTATCCTGTGATTCTGATGATCCCCAGGTTTATATCAACAGAGTGAAATAGCAAACTATGATGTTTTTGACATTCTATCCATTTTTTTCCAAAGACTGAAAAAGTGGGAGTTTAAAATTACTTGACAGTTTGACAGCTGCTTATGACCATTGATGTTGACAACTTCTTTAGATACTTCTGATAGGATGTTGTTGATGGTTCCTTTTGACAGCTCTCTTGACAGTTCCAGGGTGCTTCTGTACTATTGATTTACATTTATGTCCACTTTTGGCAATACCAAATGGCTCCGTAGCTTTTCTGAAGGAGACCATGTCTCCCCAAGGTATGCTTAGACCATATCCTTAGGAATACCCTACTCTCCAAAAGGATACCGCCAAAGGAACTTGCAAAGTTTAAACTTGTTGCTACTGGGTCTAATCAGTATGCAGAATGTTTCCAGCTCTGGCTAATGAAAATCATGATGTGGAAATGCTGGTGTTGGATTGGGATAAACACAGTAAGATGTCTCACAACACCAGGTTAAAGTCCAACCTGTTTATTTGATAGTAAACCCATAAGCTTTCGGGGTTTGCCCCTTTGTCAGACATCAAACGTGACTGGAAGTAGCTGTTGTTTTATATGGGCAACTGCCTCTGTGAATTACACCTCTGTGTATTTCAACTTGTCCCAACTTCATATCCCTCCCTCTCCGCCCACACCCACACACCGCCGCCCCGCCTTCCCTTTTTCAGTCACAACTTACTAAAAGCTTGTATTAGTAGATCAGTGTCAATTTTTCAACCCACAAATGTATATTTTACTAATTGGTAATTTGAAACAGAACAGGTGACATGGCTGAGTTACAGAGTAATGTAGGAGTTTATGACATGCCCATGCTTTGCATCGAATGCCAATGACATTTGAAAAATGGGAGCTGCCCACGGCCATGTCTGTGGTTCATGTTTATACTCAAAAGATAAGTTGTCCTGGTTTTTGTACGAATTGTTTGAAGCTTCAATGGCTGACTTATACTTCAAGGTATAAGTCTAAGATGTGAGTTATCACTCCTCGGATCAACTCCATAGAAATCATAGAATCCCTACAATGCAGAAAGAGCCCATTCAGCCCATTGAGCCTGCACCAACTCTCCAAAAGAGCATCTTACCCATGCCCACTCCACTTCCACTCTATCCCTATAACCCCACAGTGGAGTGGGCATGGGTAAGATGCTCTTTTCGAGAGTTGGTGAAATGGCCAATCTACCTAACCTGCAGACCTTTGGACACTAAGGGGCAATTTAGCATGGCCAATCCACCTAACCCACACATCAGAGCAGCCGGAGGAAACCCATGCAGACACAGAGAGAACATGTAAACATCATGCAGACAGGCACCATGCCAACTTGAAAGTGCGGAGCTGTTTGAAGCCAATACTGAAATATGAGGTGGTAATTCCATTCTCACTCACTACAGAACCAACTGGGAATGATTAACACTATGCTAAGGAGAGCTTCATTATAAAATGGACTCCAAGCAGGGTACTTTTGCCCTTGGATGAAACAAAGCAGGGATGGCCTACAGCTCTGTATTTGGCTTTATTTTGATCCATCATTTCAGGAGTGTAAATCCCAATTTTCTGACAATTTTATAAGTCCTCCAAAATTTCTTAAGATGAGTGCGTGATGAATCTCCATGCTGTTATCTGCGACCTGTGTATGCCACCGGGTTCCCATGGAAACAACCGCAATTACTTTGACACTGCATGTAGATGTCATGACACCACATTGCTTGTTAATGTTTATCTTCCTGTTTGCCACCAAAAAATAAATATGATAGGAGTTTTAAAACCAGTGAGTGAGAAACAAGGTAATCAGTCTGAACCTACTGCCCATTATCGTTTGATTATGAGCTCTTGATTCTCTCCTGAAAAGGCAGAGTGAATATTCAGAACTGAATAATGTCCAAGTTTAACAAAAAGACAGATACATCATGATGTAATGGCTTTCCTGAGTCTGGACACCATAACTAATCGGCTAATATTTTACTAAAATTTATTTTAACAGAGGAAATAGATCTGGAATCATTAGTGATAAGAAATGTAAATTGATATCCACTCTGACAGTCTGAATATGATCAAATAGATGAGAAAGATCATCTGCAAGAGTCAGTTCAACAAAAATTGTCTAGAAGCCAGCATCAATCAATGTAAATTATAAACGTTGGATGCTCCAAATGTTGCAGTTAATAAATGTCCCCAATTTCATGTATCATTCATGCTTCACCTACATCGTAGGTGATGTTCTTCAAAAGTAATGCTTTGGTTGTAAATAATCTGGGACATGTTGAGGATTTTAAAGGCACTAAATACATACAAGTTCCTTCTCTGTGTGTGTGCTGAACACATGCTGAAACCACATCCTGACTTTTACCTTTGGTGTTCTGTCACTTCTTCCGTCTGTAAGTTCACACAGGAAATGATCCCTTAAACAAGAAGCTCTTCACTTTCCTTATGATGTGGAAAAACTTAATTTCCCTAACTATCTGAAAAAGTAAGTTATTTTCCCAATACCGTGTAAAAATATTTGCTATAAATATGGTTCCCTCTTGAATATTCTGACGACATTGAATGGGATCACAATGTTAGTTTGCAAAATGATATTAAAATGAATGGAATATGTGTAATAAGTACCAGGAAATAAATATACAGAAAATAAACTGAAACAGTGGTTAGCACTGCTACCTCACAGCCCAATAGACCTGACCTCCCAGCAGAGAGCCTGTATTTGAAGGAAACAAATGCCCACTAACATAGGCTTAATTTTCCAATTTACGCTCTTTCATAAAAGCATCGGATAATGTGCCTTATTCATTTATTTCAACAATGCAGAAGGAGGCAATTTGGCCCATCGAGTCCGTACCGACCCCAGCCCCACTCAGGCCTTATCCCCATAATCCCATTTATTTACTCTGCTATTCTTCCTGAAAGTGAAGCAATTTATTATGGCCAATAAACCTCACCTGCACATCTTTGGACTGTGGAAGGAAACTGGAGCGCCTGGTGGAAAGTCACGCAGTCACAGGAGAATGTGCAAACACCACACTAACAGTCACCTGAGGCCAGAATTTATCCCACCTAGGTCTCTGATGGTGTGAGGCAATAATGCCAACCACTGTGCTACTGAGCCACCCTTCATTACACATTCTATTTACACATTCATAAGAACATAAAAACTAGGAGCAGGAGTAGGTCAACTGGCCTCTCAAGCCTATTGTGCCATTCAATAAGATGGTTGACCTTTTCATGAACTCAGCTCCAAATACCCGCCCACTCACCATAACCCTTAATTCCTTTACTGTTCAAAGATTTATCTATCCTTGCCTTAAAAACATTCAATGAGGTAGCCTCAACTGCTTCACTGGGCAGGGAATTTCACAGATTCACAACTCTTTGTGTGAAGAAGTTCCTCCTCAACTCAGTTTTAAAACTGCTCCCCCTTATATTGAGGCCATGCCCCCTAATTCTAGTTTCACCCACCAGTGGAAACAACTTCCCTGCTTCTATCTTATCGATTCCCTTCATAATCTTATATGTTTCTATAAGATCTCTCCTCATTCTTTTGAATTCCAATGAGTATAGCCCCAGTCTACTCAGTCTCTCCTCATAAGCCAACCCTCTCAACTCCAGAATCGACTTAGTGAAACTCCTCCGTACTCCCTTCAGTGCCAATATATCCTTTCTCAAGTAAGGAGACCAAAACTGTACACAGTACTCCAGGTGTGGCCTCACCAGCACCTTATACAGCTGCAACATAATCTCGCTGTTTTTAAACTCCCTCTCGCAATGAAGGACAAAATTCCATTTGTTTTCTTAATTACCTGCTGCATCTGCAGACCAATCCCTTGAGATTCCTACACAAGGACATCCAGGTCCCCCTGCACAGCAGCATGCTGCAATTTTTTATATTTAAATAATAATCCATTTTGCTGTTATTCCTACCAAAATGGATAACCTCACATTTACCAACATTGTACTCCATCTGCTAGATGCTTGCCCACTCACTTAGATTACCTATATCCCTTTGCAAACTTTCAGCGTTCTCTGCACACTTTTCTTTTCCACCCATCTTATTGTCATCTGCAAATTTTGACACACTACACTTGGTCCGCAACTCCAAATCATCTCTGTAAATTGTAAACAATTGCAGTCCCAACACTGATCCCTGAGGCACACCACTAGTCAGTGATCGCCAACCAGAAAATAAAACACCCATTTACCGCCACTCTTTGCTTTCTGTTAGTTAACCAATCTTCTATCCATGCTAATACATTACCCATAATACTATGCATCTTTATCTTATGTAGCAGCCTTTGGTGCAGCACCTTGTCAAATGCTTTCTGGAAATCTTGATATACCACATCCACAGGTTCCCCATTGTCCCCTGCACATGTAATGTTCTCAAAGAATTCTACCAAATTAGTCAAATATAACCTGTCCTTCATGGACCCATGCTGTGTCTTATTAGTGGGACAATTTCTATCCAGATGTCTCGTTATTTCTTCCTTGATGATAGATTCAAGCATTTTTCCTATTACAGAAGTTAAGCTAACCAGCCTATAGTTACCTATCTTTTGCCTACCTGCTTTTTTAAACAGTGGCATCATATTTGCTGTTTTCTAAACTGCAGGAACTACCCCAGAATCCAGCAAATTTTGGTAAATTACCCTTGTGCATTTGTTATTTCTCCCACCATCTCTTTTAGTATCCTGGGATGCATTCCATCAGGACCAGGAGACTTGTCTACCTTTAGCTCCATTAACTTGCCCAACACTCCCTCTTTTGTGATTATAATAGTTCCTAGGTTCTCAGTTGCCATAGTCTTCCTGTCATCAATTTCTGGCATGTTATTTGTGTTTTCCACTGTGAAAACCGACATAAAAAACCTACTCAATGCCTCAGCCATTTCCTCATTTCCAGTTATTACATCCCCCTTGCTGACCTCTAAAGGACTAATGTTTACTTTCATCACTCTTTTTCACTTTATATATTTGTAGAAACTTTTGCTATCTGTTTTTATATTCTGAGCTAGTTTACTCTCATAATCCATCTTACCTTGCTTTACAGCTTTTTCCGCTGCTTTCTGCTGACCTTTAAAGATTTCCCAATCATTGTTAGTTCCAACCAATTAGTTCCAACTAATCATTGCCACCTTGTATCCATTTTCTTTCAATTTGATACTCTTCTCTATTTCCTCAGATATCTATGGTGATTATCTTTTTTCCTACAGTCCTTCTTTATCACAGATATACTGTCGCTGAGCACTATGAAATATTTCTTTGGAAGTCCTCCTCTATTCCTCTATTATCCCACTACAAAGTTTTTGCTTTCAGTCTACCTTGGCCAACACCTCTCTCATTCTTTTATAGGCTCCTTTATTTAAGCGGAAGGCGCTGGTATTAGATCTTATCTTCTCCTGCTCCATCTATATTTTATCTTCTCCTGCTCCATCTATATTTTATCTTCTCCTGCTCCATCTATATTTTATCTTCTCCTGCTCCATCTATATTTTAAATTCAACCACACTGTGATCACTTCTTCCAAGAGGATTCCTAACTGCAAGATCATTAATTATTCCCACTTCTAGGGGAGACAATGGCCTAGTGATATTATTGCCATATGTTAATCCAGGAACTCAGCTAATGTTCTGGGCATCCAGGTTCTACCCCACCACAGCAGATGGTGGAATTTGAATTCAACAAAATAATATCTGGGATTAAGAATCTACTGATGACCATGAAACCATAATCAATTGTCGGGAAAACTCTATCTGTTTCATTAATGACCTTTAGGAAAGGTTATCTCCTGACCTTACCTTGTCTGACTGACTTGTGACCTCCAGAGCCACAGCAAGGTATAAAGTTAGTTTCTCACTGGTATGGAATTTTGCAGCTATCCAGCGAAATTCACACTTCATACTCTCGACAGACCTGACCAAGCTTTCTGAGTTTTAAATCAGTCTTTGTTCAAACTACAGCAAGGAGGCTTCCCTTCCACGAGTGTTGTACAAATTTACCGAGTGATACATGGCATGCACAATTACACTTTTGCTTATCTTACAAATAATTCATATGTACCAATCACAAGTATACATTTGCCTGAAGTTATTGTTATCCAATTGCGATTAGTAGTTATGTCAGGTGAATATAGTTAATTTGTTACAGTCTCTATATTCTTGTTTAATTATTGATGAGGTACACCTACATGGCTACACATAATCCAAACATCCACAGCTGCTATTATAGCTACCACCTTGTGGCTATCAGAGTTCTCACCCTCTTATCCCTTGGTCAGCTTGTTTGTGCTGCCCATCTGCAAATGTTAGAATTGCACTGAAACATTTTCACAGCAGCTTTCCAGGAAGTGTGCTGTGTTTATTTCATAGAGATTCTACTGCATTCAATGATTTCAACCTCTTCACCCACTGATATCAGGGAACGGAGAAAAATAATGAACTGATGATCCTGTGCCCCTCGATTCAATGCTGCCTGTGACAGACAGGCAGGCAGAGCATATCTGAAGTATGATCTTTATACATTGACCTAATCACATCTCATAGAATCCAACAGTGCAAAAGCAGGCCATTTGGCCCATTGAGTCTGTACTGACCACAATCCCATCCAGGCCCTACTCCATAATCCCAGGCATTTACTCTAACTAGTCTCCTTGACACTAAGGGGCAATTTAGCATGGCCAAACTACCTAACCCGCACATGTTTAGGCCGTGGGAGGAAACCAAAGCACCCAGAGAAAACCCACACAGACACAGGGAGAATGTGCAAACTCCACACAGACAGTGACCCGAGGCCAGGAAATGTACCCGGGTCCTTGGTGCACTGAGGCAACAGTGCTAACCACTGTGCCACCATGCCGCCCTCTATTTCTACATTGAGGTTTTGCATGCCATTATCCCTAATGGACCTCTACTTTATGGTCTTGCGCTTAGAAATAAGGGTTAGAAATGCAGTCAATGCTGCTGATCTCTTCAGCCTGCACCATTGGTACTGCTCCTTGACTCTCTGACCCCTCATAAATGGCAAGCAAAGCACACAGCAGCTGCTGACATGATTTGATAGTCTTCTGGAGAACTTCAGGGAAAACAAAGTTTGAGAACTGGGAATGTTTCTACTGCACCACATTATTATGCCTGCATTTTCTCCATGCTAACAGACAGAAGCTTCAATCTTACCATGGCAGAAACCCCAGTAAGATACTGAAAAATCTCTATCTTCCTGCCTTCCTTTTTGCACTTGGCAGTTTTTAGGCGAATTGGACAGGAGACCATGCAGCTATTACACTTGCATCTTGAGTCAAAGAAAGTTTTATGGAAATGGATATCGTCAGGGATAAACAAAATATACTTCCCAAGAGAGTTTAAGTGCTTTGTTTGAATTTCATTTTCCATTAGCCTAAAGTGCAAATCTCTTAAAGCTATTGCTTGATGTTTATTACAGCTGGCATTACTTCCCCCTCACGATAAATAAATCCAATTACATTGTAAAAAAGAACAGAAATTCCACTTCACGGCTTATCATTGTCTGTTCATTTCTCAGAGAGTTTATCTGATAATTGATGCCGAACTCAAACTAATTGCTGGGCCAGGGGAGATTGGCATCAGATACGAAACCATCACTGTTAGACATTTTGACCGGAATTCTCCGGCCTTGTCTGTGGCTGGGATTCTCCGGTGCCACTGCTGTGAACGGAGATTTGGTTGAGCGCCAAATTCTCCATTCTCGCTGGTAGCAGTGCGGAGCGAATAACATCAGAGAATTCTAGTCTTTATTTATCCTTTACTTGAACAGATGTTTTAAAATGTTTTCCACCTTCCAGAATACTATAGAAATTCACCCAGTGTGAATAAAGTCACTTTATCCTTTGGTACAATGAGGAGTCTTATTGCCATGTCCCTGAGCCTAATGAAAATAGATATTGGACAGTAAAAGTACTCTGAGAACTGCTTCCAAGAAAGATTACTGGTGTTGAACCTGGACAGTTTTGTGAACCTTAAAATATGTAACAAATCTAAAGATGGAGGGCAAATTCTTGATCTTGCCCACGGCTGGGATTCTCCAGTCTTGTTGCAGGGGTGGCACAGTGGTTAGCATCATAGCACCAGGGACCTGAGTTCGATTCCTGGCTTGAATAACTATCTGAGTGGAGTTTACACATTCTCCCCATGTTTGCATGGGTTTCCTCTGGGTGCTCCGGTTTCTTCATTATCCAAAGATGTGCAGATTAGTTACATTGTCCATGCTGAATTGCTCCAGGATGCATAGCTTAGAAGGATCAGTGGAGTAAATGTGAGGTTACAGGGTTATGGCCTGAGTGGGATTGTAGATGGGCCTTACGGCCTCTTTCTGCAGCGTAGAGATTTTATGAATAAAGGCCATGATTCACCTATTTTGAATAAACCATAGTGTTTGTCGTTGGCAGCAGCCGTGAGATCGGAGCATTTATCTGCTTTGAGGTTGCCTGCAGCTACCTTGGCTCACTGCTCTAGGCAAGGTCAAATCAGCTAAGTGATCCCAGATCTTCCTTTGTATAAACATTGTGGTTAGTAACAATAGGGGAGTAATTCAGATGCATTCAATTGTGAAGGGAAAGCTAAAGGTGCATGCTGTGCAAAAACTATCAGACTGTCAATTAAAGGCTGGAAAGGCTGTAATATGAAATTAGAACATAGAAAAACTACAGCACAAACAGGCCCTTCGGTCCACAAGTTCCGCCAATCATATCTCTACTTACCAGGCTTACCTATAACCCTCGATCCTATAACCCTCAATCCTATAACCCTCAATCCTATAACAAAGAACAAAGAACAAAGAGCAACACAGCACGGGAAACAGGCCCTTCGGCCTAACGAGCCCGTGCCGCTGTCCTAACGTCTTAATGACATATCCATGACTTTAGGCTATGCCTATTGTTGAAGATTCCCATATAGGGACCAATATAGGGACAATTTGTTACCCAATAAGCCTAACAGCACATTTTTGGGATGTGGGAGGAAACCGGAGCACCCGGAGGAAACCCACGCAACCACGGGGAGAACGCGCAAACTCCCGCAGACACAGGCCCAAATCCATGTGTCAGCACAGCAACAGCGATAGTCTCTGAGCTGTCATGTTGCCCATCAGATGGTCCAGTTTAAGCATACACTGACGACGTGAAGCACTAGGCAACTCCTGAAGCAACCTCCAAGAGCAGCTCTCGCACGACATGCCGCATGCATGCCCCTTGTTGGTCAACAAGGTGGACCGAATTGCCTGCGGAAACAAATAAGACTTAATTAAACATGCTAAAAAAAACTAAGACATTCCCGAGACGAAACTAAAAGATAGTCTACTACTATTTGGTCCTCCTGATATTCAAACAGTCCTGCTATATCCCTCTATCTGCAGACCGCTCATGTGGCTGTCCAAGAGACCCTTAAACAACCCTAGCGTGCATGCTCCCACCACCTTACTCGGCAGTGCATTCCACACCCCCACTACCCTTTGTGTGAAAAACTGGCCTCTAATATTCGTCTTATACATAGCCCCCCTCACCCTGAGCCCGTGACCCCTCGTTCTATCCATTTCTAATGGTGGAAAAAGCTTACCACCATTTACTCTATCTATACCCCTCATAATCTTATATACCTCTAAAAGATCCCCTCTCAGCCGACGTCTTTCAAGGGAAAACAACCCCAGTGTTTTCAATCTTTCCTCGTAAGACAGCCCTTCCATACCAGGCAGCATCCTGGTAAATCTCCTCTGCACTCTCTCCAGGACCTCTACATCCTTCCTGTAGTATGGCGACCAGAACTGGACGCAGTACTCCAGATGAGGCCTAACCAACATTCTATACATCCGCAACATCAGACTCCTACTCTTGTATTCTATACCCCTTCCTATGAAGGCTAACATACCATACGCTTTTTTTACCACATTCTCCACCTGTACTGACACCTTCAGAGACTTCAGAGACACCACAGACACCTTCAGAGCCCAGGGCTCTCTGCATCTCTATACTCCGGATAGTTTTACCTTTTATCCTATAACTCCCCTCTACATTATTCCGGCCAAAATGCATCACTTCGCATTTATCCGGATTAAATTCCATTTGCCATCTATCTGCCCAATCTACCAGCCTATCTATGTCATGTTGTATTGCCAGGCACTGCTCCTCAGTACCCACCAATCCAATCATCTTAGTGTCATCAGCAAATTTGCTGATCACACCACCTACCCCCTCTTCCAAGTCATTTATATACACCACAAATAGAAGGGGTCCTAGTACAGAGCCCTGTGGCACACCACTAGTGACCCTCAATCCTATAAAGTCCCATGTACTCGTCCAGAAGTCTCTTAAAAGGCCCTATCGAATCTGCCTCCTCCACCACCAACAGCAGCCGATTCCACTCACCCACCACCCTCTGAGTGAAAAACTTACCCCTGACATCTCCTCTGTACCCACTCCCTAGCATCTTAAACATCTGTCCTCTTGTGGCAACCATAAATTGAATGAAAGGTTTTCAAAGGAAAATAAAAAACTTCAAGGGACTTCCAAGGATTTATGCTTTCTAGAAAGGCTCAGAGATGAGGTACAAATGCAGTGTTAAAAAATGGGTCAGAGTGAGCAACTGTGGAGAAGGTAATTCCCCCTCCAATCCCCCCTCCACCAAGTGAAAGTGACTTCTCCTGTCAGTCAGAGCACCTGAAAACCTTCTGACGGAGAGAAAGAGGAATCCCTTCCACTGAATGGATTTGCAAGGTATCCAGGAGGCATGGAGAATAAAATCACAATTTCCAGGACCCCCGGGGGATCCTCCCTCTGCAGTCTTGCAGCAGCAGAGAGGCACATGGGTACTGCACACAGCTTCTTTAACTCCCCTCGGGGCCACCAGGCCAGATCCACGATGCTGATGACCAATATCAAAGCCCACACGGTGGGGGTCCTGTTGGGGAGGCAAGTGACTGGTGGGAGGGCTTTGAATCAGGCTTCAAGCCTGCTAGTTACATTCAGATTGGCAGTTCTGCATAAACAATGAGTTCCTGCCTGATCTGGATGAGAAATTGACCAGGACAGGAGGGGCCAGGTGAATACCTAGAGGTTTGCTGCCTGTTGGGGATGCTGATTAGCCCTGATGCTCAATTCGTTGGTGCCAGTAAATCTAACAACCACCTTCCACCCCCTCCCCCCCACCCCCCGTCCCTGACCACCATGCACCCTCTCCCGTCCCCCGAACCCATCCCCATCACCGGAGTTTTGGCTGATTCCCTATTCTCACTGGCAGCATTGGCAATGCGAGCGAGATCGGAGAATCCTGGTCACTATCCTGCTTTTGCACAGGCAGCCCACTCAACTGGGTACTGGGCTCAAAATATTGTAAAGTTACACATTAGGGTTCACTCTCTTTCCTCCTTCCAAAGAGAACAGCCAGTGAAATAGAATAGGTAATAAACAGTAAAGTGAGCTTTGATGTACATGTTTCATAAGTTGCCAAAGTGATCAGATACGGGTCCTAAATATCTGATTCATTGTCTGGCAGGTTTTACCATATATCGAGAGCGACTCCATGAGGTTTAAGTAACTGAAGGCTTTATTGTCAATGGATAATAAATATTTACACTAATAGAGTCAGACAGAATAACTATGTGACTGTATACTCCGCCTCCCTAGCTCCAACTGAGGATAACCCCTCCTGACCTGGAATACTGGTCCTTACACATGATTGGCTCAGTTTTCCACCTTGACACCCCATAGGATCTGGCTCAATCACATGGCCCTCAGGGAATGCTCCTTTGAAGAGGCCACACAAACCACATCAAGATTCAACTCGGACAGTCCAGGACTACACGGGCCTGCTACATGTATGTGACTATCCATGCCAGTCCCACTGCATTTCGGTGGGTTTTCTCTGTGAAACTGTGCGTCAGAACTTCACTTATTAATGAAAGTCCAAAAGGAAAACAATAGATTTGTTTTTATAAATTAGCTGCTTTTTGCATTATGCTATTAGCTCAGTCGTCATTTTTCTCCATCATTATTTGGTTTTTATACGTTATCCTTAATTTCTCCACATTTGTTTTTTTGTCCTTGACCAAAGCTTTTTTTCATTTCTCTGTGTTACTGTTGGCTTTGAATTCTCATCTTCCAACTAACCAAGGGTGTGTATTCCATTATGGGTTTTAAGTGCTCTACATAATTATGACAAAAAATGGTCAAACAATGACTTGATTTTTAAAATTTTAATCCCTGTTTTCAAATCGTTCCACTTTATCCCCCCCCCCCCCCCATGTTATCTCCCCCAATCCCAGAAACCTCAGAAGTAACTGTGCATTCTCTGTTGTAATTTCTACATCATTGGTGGCTGTGCTTTCAGTTGTCTAGGCCCAAGCTTTGGAGTGACATCTTTGCCTCTCTATATGACATAAAACCTACCTCTTTGACTAGGTTTTTGAACATCTGGCCAAACAGGTGGAAATACAGCCTGGTGGGCCAGTGAAAGGATCTTTGGTAAAGACCGATTGGTATTAAATGCCACTCAGGGCTTCCCTAAGATCAAGGACCCAAAGGACAGAAATTCCACTCACAAAGCAGCTGTGCATTGCTGTCAGCACCACCTGGGGAGAAGTGGTAGATGCCAGAAGCTCATCTACCAGAGTCCCAGCACCAGTGAGAGACCCAGGCCACAGGTTCGTGAGTGCAGGACTGGGGGGGGGGCAGCAGATCCTCCTCTTCCCAATGCCTGGTCCCTTGATTAGGTCCTGAGTCTTTGACAACAAGGGCTGCATGTGCAAACAGGCCAAGATTTACTTTGCAGGCTCACCCTATGGCAACAATCTCACCTACTGTTCGAATAGCAGCCCTGGGCATTAATTGTCCACTTAAGGGTTGGGGTGGTGTTGGAAAGATGTCAATAAATTTCCCTGTCCCAATTTTAATCGGGACAGAATAGGGAAGGTGGTGAAGACTCATCTGGCAGCCTCCCAGCTAATTACCTGACCTGCATCTTAAAACTTGCCCTGGGGAAGGGCATTAAGTTCCATTCAGTATCCCCTTCAATGTCTTAGTGTCATACTTTATTTTATAATGATCCTCTGAAGTACTTTGGGATGATTCATTAAAGGAGCTATATAAATACAACTTGTTACCCGGGATGGTTAATTCCAGTGGCAGTGAAATTAATACAGCGTTAATTTTCATGCTACTGGATCAATTTAAAGAAATCTGCATTCTCAGATAGGCTGTCATGCACACATGTGTCAAGGAAGTGACAGCCATTCTACATTTCGAAGGAACAAGAGCTTAATATTTTATGAATAGAAAGAAGACATCAGCTGGATAAACTGACAGCTTTCACTGAGTGACAATGTTTCCACAAGTTCAAAGTGTTTTACATGGAACATATATACACACTGTATGTTATACACCAGATACATCGATGACATTTTCGTCTTTGGACTCATGGTGAACAATCATGGAAACAACTATATGACGATATCAACAAGTTCCATCCCACCATCAGACTCACCATGGACTATTCTCTGGAATTGGCTGCATTGTTAAACACATGCATCTCCATCAAGGATGGTCACCTCAGCACCTCACTGTACCGCAATCCCATGGATAACCTCATGATGCTTCATTTCATTTACTGTGTAAATACAGTAAGAAGTCTCACAACGCCAGGATTTAAATTGGAGTGCTGGTGACAGTCTCCAGCCACTCAAATTCCAGAATACTGTGAGGAAATTCTAGAACTCCCACTCACCTGATGAAGGGGCAGCCAGGGCTCCGAAAGCCAGGGCTTGTTACCAAATAAATCTGTTGGACTTTAACCTGGTGTTGTGAGACTTCTTACCATGTTAAAGAAGTCATCCCTTATGGACAAGCCCTCCGTATACACAGGATCTGCTCAGATGAGGCGGATTGCAACAGACACCTAAAGACACTGGAAGATGCCCTTGTAAGAACAAGATTAGCGCGCGACTCATCAATTGACAGTTCCAATGCGCCGCAGTGAAAAACCGCACCGATCTCCTCAGAAAACAAACACAGGACACAATGGATAGGATACCCTTCATCATCCAGTAATTCCCCAGAGCGGAGAAGCAACAAAATCTTCCTTGGAGCCTTCATCGTGTCATCGACGAAGCCAAACATCTCACCAAGGCCATCCCCACACCCCCACTTCTTGCCTTCAAACAACCACACAACCTCAAACATAGAACATAGAACATAGAACATTACAGCACAGAACAGGCCCTTCGGCCTTCAATGTTGCGCCGACCAATATAAAAAGCAATCCCCTCCAAACTAAACCATTCCCTTCTCTTCCATATACTTATCAACTAAACTCTTAAACGCCACCAAACTTGGCGCATCTACAACTGCTGCAGGCAGGGCATTCCACTCCCGAACCACCCTTTGGGTAAAGAACCTACCTCTGATATCCGTCCTATAACTATCACCCCTTAATTTAAAGCTGTGTCCCCTCGTGCTAGCTTTCTCCATCCTAGGAAAAAGGCTATCACTGTCCACCCTATCTAAACCTCTAATCATCTTATATGTTTCGATTAGGTCCCCTCTTAGCCGCCTCCTTTCTAACGAAAACAACCTCAAATCCCTCAGCCTCTCTTCATAAGACCTGCCCTCCATACCAGGCAACATCCTGGTAAACCTCCTCTGTACCCTCTCCAATGCCTCCACATCTTTCTTATAATGTGGGGACCAGAACTGCACACAATACTCCAAGTGCGGCCGCACTAGAGTTTTGTACAGTTGCAACATGACGTTGCGGCTCCGAAATTCAATCCCCCTACCAATAAAAGCTAAGACTCCATATGCCTTCTTAACAACCTTCTCGACTTGACTGCCTACTTTCAGGGATCTATGCACATACACACCAAGATCCCTCTGTTCATCTAGACTACTAAGAATCCTACCATTAGCCCTATACTCTACACATTTATTATTTCTGCCATAGTGCATTACCTCACACTTTTCCACATTAAACTCCATTTGCCACCTCTCGGCCCAGCTCTGCAACTTGTCCAAGTCCCTCTGCAAACTATAACACCCCTCTTCACTATCTACCACTCCACCGACTTTAGTGTCATCTGCAAATTTACTAATCCATCCTTCAATACCCTCATCCAGATCATTTATAAAAATTACAAACAGCAGGGGCCCCAAAACAGACCCCTGAGGTACACCACTTGTCACCGAACTCCACGATGAATATCTCCCATCAACCACCACCCTCTGTCTTCTATCTGCTAGCCAATTCCTAACCCAATTAGCAGACCACTATCTGTAGCAAACTACCCAGCCTTCAGGAGAACAGTGACCACGACACCACACAACCCTGCCACAGCAACCTCTGCAAGACATGCCGGATCATCAACACAGGTGCCATCATCTCACGTGAGAACACCATCCACCAGGTCCATGGTATGTACTCTTGTGATTTGGCCAATGTTGTCTACCTGATGTGCTGCAGGAAAGGATGTCCCAAGGCATGGTACATTGATGAGACTGTGTAGACGCTACGACAATGGATGAATGGACACTGCTCGACAATCACCAGGCAGGAGTGTTCCCTTCCTGTCAGGAAACACTTCAGCGGTCATGGGCATTCAGTCTCTGATCTTCGAGTAAGCATTCTCCAAGGCAGCCTTCAATGCACATAACAACGCAGAATTGCTGAGCAGAGACTAATGGCCAGGTTCCGCACACATGAGGACAGCCTCAATCAGGATCTTGGGTTAATGTCACACTATTTGTAACCCCCAGGATTTGCCTGGGCTTGCAAAATCTCACTAACTGTCTAACTTGAGACAATTCACATCTCTTTAAACTGTGATTAAACCTCCCTCCACTCGCATTGGCTGTATCTGTAAAGACTTGATTACCTGTTAAGATTCGCATTTCATCCACTACCTTGTAAATTGAGTTTGTGCCTATATATACCCTGTTTGTGAACACAACTCCCATTCACCTGATGAAGGAGCAGCACTCCGAAAGCTCGTGGTATCAAATAAGCCTGTTGGACTTTAACCTGGTGTTGTGAGACTTCTTACTGTGTTCACCCCAGTCCAACGCCGACATCTACACATTATAAAAGTTGAGCGCAGCTTCCCTGTTTATATAATTAGTCTCTCTCTTTGTGCAACCAATGCTCCTTTTGTTAATTATTCTCTCAACATGTCCTGCCACCTTCAAAAATCTATACATTTTCACCCGCAGGGTACTCTTTCAAACTGTGTCATTAAGTCTGAATTGTCTCTCCCTATCCCTTCTGCCAAAATGCATCATATCACATCTCTCTGATTTAATTTTCATCTTTTACTTGTCTGCCCATTTTACTAGCTTATCTCTGTCCTTTTACTGTTAATTTGTATCATATCATCGTTTGCCTCTCCATGTTTGGTATCATTAACAATTTTTTAAACTTTACTTCGTGTCCTGATGATACCCAAGTCATTTATATATCAAAAAGACAGAGGTCTGGTACTGACTATCACTATCACTATCTACCATCCTGAAAAACAACCATTTATTTCCTAGGATTTACTGTTTTCAGTCCTTAATTCATTTTTTCATCCTATTCCATGATCATCAATTTTGTTAATCAGCCTCTGTTGTGTAACTTACTAACTTATTACACACAATCTTAGTCAAATGGCCAAGAAGCACTTTCTTAAAATACGTAGAGGCAACATTCATGGCATTGCTTTCATCAACTTTCTCTGTTGCTTCATCAAAAAATTTTAACTTCTGGCAAACTATCGCACAGACCCACATCAACCATCCACAGGACACCCCCGAATTCCTAGTGGACTCCCAGCCCAAAAGCTCCCCCACACTCCAAACCTCAGGGATCTCCCTCGACCTCCCTGCAACTATCCCAATTCCCACTGAACTCCATCAACTACCAAGGGACTATACACCACAACAGGAACCTCCAAATTGATGGGAATCCTCCCACTCCCGCAGAATTCTTCTCCCTTTCCCTACAAGGGAAATGTATCTTCATTTGTCCAATGCTTAAAAGAGAGGGCATTAACCAGAGTAATGAGAGCAAAAATACCTGGTCAAGCATCAAATCAGTGTTAAATACTGATTGATATTAAAATCTGGCTAATTGGCATATTTGATCACAAATACATAATACCTATCTTAATGCTCTCTCAACAAGATGGCATTCAGCATGTGGCATGCTGGAGTGGATGGATGCAGTGCAGGCAAAATTTTGCTATGAAACCAACACCCTAATGCCTGAACAATCTGCACAACAGAACTAAATTTTGTGTATGCTCTTGGTTAATACAATAATTTCCATAAATAAAAGCGACTTTTCAGGCAGTATGCAGCCCTTGATTCAGTTTACCATTAATATATTATCAAGAATGTCCACAAAAGACTTTCATTGAGTTGTCCTATAAGGGAAAGAAAATCTTTAAAAAAAAACTCAGACAGCACTGAATTCTCTTAGAATGGCCAGCATAAAAACTTTGTATTACTTGGTGCCAATTCTGTTTGCATCTACACCATAGTAAATCATATTTCTGTCATACATATTTGCGATGATACCTGTCCTGTCACACTTCATTGATCACATCCCTAGTGTTTTCAACGATCTAACCTTCAATTTGCTGTAAGGCAAACCACAGGAGGTAATGAATTAATTAGTCAGGTCGCCCATGCCATTGCTTTTTGTAAGTCAGAAGTTTGATTAAAAGCAGGGTTATAAGTTGTGCCAATTAATCTATACTGTACACAGACTGGGAGCTCTGGAAACAAACAGGGACTGACAGCATGTGAAATCTTATTGCCTGAGAACATTGATGGGCTGGTTTGTGAAATATGAGTATGTTCCAAGAAGAAAAGTCTCAAGATCTATGAGAATTTTGACAGTACTGGAAACAAAGCACAGGAACAAATAAGAGGCTTGTGAGCATTTGAAGAAGGCATGTGTAAAGAGATTTTGGAGAGGTGCAGAAAGAACAGAGTCGTTATAGTGGGAGATTTTAATCTCCCTAGGGTGGATTGGAAAGTACCTAGAGCTGGGGATTTGGACGGGCAGGAATTTGTAAAATGTATCGTTGTATACATTTGTATACAAAATGTATACAACGATACATTTGAATACAAAATGTATACATTTTACAAATGTATTTGTAAAAGGATCGTTGGAGCAGTATGTGGCTAGCCCAACTAGAGAAGGGGCTTTATTGGATTTAGAACATAGAACATTACAGCGCAGAACAGGCCCTTCAGCCTTTGATGTTGCGCCAACCAATTAAGAAAGAAAAAGATTTAGTTCTAAGTAATGAGTCAGGGCAGGTAGTTGATGTTGTAGTAGGGGAACATGTGGCTAATAGTGACCACAATTCTGTCTACTTTAGGGTACAGATGGAAAAGGATGCTTGTTGCCCTAGGGGTAGGGTGCTGAATTGGGGGAAGGCTAACTACGGTCGGATTAGGCAGGAACTTATGGAAACTGATTGGGAACGGTTGTTTGAGGGTAAGTCCACGCTGGGCATGATGGACTCTTTCAAGGGAATACTGAAAATATTGCAAGATAAATACGTGCCGGCCAAGAGGAAAGATGGGAAAGGTAGGATTAGAGAGCCGTGGATTACTAGGGATATTGAGGACTTGGTTAGGAAGAAAAGAGAGGCGTATGATAGGTCAAAGCAGCTGGGAACGGAGACAGCGTTGGAGGAATATAGAGAGAGTAGGAGGGAGCTCAAAGGGCAAAAAGAGAACATGAAATGATTTTGGTGGATAGGATTAAGGAAAATCCAAAGGCTTTTCACTCCTGTGTTAGAGGAAAAATCGGACCTCTTAGGGACGGAGGAGGGGAACTGTGCTTAGAGCCCGAGGGAATGGCGGAGATCCTGAATGAATACTTTGCGTCGGTATTCACGAAGGAGAGGGACTTGTTGACAGCTCCTGTCTCTGAGGGAGCTGTGGACCAGTTGAGGGAAATATCCATACCGAGGGAGGAAGTGTTAGAGCTTCTAGGTATCATTAAAACTGATAAATCTCCGGGACCTGATGGCATTTATCCCAGGCTGCTTAGGGAGGTGCGAGGTGAAATTGCTGGGCCTCTGAAGCAAATCTTTGTCTCTTCTTTGGACACAGGTGAGGTCCCAGAGGACTGGAGAATAGCTAATGTTGTACCGTTGTTAAAAAGGGTAGTAGGGATAACCCTGGGAATTATAGGCCGGTAAGTTTGACATCAGTGGTAGGGAAGCTTTTTGAGGGGATTCTTAGAGATAGGATGTATAGGCACTTAGAGCGTTGCGATCTGATTAGGGATATGCAGCATGGATTTGTTAAGGGGAGGTCATGCCTTACAAATCTGGTAGAATTTTTTGAGGAGGTGATGAAAACGGTGGACGAAGGGCGAGCCGTTGATGTTGTCTATATGGATTTTAGTAAGGTGTTTGACAAAGTCCCTCATGGGAGGTTAGTCGAGAAGGTCAAGGCTAATGGGATACAAGGACAGGTAACTAGATGGATAAGTAACTGGCTTGGTAATAGGAGACAGAGAGTAATAGTGGAAGGGTGTTTTTTCTAGCTGGAGGTCGGTCACTAGTGGTGTGCCGCAGGGCTCGGTACTGGGACCTCTTCTATTTGTAATATATATAAATGACTTGGAAGAAGGAGTAAGTGGAGTGATCAGCAAGTTTGCAGACGATACAAAGATGGCTGGACTTGCGGATAGTGAGGAGCATTGTCAGGCGATGCAGCAGGACACAGATAGGCTGGTAGCTTGGCAGATAGATGGCAGATGGAATTCAATCCTGATAAATGTGAGGTGATGCATTTCGGGAGAAAGAATGTAGGGGGGAGGTATATGATAAAGGGTAGACCTATTAAGAGTATAGAAACGCAGAGGGACCTGGGGGTGCAGGTGAACAAGTCTCTGAAGGTGGCAGAGCAAATGGAGAAGGTTGTGAAGAAAGCATATGGTATGTTAGCCTTTATAGGAAGGGGTATAGAGTACAAGAGCTGGCCTTTAATGTTGCAGTTGTATAAAACATTGGTTAGACCTCATTTGGAATACTGCATCCAGTTCTGGTCGTCTTACTACCGGAAGGACGTGGAGATTCTGGAGAGAGTACAGAGGAGGTTTACCAGGATGCTGCCTGGTATGGAAGATCTGAGTTATGAGGAGAGGTAAGGCAAATTGGAACTGTTTTCCTTAGAAAGACATAGGCTTAGAGGAGATCTAATAGAGGTGTACAAGATTGTGAGGGGTATAAATAGAGTAAACAGGGTTAAGCTTTTTCCTAGGATGGACTCGAATAGCACGAGGGGTCACGGGCTTAGGGTGAGGGGGGTAAGATATAATTTGGATGCTAGAGGGAGTTTTTTCATACAGAGGGTGGTGGGGGTATGGAATGCGCTGCCAAGTAAAGTGGTGGAGGCAGGTACTCTGGAGATATTTAAGAAATACTTATATGGGCACATGAACAGAATGGGAATGGAGGGGTATAGAAAACTGATTTAAAATAGGGATCATGAGCCTTGGGAGTCCCTGGGAAGTGTGTAAATAGATGATGATATTGATGTACTTGTTTTTATCCTACAGGTGCTTTGGTCCACCTTGTTGTCTAACAAGGGGCAAACACGCGATGGGTTGTGAGAGGGCTGCTCTTGGATTTTTTTTTCGAGAATATCCTAGTGCTTCACGTCGTTAGTGTACGCTTGACCTGGACAATTTGATGGGCAACACGACAGCTCAGTGACTATCGCTGTGCTGTGCAGATACATGGATTTGGGGCCTGTGTCTGTGGGAGTTTGCACATTCTCCCCGTGCTTGCTGGGTTTTCTGCGGGTGCTCCGGTTTCCTCCCACATCCCAAAGATGTGCTCTTAGGCTAATTGGCAAAACAAATTCTCCCTAAATTGTCTCAAATTTGGTTTTTAATCCATAGATCTATAAACATGGACAGGGATCACGGGTAGAGGTGGGAACATTGGGGTGGCAGCGTGGGCTCGTTGGGCCGAAGGGCCTGTTTCCCGTGCTGTTTTGTTCTTTGTTCTTTGTTATCTCTGCTTTAATTCGTTCCTTTCTTTACGCTTCTATATCAACACACTTCAGGGTAAGTTTTCATCTTGAAATTAGTGTGCCCTAAGGCAGAAAAACCTATGTGGGAAAATTACTTCTCAATGCTATTAAATTCTATTAGTGTTAAGATAGCTTGGAAAATGGTATGTCTGTCCCAAAAATTAGTATTCTAAATTGGCGCAAGACCAATTTTGATGGTATCAGGCAGGAACTTTCAAAAGTTAATTGGGGGAGTCTGTGGGAAGGAAAAGAGATGTCTGGTAAGTGGCATGCTTTCAAAAGTGTGTTAGCCGGGTTTCAGGGTAAACACATTCCTCTTAGTGTGACGGACAAGGCTGGCAGAAGTTGGGAACCCTAGATATTGAGGTCCTGGTCAAAAAGAAGAAAGAAGCACATGATGTACGTAGGCAGCTGGGATCAAGTCAATCTCTAGAACAGTATAGAGGGGTGTAGGAGTAGAGTTAA
This sequence comes from Sphyrna mokarran, assembly GCA_024679065.1. NCBI lineage: Eukaryota > Metazoa > Chordata > Chondrichthyes > Carcharhiniformes > Carcharhinidae > Sphyrna > Sphyrna mokarran. The sequence goes on along the minus strand of JAGIQG010000004.1, from coordinate 133,161,493 downwards.
GAGAGAACTCAGGAGGGCAAAAAGGGGACAGGAAATTGATTTGGCAAACAAGGAAAAGGAGAATCCAAAGAACTTCTTCAAGTACATAAAGAGCAAAAGAGTAACAAGGGAGAAAGTAGGGCCTCTTAAGGATCAACAAGTTCATCTATGTGCAGTTCCACAAGTGGTGGGTGAGATCTTAAATTAATCTTTCTCGTCAGTATATACTGTCGAGAAAAACATGAATATTAGGGAACTTAGAACATAGAACGCTACAGCACAAAGAGGCCCTTCGGCCCACAAGTTGTGCCGAACACATCAAAACCTACCCAGCCATAGACCTATCTATAACGCCCAATCCCATTGGATCCCATATACTCATCCAGAAGTCTTTTAAAAGACCCCAGCGAGTTCGCCTCGACCACCACCGACGGCAGCCGATTCCATTCACTCACCACCCTCTGAGTGCAAAACTTTCCCCTAGCATCCCCTCTGTACTTGCTTCCCTGCACCTTAAATCTGTGCCCTCTCGTCGCGACCATTTCAGCCCTGGGAAATAGTCCCTGAGAGTCCACCCTATCTATTCCTCTCAACATCTTGTAAACCTCTATCAGGTCGCCTCTCAACCTTCGTCTCTCCAGGGAGAACAGTCCCAGCTCCCTCCACCTGTCTTCATAAGGCATGCCTCCCAATCCAGGCAACATCCTTGTAAATCTCCTCTGCACCCTTTCAATAGCTTCCACTTCCTTCCTATAGTGAGGCGACCAGAACTGCGCACAGTACTCCAAGTGTGGTCTGACAAGGGTCCTATAAAGCTGCAGCATTACCTCCTTACTCCTGAACTCAATCCCTCGATGAATGAAGGCCAGTACACCGTAAGCTTTCTTAACCACATCCTCCACCTGGGAGGCCGATTTGAGAGTCTTATGGACCCGGACCCCAAGATCCCCCTGCTCTTCCACACAGCTAAGACTCCTACCTTTGATAGTGTACTCATTCATCCCGTTGGATCTGCCAAAATGGACCACAACACATTTATCCGTGTTGAAGTCCATCTGCCACTTCTCCGCCCAGTCTTGCATCCTGTCGATGTCCTGCTGCAACTTTTGACATCACTCCAGACCATCTACAACACCACCAACCTTCGTATCATCGGCGAACTTACTCACCCATCCCTCCACTTCCTCATCCAGGTCATTTATGAAAATGACAAACAGCAAGGGTCCTAGAACAGATCCCTGGGGCTCTCCACTGGTGACCGACCTCCATGCAGAGAAAGAGCCATCCACAACCACCCTCTGCCTTCTGCAGGCAAGCCAGTTCTGGATCCACAAGGCCAAAGCCCCTTGGATCCCATGGCCTCTCACCTTCGCAAGAAGTCTTGCATGTGGGACCTTGTCAAATGCCTTGCTGAAGTCCATGTACACCACGTCCACTGCTCTTCCTTCATCAATGTGTTCAGTCACATTTTCGAAGAACTCAATTAAGCTTGTAAGGCACGACCTGCCTTTTACAAAACCATGCTGACTATTTCTACTCAACCTAAACTTCTCCAAATGCTCGTAAATCTTGTCCCTCAGAAGCCTCTCCATCAGCTTACCAACCACTGAGGTCAGACTCACCGGTCAGTAATTTCCAGGACTATCCCTGTTCCCTTTCTTGAAAATAGGGACCACATCCGCAATCCTCCAATCCTCCGGAACTTCTCCCGTCTCCATCGACAACGCAAAGATCATCGCCAGGGGCTCTGCAATGACATCCCTCACCTCCCACAATAACCTGGGGTACATCCCATCTGGTCCCGGAGACTTGTCTATCTTGATAGCATTTAGAAGTTCTAACACATCCGCTTCCTTAATATCTACATACTCCATCTTTTCAGTCTGCCGCAAACTTGTAGTGCATCCTCCCAGATCACTTTCCACTGTGAATACTGAGGCAAAGTACTCATTAAGCACCTCTGCCATTTCTTCCGGTTCCATACAGACTTTTCCCCCTTCACCTTTTATAGGTCCTATCCCTTCTCTTCTCATCCTTTTACTTTTCACATATTTGTAGAAGGCCTTTGGATTCTCCTTAATCCTACCAGCCAAGGCCTTCTCATGACCCCTTCTGGCTCTCCTAATTTCCTTTTTAGGCTCTCTTCTATAAGCCTTATACTTCTCTAGATCCCCAACATCTCCTAGCTCTTTGAACCTTTTATAGCCCTTTCTTTTCTTCCTGACTATGTTCACCACAGCCTTCGTGCACCACGGTTTCCTCGACCTACCAAAACCTCCTTGTCTCACCGGAACGTTGTCGTGCAGAGCTCTAGACAAGCATTCCTTGAATATCTGCCACCTTCCTTCTGTGCTTTTCCCCAAGAACACCTCCTTCCAGTTTATTCGCCCCAACATCTGCCTGATGTCTTCATATTTCCCCTTATTCCAGACAAACTCCTTCCTAGCCTGCCTGATCCTATCCTTTTCCAATGCAAGGGTGAAGGAGATAGAATTATGATCTCCATCCCCAAGATGCTCTCCTACCAAGAGATCCATCACCTGTCCTGGTTCATTAGCTAGTACCAGGTCCAGTACAGCCTCTCCTCTCATAGGCTTGTCTATGTGCTGTGTCAGGAAACCCTCCTGAACACACTTAACAAACTCCTCCCCATCCAAACCCCTTACCCTTGGGATATTCCAGTCGATGTTTGGGAAATTGAAGTCTCCCATCACAACAACTCTGTTATTTCTACATCTCTCCAGTAGGTGAGGGAAGTGCAGTTGAAGTTGTCTACAAGGACTTTAGCAAGGCCTTTGATCAGGTACTGCATGGTAGGTTGTTGTATAAAGTTAAATCTCACAGGATCCAGGCTGAGGTATCTAAATGGATCCAAAACTGAGGGTGTTGTATCGGGTTGTTTTACAAACTGGAAGCCTGTGACCAGCGGTGTGCCTCAGAGTTCAGTGCTGGGCCACTGTTACTTGTCATTTATATTAATGATTTAGAACATAGAACATAGAACATTACAGCGCAGTACAGGCCCTTCGGCCCTCGATGTTGCGCCGGCCAGTGGACCCTCTAACCTAAACTATTCCAATATCATCCATATGCCTATCCACCGAACATTTGAATTCCCCCAAAGTAGGCGAGTCCACAACTGCTGCAGGCAGGGCATTCCACGCTCTCACCACCCTCTGTGTAAAGAACCTGCCTCTGACATCCGTCCTATAACTACCACCTCTTAATTTAAAGTTATGTCCCCTCGTGTTGGTCATCACCATCCGAGGAAAAAGGCTCTCCCTATCCACCCTATCCAATCCCTTGATCATCTTATATGCCTCAACTAGGTCACCGCGTAACCTTCTTCTCTCTAATGAAAATAACCTCAGGTCCCTCAGCCTTTCCTCATAAGGCCTTCCCACCATACCAGGCAACATCCTGGTAAACCTCTCTGCACCCTTTCCAATGCTTCCACATCTTTCTTATAATGCGGCGACCAGAACTGTACGCAATACTCCAAGTGCGGCCGCCCCAGAGTTTTGTACAGTTGTAACATAACCTCACGGCTCCTAAATTCAATCCCTCTACCAATAAAAGCTAACACACCGTACGCCTTCTTAACAACTTTATCAACCTGGGTGCCAACTTTCAAAGAGCTATGTACTTGTACCCCAAGATCCCTCTGCTCGATAACACTATTAAGGGTCCTTCCATTAGCCCTATATTTCATATGCCTGTTATTCCTACCAAAGTGAATCACCTCACACTTATCTGTATTGAATTCCATTTGCCACCTCACGGCCCAGCTCTGCAACCTATCTATGTCCCTCTGCAAACTGTAACATCCATCCTCGCTGTCTACAACTTCCCCCACTTTGGTATCGTCAGCAAATTTACTAATCCAACCCTCTACACCCTCATCTAGGTCATTTATTCTCATTTGGATGAGAATATAGAAGTGCAGCCAAATGGGTCATTAAAATGACGTTTTGTAAAGCACTCTGGGACAATTGAGCAAGCAATTAAACCAACAGGCTGCAGTTTAAAGACAGAGACAAAAAGGCTGCAACCCTGAATAAAGAGGATATGGTCATCTCCAGGATGAAAGAGACTTCCTGGTCACACTGGGTTGTGTCCCAGACATAAGAGCACTGTGAATCCTTATTTAGGATGGAGGTTTGTAACCCATGTGCCTCCAACACCTACAAACATGGCCGTTTGGGACACACTCAGACATCGGTGTGGGAGCACCTGATTGGACTCTTAGCGATCAGGGTGACCAAGTTCTGATCAATTGATTTGCAATGGCCAAAAAGGGTGTGAAACCAAATGGAATATAAAGGGAGCTGCACAACCAGGAATCTCCCTCTGACCCCATGAACAAACTACAACAATGGTGAACATCACCAGAGAGAGAGAGCCACCACATCCGAGATGGAAGAAGATCAGAGCCAGAATGCCAGACCAGACCGAAGGACCAGACTACGCAGACAATTACCAAGACCAACACACAGATAAAGGTCAATATCTGATTGGGTACTTGCCAGTCACACAAAGTTAAGTCAAAGTCTTGTATTGAACTTGAATTCTAGTATTTTTCTGTAAGGTAACTTATTGTTGGTCGGGTGGGTTATTATTGATTGTGTGGGTTTAAATAAATATTGGTTGTACTAACAAGACGTCTACTTGTGGGTTATTTGTCCACCGCATAAGGGTTAAAACAGACTGTGCAGCAGGCAACAGGGGCATGGTTAGTAAGTTTGCAGATGACAACAAGATTGGTGGCATCGTGGACAGTGAAAAAAGTTATCTCCAATTGCAGCGGGATCTTGATCAATTGGGCCAGTGGGCTGACGAATGGCAGATGGAGTTTAATTTAGACAAATGCGAGGTGATGCATTTTGGTAGATTGAACCATGGCAGGACTTACTCAATTAATGGTAGGGCATTGGGGAGAGTTACAGATCTAGACCTCTTTGTTCTGTGACTCTCCCCAACATGTTCATAACTCCTTGAAAGTGGTGTTACGGGTGGACAGAGTGATGAAGAAGGCATTCAGCATGCTTGATTTCATCAGTCAGAACATTGAATACAGGAGTTTGAACATCTTGTTGAAGTTGTACAAGGTATTGGTAAGGCCACACTTGAAATACTATGCGCAATTCTGGTCACCCTATCATAGAAAGGATATTATTAAACTAGAGAGAGGGCAGAAAAAAATTTATTAGGATGTTACCGGGACTTGATGTATTGAGTTATAAGGAGAGGCTGAATAGACTGGGATTTTTTTTCTCTGGAGTGTAGGAGGCTGAGGGGTGACCTTATAGAGGTCTATAAAATAATGAGGGACACAGGCAAGATAGATAGTCAATATTTTTTCCCAAATGTAGTGAAGTGTAAAACTAGAGGGCATAGGTTTAAGTTAAGAGGGAGAGATATAAAAGTGTCCAGAGAGTCAATTTTTTTCACAGAGAGGGTGGTAAATGTCTGGAACACGCTGCCAGAGGTAATAGAAGAAGCGAGTACAATTTTATCTTTTAAAAAGCATTTAGATAGTTACATGGGTACGATGGATATAGAGGGATATGGGTAATTAGGATTAGCTTAGGGGTTTAAAAAATGAGGGCAGCTTGGACAAGTTGGGCTGAAGGGCCTGTTTCCATGCTGCAAACCTCTGACTGTATGAATCTATGTTCACTTAATGATTAACAATAGATATGGTCCTCAAAAAACAAGACATTTTCCATGCTCTGGAATTTCCTCCCTGAATTTTTTTCTCTTCTCCTTTAAGGTGCTTTAGGCCATTTATCGTAATATCTCTGCATGTGCCTTGCTATCAGATCTGTTCTTGTTAAGCGCCTTGGAGGTATTTTACTCTGTTTAATGCACTGACTAAATGCAAACTCCTGTTGTAAACAAATAAAAATCACAACATAAAATACTGAAACACTCATAATTTATAATTCCAAGGAGATTAATATGTAAACACAAAAGACAGTTGCTTATATATCTGAAATGCTTTGGCAAACTAAGCATCATCTGTTAACAACAATAATTAAAAGGATGCTGACAATATGAGATAAAGTTGCCACAGTCCCAGTTGACCAGAGGTTGATCTGCCCTTTAAAGGGATTAGAGCTGACTGTGGTGATTTAACCTGAGCATCACCACACCTCAAGCGAGGGGCAGGATTGCGAAGGCAGAGTCTTCATGAATAACTGCAGCCAGTAAGGGAATTGAACCAGTTGTCGGCATCACTAACCAGCTAATGAATTAGTTCATTAGTTCCAACTGAACTAATGGAAAGCAGAACACCAAAAAAAGAAAAGGAAAGTCAATTTAGAGAAAAAAGCAGCATCTAGGAATTACCTTTTGAATTCCTGTAAGAGATCAAGCAAGCTCTGAATGACAATGGTGAATGGTACCTCCAGCTCCATCAACCCACCTATCCTCTATAGATCAAGCTGTCTTGAGTTATCCAGCTCTCTTTTGAACAATTGCTGCAAAGTCACTATCAATAATAACCTGTCTGAGCTATTAGTAGAACTTCTTTTCTCTCCCTATGCCTAGCCTATACGACAGACTAAGTCAAAACAGAAGACAATGATGGTAATTTTAATTTTGTGGATTGAGTAAAATGAATGCTTGTGAATTTTCAGCCTGTTTGACATGTCGCTAGATCTTTATTACCATCGACTTCAATGATAATGAAGCTCGGCACAGATGTAGAATGGATTGCTGATGTTCTATCACCTATTTTACAAAGACAACATTACCTGTGTAATTAATGTCAGAATAGTCAGAAATAAAATTTTAAAAATTGAATCTCTTTCAGTCTTTTCAAAAAAGCAAATAAACTCAATGGATGAAAAATGATATGGTTCTTCCATTCAAGTCATTTTGATGCACTGATCCAATTTGGCAAGGTGCGCCTGGTAAGAATGTACAGATTTAATTGAGATACTGCCCCAGCTGTAATGAGACAAAACTAAGATATTTAAATTGAAATGTCTAACAAATATTCAGGTTATCTCTGGATATTTCAAGTTTACAAGTTAAAAGGCAGCCATCAATCACATCTGTACAGAGAATGTGCAGTTTGTTGAATCTCCCAGAAAGTAATTATATTCATCACAGGAATTAAAACATTAAACATGGAAACTAGAAGCAGGGGAGGACATTCCACTCTTCAAGCCTGTTCCATCCTTATTTTAATCATGGCTGATCACTGAATTCAACCCCCCTTCCCCCCCACAATCCCTTGACCTCTCGAACGCCAAAAGCTATGTCTAATTTCTTCTTGAAATCACACAATGTTTTGGCCTCAACTATTTGCTGTGGGAGTGAATTCCACACATTCACCACTCTCTGGGTGAAGAAATTTCTCTTCACCTCAGTCCTAAAAGGTTTACTCCTTATCTGCAAATTATGACACCATGTTCTGGACTCCCCGACCATCGGGAACATTCTTTCTGAATCTATCCTGTCTAACCTGTTAAAATTTTATGAATTTCTATGAGATCCTCTCTCTCTTCTAAACTCCCATGAATATAATCCTAACTGACTTATTCTGTCCTCATACGATAGATCTAGCATCCCAAGAATCCCAGTAAACCTTTGCTGTACTCAGTCTGTAGCAAGGACATCCTTCCTCAGAAAAGGAGACCAAAACTGCACACAATACTCCAGGTGTGGCCTCTCCAATGCCCTGTGCAATTTCAGAAAAACATCTCTATCCCTATATTCAAATCCTCTCACTCTGAAGGCCAAAATACCATCCCCCACACCCCCCCCTTTAAAGATTTAAATGTTAATTTGCATTTTTCATAAGCATTTCAAAAGAAACTGGGAATTGAAAATTTTGATTTCAGAAAATTGACAAAGCCACAGATAAACCTGAAAGAAATTCGTTCAAAAATCTTTGCTTGGATCTTCAAGAAAGGCAGTAATTCCAGACCGTGTGCTTCTTTTGAGTAATCAAATAAGCTAAATCAACAAATTGAGAGATAAATTCAAAGGCAGCCCCTTATAGGGATACTATATCAAAGTAATCTCAAAGAATACTTAAACCATCAAAACAAAATCTGATTAAAGGGGTCAATAAAACAGCCCAGTCTGTGTGCATATCTGTGTGTGCATGAGAGTACAGGCATAATTATCTAGCGCATCTCTATGTGTATCTGATTATTTGTATGCCTGTGAGGGGTGATTGGGTTTGGTTTACAATTGCCCATAAGGTTAAGATGGGGTGTGAGGTGGGTGAGGTTCAATGTTCAAAGAAGGATCCCAATGCCTATCGTACAAACCATGATTTTTAAATGGGGAGAGGTTTGTAGTGAGGGATATCCACTCGCCTCCTCTTAATGATTCATTAAACTTCCTACGGAAGATGTTAAGAGACCATGGAGGGTGTTGACAGTCTATCCAGTTGTCAATTCAGCAATCCCAAACAGTCTGACAGTTTGGTGCAAATCTTTTGCAGAACTATCAGATTCACTGTGGGAGATCTGAAAGTTTAGTTTGAGTAAATGAAACTTGTCCATTCGCTGGCTAGTTTGTAATGGTGATGTAAAGATGCCGGCGTTGGATTGGAGTGGTAAGAACTCAGTAAGAATTTAGCAACACCAATTATTAATCCAACCGATTTATTTGATAGTAAAATAGTGAGCTTTCACTGCACTTGCCTGATGAAGACACGGGAGTGTTGAAAGCTCGCTATTTTACTATCAAATAAATCGGTTGGATTAATAATTGGTGTTGCTAAATTCTTACTTAGTTTGTAATGGGCCAGTCCCATTACCTTCATTTTGTCCATATAGCCATTTCCTTTGACATCATGCTGCTGTCTCCCCCCACTCCACCCCCACCCTCACCCCCGAGGTGCTGACTCCTTTCTCTGGCAAGGCAGCAGCAAATCTCATCATGACTGCCGTCTGCTTTTGCTGGTGGCCATCTGCAAGCAACGTCCACCTTTTGGGGGTGCACAATGCCACTAACTGGGCATCAAGCTTGTCTCTTGGCCAATTAGGGCATTAACATTTTGAAATAGTGTGGCATGAGCAACAGAGTTGGGGTGTGGGACCAGGATCTGGAATTTCATCCATATATAACGTTCCCAATCCTTTGAAAATCCGGCCCATTCTGTATGCGTGTGTCAGATCCTGTGGCTGGAATTCTCTAGTAGGATTTTCTGGTCTCATTGACAGCACACTCCTTGACACAGGTTTCCTGGTAGCGTGGAGTAGCTTCAATGGAAATTCCCCTGACAGGGCTCCAGAGAATCTCACCACCACCAAATGGCATGCAAGGCCAGAGAATCTCACCTTATGTATATCTGCAATCCCTGCTGTCAGTCAGTGTTCTCTTGAAAAATCAAACTGATGAGTTTTCTCTACTAGATGCTGACTGACTTAAAATTGACATTTCCAGAATGTTGTATTTTGATTTTGTATTTCAGGTTCTCGGTCTCTCTTTCAATATGTACAAAAATACTGAAGCTGTCTCTTTTTTAAAATCTCTTTGCCATGGATACATGACTTTAGCCTGTTAAAGAACCTTTAGTGAGATTGCAGGACTCCTGCTGCATCAACTTTTATTTTCGAAACAAGGGATAACCTTTGAGCTTGCGCCAGGCATGAGGGATTGGTGATTTTTGTTCAGGTTATACGCATTACAATCACAGCTACAAGTCCTTCAAACCACAAAGCTTTCTTCTTCAAAGAGCAGACGTAACATTAAAAGACTTGCCTCACAATTGTAAATCACCAACAAAGCCTCCAGTGCATTTGAAGAACACAGCAGTAAACATAACGTAGCCACCAGTTGTCTCTGTTTTCTGAGAATCTAACTTTGATTTAACACAGGATGAATCAGGCTTGAAGCTTCAAAATGATTAATGCTGACAAGCCCTACATCCTCTTTTGCCCCTTTGCTGAAAAAAGGACAGCATAAACTTTATTTATTAGTCACAAATAGGCTTACATTAACACCGCAATGAAGTTACTGTGTAAATTCCCTAGTCACCACGCTCTAACACCTGTTGAAGTACACAGAGGGAGAATTTAGCATAGGCAACACCAGCACTTTTTCAGACGGTGGGAGGAAACCTGAGCACCTGGAGGAAACCCACATAGACACAGAGAGAATGTGTAGACTCTGCACCATCAGTGACCAAGCCAGGAATCGAACCTGGGTCCCCAGCACTGTGTGGCACCAGTGCTAACCACTGTGCTACCAAACCACCCCTTAGGGGAATGAGACAATTTCAAGCATTGTTTAAGTGAAGGAAGTGAATTGTCACTGAGTCAATCTGTCCAAAACTGCTGCCTGTCATTACCCAGTGTTCATGGACCACTTCACAGAGATAGTGAACAGGTCCTAGAATCATGACAGATTGTCCCTTTCTATGGTCGCTGAGGCCAATACTTTTATATTGTTCTGGTTGAAATCAACCAATAAATCGGGACATTTGAACAAAACAAAGAACAAAGAACAATGAGCAACACAGCACAGGAACAAGCCCTTCGATCCTCCAAGCCTGCACCAATCATATGTTGTTAACTAGACTATCTGTTTGTCTCCTTCTATTCCCAATCTGTTCATGTGACTACATAGATAAGTCTTAAATGATCCTAGCGTGATTGTTTCAATCACCCTACTTGGCAATGCTTTCCAGGCCCCCACCGCCCTCTGTGTAAAATACATTCCCCGCATATCTGTATTGAATCTTGCACCCCTTTCTTGAACTTGTGACCCCCTTGTGTTTGTCAGTTCCGACTTGAAAAAAAGCTTCCAACTGTTCATCCTATCTATGCCCTTCATAATTTTATAAACTTCTATTTGGGTGCCGCTCAATCTCCATCTTTCCAGGGAGAACAACCCTAGTTTACTCAATCTCACTCATAGCTATGACCCTCCATACCAGGCAACATCCTGGTAAACCTTTTCTGCACTCTCTCCAGAGCCTCCACGTCTTTCTAGTAGTGTGGCAACCAGAACTGAATGCAGTATTCCAAATGTGGCCTAACCAACGTTCTACATAACCGCAACTTCATATGCCAACTTTTATACTCTATACACTGTCCATGAAAAGGCAAGCATGCCATATTCCTTCTTCACTACCTTTTCCATCTGTGTTGCCACCTTTTCCAACTGTGGACTTACACACTGAGAACCTTCTGTGTGTTTATACTCCTGATGGTTCTGCCATTTATTGTATAGCTCCCCCCTACATTAGATCTACCGAAATGCATCGCTTCACATTTATCTAGATTAAATTCCATCTGCCATTTTTCTGCCCAATTTTCCAGCCTATCTATATCCTGCTGTATTCTCTGACAACGTTCATCACTATCTGCAACTCCAGCAATCTTTGTATCGTCCGCAAACTTACTGATCACACCAGCTACATCTTCTTCCAAATCATTTATATATATCACAAACAGCAGAGGTCCCAGTACAGAGTCCTAGTGGAACACCATTAGTCACTGACCTCCAATCAGAAAAAGACCCCTCCACTGTTACCCTCTGTCTTCTGTGGCCAAGCCATTTCTATACCCATCTAGCTAGTTCGCCTTTGATCCCGTGAGATTTAACATTTTTTACCAGCCTGCCATGAAGGACCTTGTAAATGCTTTACTAAATCCATGTAGACAACATTCACAGCCCTTTCCTCATCAATCATTCTTGTCACCACCTCAAAAAATTCAATCAAATTTGTGAGGCATGATCTCCCTCATTCAAAATCACATTGTCTATCACTAATGAGACTATTCTGTTCTAAAATGTGCATAGTTCCGATCTCTAAGAATCTTCTCCAACAATTTCCCTACCATGGACGTCAAGCTCACTGGCCTATAATTAGGTTGGTTATCCTTGCTATCCTTCTTAAATAACAGGACCACATTTGCTATCCTCCAATCCTCTGGGACCTCACCTGTATCCAATGAAGAAACAAAGATTTCTGTTAGAGGCCCAGCAATTTCATCTCTTGTCTCTCTCAGTAATCTAGGACAGATGCCATCTGGACCTGGGGATTTGTCTACCTTAATGCTTCCTAAAACACCTAACACTTCCTCTCTTGTAATTGTGATTTGTTCTAACAGGTCTATAGATCTTTCTGAGACACTATCAATCAACGTGTCCCTCTCCTTTGTGCACACTGATGCAAATTGAGGATCTCACCAATTTCCTTGGGTTCTAAGCATAATTCCCCTCCTTTGTTCTTGAGAGATCCGACTCTTTCTCTGACAACCTTCTTGTTTCTAATGTATGTATAAAATGCCTTGGGATTCTCCTTAATCCTATCTGCCAAGAACATTTTGTGACCCCTTTTTGTCCTTTTAATTCCCTGTTTGAGTTCTTTTCTACTTTCTCTGTATTCCTCTATTGCTCCATCTGTTTTTAGCCGCTTGGACCTTACATATGCCTCCCTTTCTTTTTGATCAGCCCCTCAATTTATCTGGTTATCCACGGCTCTCGGATCTCACCTTTCCTATCCTTCCTTTTTACAGGCACCTGCCTGTCCTGCATTCCTATAAACTGTTCCTTAAAAGACTCCTACATGCCAGATGTGGATTTACCCTCAAACAGCCTCTCCCAATCAACAGCCAACAATTCCTGCCTAATCTGGCTGTAGTTAGCCTTCCCCAATTCAGCACCTTACCCATAGGACAACACTCATCCTTTTCCATGATTATCTGAAAGTTTACAGAATTGTGGTCACTGTTTGCTACATGTTCCCCCACTGAAACTTTGATGACCTGACCAAGCTCATTCCCCAGTATTAGGTCCAGTGTAGCTCCCTCTCTATTTGGACTATCAATATGTTGCTCCAAAGAACCTTCCTGGACACACTTTACAAATTCCTCCCCATCCAGACCCCCAGCCCTAAGGGATTTCCAATCTACATGAGGTAAAGTGTGACAATCCAAAAGCTGAATTTTCCAATCCCAAGGAGATGAGGTTAGAGGTTGGGAAATGTGGGGTGGGGGATAGTGGAAAGAGGCGGGTTCAGGGGATCCTCATCAGGACAGATCTGTGATGTATTCCTGCCTCCAGTTGCTTTCCATCTATCTGTGAGATAACATAAACACAGTATTCAGTCATCACCCAATCACAGGTCTTCCCTTTCAATCTTTTTACATCTTGTCCCTTTCACTTGATTAAAATCTATTACATCTCCAACTTTTCTTGAGGCCAACAACTAAAAGATTTGTTATTTCTGTTTCTCTCTTCACAGATGCTGCCTGACATTCTGAGTATTCCCAGTTTTATCCAATACAGCTACAGTTGGGCGGAAGGGATGGAAAGAGAGGAACAAGCAAATCACGGATAGAGGAAGGCATAGAGTCCAAAGGCAGAAGGGAACAGAGCCAGGGATAGAAGGCAGCCAGGTAAGAACAAAGCCAGGTAAAGAAGGGACAGAGTCCCAGCGGCAAAAAAGAAATAAATAACAACCAGTTAGGGTGGGGCAGTGAGGAGAAAATCAGATCCAGGGGAATTTTTACAAGATGGATGAAGAAATAATGAAATAAATCAAGTTCATTCACAAATTCACAAAAGGAACAAATCAAGGGAAATGAAAAGAGAAAGAAAAAGTGAACAAGGTTAAGCGTGATCTGTGGACACTCCATTATCCACTATAATGGATGACTGAATTTGATAAACAATTGAACTTGGTAGATGACAAGAGACCCCAAACTTGGGTGAAGAAATTCACATGGCATACTTCAGTAAAGAGTAGTAAAACACAAAAATCATAAACTCAACATAGTATTTGCAGGATTATGGGCTTGAGTTAAGACAGGAAGGAGAAATTGTCATTAATGACTTTTCATTTAAGCAATGTTATACACAAAAACATTGACAGATAATTAGGGAAGCAAATAATTGGATCCTGGAAGGTGCAAGTTCTACTGCAGCTGAACTATTGTAACTAATTTAGTTACACCATAGAATCATGCATGTCCAATGGCATGATACAGCTGGACACTACATAGTCAAAAGCACCTATTTATTAATATATTCATTGCCATTCGATTTCAGATGGTTTTCAACAAATGACTTTAGTTTCTGTCAAAATACAATTTAGATCTTGTCATTCTGTGTGACAGTAACAGAGTCCATCAATGGTTCTTTATATTTTCTACTAGACTCAAACTAAATTAGTCACAATGATAGAGCCACTCATGCATGGTGGCAATCAAACAAGACTTGCCAAGTACCATTCACGGAGGTGACAATTGAACAATTTTGATTTTAGAATGTAGTTTATTTTGATGGCCATCACTCTTAAGCTGGTTTGCAATCTGTGGGATGCTCACTGATCATGAATGTCACTCTTGGTAGTTCCTTGATTTTGATTTGATTCGATTTGATTCATTATTGTCACGTGTATTAATATACAGTGAAAAGTATTGTTTCTTGCACACTATACAGACAAAACATATCCTTCATATGTTTGTGTTACAGTCATTAATTAGTGTTACAGTCATAGTCAGGGAGTAGAGAAAGATCAACTTAATGCAAGATAGGTCCATTCAAAAACCTGACAACAGCAGGGAAGAAGGTGTTAGAGATATCCTGAATCACAATATAACAAATGGAATTCAATCAAAAATTAAAGATTTTATAGCAAATAAATAAACTATAGTCTGTGTAACCGTTAGCTTGACCTACATCCAATTAGCATCAAATTTATGATTGCAGTATTAAGTCTTGGGCCGAAGGGGGACCATCAGCTAATGTATCAACTCAAATTTTGCTTTGTTGACCTGAAACAATGAGTCTGCTAATTGGATTTTGGAAATCTATGCTGAAACCCCAGGAGATTTCTTTTGAACTATGGAAATTCCAATCTACTTTTTCAATGAGTTCTAACTAACTTCCAGCATAATTCTTTAGGAATCTTGTTCATCAGAATATAAATGCTGGCATGGAGCAACTGATGAAAATAATCTCAACTTTCTTAGAAAGGCATCATCATTACAATAAGGAATTTTCAGCTAAGTACAATCCTTATAATAATAGCAACAACCTACTCCAAAACTGCTGCCTTGTTGGTGGCCAGGGACAGCTTGTACTGATCAGTGGTATCCAGTTTCCATACTGTGATTGTTTTATTCAGAGTATTATAGAAAAATAATTCTTCGAGAATTCTTCTAGATGAATGTGAAGAAAAAAGATAATTTTCCCATTACATTATC
Organism: Sphyrna mokarran; assembly: GCA_024679065.1. Lineage (NCBI taxonomy): Eukaryota > Metazoa > Chordata > Chondrichthyes > Carcharhiniformes > Carcharhinidae > Sphyrna > Sphyrna mokarran. The sequence goes on along the minus strand of JAGIQG010000004.1, from coordinate 133,146,326 downwards.
TTGTAAAGAAAGTTAAATGGGTTCAGAAATTACAAGTAAATACAAGTTGTTAGTGTTGGATCTTTCATTTCTCTATTGCATCCATATTGAATGGACTTTAATCAACCTGTCCCTGGTTATGTTTTTACACAAAGCTTCTCTGTGTGAGACCTATACAAAAAGTAAAAACCCTGATACCCTCTTAAAAAGAAAATTACTAACATACTCAAGAGCAGATTCTTCTGCAGTCAGTTTATACTGCTGCTGAGTAAAACCTATTCACAGGCCGTCAACTGCTCAACCTATCACCTTTGTGGCGCCAAACAAAGGTCACAGCAATTAGAAATCAGGACTGTTTACTAATTCATTTTGTTCAACATCATTGAAACATTTTTATTCAGTCATTAAAATAAGCATATTTGTTCTTCCAAAGAATCATAGAATCCTGACAATAGAGAAGGAAGTCATTTGGCATATCGAGTCTGCACCAACTTTTTCCCTGGCTGACTCCATATCCCCACATGTTTACCCTCTAATTCCCCTAACTTATAATCTTTGGACACTAAGAGGCAATTTAGCATGGCCAATCCAACTAACCAGAATATGTTTGGATTGGGGAGGAAACAGGAACACCCAGGGGAAATCCATGCAGACATGGGGAAAATGTGCAAAATACACAAAGATAATCACCCAAGGCTGGAATCGAACCTGGGTTGCTGGTGCTGTGAAGCAGCAATGCCAACCACTCTGCTACTGTGCCATTCCTTGTTTCTACATTGCAATTACTTTTGATTTTCATGCAACACAAATGAAGTGCCTTTATTGAGGTATTTGCCAATATCAAGTGATCAGTGTGAGCCTCTGCCAGAATCCAGTAGATTTTTCCTTGACAAGCCGTTGGCAGTGGTGGCCTTGGATCTTCCTTTTGTTTTTCCAGCTCCCTTTGACTAGCGATCAGCATTTCCTTACAATGATACAGCTGAGATAATTAACTTAGTTGATGAGAGATTTCAGCTGTAAAACTGTATTGATTGTTCCAACGTTTAAATCTTTCCTCTCATGGCATTTTGCAGCAACCTATCTTGTGGTTGCTAAACATTCTAATACCTATTTGTCCATATTTAATAAATAGTCAGACTAATTTCACACGTATACAACTTCAAAATGAATGTTGTTGCAAATCAGTATGTATAATCTTTAAGAGGTCTCTTTCTCTCTTGTACTCCTCTTCAGTCTTTCCTTCCACTCTCCTTTTCTCTCCTGCCCTTACCCTCTCTCCCCACCCCCTACACCCCAACCCCAGCTCAAAATATTCTAAGTGAATTCAGCTTGGGCAATCTCAGTTTTGTTCTGAGTATACATTAGTCCTCAGCATTAACTGACATTCTCTTTCAGAAAGCACATAAGGATTGCTGATGTGAGAAATAGATATTTCACAGTGCAACTTCCTGTACTGAGACTGAAGATTACATGGCGTCACACACACTCAGTGTTAAATATTGTGCCTCTGCCCTGTGCATGTTCATGTATTAATATTAGGAATAATTTCTTACATCTAATTCAGATTCGTTTAATCTTGAAATTGTCTCTAGAATCAGGCAATACTGGAGGACATATGAGATGCATTTGTGAAAATGTAATTTAAGAGATGTGACTAGGTTTAGAATGCCTATCAAGGTACTTAGATGCTCTGAGTACTCTTCTAATTTTGAAAATGTGTTTCAGCTTTCATCAGCACGTTATTAATGAAGTTTAGATTGTTTAAAAAAAGCACTTGATAACAGTTATCAAAATTGAATGATCATATCTGACATTCAGTATCATTAGGGTTGGATTTACTAAGATTTACAATTTGCACTGAATTCTACCGTGATTGACATGTCAGTACTAGTAGGATTAAGATAAACAGATTTTTTTCCCCACGTTTTCTCTCAATTGTTCTCAATCTTGCCTGAAAATGCAAACACTAATGGGCAGAATTTTCCAGTCTTGGAGTGAGTGTGGCCAGAAAATCCTACCCAGTGGTCCAGTTTTATGAGTCTGTTCACCCCATGTCTTCATGTGTTTGCCTTGACAGTGAATTTGGATAGTCTATTCCAATGAGTGTCTGAGAGTTAGAGGAGAATTCAGTGCTGATATTTGTACAAGTACGCTTTCCTGACGGAAGTGCTAAATAAATGTCAGGAGTGATAGCCTTGGTTGATTTTCTCCTTCATTAGTCAGATTGGTGAGGCCAATTGTAACACACCAAGTGCCATGCTGGTGGAAATCTGTTAGCTCAGCACAGATAGGGATTCACACCTGGGATCCACCCTATTGCATGTGTCTCAGGATTACATCGGTCAGTGAACTTCAATCTACAAATCTAACAGATGGAAACCTTAAACCAATCCTGTGCAATTTTGCTCCAGAGAAATATACAAAGGAAACTTCTGCCACGCTGAAGAATTTTGTGCCATTGGAGGTTCACTAGATTGATTCCAGGTTTGACGGGGCTGTCATATGAGGAACGGTTGAATAGCTTGGATTTGTACTCAATGGAGCACAGAACACTGAGGGAGAATCGGATTGATTTATATAAAATACTCAGCAGGATTGATAAAGTAATTGTTAACCAAATGTTCCCCCTTCTAGAACAGTCTAAGACAAGGGCTCATAGGGTAGAGTAAGGGGTAGGGGGAGGGGTTTGGGGGAGTGTTCAAGACAGAGATAAGGAGAAGCTACTTCTTACAGAATCCATGGAACTCACTGCCCCAGCATGCAGTGGATGCAGAATCAATCAATGGATTCAAGAAAGTGATGGATAAACATTTGATCAAAAGCAGGATAAAGAGTTATGGGGAAAAGCCAGAGAAGTGGAGTTAAATAAGATGAAAATCAGCCATATAGAATGGCGGAGAGGAATCGAATTGCTGACTCTCACTCCTAATTCCTACATTCCACTTGACAAAAAAATATTCAAAAGGCTGCAAGTACCCGGTGAGAATGTCAGAAATAAAATGGCAACATAATTATAAACACAATAAATTACAAGTAAAAATCTAAAAGAGAAAACAAGTGTTCTTGACTTTCCATTTAGTAAAGTAAAATTATTACAAAAAAGCACTAACAGTATTAAATTGATTTTCTCTTTCCCCCACAGAGACACAAAAACATAATAAACAGGAGTAGGAGTAAATCAAATGATCCCTTGGGTCTGAACCTCTACTTAATTCCACTTTCCCACTTGATCCTCATATCCCTTATTTTTCCTAGTACCCAAAAATCTATTGATCTCTGCCTTGAATATACTCAAAGACAGAACAACAATAGCCCTCTGGGCTGATGAATTCCAAAGATTCACAACTGCCTTACTGAAGAAATTTCTCTTCATTCCAGTCCTAAAGAGACTCTGCCTTCTAGTTCTAAATTCTTTAGACAGGGGAAGCTCTGAATATCTGTCCTCCAAATCTTTTAAGAATTTTGTACATTTCTATGCAATCATCTTCCATTCTTCTAAACATTGAAGAATAAAGGCAAATTCTACTCAATCCCTAATTGAAGGACATTCCACAAATCAATCTGCCAAACCTTTTTTATATCCTGCCTAAGGCAAATCCATCCTTCCATAAGTCAGAAAAACAAAACTGCTCACATTTATCTAGATGTGGTTTGGGGAGAAAATTTAATCTGGAATATTGAACTGTTTTTAAAGAAATTAATCTTGTTTGATGGTTGGGGGGGTGCTTGCAATGAAAATGATCCTCTTAATCTTTGCCATCTGCTTTTAATACATAATTATTTTACACTCAAGAACTGATGAATTATGCCATGCACTAACATCGCACATGGATTGCTGACTTAGCTGAAGCATTCAACATTGAAATTGATTTTGATTCTGCAATGAGCAGAAGGGTCCGTTTCTGGCACCAAAACCTTTACGTTTGTTCAAATTGTGAACCAAACGACTGCTTTCTCGATTTACCTGCATCCAATCTGCCTATCTATCGTACACTGGCTCTAACTTAGCTAACTCGCTAAAGGTCATTTTTACTTAAAGTTTTCTTGATGCCCAATGGCTAGCATGAAAAATCACTCTAGAATTTAATTTTTAAATTCAGTTTACAGGACATGGGCATTGCTGACTAGGGCAGCATTTATTGCCCTTCCCTAATTGTCCTTCAAAAGATGGTGGCAAGCTGCTTTCTTGAATATCTGTAGTTTGAAGTGTAGTACACTCACAGTACTGTGAGGGAGGGAATTCAGGATTTTGACTATTATTATTTGTGCCACAAATAGGCTTACATTAACACTACAATGAAATTATTGTGAAAATTCCCTGGTGGCCACACTCTGGCATCTATTCATTGATACTGAGGGAGAATTTCTCATGGCCAATGCATCTAACCAGCATGTCTTTTGGACTGTGGGAGGAAACTAGAGCCCCATAAGGAAACACACGCAGACAGTGACCCAAGCTGGGGATTGAATCTGGGTCCTTGGAGCTGTGAGACAACAGTGCTAACCATTGTGCCACTGTCCTGACTGAGTTACAGTTCCCTTACCTTTCCACCAACACCACCCTCCCCCTACAAAACATACGCATACTCATCAGTCTATGTGGTTGAATAATCTAAAGCTTTTGTATAGAGAAGCAAAATGACTACATTCTGAAATTGAAAATAATCCATTTGTAACAAGTGTCTAATTTCTTTACATATCATTAATCATTTATTCTCTTTCAATTCCAATTTTAACCTCAATCCACACTATTTTTCTCTCTTTGCCACCAGATATATATAATGATGTTGACATAATAATATGCAGAAATTGATGCATTAGGAGTTGTTTTATTAAATAAGAGGCTGTTTATACATGTTATTTGTTGATGCCAACCTTGCCTCTGATTCAGAAGGTCATGAGTTCAACCTGGATTCAAGAGATTGAAGTACCTACTCCAGTCTGGCCCCTCAGGGACTACAGCAAGTTTAGTTTAAACTGAGGCCCAAGGGATATAAAGTATCCCGTGGCACTGTTCAAAGGCTAGGAGTCCTATCACCTCAGAATCAGATGACCTGACCATTTATTTCAGTTCTATTTTTCAGGACAAATTATTAGATTTCCTATACTACAACATTGAGTTGATTTCAGAAGAACGCAAAGGTGGAAGAAATAAACGGTGTAAATCCAACTTTGATTCTCCTTTTGTAGATTTTGAGGTTCATCCCAAATCTTCCCAATTTCCGCCAGTGGGCCAGTCACAATTTGATTAAGAATTGGACCAGAACATGTCCTGAATTTTGTCTATTCTGAAGGGGGTGGGGAGAACATCTAACAGATTCTTATCATCCGAAACTGCAATGCTAGCTGTACCACAGCACTACACGGACGCTGGACTCTGCAGTCTCGCTAGCCATTGCCCAGGCACTGGGTACAATTATCTTTGAAAGCTCAAGATGGACAGAATCGGAGAAAGGAAGAGATTGGATAAAAGTGACAGAAAGAAGCAAGAAGCAAAGGAGAATTTGCAGGGAAGAACCTGGTAACTCACCTGTCAGTCCCAGGGTGCTAAGCAGACAGCCCCCCTGTTTGTGTTGCGTGCTCTGGATGTGTCAGGCGGACTAGTCTTCTGGAAAGGGGGTTGATTGACTGACGGCTTTGTCACGCCAATGCAGAACCGTACCTCCATCCACTGACCTATCGAAAATGCTACTCAGCTGAAGATTTTTGCCGGTTTTTCAGAGAGGCGCAGTGTGTTGCTGCTTTATTGTTGACGCTTTCGCGGGAGGGGGGTGGGGGGGGGAATGAAAAGCTCCTGGCTTCGCTGCCTCGCTGGAGAACAACGCGACCAGCTTCCTAAAGGAAGGATCTGAGAGAGGGAGTGAGAATCGCAAGGCTGCACTTTCTCCAAGGAAGTCGAATCTATCTGGATATAATAAAGGCTTTCGACAGGTTTTTCATATTAAACAAAGAGCTGAATGGATGCTAACACTGGAAAAGTTAATTTTCACTACGGTCATGCGAAGATGTGAATTTGAAAGGATTTGGGCTTCACAATTATTGCCTGTTGTTGTCTTCCCAGAGTGAGAACATTAGTGGAAACGCTGCGTTTTAAATGAAAAAGACAATTGTACCGATTGATGAGGGGAGATTACAGGGGAACCTAACCTACAGGTAAAAATATAAGTCTCTTAAACTATTCCACTGTGTTCGGTTCGTTATCTTTTAAAGCGATTTTTTTCCTTCTGGGTTTAAAAAAAAGTGAGAATATTTAAGGTTTGTTATGATGGTATTGCGGTGCGAGGCTGTAGGTTATTTTTCAACGTTTGTAACGAATTGGATAGGATTGAAAAAAAAATCATTTTTTAGTAAGAAATTGGACCCGGTAGGACATCCGAATTCACTGGTCCAACAGCAGCCTGTGGCTAGCGGCTTTGGATGGGAGGCTTTGGGGTTAGTCCAGTGTGTGAGCAGAGGCTGGGGTGCGAAACTGTCTTTATTCCATTTACGGAGAACTCTTCAACAATCACGTTCTCTCTTTCTCTCCCTACCCAAAGCTTCGTTCCATAAGGAAACTGATTCAGATGGGAAATTACCAACTCATTAACTGGTCTGAAATCTGCTGACTGATCTCGGGATTGGCAGAACCAATCCGGATTTATTTATGGGTTCCAAGCCGTGTAAAATGTCCCATTGCTTTCTCTCGCCTCTTTGTTTTCAAAGGGAGGGACTTTCCCAATAACCTCACAGAAAGGAAATGTAAACCTCTCAGTTTAGACTCTGATAAAATCGTCCAGTGTTTTTTGAATGTTGGTCTGGTTTGTGTTTTGTCCTGGTGTGGGAAGTAGAATATTGCTGCCCGCCACAATCATGTTAGCACCCAACCATTTATCAACTTTCATGGGGTTGATAAGGCGCCTACCTCCTTGAACATTCATTAAAGCCATTTCTGGGACTGTGGCAATGCTTCTGTCTCCTAACTACAAGGTGCAGCGCGTAGCTAGCTCACTGCTGAGTATTGCATGAGGACTGATGATTAAAGCCTGGTACAGGAAAACAGCCTGAATATTGACTTAGCCTTTAACCAAGCACACAACAATCTTCCTAATATCCTTGGCCATTGTGCCAGTAAACACAGCCATGTATGTGGCTTCTGGTGTAGAACCGATGTTGTGATCCTTCTTTCTGCAATAATTGGTACCGGGGGAAAGCGCTGGATTTAATTAGGAATTATTTGATTAGGTGTTGAGCGTTGAATATTTAACCAGTGTGGACATCCTGAGAATTTAGTATCAGGTGAAGCCAGAGTTTGGATATATGACCGAATGGAGTTTGAAACGCTCAGTGATTAACCCAGGAATGGATAAACTGTCCTTCAAGATACACTGGGCAGGAGATTCGTGAAACTTGGTCAAATTGAACATGGGGTCGGCGAGGTTTCATTCAGAGAGACGTGGTTCCTTCATTGAATGTATGTACACCTAGAGGCCCGTTAACCTAAATAGTTAAAAACCTGACCAATTCAATGCTGTAAGAATTCTTACTGTGTTTACCCCAGCATATCCACATCAATTCAAAACAGACAATAGGAATGCCTCAGAAAGAATATATTAGAAACTAGTCTGATCAACTTCCAAGGTGAAGGGAAGAAATCGGTGTAACGCAGTAGGAATGAATTTTAAGAACAGCTTTAACTTTAGTGGGGACAGACCTTGGAAATCCTGGAATGAATGTTTTCAGGGAGTATCGGCCAAGATTATATCGACAGGCGAGTGTGAGAACACCGCACACAAAACTAAATGATAATATCAAACTACTTTATCAACTAAGTTCAGCGGCTTTCATAACTGGCGAAATCAGATAAATACTTTAGTAATGGAGAGGCGGGATTGATTGTGGGTGTTGTGTGTGAGGAGTAACAGCAACCCTCCCCAGGCTCCAAACCTACCCCATAGCCTGGCGAGTCAACTTGTACAATCTTCCCATACAAACACCAAAGGTGTGCGGGTTAAGTGGGTTGGTCAAGCTAAATTACCAATAGTGTCAGGGGAAGCAGCAGGGTAAATATGTGGGCTTATGGGGATTGGCTTTGGTGGGATTGTGATTGGTGCAGACTCAATGGGCCGAATGGCCTCTTTCTGTTCTTCAGGCAGCTGTAAGATCTCCCTGATGTGTAGCGACACCTCTCAAATCATAACTGCTGGTAACCAGGATTACTAACTGTGATTAAACATCATAGAATCTCGACAGTGCAGAAGAGAGGCCTTTCAGCCTATCAAGTCTACACTGACCACAATCCCATCCAGGCCCTGCTCCCGAAACCACATATATTTATCCTATTAATCCCCTGACACTAGGGTCAATTTAGCATGGCAAATCAAAAGAAAAAATGCTGGAAAATCTCAGTAGATCTGGCAGCATCCATAAGGAGAAAAAAGAGTTGATGTCTTGAGCCCAAATGAGCCTTTGTCAATGCATTAGTATGGTCAATCAACCTAACCCACACATCTTTGGACTGTGGGAGGAAACCAGAGCACCTGGAGGAAACCCAGGACAAAATGGTGAGAATGTGTAAACTCCACACAGATAGACACCCAAAGCCAGCATTAAATTTGGGTCTCTGGAGTTGTGAGTCAGCAGTGCTAACTATCATGCTGCCAATATATCCCTGGATGTTTTATCACATAACTTCCCCACCATCCAGACATTAGTTGACCACCACATTCATCCTTGTAACTCATACTACCTTCCTGGCCAATTGCAAAGCAAAACTACTCTTTTATCCTATTGGATGATGCTTGACTGTCAGTCAAAGAGCTCCCCCACACCCCCCCCCACCATCTCTCTCCTTCTCTCCCCCTTCCCCTTCCTCCCACCTACCCTCTCCATTTTCCATATTTTTATATCTGGTAAATAGAAGCCTTAAAAGAAAGTGACAAATAAAAATGTGATATATCATTGATTTTCTTCAGGGTTGCAAACAGCAGTATCCTGGAGGTTAGTCTTCAATCTCTGGAACCTCCAGGTAAAGGCTGCAAGCTTGGCGAGCCTGCTTGGTGACCTGTTCCAAGGGAAAAAAAAGAGACACAGAGGCAGACATAGGACATTGCCTGAGTCAATAGACATGGGAAGTTTCTAGGTTGAAGTATAAATCAGCCGCAGTGCTAGATTGCAATGGCAGAGATATGATGCAGTTATACACCAGAGATTTTAACCTGGAGTTACATTAGGGAATTAAATTCATCAATAAGCATAAAGCTGGGAGAAGAAGGAGGCAAAGTCACACTGTGCAAAGGGATTGATCAATGAAATTCGATACAGACAATTGAAATTGTGTATTGGAAGTAATAAATAAGAGATGTGTACTCTACAGATGGAACACAACTTGAACAAGGAAATTTAGTGGCATTGCCTCTTCATTCACTATGTCTAAGTGTTGAATGTTGACAAGTAAATATGATTGCTGTCTTACATTGCTGTATCAATCCAGTTCACATTGTCAGAAGCCTTTGCTGAAACAATTTTAGACCAGACTTGGAATACTGCACACAGCCCTGCTCACTACTGTAAGGAGACACCTGCCCCCTAGAGATAGCTTACCTGTGTGCCAGTCAGGCTGATACTACTGCAGGGAAGAATTTTAAAGAACAGTTTTATGAACTAGCTCTCTTCATCATGTGGGAGGCAATGGCCTAGTGATATTATTGTTGGACCATTAATCCATAAACTCAGCTAATGTTCTGGGGACCTGGGTTCAAATCCCACCATGGCGTATGGTGGAATTTGAATTCAATATAAAGTATCTGGAATTAAAAATCTACTGATGACCATGAAATCATTGTTGGAAAAGCGCATCTGGTTCGCTAATGTCATTTAGAGAAGGGAAATTTGTCCTTAACTAATCTGGCCTTTACGTGACTCCAACTCACAACCTGCAAAGGCAATTAGGGATGGGCAATAAATGTTGGGCAGGCAGCGACATCTATGTCCCACGAATAAATAAATAAAAACTCACAGATGGGTATCTCTGGGAAGGTGTTACAGTATTTAATAAACTTAACAAAGCAAAGAAACTTTAGAATAAGCCATGCGTGTAAATTTAGGGCTGAGTTCAGAATGCATTTATGTAGACTGAAATCAGTAATCAGTAACTGACTACCAGAGTTACTGATTACTCGTTGAAAAGTATAAGAATAGCCAGCATTAAAAATACCTTACTTATAGAACTACCAAATAAAGTAGGCATTTAGGATCATGGTGGAAAAGGGGAGGCAAAATAGGCACACACACTATAAAGTAGGAATATGGCTATTTAAACAAATGTTGCTGAGAATTGAATACAATTTTCTCATTAGGCAGTTTTGATGATTGGGATGCTGCTGGATGGTCATTATTTAGATAGGTGAAAAAAAAACAAGGACAACATCACAACTTAATTAGAATTCTCTCCATGCCTAATTTCCAAAGTACTGGGAAGATTTCCCAGGAGAAAGGAAAAGGAGAAGGGGTCAAGATTGAATATATTCAAGATTGAATTAAACAAATTTTTTATCGACAAGGGAGTTGAAGGGTTATTGGAGATGGGCAGAAAAGTGGAACTAATGCTGTGATCAGATCAGCCATGACCTTATTGAATGGCAGAACTGGCTGAATGGGCTCAATGGCCTATTCCTATTTCTAGTGATCTTATGGAAGGCTGTGCAGAAATGTGAGTGAAAGTTGGGGGTCAAAGAAATCCAATGAATGACGATTGAGAAGCTAAAGAATGAGAGTTCCCTAGATTACAAATGTATTATCAACTATGTGCTCATTATAAAAACATTGAGAACAATTGTATCTGAAAAGTAATCCTTCATCAGAGCACAAGATAGAAATGAAAATCAAGATAAAAAGAGAAATCAAACTTCATCTGTGCTAATATAGCAAGAAGCTAGGCGGGAGGAATTCAAATAATAGACAGACAAACTATGGACATTTGTAATCTGGTAATATTTTCATGGGGTGTTTTCACAATCTGGGGCTGGGATTTCAGTGGAACCCCTGGAGATAAATGACAAACAGATCTTCCACTGAAATAACTGCAGCAGACTGAAGAACCACTGCAGGAATTTGGGCTGAAGTATCAGAAATGCACACCATCAAAGGGTTTGCAGCATTTATTTTTAGATCTCAAATGACTTTCTTCCAAAACTTTGTATTTGCATTCATAGTAATAGGTGGTTTCCATAGGTAGAGCAGCATTCCTTAAGACTGAAATTTACAACCTTTTTGATGCCGTGTAATGGAAGGAGAATGCAGAGCTAATAATTATTCTTTTATCAATGAGGCAATCTCCATGTGGTTTACCAAGCATGCAATCCTGTACCCTAAAAGACAGAAAGTAACATGCTATCATGCCTGGTGACAGAGTGATTAGCATTGCTGCCTCACAGCACCAAGGACATGGGTTCGATTCCTAGCTTTGGTCACCGTCTGTGAGGAAGTTCTCTCCGTGCCTGTGAGGGTTGCCTCCATTTATTCCAGTTTCCTCCACAGTCTGAAAGACAAAGAACAAAGAAAATTACAGCATAGGAACAGGCCCTTCAGCCCTCCAAGCCTGTACTGACTGACCATGCAACCTGATTTAACTAAAACCTCCTTCCGGGCACTATATCCCTCTGTTCCCATCCGCTTCCAGTACTTCCCCACGACAATGAGTTCCAGGCATCCACTACTATCTGTGTAAAAAACTTGCCTCATAAACTCTTTTAAACTTTGCCCCTCGCACCTTAAACCTGTGCCCCCTAGTGATTGATTCTTCCACTCTGGGAAAAAGCTTCTGACTATCCACTCCATCCATACCCCTCGTAATCTTGTAGACTTCTATCAGGTTTCCTCTCAATCTCCATCACTTCAGTGAGAACAGCCCAAGTTTCTCCAACCTCTCCTCATAGCTAATGCCCTCCATACCAGGTAATATACTGGTAAATCTCTTCTGTTCCTTCTCCAAAGCCTCCACATCCTCCTGGTAGTGTGGCAACCAGAATTGAACGCTATATTCCAAGTACAGCCTAACTAAAGTTCTATAAAGCTGCAAAACAACTTGCCAATTTTAAACTCAACATCCCAGCTGATGAAGGCAAGTATGCAGTATGCCTTCTTGACTACCTTCTTCACCTGCACTGTCACTTTTAGCGATCTGTGTATTTGTACACCTAGATCCCTTTCCCTATCAATACTATTAAGGGTTCTCCCATTTACTGTATATTTCCTATCTGTATTAGACTTTCCAATATGCATTACCTCACATTTGTCTGAATTAAACTCCATTTGCCATCTCTATGCCGAAGTCTCCAACTATTCTATATCCTGCTGTATCCTCTGATGGTCATCATTGCTATCTGCAAATCCACCAACCTTTGTGTCATCCGCAAACTTACTGATCAATCCAGTTACATTTTCCTCCAAATCATTTATATATATTACAAACAGCAAACGTCCCAGCACTGATCCCTGAGGAACACCATTTGTCACAGCCCTCCATTCAGAAATGCACCTTTCCACTGCTACCCTCTGTCTTCTTTGGACACACGCATCTCCATCAAGGACGGTCACCTCAGCACCTCACTGTACCGCAAACCGACAGACAACCTCACAAAGCTCCCCTTCTCCAGCTTCCACCCTAGACATGTTAAAGAAGCCATTCCCTATGGACAAGCCCTCCGTATACACAGAATTTGCTCAGATGAGGAGGATCGTGACAGACACCTCCAGATGCTAAAGGATGCCCTCGTGAGAACAGGATATGGCGCTCAACTCATTGATCGACAGTTCCGACGTGCCACAGCGATAAACCGCACTGACCTCCTCAGAAGACGAACATGGGACACAGTGGACAGAGTACCCTTTGTTGTCCAGTACTTCCCCGGAGCGGAGAAGCTACGACATCTTCTCTGGAGTCTTCAACATATCATTGATGACGATGAACATCTCGCTAGGGCCATCCCCACCCCCCCACTTCTTGCTTTCAGACAACCGCACAACCTCAAACAGATCATTGTTCGCAGCAAACTACCCAACCTTCAGGAGAACAGTGACCACAATACCACACAACCCTGCCACAGCAACCTCTGCAAGACATGCCAGATCATAGACATGGACGACATCATCAAACGTGAGGATACCATTCACCAGATACACGGTACATACTCTTGCAACTCGGCCAACGTTGTCTACCTAATATGTTGCAAGAAAGGATGTCCCGAAGCATGGTACATTGGGGAGACCATGCAGACACTACGACAGCGGATGAATGAGCATCGCTCAACAATCATCAGGCAAAACAGTTCCCTTCCTGTGGGCGAACACTTCAGCAGTCATGGGCATTCGGCCTCCGACCTGCGGGTAAATGTTCTTCAAGGGGGCTTTCGTGATACACGACAGCGCAGAGTCGCTGAGCAGAGACTGATAGCCAAGCTCCGCACACATGAGGACGGTCTTAACAGGGATCTTGGCTTCATGACACACTATCTGTAACCCCCGTAACTTGCCTGGGTTAGCAAAAAACCTCACTTACTGTGCTGTCTGGAGAAAATACACAATTCTCTAACCAATGCTCAGGATTCCCTTCACACACATTGTTAGCCACTTTAACACTTGAATAGCAGGTTAGATGTAAGGATTCGCATTCTAATCAGCAATCTGTAACTGTCTGTGCTGATGTGTGCTATTGCAGACCAGAACACTGCATTTGCCTGACGAAGACACAGTGTCGAAAGCTCGCAGATTTACTATCAAATAAATCGGTTGGATTGAAAATTGGTGTTGCTAAATTCTTACTGATTTCTTACTACCCCAGTGCAATGCCGGCATCTTTACATCATTCTTTGCCGAGCCAGTTTTGTATCCACATTGCCAGCCCGCATCTGATCCTCGATTTCAGACGTGCTGATTAGGTGCACTGGCTAAGTTAAATTCTCCCTCAGTGTACCCGAACAGGTGACAGAGTGTGACGACTAGCGGATTTTCACAGTAACTTCATTGTAATGTCAATGTAAACCTATTTGTGATGCTAATAAATAAACATTAAACTTAAACTTGGGCCCAGAAGAACTGAGTCTAAGTAAGTTGCTGTATATTTAGCCTGAATAATAAAGTTTAAAGTTTATTTATTAGCCGTTTGTAGGCTTACATTGACACTGCAATGAAATTATTGGAAAAATCCCCTTGTTAGGTCAATATGCAGCATGACTTTTCCACCAGCTCTGGTATACATCACACTCTCTCTCGCTCCTTCTCAGCGGATGTCCTGATCCTGTCAATCCTCCTGAACTGTACTTTGCCAGGAATTTTTTCAGAAATATGGCACAGATCTTCCATTTATATTGGTGCTTGCAAGTTTGGATGCAATTAACATGTCAAAAGCAAGATAATTTGTGATGCATTTATCTTCTAAATGCAGATATCTGATGGGAAGAAACTTCTGAGCAATGACAATCCGACTTTTTGCTACTACATTTGATGGGAGCCACATCTTCCTCACCCAACCTTCTGACTTGGCTAGCCAGGGTGTAGGGGAAGTTTGGGAGTGTGGGGGAGGTCGAGAGTGTAGTCAGGAGGATCTGGAGGCTAGCCAGGGTTGTGAGGTGGTGGTCAAGAAGGTAGTCAGAGTTTGGGGAGTTAGTCATGAGGGGTGAGGAGGGTATCTGGGGGATTGGGGGTGCAATTGGAGGGTTGGGAATTAGCTTGAAGGGCAGCAAAGTAGTTCTGGGGTCAGGTGGGTAGTAGGGGAGTAGAGGGTAGTTGGAGGAGTGGAGCCTCGTCAAGGGTGAGAAGTGGCTGGGGGTTAGTTGAGGGGGTGGAAAGGATAGTCACATGGGTGGGGGGGTGAGGAGGGGGAATGGTCCAGTTAGGGGATTGAGGGGGTCAGCATTATAGTTACCCAGGAATTCAATATGGTTTTAATTCTTCTAACATTTCCTGAGTAACTATTCTTCTAAGACAGTTGGAACCATCCGGACTCCAATTTAAATCAGAATATCAGATGGTTCCCAGTACAAGGCACTTGCACGTTAAAAGTTTAAATGCTCATTGTCTGGGAACTTCAAGGAGATCCCCATGCAACCAAGGAGACTTGGGCAGAAAGATGGCAGCTGGAGTTTAATCTGGACAAATGTGTGGTATGCATTTTGGAAGGTCTAATACAGACAGGGTTAAACATCAATGTTTCAATGAAACCAAAATCATTTCTTTAGCGCTGATTTTAGGATGAAATGTAAATTCAGTGTTTCTGGGTTCAAATCTTGGGCCTTTTATAATTTTATTAATATGTTTTTGCACCAGTGCAGTTCTGCAAATACAGTGTTTTGTAAACTCCAACATTTGACATTTTCTATCTGGCAGGATCATTTTGCTGGTGCAAATAGGCCTGTGAGGACCACTGGTATACCCTAACATGCAATTTTCCATTTGAGCTCAACATCTAAATAATTGCTCTTGCATATTTTGTGCAAGTGCTTTTGTGTATGATTCAAATAAGATGATAATATATGGAAATCAGAGTGTGTGCAATTTCCTGTCATTCATGATGGAATCATGCTGTGTATTAAATCCATCTGGCTTGCGTATAAAGAGAAATTCCATTTTCAAAAGAATTCTTCAAAGAACAAAACTGTTTAAAGAATATTTTGCTTTTCTCCCTCCCAGTGATCTTTGTTTTTATACTTTCAATGTTATTTTTCGGCATTCCTTCCTTTTTTTTGTGGACTGTTTTCTTCCCTTTTTGGGAATCAGATCATGTGGGAATATTTGTGATATCAGAAAGAGTCAAACATTGGCTGCAGAATCACTAAGAAGCCAACTACAATTAAATCACTAACAAATGTTGAGCATAACAGGCAAATTTGGTTGAAGGAGAATGGATGTAAAGCCATTCACCCCAGTTCAAAAAGTATTAAGTCACCTAGTGACAAGCTACAGAATCCCATGCTAGGTGTCCAAAAACATGATATTAATAATAGGAATTGCCATTGATCCCTATATCATAGTATTTCATAGTAAAGGTGATATAAAAAGGTACCAGGGACACCTTGGATCACCAGCAGTCACCAATATACCAGCAATTGTACATACAGACCCTATTTTAGAGAGAAATGAATTGATTGGGGATAGTCAGCATGGTCTTGTGAAGGGTAGGTCGTGCCTTACTAACCTTATTGAGTTTTTTGAAAAAGTGACCAAAGAGGTGGATGGTGGTAAGGCAGTTGATGTGGTATATATGGACTTTAGTAAGGCGTTCGATAAGGTGGCACATGGAAGGCTTCTGCAGAAAATGCAGATGTATGGGATAGAGGGTGATTTAGCTAATTGGATTAGGAATTGGCTAGCAGATAGAGGACAGAGGGTGGTGGTTGATGGGAGATATTCATCTTGGAGTTCGGTGACAAGTGGTGTACCTCAGGGGTCTGTTTTGGGCCCCTGCTGTTTGTAATTTTTATAAATGATCTGGATGAGGGTATTGAAGGATGGATTAGTAAATTTGCAGATGACACCAAAGTCGGTGGCGTGGTAGATAGTGAAGAGGGGTGTTATAGTTTGCAGAGAGACTTGGACAAGTTGCAGAGCTGGGCTGAGAGGTGGCAATGGAGTTTAATGTGGAAAAGTGTGAGGTAATGCACTTTGGCAGGAATAATAAATGTGTAGAGTATAGGGCTACTGGTAGGATTCTTAATAGTGTTGATGAACAGAGGGATCTTGGTGTATATGTGCATAGATCCCTGAAAGTAGGCAGTCAAGTCGATAAGGTTGTTAAGAAGGCATACATAGAACGTAGAACATAGAACATATAACATTACAGCACAGAACAGGCCCTTCGGCCTTCGATGTTGCGCCGACCAATATAAAAAGCAATGACCTCCAAACTAAACCATTCCCTTCTCTTCCATATACTTATCAACTAACCTCTTAAACGCCACCAAACTTGGCGCATCTACAACTGATGCAGGCAGGGCATTCCACTCCCTAACCACCCTCTGGGTAAAGAACCTACCTCTGATATCCGTCCTATAACTATCACCCCTTAATTTAAAGCTGTGTCCCCTCGTGCTAGCTTTCTCCATCTGAGGAAAAAGGTTATCACTGTCCACTGTATGTAAGCATACGGAGTCTTAGCTTTTATTGGTAGGGGGATTGAATTTCAGAGCTGCAACGTCATGTTGCAACTGTACAAAACTCTAGTGCGGCCGCACTTGGATTATTGTGTGCAGTTCTGGTCCCCACATTATAAGAAAGATGTGGAGGCATTGGAGAGGGTACAGAGGAGGTTTACCAGGCTGTTGCCTGGTATGGAGGGCAGGTCTTATGAAGAGAGGCTGAGGGATTTGAGGTTGTTTTCGTTAGAAAGGAGGCGGCTAAGAGGAGACCTTATCGAAAAATATAAGATGATTAGAGGTTTAGATAGGGTGGACAGTGATAGCCTTTTTCCTAGGATGGAGAAAGCTAGCACGAGGGGACACAGCTTCAAATTAAGGGGTGATAGTTATAGGACGGATATCAGAGGTAGGTTCTTTACCCAGAGGGTGGTTAGGAAGTGGAATGCCCTGCCTGCGGCAGTTGTGGATGCGCCAAGTTTGGTGGCGTTTAAGAGGTTAGTTGATAAGCATATGGAAGAGAAAGGAATGGTTTAGTTTGGAGGGTCATTGCTTTTTTTTTTCATAATTGGTCGGCGCAACATTGAAGGCCGAAGGTCCTGTTCTGCACTGTAATGTTCTATGTTCTATGTATTCATAACTAGTATGTAATAACAACGGGGATAAACACATAACATCAGTTCCACCACTGTAACATCTGTTGGAAAGCCATTTGAAACTAATCTTCAATAGAATCTTTCTGTGACAGTCAAGATGATCACTGCACTTCCTTCCAGGTTACCATAGGGATCATCAGCAATATCGACCAATGTATTATTTACGTACATATTAACAGATGTCCAGTTAATATTCTCACGTCCTTTTCCATTGAATCACAACAGGAGCATGGCACAATTTCACTTCATTATCATATTTCGCAAATACCATCTGGATAGCTGGTTACTAGTCCTCCTCTGCCACCATCACATGCTTTTCTTACTGTAAACAATGACTCAGTCACTACTACCTTCTCAAGATCATTAATTGATTTTGTATGATCCAGTTCTGGTGCTTGCAAATAATACTGAGAGGGCTGTAGAGTGCTGATTTCATGGATAGCAGTTGCTGTTTCTTAATTACCCTTGGGAAAATAGAAGGAAGAAACATGGGCATATTTGCCTTTGCAGTATTGACTGAATGTGTGGTATAGGAGTGTCCTCGAATGTTTATTGCCTTACAATGAGTGAGTGTGTTGATAAGATAGTGTGAGACAAAAGCAATTTTGGAAGATGGAGAAAGGAATCCTCCCCCTTCACAATCCATCACTAACATATCTCTTTAATCACAGTGTTTTATAAAGAGGCTGCTTCAAAGGTGTCCAGGGAGAAATAATTCTAAGTCCTGTAATTCTGGTTTGTTCCCTAGCATTATTGCCACCTTGTCCTACAAGTCAGTAAGTGGCTTTGAGCAGTTGGAAATGTTGGGAACATATAAAGTGACACTCAGGCATCCATACCAGAATCCACACTACATGTGAGTACATTAATTGTCACACAGACAGAACAGCTTGTTACACAGAAACCTAGAAGCAGGAAAAGGTCATTCAGCCCTTCAAATTTACTCTGCCATTCATCTTTTATCATGACTGATCATCCAATTCAATATCCTGATTTCCCCCTTCCTGTCAGATCCTTTGCTTCCTTTAGCCCCAAGAGCTATATCTAATTTCTTCTTGAAGTCAGACAACGTTTTGGCCTCAACTATTTTCTGTGTTAGTGAATTCCACACATTCACCACTCTCTGGGTGATGAAATTTCTTCTCACCTCAGTTCTATAACATTTAACCCTTATCTCCAAACTATGGTCCCTAATTCTGGACTCCCTCGCCATTGGAAACATTCTTTCTGAACCTATCTTGTTTAACCCTGTCAGAATTTTATAAGTTTCTATGAAATCACCTCTCACTTTTCTAAACTCCAGTGAATATAATCCTCACCGACTTAGTCTCTCCCATATGGCAGACCTGCCACCCCAGGAATCAGCCTGGTAAAGCTTCACCGTACTCCCTGTATAGCAAGAATATCTTTCTTCAGATAAAGACACCAAAACTGCACACAATACTCCCGTTATGGCCTCACCAATGCCCTATGGAACTGCAACAAAACTATACATATATCTATAGTCAAATCCTCTCACTATAAAGCCAACATACCATTACCCTTCTTTATTACCCACTGAACCTGCATGCTTATTTTCAACGATGAATGCCCAAGAATTCTAAGATCTCACTGAGGATCCATGTCTCTCAATTTACACCCATTCGAGTAATAATCTGTCTTTCTATTATTGTTACCAAAGTGGATAACCTCACATTTATCCACATTATACTGCATCTGCCATGCACATGTCCACTCACTCACTCTGTCCAAATCATGCTGAAGCCTCTCTGCATCCTCCTCACAGCTCACCCTCCCACCCAACTTTTTATCAGCTGCAAATTTGGAGATAATACATTCAGTGCCCTCTTCCAAATCATTAATGTGAACAGTTGAGGTCCTAGCACAGATTCCTGAGGAACTTCACTAGTCACTGACTGCCAATCAGAAAAATACCCATTTATGCCAACTCTTTACTTCCTATCTGCTAACCAGCTTTCTATCCGTTTCAAGACATAACCTGCAATCCCATGTGCTTTAACTTTACATAGTAGTATGTTGTGTGACACCTTGTCAAAAGCTTTCTGAAAGTCTAAATAAACTACATTCACTAGTTTTTCTCAGTCAACTCTACTAATTACATCTTCAAAGAATTCCAATAGATTCATCAAGCATGATTTCCCTTTTGTAAATCCATGCTGACTGTGTCTGATTGTACCACTGCCTTCCAAATGCAGAGTTATGAAATCCTTGATAATATACTCTAGTAATATCCCCAGTACCGAAGTTAGGCTGACTGGTCTGTAATTCCCTGTTTTCTCTCTGCTTCTCTTTTTGAATAGCTGGCTCACATTAGCTACCCTCAAATCTGTAGCACCATTCCAGGGTTCACAGAATTTTGGAAAATAACCACCAATAATCTATTATAGCCAGGGCCACTTTGTTGCATGAATTCGTTGAGATTCCAAGTTGTCAATTTGTTGAAAGTACTAGTGATAAATCATAGCCAGAATTGATGCCCTACTTCCAGTTTGAATGCATGCTGGGTGGCATGGTGACAAGGATCAGCACTGCTGTCCCACAGTTTGACTCCTGGCTCAGATCACTGTCTGTGCAGTCTGCACATTCTCCCCATTTCTGCCTGGGTTTCCTCCAGGTGCTCAGTTTTCCTCCCATAGTCTGAAAGACATGCTGGTTAGGTGCATTGGACATGTTAAATTCTCCTTCAGTGTACCTGAATAGATGCCAGAGTGTAGCGACTAGGGGACTTCCACAGTAACTTCAATGCAGTATGAATGTAAACCTTACTTGTGACTCTAATAAATAATAAATAAACTTTAATGATGAAATAGTCAAAGAAATATAAATGCTTTATGTAACACTTTAGTCAAAATTTGGGAACACTTCGCAGTATACATACTCTGTCTATCTATTTTTTATGAGGTCCAAGTGGCTAATTTAGTTAGGTTTGGCACTTTTCACCATGTAATCCAATTCTGCTGTATGTAAGGTAAATGCCATTGATCTTTTGGTTTGTATTTGGTCAGGCGTTATTCAGCACTCTTTTCCTTGCTTCCTTTCTGATGCTGATGTAAAACTATTTATGCATTTTTCTTGCACTATCCAGAAATCTAGGTGCTCTGTCTTGCCGGTGCTCGATTATAAACAAATCTATGGATTACAAACCAGTATTTAAATATTCCTTCTAAACATTTGCTTGAAGAATTCCTTACCCTTTAAATGACAGTTCTGGCCAATTTAAATAGATAATCTACAACATCCCATTCCAAATCTACAGATCTGGCTGCAATAAGTAATTCCATGCCAGCGGCTCATGTAATTAGGGTTGGCTCTGGAACGTTGATTGGGGCTAAGCGTATGTTACTCAGTGGGTATACATCCCAGTACAAAATCTTATCACCATCCAAAAATGTGACACTATAATGGGCCTAATATGTCATTGTCCTATTACACAAGGGGAGCCAGTTTTATAAACACATGATTTTATTGCAGGCAAAGCTTCAAAAATATTCACGTGCACAAATGAAAGATAATCTGAATAGTCAAGAAAAAAACTCACACCTTATATTAAAAAAATTCTCTCCCTTATTGATTCTCAGTTCTCCACAACACTTTCAACAATAATTCTGGATTCTGCAACATTTAAATATGAACACAAAATGTGTTTCAAAGAATTCTCTCTTTAATTTAAAAGTGCACAAGAAATTCCAATTTTTCTGTGAGTTGCAGATATTAAAGAGAATTTGTTCAATAATTTTATTGCAGGCTGGTGATTCATCTAATAGAAGAATACCAGTGGCACAGAGTGCATTGCATGAAAGTTAGACAAATAAAGCATTGATTTAAAGTTATAAACCATCCAAATTGAAGCACTACAGTATGAATCACACAATACAGTAACACTACATTTTTTGAGTCACGTAATAGTGTAGCAAAGGTATTTTCATTTCAACTGGCTATTATTTCTGAAAGAGTAGTCAGTATATCTACATATCTAACAAAGAATAATGCCTGTAAATCTATGGCAATTACAGTGAGTTTAGATGGCATTGATAAAGCACTTTGAAGTCTGTCTAATCTCTTTAATATGTTACTGGCTTGTAACACAAATAAAAATATATACAATCTGTAATGCTTCCTCAGCTATCTTTTTATTCTTTGGAGAAATGAGCGATGGCAATATAACTGATCTGGTGTATATGTTTGAGTTAAGTCAAATTTCAGCTTTTTCCAGGTATCAGATGAAATTAAAGGACAATTTTGTCTTTCATTTTCCCTTCATTCAAATCCTAACCTTTAATTTAAAATTTGGTGTCCAGTTTGCAAGTCGCTTGAGTGCAAATGTAATGGGAATGAATGATGAGACATATCTGACAGTAGTCATCAGGGAGGCTTATGTTCAAGAAGACACAATATGAGAGGAAACTGAAATTGAAAAGGGAAGTTCCATTTCAATTTGGATCGGTGCAGTAGGATCTCAAAACATTTCTCTCCCTGAATTTTCCATTGGTACATTTCCTATAAAGCAATTTTATAGATAATGGCTTGGTCACACAATTAGAAAGTGATCTTTTTGATGCCATCAAGTCTGTCTGTTCAATGAGTTTTAAATACCCAGCATAACTAATGTGTGCATTTGAGAACACACTAGACCTGACTCAGAGTCCATTTCCTCTTGTAGCAGTGGAGACACTAGCAAAGTGGTATTATCACTATTCCAGTAATCCCAAAGACCCAAGTCATGTTGAACTCTCACCATGCCAGATGGTGAAATTTGAATTCGATAGAAATCTGGAATTAAAAGTCTAGCGATGACTATGAAACCATTGCTGATTGTTGTAAAGTCCTATCTGGCTCACTGATATCTTTTAGGGAGGGAAATCTGCCACCCTTACTGATTTGTCCTACATATGAATCCAGACCCATACTATGTGGTTGACTCTTAAATGGACAGAGAAAACCAAGGACTGAGACAATTAGAGATTAGCAACAAATGCTGGCCCAACCAGCAACAGCTACATTCCATGTGAGAATTATTTTAATAAATGGAAACTCAAAAAAATTATCTTTGATAATGAATTGGTGCATTGGTTTTCTGCAACACAAGTCAGTTTCTTGTTTCAAAATCTCAGCTAAATTCATCTGGTTAATGAACAAACAGAACCAAGAAGGTCAATCCAGAAAGAGCTGAAGAATAGAAGTTTAGAATCAATTTAAATCAATCCATCATTTATCTGGTTACAGAGTGAGATGTGGTACCCAGAAAGCTGTCATATAAATTTGAAACACGAAACAATAGCAAAAAAAATTACATACAAGTTGAATCCTTCGAAGGACCAAGGGCAACACACACTGTTACCCTCTACTCAACCGATGCCCTCCTTTTAAAGGAAATTCGCTACAAATTTTTGCTATGTTCTTCTCCCCAGAAATGAATTAAACAAAATGCTGAAATGCGGACCTATGTCTGCATCCTACAGCGTTTATTCTGATCAACTTCTTGGCTTGAAATGTCTACAGTCTTAAAGATCAAACATCATTGGTTTAAATTTTGCAGTAATTGTGATAGTGAACTGTCAATGTTTGCCATCGATATTCCTCTAAAGCTGACAGCAACCTCTCGGGTCTGCAGTTAATTGCAGAAATCACAAAGTTTCTGTCATGTCTTCACGTCTCCTGAGAGAGTGTTGTTGAAGTTCCCTCAGACTGCAATCAATTCAAAATCATTGAACCAGCAAGAATTTCCATGCACACAAGGGTTATCACACGTCCTTGTTTTTCAGGTACAGTTCTTGGACGAGGTTCAGTGTTTCTGAGCAAACAGTGTCCTTGGAAGAGTCCCTCATTCGCAAAAATCATCCCAAGTACCCTAACATTTAAATTCTCATGTTGGAATATATTCAATACATAAATAAGGTACCGCACAAAATATGTAGGGGATGTCGCCTTAGGCTACCTGTTAAATGTCTACATAGTAATAACAAATGCATTAGAAATATCCAGGATGTTTCTATTTTAGTTATTATTGCCATAGCTATTACATAGATGGGAACAGCACTATTACAGTTGCCATAACTACGACGCTGACTGAATGGCATATGACGTAGAGCACACGCAAGATTCTAGATTCACTGCAAAGTGAAAATTGTGTTGCCAAAAATGCATAATTGCTGCTTTAGCAACCAGCTCCAAAAGATTTTCCATATTTACAACCATCCAGAAGAGAAACATCTCTATTACATGCAGCATGCCAATCAATACCTTCTGTTTCAAGTGGATACAGAATATCGATAAAAGAACACAAACAAAAGACCACTACACATAAAATTGCTGTTACCTCACATGCTAATCCTATGTGTCTGCGTGGGTTTCCGCCAGGTGCTCCAGTTTCCTCCCATTGTCCAAGGAGATGCAGATTAGGTGGATTGGCCCAAGGATCCCAAGATGTGGAGGGGAAGGGGGATTAGCAGGATAAATACATTGAGTTACAGTGATAGGGTGGGTCTGGATAAGATGCTCTACTAGCAATCAGTCTAGACCCAATGGACCAAATGGCCTCCTTCTATACTGTATGGATGGTTTCTAATTGGGGGGGGTGGATTTTTTCACCCATTTGCCACAGGAATCACAGAAGGAAGGGTGGACCAGGCAAAGGTCCATTGACCTCGGGTGGAATTTTCTGGTTTTGGGGTGAGCGTGGTTGGATAATCCCATCCTATTGATGCTATAAGTTCTGTTACTGATTTCTTTTTGCACAGTTGAGTAAACAGCTACCAGGCTGCAGATATGGTGTGTACTAAAAGCTTATCTTCCTGAATTGTTTTACTGCATTAAATAGTATAATGTCACATCCATGGGCATGATAGTCATATCTGTATTGCATTTATAGTGTATATCTGTAGGCTGCTCAAAATATTTAGCTCACTGTGTTGGGCAAATTTCATTTTCCACCCCAGCTAATCTGAGGTGTTCCTCAGTGACCCTGGATTCAGTTGAGAAAATATTTCATCCTGTTTTAGGCTCTTAGCCTTGCTGTAAAAATAATTTAACAGGTTATACTTTGTTGAATGAGGCGTAAGTGAATTTTTAACTGTGTAAGTTCATAATTACTAATAAACTATTGCTAAACAACTCACTGACACTGAAAGACTAACTTTGTTTGTTGAATGTCAAAATTTTCCATTATGATAAAACATTCCGCATATTTTTAAAATAATATTTCTTTTAAAGCTTTATTTTATTATATTTTAATTTATTAAATATGTGTTTTGATCATTTATTTTGCTATCTGTAAATTTAAAAATTACAAACGGAGGGATCCAACGTGCTTGTTTGCTGACAATGAGAATACTTTGATGTGATAGGCTATTTACCCTGATTGATATCATTGTTGCTGGACTCCTGGAGATCCCTGTGATTTGGTGCCAGATTCAAATTGATATCAGGAAAGTGGAATCCATTCCACAGAGACCACTAGTTCTTGGTAGGCAACTGTCTTCCAGCTCAATGGCAAATATCATAACTACCATTAACTGCAAAATCTAGCCAGTTATGTTCCACACCGCATTTGTTTTCTTACCTGCACTTACTCTTATAACCCTGTTCCCAAACAGATAATCATCTAACCATTTTTTTCCTAAGAACATGGGAAACTGGAACAGAAATAGACCATCTGGCACAATGAGCCTTTTCCACAATTCAGTAAGTTCATAGTTGATCTGATTGTGGCCTTAACTCCAATTTCTGTCTTTCCCCATGCCTTGGATTCACTTGTACATCAAAAATCTCTCTAACTCTGCCTTGGATGTATTCAATGATCCACCTCCACTGTCCTCTGGAGAAGAGACACTCAATGATTACCCACCCTCTGAGAGAAAAGACATCCTCCTCTTCTTCTTACTACATGGGAGATCTTTTATTTTGAAACTATGCTCCTAGTTTTAAATTCCCGCACAAAGAAAACATCTTCTCTGTCAAGTCCTTTCAAAATTATTATAAGTTTTAATAAGATTGCCAAACCTCCAGTGAATGTAGACCTAACTTGTTCAATCTTTCCTCATAAGCAATACCTTCATCTCAGGAATAAGCCTGGTGAATCTTTTCCGAATTGCCTCCAGTTCAAGTATATCCTTCCTAAAGTAAGGCAAACCAATCTGAATGTAATATTCTGGGCCTGGCCTCATCGATGCTTTGTAGAATTAGAAGACTTATTTGATATTCAATCCCTCTTGAAATAAAGGTTAACATCGCATTTGCCTTCTGATTTACTGTCCAACTATGCCAACATTTTTTTGTTTCAAATACAACGGCTCCCAAATCCCTGTGTTTCACAACATTCTGCAATCTCTCTCCGTTCAAATAATCTTCATCTTTTCTATTCCTCCTGCTAAGGCGGGCAATATCGTATTTTACCACCTTGTACTCCATCTGCCAAGCTTTTGCCCATTCACCTATCTATATCTTCTTTCAACCTTTATGGACTATCTTGTTTCCCTTCATCCAAGTCATTAATTTGGAATGTAAATAGCTGAGGCCCCAGCACTGATCTCTGTGACATTCCAGTCATTACAGTCTGCCGACCTTAAATGATATATTTATCCCAAAACTCTGTTTGTGTTAATTAGCTTATCTTCTGTTCATGCTATTTCTGCCAACAGCATACACTCTTATCTTGTGCAGTAACATTTTATGTGAAACCTTAATGAATGATGTTTGGTAATCCAAAAACTCTACATCTACTGATTCCCCTTTAAGCATCCTACTTGTCACATCTTCAAAGAACTCAATAAATTTGTCAAACATAATTTCCTTTAAAATCATGTTGATGCTGTCTAATTGTGTAATCATTTTCTAAATATCCTGCTACTCCTTAATAATGGATTTTGGCATTTTCCCAATGTTAGTGTTAGGCTAACTGGCCGAGAATTTCCTGTTTTTTGTCTTCCTCCTTTCTTGAATGGGGATGTTACGTTTGTGGTTTGCCAATCTGCTGGGATCATTCCACAGCCCTAGGGAATTTTGAAAGATTACAATCGATGCATCCACTATCTCTTCTGCCACTTGCTTTATGATATCCATTCTGTCCAAAGGACTTATCAGCCTTTAATCCTATTAGTTTGCCCATTACTTTTTCTCTACTGATAGTGATTGTTTTAAGTTCCTCCTTCCCCTTGATCTTCCATTATTGTTATTATTATTCGGATGCTTTTTGTATCTTCTATTGTGAAGACACACACAAAATACTTGTTCAAAATCTCTGCTGTTTCCTTGATTCTTATTATTAATTCCCCAGTCTCATCCTCTAAGGGACCAATGTTTACTTTAGTTATTCTCATCCTTTTACAGTCTATTTTTATATTCATTGCTCATTTAATTTCTTTTTTTTAGTCATCCTTTTGTGGTTTCTAAAATTTTGCTCATCTTCTTTCCTACCTCTAATCTTCACAGCATTGTATGTTCTTATAATTTGACACCATCCATACCTTCCTTCATTATCAATGGGTGGTATAGCCTATTTATGGTGCCTCTCTTTCCCAGTGGAATATATCTTTATAGTGAGTTATGAAATATCTCCTGAAATACCTGTGACTGCATTGCCACCATCTTACCACATAACCAATATTCACTGTCCACTGTAACCAGCTCCATCTTAATACCTTTTTAATTGCCTTTATTCAAATTAAAGATGCTAGTTTCAGACCCAAGTTTCTCACTGTCAAACTGAAAGTGAAATTCCACCATGCCATGATCACTTTTATCTTTCAGATGAATAAATTGATCTGATACCAATTAGTTTATCTGGAGTCTGTTCTACATGTCCACATTTCTGTGGAAAAGGAAACTTAAACTCACTCTAGGTGGTTACAGGATTCACCCAACGCCGTGGCTGGCACATTGCCTCACAGCACAAGGGACCGGAGTTCAATTCTAGCCTCCGGACTCGGGTCACTGTCTGTGCAGAGTCTGCACATTCTCCCCGTGTCTGCATGAGTTTTCTCCAGGTGCTCCGGATCCCTTCCACGCTCCAAAGATATGCGGGTCTGATTGATTAGCCATGCTAAATTTCCCTTTGGTGGACGGGGGAACTTGCTAGGGTAAACATGGGAATAGGGCCTGAGTGGAACGGTGGTTGGTGCAGACTTGATGGGCTAAATGGCCTCCTTCTGCACTATAGGGAATCTGTGAACCTTAGAAGTGAATTCTTGGTTGGTTTCAAATGGGTTATTCACCTGGAGAGATGGGAACTCTTCCACGTTACTGGGACAGAAAGCTTCCTTCTTAACCTTAGATGCTGCATCTTTTTCCATAGAGTTATGAAAAATTTCCTGAAAAGTCTGGGACTACTTAATAACAGAGGGCATTATTCCCTATAGAACAGAATGAAGTGACTCCATTAGGTTGGTACAAGTTTGAGAAGCAGTTTGGACACCATGAAATGACATTGGCATTGAACTAGTGACCCAGAGTGAAGCTCTGGGGGCCTGGGTTCAAATCCCACAGCAGATGGTGGAATTGGAACTCAATAAAACTCTGCAATTAAAAGGCTAATTACCAACCTATCTGGTTCACTAATATCCTTTAGGGAGAGAAATCTGCCATCTTTGTCTGAACTACAGAGTCACAGAAATAGCCTTGCAAGTCACTCAGTTCAACAGCAATTCGTAATGCGCAATAAATGCTGGTCTAGCCAGTGATACCAACATCCAATATATATGTGTAAAGAAAGTAAGAGCTTAATTAAATATGTAACTGATCAGCCCTTGTCCAAAGAGAGGGAGGTGTGTGGAGTTTTCCACCTGATGATAGGCAGATGCAGTGGGGCTGTTATATATACTAAATTTTATTGGCTTCCATATACCATATGTAGATTTAGTGGTGTCTGCCCACTGACCCCCAAAACTCCAGAGTGTCCAGCACTGGAGGGTACTGGCAATCATGATAAAGTACCAGGTCCATTGGAATGCGACTCCAGCAAAATGAGGCAATTAAAGAGGAGGAAATAAATTTCCATGGCCTTGTCTCTTAGTTGGAACCTGGAATGTATTCATGAATACTTCATTTCTGTTCTTCCCCTACAACTTCTGTTTACGTTTTAGGTTCAAATATTTCTGGGCATCATGAAATAATGTGAAGCACAGTAAAAATGCCCTGAGGCATTTCACAAAGGTGTAATTGTATAACAAAAAGGTGTGAACCAAAGAATGAGGGATTAAGAAGAGTGACCAAAGAGTTTCAGAGAAGTAGAGGAAGGGATTGCAAAGTTGATCCTGGATAGGTGTGAAAGTAACAGGGTAGTTGTAATGGGGGACTTTAACTTTTCTAATATCGATTGGAAAAGCTATAGTTCAAGTACGTTAGAGGTGTCAGTTTTTGTTCAATGTGTGCAGGAAGGTTTTGTGACTCAGTATGTAGATAGGCCAACAAGAGGTGAGGCTATATTGGATTTGGTACTGGGTAATGAACCAGACCAGGTGTTAGACTTGGAGGTGGGTGAGCACTTTGGTGATAGTGACCACAATTCGGTTACGTTTACCTTAGCGATGGAAAGGGATGGGCACATACCGAATAACAGTAGTTATAGCTGGGGGAAAGGTAATTATGAGGCTATTAGGAGAGATTTAGGATGCATAGGGTGGAGCAGGATGTTGCAGGGGCTGGGGACATCTGAAATGTGGAGCATATTTAAGGAACAGCTTCTGCATGTCTGTAATAAATATGTACCTGCCAGGCAGAGAGGAAGTGGTCGAGTGAGGGAACCATGGTGTACTAGGGAAGTTGAATCTTTGGTGAAGAGGAAGAAGGAGGCTTATATAATGATGAGACCTGAAGGCTCAGTTAGGGCACTGGAGAGCTATAAATTAGCCAGGAAGGAGCTAAAGAGGGAGTTGAGAAGAGCTAGAAGAGGACACGAGAAGACTTTGGCGGATAGGATTAAGGAGAATCCTAAAGCTTTTTACAGGTATATAAATAATAAAAGATTGGTTAGGGCAAGATTAGGGCCAGTCAGAGATAGCAGTGGGAAGTTGTGCGTGGAGCCTGAGGAGATAGGAGAGACACTGAATGAGTATTTTTCGTCAGTATTCATGCAGGAGAAAGACAATGTTGTTGGGGAGAATACTGAGATACCAGGTTGTAGACTGGGCAGGATTGAGGTTCATAAGGAGGAGGTGTTAGCGAATCTTGAGGGTATGAAAATTGATAAGTCCCCTGGGCCAGATGGGATTTACCCCAGGATTCTCTGGGAGGCTAGAGAGGAGATTGCAGAGCCTTTGGCTTTGATCTTCATGTCATCGTTGGCTACAGGTATAGTGCCGGAAGACTGGAGGATAGCAAATGTTGTCCCTTTGTTCAAAAAGGGGAGTAGGGACCATCCTGGAAATTATAGACCGGTGAGCCTGACTTCTGTTGTGGGCAAAGTCTTGGAAAGAATTATAAGGGATAGGATTTATAAGCATCTAGAGAGAAATAAATTGATTAGGGATAGTCAGCACGGTTTTGTGAAGGGTAGGTCGTGCCTCACAAATCTTATTGAGTTTTTTGAGGAGGTGACCAAAGAGGTAGATAAGGGTAAGGCAGTTGATGTAGTGTATATGGATTTTAGCAAAGTGTTTGATAAGGTTCCCCATGGTAGACTACTGCAGAAAGTGCAGATGCATGGGATTGAAGGTGATTTAGCAGTTTGGATTAGGAATTGGCTAGCTGATAGAAGACAGAGGGTGGTGTTGATGGGAAATATTCAACCTGGAGTGCAGTTACAAGTGGTGTACCTCAAGGATCTGTTTTAGGGCCACTGCTGTTTGTCATTTTTATAAATGACCTAGATGAGGGTGTAGAGGGTTGGATTAGTAAATTTGCTGATGATACCAAAGTGGGGGGAGTTGTAGACAGCGAGGATGGATGTTACAGTTTGCAGAGGGACATAGATAGGTTGCAGAGCTGGGCCATGAGGTGGCAAATGGAATTCAATACGGATAAGTGTGAGGTGATTCACTTTGGTAGGAATAACAGGCATATGAAATATAGGGCTAATGGAAGGACCCTTAATAGTGTTGTCGAGCAGAGGGATCTTGGGGTACAAGTACATAGCTCTTTGAAAGTTGGCACCCAGGTTGATAAAGTTGTTAAGAAGGCGTACGGTGTGTTAGCTTTTATTGGTAGAGGGATTGAATTTAGGAGCCGTGAGGTTATGTTACAACTGTACAAAACTCTGGTGCGGCCGCACTTGGAGTATTGCGTACAGTTCTGGTCGCCGCATTATAAGAAAGATGTGGAAGCATTGGAAAGGGTGCAGAGGAGGTTTACCAGGATGTTGCCTGGTATGGTGGGAAGGCCTTATGAGGAAAGGCTGAGGGACCTGAGGTTATTTTCATTAGAGAGAAGAAGGTTACGCGGTGACCTAATTGAGGCGTATAAGATGATCAAGGGATTGGATAGGGTGGATAGTGAGAGCCTTTTTCCTCGGATGGTGATGACCAACACGAGGGGACATAACTTTAAATTAAGAGGTGGTAGTTATAGGACGGATGTCAGAGGCAGGTTCTTTACACAGAGGGTGGTGAGGGCGTGGAATGCCCTGCCTGCAGCAGTTGTGGACTCGCCTACTTTGGGGGCATTCAAATGTTCGGTGGATAGGCATATGGATGATATTGGAATAGTTTAGGTTAGAGGGTCCACTGGCCGGCGCAACATCGAGGGCCGAAGGGCCTGTACTGCGCTGTAATGTTCTATGTTCTATGTTCAAAAATTTAATTACAGAGGTGTCTGTAATTAATGAGAGGTTTGGGCCAGGGAATCCAGTATTGGGGACCTTGGAAGCAAATGGAGAGGACCGAGTGAAAGGAACTGAATTTGGATGGAGGCAACATAACAATGAGAGTTTGAAGATTTTACATTGAGGCACTGGGAGTGCAAAGCAACAGAGGTCAGAAAGGAGAAAGATGATGGGTTAGTCGGACTTGGTACAGGATAAGGTATGGGCAGCAGAGCTTTAAATGGATTGATCGGATGCATGGAGGGAGAAAAAAGAAATAAAGAGTTGCATTTATATAGCGCTCTTCATGATCATTGACTGTCTCAAAGCATGTTACAAATAAAGAAGTACTTTTGAAATATAGCCATTGTTGAAATGTAGAAAACAGCAACACGTTTATGCACAGCAAATTTCCACAAATAACAATGTTATAATGACTGGATAATCTGTTTTGATAATGTTGATTACAGGATAAATATTGGCCAGAGCACAAGGAATAACCCTCCTGTTGTCTTCAAAATAGTGTCATGTGATCTTTTATATGCACTTGAGCAGTTTAACAATTCATCCAAAAGACAACACATCTAACG
The DNA here is from genome assembly GCA_024679065.1 of Sphyrna mokarran. NCBI lineage: Eukaryota > Metazoa > Chordata > Chondrichthyes > Carcharhiniformes > Carcharhinidae > Sphyrna > Sphyrna mokarran. The sequence continues at coordinate 133,114,246 of JAGIQG010000004.1, read as the reverse complement.
TTGAGAGTGACGCGTTAGCAGAGAGCTGTGTGCTGAAGTCTTGGGAGCGGGGGATTGAACCCAGAATCCTAAGCTGTTACTGGCAGGACATGGTGGGATAGACGGCCAGTATACAGAAAATGCAGTAGTTTTTTTAACTGGAGGAAATCGCAACATATCCAAAATTGGATACAGCAGCAAAGGAAGGTTGGAGAGAAGCACTGGAGAGTACAGCTGGATGTTATAGCTGATCCTACATCAGTGAATCATATTACTAAATGAGGAAGAGGAGGAACAGGACTGACCCTTAGAAAACTTTGTTTAGGGGTAGGAAGAAAAGCCATTGTTGGAAATACTCCAGCTCCAATCAGGATTAGTGGATGGCATCAAAGTTTACTCCTTTCCTTACACCTGCAGTAAATATTCTTCTCCTAACTCTCTCCAACCACCACCAACACCTCCCCCTCTCCCCCACATCCCAGGAAATTATGTGAGAGGATCTGTGACTCTCTCAGTGTCTTTGCAAATGAACAGAAAACACCTAAAAAAGAAAAAATGTCTATATAATATATTTAATGATGTCAAGCTGTCCCAAATCATGTGATAGTCAATAAGGTACTTTAGAAGTGTCACTACTATTATAGTTAAGGGGAGCACAGCGTCCAATTTGAATACTGAGGTCCCAAAAAGAATAATTAGTTAATGCCCAGGTATCCTGTTCGAGTGAAGCACACCTTTCCCCAACAACAATTATTGTTCTTATAGTGCGCCTTGTGTAAAAAATATCACAATTTATCGAGCAGCAAAAAGGAAAGTGGGCAGCAGTGGTGTAAGGGAGGCAGTGACACAGTGGTATTATTACTGGACTAGAAATCTAGAGACCCGGGTAAGGCTCTGGGGACCTGGGTTCAAATCCCACCTTGGCAGATGGTGAAATTTGAATTCAATAAAAAAATCTGGAGTTAAAATTCAAATAGTGATGGTGAAATAATGATTCCAACAATAGTCAATTGTTGGAAAAACCTATGTGGTTCACTAATGTCCTTTAGGGAAGGAAATCTGTTGTCTTTACCTGGTCTGGCCTACAAGTGACTCCAGACCCATGGCAATTTGGTTGACTCTGAAATGCCCTCTGAAAAGGAGGGCAGTTACAGATGGGTAATAAATATCGGGCCAGCCAAAAACGCCCACATCTCAAAAAAAATTATTTTAAAAAAACGTAAGAGTACAAAGGGAAAATATTGTGATTGGCAAACAGTGCCAAAGATGAACAGGACTGGGGACAGAGTTTCAGAAGAAATGGTTATAAACTTTTCTAAATATCTCATCAAAGACAATGAAAAATTCTGATTTGAATTGTGATGGAGCCCCATTCTCCTCCCCATGCTGACACCACTATGGTTCTGTGAACACCAGCCATTCTTTGGTACCTGATCCCAAAGACTCGCCTTTGTGTATGAGCTCAGGGGGCTGATGGGCTATTTGACTGTGAAGGGCATCGCCAGTAACTTGCCCTCCATGTGCACACAGCTCCTGGATAATGATAAAGAGTGAGATCCTGTCTACTTTTTATTTTCTCTCCGTAATCTTGGAGTACAAAGACCAACTCCCTTCCACCCACCACTCCAAATCAGATCAGCTAACTCAGCTCTTTTAATCAAAATGCCTCATAGCACTCAAAGAGTCAATTTTGAATCAGTTCTATTCTGAAAGCTAAGCTAAGCTTCCAGCATTTTCTTTTTCTCATTTCAAAACAGGGTCCATGTGGCACAATGAACAATGGCCCAGCTGTACTACAAAAAGGTCAACTATTCTCCATACATAGACCGGATTCCACTGCAGATCGTGCGAGCAGAAAATGAGCTCTCACTGGAGGAGAAAGCTTATCTGAATGCGGTGGAAAAAGGGGATTATGCCACCGTGAAGCAGGCTCTGGAGGAAGCTGAAATCTACTTTAATATTAATATCAACTGCACGGACCCTCTGGGACGGAGCGCCCTCCTCATAGCGATTGAAAATGAGAACCTGGAGATCATGGAGCTGCTCCTCAGTTTCAGTATCTACGTGGGGGATGCTTTGCTCTATGCTATACGAAAGGAGGTTGTTGGGGCTGTCGAGCTTCTGCTACACTACAGGAAGCCAAGTGGAGAAAAGCAGGTAATCAATCTCATTACAAATTCTCTCAGCATGTTTGAATATGTGATCCTGCGACGCGGTATTTTAAGGTAAGAGATTGGATGGTAAACCCTCTGTTATAGCAACGGGACTCCTGTTCAAGCGTGTGATTCTTCCTCACCATGTGTTTCTCCAATGTTCCTCACATCAGCCACTTTTCCATATATATCACTGACCAGCTCCCAGATACACAGCAACCTGGGTACTTGCCGACTCTATCTCCAGAATGCACTGCATGACATTCAGCACTAGAATCGGGGACTGGAAGGGGAATCAACTTTAACTGCTCACATTAATAAAAACAGCAAAAATTAATAAAAACAGCAGGATAGAAATTTGTTACAGCCAGCACAAAAAAAATGGTGCACACACAATAGATGCTTGAAGCAGGTGATTCAAGATTTGCCATAAATGAGGCCTTAGGCCTCATTTTGATATTGGGCTGAGTGGCCAATAAATTCCTGAAGGAGATTGACCATTTCAAGGAGATCACATTTGAGCCACTTCATCGACTGGGCTCCTAACATAGGGTAATTGGGGGCCGAGGGAGGTCTGGTGTGCGAGAGGAGGTGCGGAGACCACACGGTGGGGCTGCTTGTAGCCAGCTGTGTCTTTTGGGACAAGCTGAGTGGAAACCATGGAGACTTGTGAAACACTTCTTCTGCTCCTGGCTCCATAAAAGTTTTTCTTAAAAATTCACTTATTTGCCTAATAGGGCCAAGCATCACACCATCAAATTTAGATGGAATCCTGGAAGAGATATAGTATTTTAAATTTTATTTAGTAGCATCACAAGTAGCCTTACATTAACATTGCAGTGAAGTTTCTATGAAAATCCCCTAGTTACTGCACTCTGGTGCCTGTTCGGGTACACTGCGGGAGAATTTAGCATGGCCAATACACCTAACCAGCACATCTTCACACTGTGGGAAGAAACCCACACAGACACGGGGAGAATGTGCAGATTCCACACAGACAGTGACCCGAGTCGGAAATTGAATCTGGGTTGCTTCAATTTCGATGTGAGGCAGCAGTGCTAACCACTGTTCCTCTTATTCCCCATGATCAATGTGTTTGTGATGAAGGGTGGTATGTATTTCCTTAACTTCAATGTGTGTATCCCAATTAATTAATTCCAGCAGCAAGCTTTAGTGAATTGAAAAATAAAATAGGCTATTTATTCTTGCACACTTACTCTGAATTAAACACAAGAGGCACAATCTTATGACCTCATCCCGCCCATGATTCAGTGAAGCAAAGTGGTACAACTGAGACATGAGAAATCAGAAACATGCCCTGATTATATTGGCCCTGTTTTGCTAGCTGAATTCTGGGCACAAAGCCCAGATGGCTTTGTGTCTCATCAGTGAGTCCCAGACGTTATCATCCAGACTCAGTCACATCAGTCACTCTTGCTGATTGAGCTTCCCACTGGCAAGAAGCATAGCTGGTGTCCATTGAAACCTTCAGATGGTCAGTTTCAGGGCCAGGCAGTACCCATGGGGCAGTGCCAGCCTGGAATTGCCCATTCAGCACTGTGAGGCAGCACTGTTAACCACTGTTCTTCTTATTCCCCATGATCAATGTGTTTGTGATGAAAGGTGGTATATGTTTTCTTGACTTCAATGTGTGTATCCCAATGTGTGCTGGGGCAGTGCCTAGGGGTGGGGCCTGAATGAGGGCAGAGCCTGAATGGGGTGGAGCAATGATGCAGACAGAGATGGTCAGGGAGGAAAGGGAGCTTTGCACATAGAGACGATCGGGGAGGGAAGGGAGCTCTGCAGGGTAGTGATAAGCAGAGGGGACATTCCCAATATGTGTGTGTGGGTGAGGGGAGGTGGAAGATCGGTACAAGGAGCAATCAGCAGAATAATGGGAGGAGTCCTGATGACGCTAGGAGATTGGAGAACCTATGCTATGTCACTTCAAGACCTCAGCAACCTCCCCTAGCGAGCTCCAAGAGTTCCAATTCAAAGCTCACCAAAAAAACCCAGCACTTTCTCTCCCATTTTCTCGCTCATACGGCACTTAGACTTTTTTTTGTAAGATCGCAGTCGATGTATCACACACAAACATTAGAGATAGATGAAGGTAATTTAATGTTACAATTGAAATGATCTCAGTCTCTAGTCTAGGTTGAGGGATGACCTGACAGAAGTTTACAAGGTTACGAGGGGTATGGACAGAGTAGATAGTCAGAACCTTTCTCACAGAGTGGAAGAATCAATTACTAGGGGGTACAGGCATGAGGGACAAGGTTTAAAGGAGATGTATGAGGCACGTTTTTTTACACAGAGGGTGGTGAGTGCCTTGAACTCGCTGCTGGGGGAGGTAGTGGAAACAGATACGATAGTGAATTTTAAGGGGCATCTTGACAAATACATGAGTAGGATGGAAATAGAAAGATATGGTCCCCGGAAGGGGGGGGGGGGGGGGGGGTTATTCAGTTGGACAGCATGGTCGGTGCAGGTTTGGAGGGCCGAAGGGCCTGCTTCTGTGCTGTAATTTTCTTTGCTCTTAAGGGAGAGAACCATTTACAACAATGGCTAACATGGGAAACTGAGGTTGAGTGAGCAGAAGATGGACCTCATGAATTCAAAGAGGGCAGAAGAAGAGATTGGGGCGAAACTATGAAAAGATATGAGTTCAGGGCTGGGGCAGGGTGGAACATTTGAGGTTGTTTCACTCGGTGGAATGACGCAAGAGAAGAATGTAACAATGGTAGTCAGTGAGATGGCCTCAGTCTTAGTGACAAACAGATCCATTAGCTCCTCAGATTTATTGTTGGGAGCACAATGGTTAGAACTGCTGCCTCCCAGCATCAGGGACCTGGGTTCGATTCCAGCTTTGGATGACTGCTTGTATAGAGTTTGCACTTTCTGCCCATGTGTGTGGGTTTCCTCTCAGTGCTCCGGTTTTAATCTCCAGTCGGGAGATGCCTGGCTAGGTTGATTGGCTGTGCTAAATTTCTTTTTAGTATCGGGGGATTAGTATAATAAATTTATGGAGTTACGGCAATAGGATCTGGGTGGGAATGTTGTTGGTGCAAGCTCAATGGGCCGAATGGCTACTTCTGCACTGTAGGGATTCTATGATTCTGTTTTATGGTATGGGAAAGGAGCTTAAAAAGATAGTTTGCGGTAGAGAGAAGTTGCCAGGACTGATCTTAATATTCCAGGATAATCTTGGAATAGTGAGCAGTTTTGACAGATGAGAGCAGTACCTGGTTATGTTTTTATGGTCTGGCAAGATCTGTAAAATAATTATATTTTGGTCGAATCCATATTGTACTACAAACATTCAACATAAGAGAAGAGAATTCTCCTTAACTACAATAAATGAAGGTCCAAATCAAAGTTAGTCAATCTTAACTTGCAAATGGATTTTGATACATGAAAGAATACTTGGTTATGTTCAAAGATTTGGAAATTCAGAGCAAATGAAGAGAAATCCAAGGTTTCAAAAAGTGCGTTGTAGATAAGAATTACTAATCTAGGGAAATGAAATGAATGTGCCCAGGCCTGAGTGCTAACATATTGCTATTTCTAATTTAGAACATTAGATTCACAAAGTTCATGCAATTTGGTCAAATTTGCAGAGTTGGAATTGAAAGAAACAGGTCACAAATTATAGATTTAGATATAAACAAAATATGTGTGGACCAAACAATATCAGACAGGTGTAAAGTGTTTGAGGGAATTGTCAGCATATCTATTCTGAGAACAGTGCTGAAATAGATAAGGATAAAATTAAAAGGGGCCCAAGAGTCTTTGAAAACGAAACACCCAGCGGTTGCAATGCCACGTGGAAGAGACTTTGAAGATGGGAGTTAGGAGGTTTAGAAAAGTTTGAGCAGGGTCACCTACCCATCCAGTCCCACGTCCTTACCAGAGGTAGAGACAAGATGGCATCTGCTACTCTTCTGGTGTCAGTAGATAGTTATTTAGTAGTTATTATAATGCTCCTTGGGTCAGATTGGGGATGTTGCCAAAATCTTTCTGAGCACAGTTAGCCCAATAAATATAAAGTCTCACAAGTGTCTTTGGCAGCTTCTCAGCAGCAGGTTTGAGAGATTTTTCAATTGGGTTTGACAGCGTTGGCCAAACTTTATTTTATAAACATCAAGAAGTGTTCAGGGAGCACCTTTACCTTGTGGTGCACTGATATTCTCTCACCTACAGTGAAAGCACCTGCCTCTTCCTGTGGGGCTACTGCCATCCTGTAATCTTGGGCCCTCCAATGGCATTGCCAATTATGCAGTCTGCTGATTGTCTTCATTTGGATGGGGTTCTGGGAGGTATCCAGTTAATTGGCAAACTCCAGTGGCGGCACAGCGGTTAGCACTGAACATAAGAACTAGGAGCAGGAGTCGGCCATCTGGCCCCTCGAGCCTGCTCCGCCATTCAATAAGATTATGGCTGATCTTTTTATGGACACGTTATCACTTACCCGCCTGCTCACCATAATCCTTAATTCCTTTACTGTTCAAAAATTTATCTATCCTTGCCTTAAAAACACTCAATGAGGTAGCCTCAACTGCTTCACTGGGCAGGGAATTCCACAGATTCACAACTCTTGGTGTGAAGAAGTTCCTCCTCAACTCAGTCCTAAATCTGCTTCTTCTTATTTTGAGGCTATGCCTCCGAGGTCTAGTTTCACCCACCAGTGGAAACAACTTCCCTGCTTCTATCTTATCGATTCCCTTCATAATCTTATATGTTTCTATAAGATCACCCCTCATTCTTCTCAATGCCAATGAGTATAGCCCCAGTTTATTCACTCTTTTCTCATAAGCCAACCCCCTCAACTCTGGAATCAACCCAGTGAATCTCCTCTGCACCCTCTCCAGTGCCAGTATAACCTTTCTCAAGTAAGGAGACCAAAACCATACACAGTAACTCCAGGTGTGGCCTCACCAGCACCTTATACAGCTGCAACATAATCTCGCTGTTTTTAAACTCCATCCCTCTCGCAATGAAAGACAAAATTCCATTTGCCGCCTTAATTACATGCTACACCTGCAGACCAATTCCTTGAGATTCTTGCACCAGGACACCCAGGTCCCTCTGCATAGCAGCATGCTGCAATTTGTTACAATTTAAATAATCGTCTATTTTGCTGTTATTCCTACCAAAATAGATGACATCACATTTACCAATATTGCACTCCATCTGCCACCACCTCACCTACTCACTTAGACTATTTATACCCCTTTGCAGACTTGAAGCAATCTCTGCACGCTTTGCTCTGCCACCCATCTTAGTGTCATCTGCAAATTTTGTCACACCACACTTTGTCTCCAACTCTAAATCATCTATATAAATCATAAACAATTGTGGTCCCAACACTGATCCCGGAGGCACACCACTAGTCACTGTTTGCCAACCATTTACCCCCACTCTTTTCGTTCTGTTAATTAATCAATCCTCTATACATGTTAATACATTACCCATAACACCATGCACCTTTACCATATGTAGCAATCTTTGATGGGGCACCTTGTGAAATGCCTCTGGGAATCCTGATAAACCACATCCACAGGTTCCCCATCACTGCTTTCTGCCAAAGGGATCCAGCTTCAATTCCAGCCAAGGGTGACTGTGTGGAATTTGTACATTCACCCAGTGTCTGCGTAGGTTTTCTCTGGGTGTACCAGTTTCCTCCCACACTCCAAAGAAATACAAGTTAGGTGGATTGGCCATGCTAAATTGCCCTTCAGTGTCTCAAGATACTGGAGATGAAGGGGTTAGCCTATGAGGAGCAATTCAATAGACTAGGTTTGTACTCGTTGGAGTTTAGAAGGCTGAGGGGGGATCTTATAGAGACATATAAGATAATGAAGGGGGTGGATTGGGTAGAGGTAGAGAGATTCTTCCCACTTAGAAAGAATAGCAGAACTAGAGGGCACAGCCTCAAAATAATGAGGGGGAGGGGGGTACTGTTTAGATTGGAGTTGAGGTGGTAAATCTCTGGAATTCTTTGCCCATCGAAGTGATGGAGGCTACCTTGCTGAATATATTTAAGTCACAGGAAAATAGGTTTCTGATAGATAAGGGAATTAAGGATTATGGGGAGAAAGCGGGAAAGTGGAACTGATCCAATTCAGATCAGCCATGATCCTATTGAATGGCGGGGCAGGCTCGAGGGGCCGGATGGCCGATTCCTGCTCCTATTTCTTATGTTCTTACGTTTTTATGTTAAGATGTGTAGGTTAGATAGATTATCTACAGTTAATGTGTGGGGTTACATGAAGGGTCTGGATAAGATCAAATTGGTGTGGACTTGATGAGACAAATGGCCTCCTCTGCATGTTAGGGGTTCTATGGTTCTATGAAGGTTAAGAGGGATAGCCAGATTAGAAAACAAATGAGATCAGGACCTGGAAATTGTTCCATTTTTCCTTTAAAAATGAAGTCAATAGATTCCACCCAACATGTCCAACCAACACAGAGCAGATATCAACCATTAGTAAAGCACAAATCAGAGGATGTGGTGATCACATTGTTTTGTGCTGTGATCACACCTTAAATTGTGTTAAATTTTTCTTGTGGGAGGCATTCAAACTCTGGAAGCAGGGCACAGAAGAGTAATGAGGCTGATTGCTAATCTCACAGGAGTGATTCGTGACAAAAGCTGGAGAGACAGCTTTTTTATTTTTGAAGGGAGCATCAGAGAGGTGGTGTTACAGAGGTATATAAAATGAATATAATGCCTGTGATCTTTGACTAGCTTTACCAATCGACTCTATTGCCAGTGAAATTTGATATGCGCTCAGGAAGGTCACAAAACCGATTTCGATATTCATAACAGCAAGTCCTGGACACTATCGTCTGGGCTTGCTTGAACTTTCCCCCTCACTGTCCAAGTTACTCATCAACGAGGATTATGTATGGTCCCCACCAACAGGGACCAGACTTGATAGCCTCAACAGTGAGACTGGAGACCATTGAAAACCCCCTCGGTGGTGAGGGGCAAAGCTATGCAATGTCCCTTGGGCAAAGCCAGCATAGCATTGCCAGCCTGGCATTCTGGCACTGCCCACCAGGCACACTGACAGTGCTGGGGCAGTGCCAAAGGGATGGGTCTTGATGGGCGGAGCCTGATGAGGCACAGTCTGAGGGGATGGTGCCATGACGGTGGAGTTGGGGGGAGATCTGTAGGAGTTAGGGAAGGGGGAAACTGCAGGTAGAGGGTTGATCTGTGGGGATAGTGATTGGAGGGGCAGGGTGCCAGAAGCAGTGATGAGAGGGATCTCTGCAGTGGCAGCCATCAGTGGGAGAGGGGGGGGTGGCAATTGGCAGGCGGATGGCAATATCCGAGGATGAGAAGTGACAAACTTGAGGTGCAATCGGCAACATGTCCTGATATATGTTGGGGAGAGGGTGGGGGAAACGAGGATGACAGGAGATCTCTCCCAGTACACCTGTGCAGTGTCATCGTGACAGCTCAGTAGCCAGATTCATCGGCCACATTAGGCTCCATGCCCCCCTTCTGGTAAGAATCACAACCTGACAATTCTTTTAGGCTGGAAACATAAGATTACTTTGTTAAACTTGCCCCCAAGAAAAAAGTCTGAAACTCTTCCATTTTCTCACTCATTCACCAGTTGGAATCTTTTTCATAAAATTTCATCCTGGGTCTATAAAATGAATCTCATAACACCAGGCTAAAGTCCAATGAGTTTATTTGGGGTCACAAGCTTTCAGCTCCTTTATCAGGTGAGTAGCCATGCAGCACTCTGAAAGCTCGTAATACCAAATCAACCTGTTGGGCTTTAATCTGGTGTTGTGACACCTCTTACTGTGCCCACCCCAGTCCAATGCCAGCATCTCCACATTATAAAGTGAACGGTATGGAAAATGTTAATCCGAACTGCTGCTATCAATTAGCCTGGGTGAGCAGAGTGAGAGGAAACCGGTTTAAACTAGTGAAAAAAACTAAGAATTATACGAGGAGATTTTTCATTGTGGAAATAATCAGTACTTGAAATGGATGTGGGGGCAAGTTAGGGAAGTTTTGTGTCATAGGAAATTGCAAATGTGTTATTTTAAATGGATGAATTAAGAATGTTAAAAAAACCCTTATCCATCTATCCATCCATCCATCCATGTTTTATGACCTTATGAACGAGTCATTACTATTAGCCAAATTTCCTCATAAACCACATGTTTTCTCATTTAATATGGTGAGTGAGTTGTGTTTGTCCTTAGAGGTGGAAATTATGAAAGGAGGGTGTTCCAATAATCTTACTTACATTTTAGTTTCTACCTTTAGAGGCGACCTTAGGAGACTCACTAAGTAGCTGTAACACACATCCGTTAAGTGTCCAACTTGAACATTATTAAATCATTGAGCCAATAGACCCCATTTAGAGAGATTAGGAGGGCTGCTAATCCACTATGGCCTGTTTTGTATTCCTGCCAAAATTGAACTTAATCCTAAAAAAGAGGGAAAGTAAGCTGAAGGTTGCTGAATCAGGTAACAGACATACATTGGCAGAAATCTGTTACAGAGTAGGCTACATCTCTTTATTATGGATTAAGATGTAACATGGGAAGCAAATGGAGAAGATACATTATCTGAGAAAAAATGAGAATCATAAAATCCCTACAATGCAGAAGGAGGCCATTTGGCCCATTGAGCTTGCACTGACATCAATCCCACGTAGACCCTATCCCATAATCCCATATATTTACCCTGCTAATCTCCCTGACACTAAGCGTCAATTTACCATGGCCAATCAACCTAACCTACTCATCTTTGGAGTGTGGTGGGAAAGTGGAGCACCCAGAGGAAACCCACATAGTCATGGGGAGAACATGCAAACTTCTCACAGACAGTCACACGTGGCTAGAATTGAAACCGGATCCCTGGCATTATGAGGCAGCAGTGTTAACCGCTGTGCCACCATACTGCCCATTAAATCTTCCAACATTCATAAAATTTCTGTAGTTACAAACATTAATGACAATATGTATAATATCTTAAGCCAAACAATTAACATTAATGACTAAATCAGGCCATACAATTAGCATTAACTACCAGAAAATGTCATTGAGCTGCTGTGATATCACTTATCTGGGAATATGAGGTTTACTAAACAATAGATTTTTCTTTCCTCAAACTTTTGTTTCTCCCTTTCCTGAAGTGTTCATTCCATTATGGGATAAGTTTCCAAAGGAAGGCCTTTGACACCTTCACTAAGGGGTTATTTTCATCTATGAACTTTGATAGTGTAGTGTTGGCAAACTGGACTAGTAATCCAGAAACCCAAGGTTTCTCTGGGAGCCCATGTTCGAATCTCACCACAGCAGATGGTGAAATTTGAATTCAGTAAAATCCTGTAGCTAAAAATCTGAAGATGACCATGAAACCATTGTCATAAAAACTCATCGAGTTAACTAATGTCCTTTAAGGAAGGAAATGTGCTGTCCTTACTTAAAAGTGTGAGGTAATGCACTATGGCAGAAATAATAAATGTGTAGAGTATAGGGCAAATGGTAGGATTCTTAGTAGTCTAGATGAACAGAGGGATCTTGGTGTGTATGTGCATAGATCCCTGAAAGTATGCAGTCAGGTCGAGAAGGTTGTTAGGAAGGCATATGGAGTCTTGGCTTTTATTGGTAGAGGGATTGAATTTCGGAGCCGCAACGTCATGTTGCAACTGTACAAAACTCTAGTGCGGCCGCACTTGGAGTATTGTGTGCAGTTCTGGTCCCCACATTATAAGAAAGATGGGGAGGCATTGGAGAGGGTACAGAGGAGGTTTACCAGGATGTTGCCTGGTATGGAGGGCAGGTCTTATGAAGAGAGGCTGAGGGATTTGAGGTTGTTTTTTTTAGAAAGGAGGCTGCTAAGAGGGGACCTAATCGAAACATATAAGATGATTAGAGGTTTAGATAGGGTGGACAGTGATAGCCTTTTTCCTAGGATGGAGAAAGCTAGCACGAGGGACACAGCTTTAAATTAAGGGGTATGAGTTATAGGACGGATATCAGAGGTAGGTTCTTTACTCAAAGAGTGATTAGGGAGTGGAATGCCCTGCCTGCAGCTGTTGTGGATGCGCCAAGTTGGGTGGCGTTTAAGAGGTTAGTTGATAAGTATATGGAAGAGAAGGGAATGGTTTAGTTTGGAGGGGCATTGCTTTTTATATTGGTCGGCGCAACATCGAAGGCCGAAGGGCCTGTTCTGTGCTGTAATGTTCTATGTTCTATGTTCTATGTACTTTGTATGACGAAGTGTACAGAGGATATTGAAAGTCTGTGAGTGGGCGAAGATCTGGCAGAGGAAGTACAATGTTGGTAAATGTGAGATCATTTGTTTTGGTAGGAATAACAGCAAAATGGACTATTATTTAAATGATTAAAAAAATTGCAGCGTGCTGCTGTGCAGAGAGACTTGAGTGACCTTGTGTGTGAATCAGAAAAAGTTGGTTTGCAGATGCTGCAGGTAATTAGGAAGGCAAATGGAATATTTTCCTTCATTGTTAGAGAGATGGAGTTTAAAAACAGCGAGATTATGTTGCAGCTGTATAAGGTGCTGGTGAGGCCACACCTGGAGTTATTGTGTACAGTTTTGGTCTCCTTACTTGAGAAAGGATATATTGGCACTGGAGGGGGTGCAGAGGAGATTCACTGGGTTGATTCTAGAGTTGAAAGGATTGGTTTATGAGAACAGACAGGGGCTATACTCATTGGAATTTAGAAGAATGAAGGGGGTATCTTATGGAAACATTAAAATTATGAAGGGAATAGATAAGATAGAAATAGGAAGGTTGCTTCCACTGGTGGATGAAACCAGAACTAGGGGCATAGCCACAAAATAAGGGGAAGCAGATTTAGGACTGAGTTAAAGAGAAATTTCTTCCTCCAAAGGCTTGTGAATCTGTGGCATTCCCTGCTCAGTGAAGCAGTTGAGACTAAGGCAAAGATAGATAGATAGATTTTTGAACAGTATAGGAATTAAGGGTTATGGTGAGCAGGTGGGTGAGTGGAGCTGAGTTCACAAAAAGATCAGCCATGATCTTATTGAATGGTGGACCAGGTCAATGGGCCAAATGGCCCACTCCTGTTCCTAAGTTCTTAAGTTCTTATGGCCTACATGTGAAACCAGGCTGACAGCAATGTGATTGACTCTTAAATACGCTCTGAAATGACCTAGTAAACCACTCAGTAAAATGGTTATTAGGATGGGCAACAAATGCTGGCCCATCCCAAAAATCAATTTTTAAATACTATTTCAAAGTAAGGGGTGAATCAATGAATCCAGACTCCTCAACAGATATACATATCTCTCCAAGTTCTTCCTCAACAGGAATAATTCAATAGCAATTAGGTTACCCCCTCGATATCCCAGGGCGGTGGGGTGGGGGTCAGGGGATTTGGGAGGGGGTACAGAAACCAACTTTAACACCTTTTCTTCTTCCCAACAATCCCACCACCTTTCTTGGTTGGTGTGGTGTTTTTTTTTTTTGTGGGTTTGTTTTTTTTTATCTCATACTTTCCTTGCTGAAATCAGTTAACTGCACTGAAGCAAAGGTTGATTCAGGGAACCTTTACTCTGTGTGACTCGGTTGTAATCACTGAGTTATCAGGAGATCCAGTAAAGCTTTAATGAAACTTCAATGAAACAATCCAATGCTTCGTAGTAAATTGTTTTGTTAAATACCAGTGCGATAGATTAAGATCTCATTTGGGTCCACACTGGATTATATACTTCCAGAGCTTGTTTTAATTTCCTCAGGGTTTAAGGATGACATTAGTAGACATTTAACAAAAAAAGGTACATCCTTGCTCTGCTCGATGAATTAGAAGAAAATTATGTGTCACAACTACAAGAAACCAAAGGCTCTGAAATTCCGCAGGAAGTTTGACATAGAATTACATAAAACATTCCATAAAACGTATGGCACAGAAACCGATCATTGAACTCAGTTAGTCTATTCTGACAGTAGTCCGTCCTGAAACTACCTTCATACCATCTTCCATCATTTAAATAGATCAACCTACCTTCTTCCTCTATCAGTAGCACAGTGGCACAGTTGTTAGCAATGCTGCCTCACAGTGCCAGGGATCAGGATTCAATTCCTGGCTTGGGTCACTGTCTGTGCAGAGACTGCACATTCTCCCTGTGACTGCATGGGTTTCCTCCAGGTGCTCCGGCTTCCTCCCACAGTCCAAAAGATGTGCTGGTCAGGTACATTGCCATGCTAAATTTTCCCTTGGTGCACCCAAATAGGTGCCAGAGTGTGCCTGTTAAGGGATTTTCACAGTAACTGTATTACAGTGTTAATATAAACCTACTTGTGACAAAAATAACTGAACTCATATGCTTGTCTAGCCTCCCCCTTAAATACTTACACAAGTTCCACATTCTTATCACTCTTTTATAAAGAAGTTTCTTCTCAATTCTTGAATTTTTGGTGACTACCTTATATTGATACACTCTAAATATGCCTTTCTACCCAAATGGAAACATTCCCTCTGTAACCATTTGATCAAAACCTTTAATAATTTTAAAGATCTTTATTTGGTCACCTATCACCTATGAGGAAAGGCTGAAGGACTTGAGGTTATTTTCATTAGAGAGAAAAAGGTTAAGAGGTGACCTAATTGAGGCATATAAGATGATCAGAGGGTTAGATAGGGTGGACAGTGAGAGTCTTTTCCCCGGATGGTGATGGCTAACACGAGGGGGCATAGCTTTAAATTAAGGGTGGTAGTTATAGGATTGATATCAGAGGTAGATTCTTTACTCAGAGGGTAGTAAGGGTATGGAATGCCCTGCCTGCAGCAGTTATGGACTTGCCAACTTTAAGGGCATTCAAATGGTCAGTGGATAGGCATATAGAACATAGAACATTACAGCGCAGAACAGGCCGTTCGGCCCTCGATGTTGCGCCAACCAATTAAGAAAAAGCAATGACCCTCTAACCTATGGGTAATGCTGGAATGGTTTAGGTTAGAGGGTCATTAGATTGATTCCACTGGTCGGCACAACATCGAGAGCCGAAAGGCCTGTACTGCACTGTAATGTTCTATGTTCTATCACCTTATTTTTTCAACAGAGACCCAACTCATCAGTGCTTTCCTGATATGTTTACTCAAACATAACCCTGGTAAATCTTCTCTGCACTCTCTCCATTATCATTCCATTATTCTTCCAACATCAACATTCAGCTGAAGTTGATAGTCCACTGGATATATTCCATTCTTAAGTATAAGAGTTACATTAGCTATCTGTCAGACTTTAATGTGAATGCAATCCATCCGAACCAGGGGTTTGTTCACTTTGATTAATTTATTTAATGCATCTTTTAAAAAAAAAAGTGGCAATGTTGTATTACTCACCTCATCATTCAATGTCATGTCTACCTGCAAATCTCCCTGGTAAATACCAAAACAAAATATTTATTTCATACTTCTACCAACTCTTTATCATTAATCTATTAACCTTTACTAAAGGTCTTATTTCTATTGCAGCCTTTTATATTGATGTGCCGTACAATATTTTAGCATTTTGCTTTATGTTCAATAATTTAATTTCCTAGTTTTTTTGCCTTTTATTTCTCTTCTAATCTCTTCAAATTTTATTTTATCATGAACCCCTCTGTTGTCCTTGCCCTTAATGTATGCATCTTTCCTAACCTTCAATTGTTCTCTTATGTCTTTATTCATTCATGGATTCTCATTAATATTAAGTTTCTTCTTTCCTTTTTTGCAGAATATATTTCCTGGCACTTTATTAAACATTGCTTTAAATGTTTCCTCTTGTTCTTCTACATTATTATTTGTGAATATTATTTTACTCATTTAGTTTTCAAATTCTAGTCTCAGCTAGAGTTGAAATTCAAAATCCACTTTTCTCCAATCTATTAACCTGATTTTGATATGAGCTTTTCTGTTATTATCTTAAATAATTTATATTATGAATGCTATTTCATAATGTTTCCCTATTTATATTTATCTGATCTGGTTCATTTCCCATTACTGGATTCAATAGCAAAACTTCCCTTGTTGGACTTCCTACATATTGAGTTAAAAAGCGATCCTCTGCACATTGAAGAAAATCAATTCCCTTATTCCCCTTTACCTGGATGTATTGTCCGACTAATCCTGGGGTAGTTAGAACTTCTCTTGATTACTCCATATTTTTTACTCAATTCCCTAATTTGTTTGCATGTTTCTTTCTCTACCTCCCTTTCTGTATTGGCTGGTCTGTCAACGACATCAATCCATTATTATATTTTGTTTCTGTGCACATGCAAAATTTTGGCTGTAGTATTTTTGAGGAAAATTCTATAACATTATGCCCTATATTTCTATAGGTTAGGAGTTCAGTAGGCCAAAGCAAGCAGACAAGGATGGTGGATTTCCTTCCTTAAAAGATATTGGTGAATGGGCTTTTATGACAAACAAAATAATAGCTCCATGGTCACCATTACCAACACTAGCTTTTATTTCCAGATTCATTACTTGAATTTAAATTCCAACAGCTGCTATAATGGCATTTTGAACTCCTAGAGCAATAGCCTAGACTTCTGGATTGCTAATTAGTGACATTGCCGCTATGCCACCTGCTCTCCAATTTGGACAGCCTTTTCAGCTACATTATGGTTTTCTCCCTATAATCTATCTCCTTGTTAGAAAATGCACGATACATATTGGAAGGACGATACTGTGGGATCACCTTCTCAAACTCTCCTAAATCCCCACTATCTGGCTCCCTGCAAATGTTGTCCCTCCCACCCCTGCCCCTGCCCACCACCCTCTTCCCAAACTAGCCCGTCCCCCACCTCTCCCAACCACTCCGCCTGCTTTTTCCTGGAGCAGTGTTTTGCGTGTGACTGTATTCTTGAAACTGTTCAGACATTCTCCCTCTCCAATTCACACTCGGGCTCAGTCATGCTGAACCGGAGAGTTTTAAGATGCAGATGTTTCCTGCTGACATGTTTGCTCACTGTCAACAAACTCCCACATTCTGCAGTCCAGACACACAACCTGCCATATCTTAAATAAGATAATGTTATTTTGTTAATTACTCAAAATTTTTATTCCACAATTATTTTCAGTGATTAAATAGTTAAATTTATTAAGCTGTAAGTTTAATACAGTATCTTACAGTTCCCCAGCTCTGGTTTGAAGCACTGTCCTAGTTAAAAGGAAAAATACCTATTCACCAACCAACCACCCATCTGCTATTCTGTGATGTAAACTCTTACTCTTCATGGAAATACACAGTTGAATGTATTCTATTGCTGGCACCTTCAATGAGGTTGTTCTGTTCTCCAACAAAAGTTATGGTAGGAGACTGGGAAAATTTAATTGAAGACACCAGCAATAGAATAACTTTGGTAGGCAATCAGAAGAATACCTAGAAAGAGACACAGACAGCATTTGATGCATTTCTCTGGGAGGTCCACTCATCTTCCCTCTGGAATTCCAACAGTGGGCTGCAGAACATACAGCAATTCCAGATATAAAATGTTTTGTAATGATTCCCTGCAAGGATCTAATTGACAAGAGTTAGGGCAGCACACTAGTTAACACTGCTACCTCACAGAATCAGGGACCTGGATTCAATTCCAGCTTTGGGTGACAATTTGGAGTTTGCATGTTCTTCCCATATGTACATGGGTTTCCTCTAGGGGCTCTGATTTCCTCCCACAGTCCAAAGATGTACAGGTTAGGCGGATTGACTGGGCTAAATTGACCCATTGGCTGTAATTTTACCGCCATGCCCACCTTGAAATTGAGGTGGGCATGGCTTGCAGCACGGAATTCTCCATTGGCCGTGGGTGGTATTTTACGAGCTTCACTGAACGAGGTCATAAATTACTGGCCTTTGTAACCAAGGGTGTGGATTAGCAGTGGCAAATATGCAGGATTATAATGATAGGGCAAGGAAGTGGGCTGGATAAGATTCTCTTTGAAGAGTCAGTGTAGAACCATTGAACTGCTCTGTAGGGATTCTATGGACAACCATGGGTAGGTTAGGGAACAGGTTCACCTGTCTTTGAGCATGATGATTTTCCCTTGCACCTTAAATTTATAGAAACTTGTAATGGACAACGAAAACATCTAATTTAGATTTTGTTCAAATCTAATCAATAAAAGCTCCAACTCATTCCTCTTCAAGACTAAAATTTTTACAACTGATTGACTTCACTAAGAATATTGAACAGGATGTTTTATTGACTGAGAATAGTTTTTGAAAACTCAAGAAGATTAAAGAGTGCATTAGTGTCTGCTTGCTGTCTCCAATCCCTTACAATTTTGAAATTTTTTATTTGCAATTTAAATCCAATAATATTTTCCATATAGTTTCTTGTGACTATAATGTCCAATTTGGCAGTGATCTTAAATCACTTAGTGTGAATCAGAACAAGCATCGGATCCATGGATGCAGTTTTGTTGTGAGTTCTGATGTCTTCTGTCAACAATGAAAAATGAATATATCATACAAAGATAATTGGCACTTCACATTGACTTCAAGGTTGTTGATCTTACTTTTCTGATCTTATTTAATATAATTGAAACTCTGAATTGTGCTTTACAATGAACTGTTCATTTTGTTCTATTTGATACATAACAAACAGTCCTTCCTCTAAAGTTTTGCTAAATTGAAGGACCTCTACATTTACAATAAATACCTAAAACATCAAACGTTTCTTGGTAAAATGGCTTCTGCTATTTTGAGTAAATGCTGCATAAGATCGCTGTTCATTGATCTGCACCTTCTTGACATTATTGCTTAATATTAAATAAACCTGCTTCAATATGCAACGCGGTAAAAAGGGTTCGTTCTGTAGAAGTGACAGCATTACACCAACAAAATGGTGCATCATAACTGAACAATAAAAATAACGTACTGACATTTGAATTATAGTTAGGTGTTGCTGGCTGCTGAATCAATACAGTTCCTCCTTATAAGCAGAAATTTATTCCTGCGATTCACATACTGAGGAAAAAAAGGTGATTGAAATT
Organism: Sphyrna mokarran; assembly: GCA_024679065.1. Lineage (NCBI taxonomy): Eukaryota > Metazoa > Chordata > Chondrichthyes > Carcharhiniformes > Carcharhinidae > Sphyrna > Sphyrna mokarran. Next base: position 133,095,107 of record JAGIQG010000004.1, on the reverse strand, counting down.
CTTGGTGAATTTTTTGCTCTTGTTGGACATTGATTAAAATCTGTAACAGGGTTATTTACCTAATGGTGAATGTTCTGCTTCAGGGCGTTACTGTAGAAAAATTTCACTTTTCAAAGCCTTTTGATAACATCAAGCAATTTGAGTTCAGGAAGAACTAAACTGAAAGGTGGAACGAAATGGGTAAAAGGTAATCATCAAGCTCACAGGCCATGTACAATCCATCCTTTCATGCATTCCCAACTTATTTATAAGTCACCTGCAGGAAAGTTCTTCAACATTCACATGTCATCCAAAAAGAAACATTGGGTTAAAAAAACCAATATATCTCTCTGTGTTTGTACCTCTATTACCAAACATGGCTCCATTGAGTTTTACCATTCAATGGGGGCCGTTCTCCAAAAAGATTTCTAAGTGTTGAATTTGCAGGAAAACTGCAAATTCACATTGTTTTATTCAGTGAGAGTTCAGACTACAATCTCCTACACTCTCTCAACCAGTGTAAATATCATTCAATTTCAGGGGCCTGGCAGATGCAAGTGCAGCGCAAACATGGGTATCCCATGAATCGGCCGATACACAATTCCCCCCACCCACTGCATTAATTTTTTAGTGGGATGGGAAAATCATCCTGCACATATAATTCCATATTTTCAGCAAAGACCATCATGTTCCATCGACATTTGATGATTTCTATCTGTATGTGGAGCAGGCTGGAGGGGCCAAATGGCCTACTCCTATTTCTAGTTTCAATGTCTCCTACATAACCTTAAGTTGTTATTATAAACTGCCATATCCTAGTTAATTTTGAAGGAGTTTATCAACAGATTAGTTATTCATTTGGGATCCAAAGTCACTGTGGCCATTCTGATAGCACCTACTGTGCAATATCAGAATGACATGACTCTAGTTTATGGACCTCTGGTAGTATTTAGAGGTTACTGTTTCAAAATAAGGGGTCGTTTGTTTAAGACAGAAACAGGGGAAAATGTTTCTCTGAGAATCATGAGTCTTTGGTACTATTCCTCAACTGGAAGCAGAGGGCGGGATTTTCTATTCCCTTTCTTATCGGGCAGATTTGGTGGCAAGAGTGGAAAATACAATGAGAAGGCCAATCATGTTTCATACTGACATAAAAGCAGGAAGTGATTGTCCCCTCCTTCCCCCTCCCCCATCAGTGGCAGGCAGCATTTCCCACTATTCAATGCTGGGAACCACATTGGAATATATTATCAAATGACTATCGGGCCTATACATTGAGAATTATACCCCCCTCGTCAAAAATTCATCCATAGTTGTGTGATGTCAGAACAGCAGGAAGAATGACTGATCTCGTGCGGTATGCACCTAATGAGCAGCATTCCATGGGGAGCTCAAAGATGGGCACAGTGCTTAAGGGGAGAGGGTTGTGATAGCGGGTGGCAGGATGATGCCAATTTGAAGCCAGGGGTGGTGCCAGAGTGTCATAGAAATTATAGAAATCACAGAAACCCTACAGTGCGGAAAGAGGCTATCTGGCCCATTGAGTCTGCATCAATCACAATACCATCCAGGCCCTATCCCCAAATCCCTACACATTTACCCCCTAATCTCTCTAAGCTATGCATCTGAGGACACTAAGGGGCAACTTTAGCATGGCCAATCAACCTAACCCGCACATCTTTAGACTGTAGGAGGAAACTGGAGCACCCGGAGGAAACCCACGAGGAGAATATGCAAACTCCACACAGACCAGGAGATTTCACCTGGGTGAAGAATGTTTGCTGATGTGCCCATTGTGCAAAGAGGCGGTTTTTAAATATGGTACACAGATCATTGAACACTGAGTTGATGGTGAGGCAAGTGAATCAGAGGCTGGCTACCAGATAACGTTGCAGAACGCCTGACTTCTTTTTGCACTAAGTGCTGCATTATATGGTGGAAAAATCTGCCATTGCCACTGGTGGCCTCAACACTGTTTTTAACTGCCCAACATTGGACTTTGCCAATACTGGAGAAAATCTCATCGAGTCTTTGGATTTTTTTTATTCATTCAAAGAATATGGGCTTTGCTGTCTAAGCCAACATTTATTGCCAACTCTAATTGCTCTTGAGAAGGCGGTGATGAGCTGCCTTCTTAAATCACTGCTGTCCATGCAGTGTAGGTACACCCACATGCTGTTAGGGAGAGAATAAGGAAGTCTTTAAGGTAGAGCTAGATAGATTCTTGATTGGTAAGGGGGTGAAGAGTTATCAGGGGTTGGCAGGAATATGGGATTGAGGTTGTAATCAGATCAGCCATGAATTATTGAATGGTGGAGCAAGTTTGTGGGGCCTAGTGCCTACCCCTAATCCTAATTCATATGTTGATAGGCAGAATGCACCTGTAAAACAGACAAAAGCTAATTACTGTGGATGCTGGCACCTGAAACCAAAAGAGAAAATGCTGGAAAATCTCAGCAGGTTTGACAGCATAAGGAGAGAAAAGAGCTGATGTTTTGAGTCTAGATGACCCTTTGTCAAAGCTTTAACAAAGCATCATCTGGACTCGATGTTAACTGAGTTAACAGTTCATGTTAACTCAGGTTGTCAGTTCTGTTTGGGTGTAATATTGAGAGATTTAGCACCACTCTGTCCTTATATTCGTGACACATTGGTCCATTGTCCATTTCTTTCCCACAGCGATTTAGAAGAAAAGACTCAGTTATCCAATTGAACTAACCTTGCCTGTTGGTGAAACAGTCTTAACTCTCCATGGCTAATACATTCCTAGATAATAAGTGGAGGTATTTAACTCTGGGCAGAATTTAGTGCCCTTCCTATGGTAACTTTGATGGTGGAGAGACGTTTACTCAGATGGGAGTGTAATGGGTGAGAATCCCACCAAAGTTTTGCTTCCAGTCCAATTAAGTTGAAGTGGGAAAGGCCTGCCACCATTGAAGTTAACGCTGCAGCAAGCAGTGTATTTGCCATGCTGGGAGCACAACCAGGCCTTGGGTGGATATTGAAGCTCTTTTCTCTCCTTACAGATGCTGCCAGACCCGCTGAGATTTTCCAGCATTTTCTCTTTTGGTTCCTGTAAAAGAGACGACAGCTGTCCTTCTGCAGAGGAATTCCAATTAAATGCTAATCAATGATGAATTATGCTTAGTTCTGATGTGATAGATTAACCAGGAATGAGATTGATTCAAGCTCATCATTATGGCCATCAGTGACAGAAGGCATTGATCCCATTAGGCTGGTCGAGATTTTCAGACCAAAGCCCCAAAGGCAAATGATAGCGTTCAAACTCTATCCATCCTTTAAATGTAATAGCAATAGAGAACAAATTATTTTTCATGAGCATGTGGATTTTTGGTTGCCTCTTCACTGAGCATATGTAATGAATGATTCAGCCTGACTAGGAAGGGGATTAGTTAAGAACGTGCCATATGGTCTTTGTATCTTGCTGCTTAAAGCAGAGCCATTCAAATGCATTTTGAAGATGTGAATGTTCATCTCCTGCTCGATAGAATCTTTCAGCTATGAATAAAAATGAAAATCAAGCAACATTTATGAAATACCGGGCTGGTAGCCATAGCTAGAACTTCAGTCTTCCTCTTAATTTATCTGTGGTGGATATACAGATCTGACAAATGTAAAATATTGTGGGTGCTGGAATCTGAAACAAAAACAGAAAAATGCTGGAAAATCTCAGCAGGTCTAACAGCATCTGTGGAGAGAGAATAAAAGCCAATGCTTCTAGTCTAGATGACCCTTTGTCAGAGCTGGAATCCACATGGGGTAAGTTAGAGACTTACAAGTGGTTTTACATAATGTAGCTAGTGTTTTTGATAAGGTGTCTCATTAAAGATTAATGCAGAAAAATAAAAGCTCATTAGCCTCAGACAGAGGGCCATCCAGACTCGAAACATTGGTTCTATTCTCTCTTCACAGATGCTATCAGACCTGCTGACAGTTTCTGGCATTGTTCTGTTTTTGATGCAGATTTGACACTTGCTCTTCAACATCAATTTTCTGATCATTAGCATATGTGACTTGTGGATCGCTCTAGAGTGGTCGACAGCTCATCATCATTCTCAGGTTGTTACACAGTTCATGTTAACTCAGGTTGTCAGTTCTGTTTGGGTGTAATATTGAGAGATTTAGCACCACTCTGTCCTTATATTCGTGACACCTTGGTCCATTGTCCATTTCTTTCCCACAGCGATTTAGAAGAAAAGACTCAGTTATCCAATTGAACTAACCTTGCCTGTTGGTGAAACAGTCTTAACTCTCCATGGCTAATACATTCCTAGATAATAAGTGGAGGTATTTAACTCTGGGCAGAATTTAGTGCCCTTCCTATGGTAACTTTGATGGTGGAGAGACGTTTACTCAGATGGGAGTGTAATGGGTGAGAATCCCACCAAAGTTTTGCTTCCAGTCCAATTAAGTTGAAGTGGGAAAGGCCTGCCACCATTGAAGTTAACGCTGCAGCAAGCAGTGTATTTGCCATGCTGGGAGCACAACCAGGCCTTGGGTGGATATTGAAGCAACAGCAGCCACCACTTCCCCAGTGATAAAGCTGCTCAATAAAGCTACCAGTCACTGATTAGCTGATAGATCTCAGCGGGCAAGACTTTTATCCACAAGGTCCTAAATTCCGGAAAGGCCCTCAGCTGACCAGTCGAGTGCCTGAGTAGCACTCAGTACCGTGAGCCTTCCCTAAAAGAGATGATGTGGGAGTATCACTACCGGAGGCCCCGTCACCTCCATTTAATATCACCTTCTGACCATAGTTAGCCCAGTTGCTCTTGCTTTTTAATCAGATGTGAATAGTTTGCACCTCTCTTGCAGAGTCTCAACCTATTCTGTCCCCATGGTAACTAACCCACACTAGCATATTGTCGGACATGAACTTATAAACAGATCATGGACTCTCTTTGTTTCTCCGTTTTTATCTTGAATTAAAGAGGCATTCCGAAGTATAATCATCTCATACACAAACCCTAATGTATAACTGCAATCCGCTTCAATCATTCTGTGTGGGAGACACTTTCTGTGTGAAGTCATTCCTTCAGTTATTTTTTGATTTCTGGTTACTATTTTATATCCATGTTTCCTTTTTGTGGACAAATAGATGTTTACCCTAATATATTCCTTAACACTGAAGTTAAACACTGAAAGGCTGCTTTCTCTGGCTGGGGAATCTAGGGGTACAGTTTGGGCTAAAGGGCCAATCATTTAGGACTGAGATAGGAAGAATTTCTTCATTCAAATGCTTGTGAGTCTTTAGAATTGTTTTTAACCCCAGAGGGATGTGAATGCTTTGAATATATTTATGGCTGTGATGGACAGATGTTCAAGATTTGTAGGGAATATGGCAGGAAGTTGAATTGAAGCAAAGGTCAGCTAAAATCTTACTGAAAGCAGGTTGGGCTCATGGGATTGGCTCCTGCTCCTATTTCCTATGTTCTTTTGTTATTATGTTGTTAATCATAGAATCCATACAGTGCAGAGGGAGGCCATTTGGCCCATCAAGTCTGCACTGATTCTCTGACAGAGTATCTTATCCAGGCTCGCTCCTCCACTCTGCCCTGCAACCAATCCACCAAACCTGCACAACTTTGGATGATTTCAGAGATTCCATCAGTCCTTCTCTGGATCTTCCCTTGTCCAGAACTAAACTGCTAGCCTGCTCCATCTTTCTAATAGTTGCATCCTCTTATTTGCAGTAAGTCACAAATCTTTCCCTCATTTCTACAGTGTACCACAATTCTTATTACAACATGGATATCAGAACCACACACGGCTCTGCAATCGGGAGCCAACCCAGAAATTTATACAAATTTAACATGACGTCTCTGCTTTTGCATTCTATTCGAAATGAACCCTATTAGAGGGTCTGTAGTCTTATTGACTTATTAGCTTCATAGTGTAATAGAATCATAGAATTCCATAGAATCCCTCCATTCAGCCCATCGAGCCTGCAACAACAAGCTATTCCTTTAACCTCAGATATTCACCCTGCCAGTTCGCATGACGCTGAGGGGGAATTTAACATGGCCAATCCACCTGACCTGCACACCTTAGACTGTGCAAAGAAACTGGAGATCTAGAGAAATCCCACACAGACATGGGGATAACATGCAACTCCACAGAGAGGGTTACCTAAGGCTGGAATCGAGCCCGGGTCCCTGGCACTGTGAGACAGCAGTACGAACCTCTGTGCCACCATGCTGCCCTGCCACTTGTTTTATTACCTTTAGTAATTTACAGATCTATATTGCAAGTCTTATTGAAAATCCATGCGTAGTGCAACCATCGTCTTTGTCTTTTTCTGTGACTTCTACTATTTCTTCAATTAATTCAATAATGTTAATTAAGCATGGTGACTATTATTGTTATACAGCAGCTTGTTATCTGATCGTCTGGCAAATACTCTGGTATGTTTCACATCACAGATGCAGAATTGGTCTACAGTACTATCTGTCTTTTTTTGAACACAGGAACTATGTTTTGTTGAAAGGTGAGAAGTGATAAAAAGAGACATCAAGTGAAGTATAGAAAGAACAAAAGGGAGACAATAAGATGGAAAGACAAAATTAAGTGAAGTAAAGCTGAAACAACAATGGCACTGACTATAAATAAATAGATCTAGTTCACATAACATATAATAGAAATAGTACATATAGTACCTAGAATGCATAGAACATGTAACAAATAGATATAATTCTGTGATGATACTGTGCTTTTTGGATATATTTTATGTTTAAGATGAATTGCTTTAAGAGGCACTGTTTTGTTATAAGAATTGATTTGGCTAATAAATATGCAGCAGATACTAAGAATGTAGGCTTCTTACTGATTTTAGCTAGGAAAGCGTAGTTTTTTAGAGTTAATGGACCTTTTGTTTATTTAGGTTCTCCTGGGATTTTAGATTTGGTACGCAGAATCCTATGAGTTTTGATTAGGTTGATTGAAAGGGTTAGAATCATTTGATTAATGGGAGGGGCTCAGCTTGAAGATTTTCATTTTAAAATATGAACAGTGTTGCCTGAGCTGCCAAAAGAACTCTCTCCAAAATCATTCTGAACGTTCTAAACCTGCTAACCTACATCATAAGCAAGTATACCTGCATTTTGCCAACTAATTTTAAAGAGATATTTAAGTCTATAAGGGAAATTGTGCTTGACTGGGATTCAGAATGATAGATTAGCAGTTAAGAATTATACCTTGTCTTGTTTAAATATTGTTTAATTGTTAACAGGTAATCTAATTCATTTGTTATAGTTAAAGCTTGCTGGTTTGTCAGTAGAATCGTGCCTAGAGTGAAACATCCAATCCTCATCTCAAGACAAGGTATATTATACAGTTAGACTCTCTAACAATTGCTAATGCCAACTGTTAGGAAGTCTAACTGTATAATATACCTTGAGTTTCTGATCTGGTATCTTAACAGTATTGAATCTTAACATTGACAGTTCAATATTACAGGACCAGAATTCAGACAGTGCCACTGACTCTCCAGCTAATAACTGGGAATAGAATTTGGCTCTTTGAAAGAATTAATCCCCTCATTTTCTAAATTTTCTCATGCCTAATTTACCAATAATATTACCAGTTATCATCTATCTTCTGGTTTCACATTTTTAAACATTCAGTCATGGGATGTGGGAATAGCTGCCTAGGTTAGCAGATATTGCCCATCCCTAATTACCATTAAACTGAGTGGCCTGCTAGGCTTTACAGAGGACAGATAAGAGTCAACCACATTGTTGTGGATCTGGAATCACACATAGGCCAGACCAGATAAGAATGGCAGATTTCCTTCCCTAAAGGACATTAGTGAACCGGATAAGTTTTTATGACGATTTACAATGATTTCATGATAATTGTTAGACTTTTAATTCCAGATATTTTATTGAATTCAAATTTCATCATTTGCTGTGACTTGGTTCAAACACAGCTGCTCAGAGCATTATTCTCGGGCTCTGGATTACTAGTTCAGTGACAATACTAAAACATCATTGCCTCCCATCCATATGTAAACAGATACTGAGGCAGAAGACACATATGCATACAAATATATTTGATATAATTATGTCACTAACATATATAATAATTGTAAACATTCACACCACACAAGTGCCAGACAATGGCCATCACTAACAAGAGTAAATCTAACAATCTCAATTTGACAGTCAATGGCATTACCATCGCTGAATCCCCCACTATCAATATCCTAGAGATTACCATTGATCAAAAACTGAACCAGACTATCCAATATAATTATTGTGACTACAAAAGCACATCAGAAGGTGTGAATCTGTGGCGGGGGTAACTCACTTCCTGACTTCCCAAAGTCTGTCCACCATCTAGAAGGCAAAAGCGTGATGGAATACTTTCAACTTGCCTGGATGAGTGCAGCTCCAGTAACAATGAAGATGTCATTCAGGACAAAGCAGTCCACTTGATTGGCACCCCATCTATCACCGTAAACATTTACTCCCACCATCACTAACGTAGTGTGGCTGGACCCCAAAAGATGCATTGCGGCAGCTCACCAAGGTTCCTTCAATATCACCTTCCAGATCTGTAACCTATGCCATCTGGAAGGACAATGGCAGCAGACACTTGGGAAGATGACTAGCTGCAAGCTCTCCTCCAAGATACTCACTACCCTGACTTGTGTATTTAATCAGTATTCGTTAATTCTTCTTACAGACAGAAAATAATTAATCACCTTGGATTATAAATGTTGAAAATAAAATAATTTAAGCTGCCACTTTATTAAGGACTGGATACTTCAGTGAAAAATATTGGGAAGAAAAGGGAATTAATTGAACATTTGAAGAGCAAAGAACATTACAGGAACAGGCCCTTCGGCCCATCAAGCCTATGCTGATCACATTGTCCTATCTGGACCAACTGCCTGTATCCCTCTATTCCCCATCTGTTCATGTGTCTATCCAGATGAGTTTTAAATGTGGCCAATGCATCTACGTCAACCACCTCACTTGGTGCATTCCAGGCCCCCTCCATCCTCTGTGTAAAATAAAATTATCCACATATCTGAACTTCTTCTCCCTCTTACCCTGAACTTGTGCAGTTTAAATCTTCATCTTATTAGGGTCAGTAACAACCTCAAAAGCTGGTCAGTGACCTCAATGACCTGTTTCATTTTAAAATGGACTGACTGACAGGTATTGAAAGTATTCTGGGTGATAGGCCTCTTTTAATATGGAAATCAAGGTCTTCTCAACCCCAGTTATAATGATAATGAAAAGGAAAAGTCCCACTTTATGTGTTCAGTTATTTTTTGTTTTCTCCAGAGGAGCAGAGGTATTCCCCTGACATCCATCACATTAGTCTCTGTAGCCCAGAACCTCAGTGCTTTAAATCAGAAGGATTACTCCATCACGCGAACCACAAAAGCCATCAAAATCCAATTCTGTCTACTGACTACAATATTTCATGTGTGTAATCTACTTTTTGGTTTGTTTTGATATTCTGAGAAAATAGTTATTGATTAATGTATGTCTTTCTGCCTGGCAGGTCCCACCTTTACTGATGGATGCCCAGTTTTCAGAATTCACTCCAGATATTACACCCATAATGCTTGCTGCACATACCAATAACTATGAAATTATAAAACTGTTGGTGCACGGAGGAGTCTCCATCCCTCGCCCTCACCAAATCAGGTGCAACTGCGTGGAGTGTGTTTCCAGCTCAGAGGTTGACAGCCTCCGTCACTCGAGGTCACGGCTGAATATATACCGGGCTCTTGCCAGCCCCTCGCTAATAGCCTTGTCAAGTGAAGACCCGATCCTCACAGCCTTTCAGCTGGGTTGGGAACTGAAGGAGCTCAGCAAAGTGGAGAATGAGTTCAAGGCGGAATATGAAGAGCTGTCACAGCAGTGCAAGCACTTTGCCAAAGACCTGCTGGATCAGGCTCGAAGTTCCAGGGAACTGGAGATCATATTGAACCACAGAGATGACCAGAGTGATGAGTTAGATCCCCAAAAATGCCACGATCTAGCCAAATTAAAGGTAGCCATCAAATACCATCAGAAAGAGGTAAGACTAAGTTATTAAGTATATAGTATGTAAATCTAAGTAATGTAACTCATTGGCTGTGATAAATTGTCCCTAAGTATCAGGGGGATTTACAGGATAAATATATAGGGTTACAGGGATAGAGCCTGGGGTGGAATTGTTGTCAATGCAGGCTTGAACGGCTGAATGGCCTCCTTCTGCATTGTAGGGATTCTATGATTCTATAATTCAATGCCAGAAGTAATATTTTAACATACAATTGGCCCCTTAAGCTTTCATTCATTAATACTGTTATAACTCCATTAGGAGAGCTGAGCTGACTCCTCCCTCTGTCCCACATCTGTGTTGGTTACAATAAAGTTTGAAGTTTTTGGTTTAAATGTCTCATTGCTAATTCAATATGTTCTTAACTGTATATAGCTCAGCTGTGAGAATAAACCAACCAAGTTCCTTGAGTTAACTAGCAAGGAGTTTGTTTTGTTAAAAAAACTCACTTGGGTAAAAATACAAAAATTATTAACAAAAGGGTTTAAAGTGTATAAATATGTCCCAACTTCCCACTAATGCAAAAAACACGTGCGCACGTGTACGCGCACACACGCACACACACACACACACACACCTCACCAGGCATGTACAAAAGAAAATAAACTTTACAGAATGTCAGATGTTAGAACTTGGACAAGTGAAAAAGGTAAAGTCAGAGAAATTATTCACAGATTATTCAAAGGCTTGTTCACAGCCACAGGCTCTTTTCATGGTGGTTGCTGATGCAATTGTTCAGTGATCATGGCTGCTTGATTCTCTTTTCTTCTGAAGATTCTTTTGAAGAAGAGTTGGAATCTTCATTTAAGAATTTCCAGTATGCAGCAATGAGATCTTCTGGTGGTTTTCAAACCATTGGCAGGGCTTAGCCCTGCTGAGAGAAAGTTCAGAGAGAGGGATTGCAGGTAAAGCCATTGTCCCAGGTTCCCCTGTGGCAAGCTCTGTCTGTCTGTTCAAATCCAGTAACATTTTATACCTGAGAGCTAGGTCACATGACCTTTCTCTGTTTTGTCTTTGAGAACTCTGTGAGTGGGATTTTCCAGCCATTTCCATTGGTGGGATCTCTGGTCCTGCCAGTGATGACTCCTTGTCCCATGTTCTCTGGCAGTGAAGGGTGGGAGCAACCGGAAAACTTGTTGACTTGGCAAGACTGGATGATCCTGCCACCAGCTAACGGTGGGCCACCTTCACTGCTGCAAAATGGACCACAGGGTGGGGGCAGAAAATCCCATCCCAAGTCTCCAAAAAGTGGCTTGTGGTCTTGATAAATATAGCCTACTAACTAAATAATAGTGTTCTTTATTTAGCACAAAATGTTATTTTCAATGAATTCTACATATCTGGTAGATGACATTAGAACCCCACCCAATCATTGGAGATAACTCCGAACCTGACAGAGTGTAAGCCAGCCCAGACTCTCTAAGATAATACCAGATGGTTAGAGGGAGTTCAATATCCTGCTTAGCTTAATATCTGTATATTCAAGATATGTACTAACTGATCACCAATAAAGTTATATATCGTTAAGATAAGTGTCAATGTCAGGTGAAGTGGGCCTGTATGATAATTGTACCAGTATTACAATATGCATCATCAGAGACAAAACACAATAGTGACTTCTAAGGGGCATCTTGACAAATACATGAATAGGATGGGAAAAGACAGATATGATGTCCTGAAGGATAAAAGGTTTTAGTTCATATGGGCAGCATGGTCGGAGAACAGAGACATCAGAGACAAAACACAATAGTGACTTCTAAGGGGCATCTTGACAAATACATGAATAGGATGGGAAAAGACAGATATGATGTCCTGAAGGATAAAAGGTTTTAGTTCATATGGGCAGCAAAGTCAGAGAAATTATTCACAGATTATTCAAAGGCTTGTTCACAGCCACAGGCTCTTTTGGAAGGCTGGAAGGCTGAAAGAGCTGTTCCTATGCTGTAATTTTCTTTGTTCTACAAATAGACATAATTCAGGCCCCATTTAGAAGTTAAAGGGAAAATCTTTTGTTGCCTGATTCTTATATGAAAACCAAGCAGCCAGCATCTAAAAGCAGTAGGTGAAAGGTGGTGAAGGGTAAGAGACATATTTGAGACCTCATTGACAACAATGTAATTTTGAGGCACATCTGTGAATGAAGGGACAGTCTGAAATTGTTATAAAGCTGCACATGGATACAATTTTGAATCTGATGCCAATTCTAACATCATGATTGCCAATTCCAGGTTCAATTGAGTGATCCTTGCCTTCTTGGATGCTCTGTCCATTTATAAAAGTGTTGGCTGGTAGTGGAGACCAGTTAGGAAACTGCCTAGAAAATATTTCTCATTTTTAGTTTTGTGAGGTAGATTCATTCTCCCCCTCAAAAATCCTGGATTTTTTCATGGTAATGGGAGACCCTTTCCTGGGATTGCTCCAAGCTCTCTGATTTTCAGAGAGAATGATTTTCCATTCATCCATCCCTGTCAGGAAGTTGCAATAGAAAGCCCGTTTGACTCCAGCATTTAAGTGACGCTGGATGGATGCCTTGGGTTGAGTTTGTGCAAGTTTTGGACAATTACCATTCCTGCTAGCAGTAGCACTGTAATATTTCCATTAACAAGTGAGTATGGTTACAGCGTGTCACCTTTACCTTGCAATTTGCAATGCAACTGCAAATACAGAACATTATAAGATAATGTGGCAGGACGTGCACATGGAATATAAGTTTTTAGACATTTTATGAGAAGGGCTGGGAGAGGATACCATCAAAAATTAACCAAGGTAGAAGAAAATGAGATAAGGTGAATAAAAATTGAATCTTGGGTCCAACACTTTTGTAGTCAGAAGACAAAGGGAAGAACTTTAGAGAAAGAATGAGACAGAATGATGTAGAGCTGGAGATAGCATGGCTGCAAAGGAGAAGAAAACCAATTGTTTAAACAAAGGCTGGAGTCATTTGTTCACATAAAGTGTCACCCTTTAAAAAAAGCCATCACAAGCCAGAATATGAGGGATGATCACCTAGTGCTTGGATGATGATCTGAGACTTCATGTAGTAACAATGTTTTCTATGAATGAAGTTCATTTCTATGAATGAAGAGTTGACGGTGATGGTGCATTTGTTTTTTATACAACATTAAAGAATCTGCTCTGACCTGTCAGTGAATATGACTTCTTAACTTATTTAATTCACCAAGCTACTGATTCTACAAGGTACAAGGAATCCTGCTTCATGCTGCATGATGTCCTGAAGCTGTTTGTTTGTGATTCAGTCACTTGCTGTTAGCAGAGTAGAAATAGCATTTGTCTAGCCCGAAAGGAAAATTAATATCTCATTTTGCATTGTGATTTAAACTAAACCAAAGGATAAAATTGCCAGTAGGCTGAGAAGCCAACTGTGACACAAGGACTTATACATTTGACTCTCATACGTTAGACTTTCCATACACAACCCCTTTGGGAAAGGTTGGTTTTTCAGTTTTCATACATTAATCATTCAATTACATATAATCATACAGATTAGGAGCAGGAGTAGGCCACTCAGCCCCTCCAGCCTGCCCCACCATTCAATAAGTTTCACATTCCCTCCTACCCCAAATAATCTTTCATCTCCTTACATTATCAAGAATCTATATACCTTTGCCTTAAAAATATGTAAGGATTCTGTTTACACCACATTTTGAGAAAGAGAGTTCCAAAACCCATAACCCTAGAGAGAAAAACATTATCCTCATCTCTATCCTTTTCATAATAATTTCATTGCAGTGTTAATGAAGCCTATTTGAGATACTAATTTAAATGGACAACTTCCTATTTTTAAACAGTGACCCCTTTATTCTCCCACAAAAGGAAAATTCTCTCCACATCTTGTCCAGACCCCCTCAGGATCTGAAATTTTTCAATCAAGTTATCTCTTACTCTGTCAATTCCAGCAGATATATAGTCTTGTCTGTCCAGCCTTTTCCCATAAGACAACCACCCATTAGTTTAGTAAAGCTTCTTTGAACTGCTTCCAATGTATTTACATCTTTTAAATAAGGAGGCCAATACTGTACACTATAGAATCCCTATCCTCAAAATCTTGCGCTTTTACCATGGCTAACCCACTTAACATACAGATCTATGGACACACAGAGACAATTTAGCATGGCCAATCTACCGAACCTGCGCATCTTTAGACTGTGGGAAGAAACCGGAACTCCCAGAGGAAACCTGCGCAGAGCTGGGGAGAACATGCAAATCCTACACAGACAGTGACCCGAGGTCGGAATTGAACCGGGGTCCCTGACGCTGTGAGGCAGCAGTGTGCTAACCATGAAGCTACTGTAATGCCCGCAATACTCTGCATGTGGTCACGCCATTGTCTTATACAACTGAAGCATAATCTTGCTACTTTTTTAATTCAATTCTCCTGACAATAAACAATAGCACTTTATTAGCTTTTTTAATTGCTTGCTCTCCTTGTGATTCATGCACGAGGATTTATCTGCATCTCAGATTTCCACAATCACTCACCATTTAGATTTATATGCTTTTTTATTTGTTCTGCCAGAATGCACAATTTCACATTTTCCCACATTATTCTCCATTTGCCAAATCTTTGCCCATCACTCAACCCATCTATTGTCTTTTGTAATCTCCCCCTCACAACTTACTTCCCTACCTATCTTTGGGTTATCAGTAAATTTAACCATCATACCTTCAATCCCTTCATCAAAGTCATTTATATAAATTATAAAAAGTTAAGATCACAGCATTGATCCTTATGGCACATCACCTACTACATGCTGCAACCAGAAAACAGCCTATTTATGCCTCCTCTCAGACTCCTGTCAGCTGTCCAATCTTCTATCCATGCCAATAGGTTCATCCCTCAACTGGAGCTTTTATTTTCTGCAACAACATTTTATGTGGTATCTTATTAAATGTTTCCTGGAAATCTAAGGACAGTACATCCATTGCTTCTCCTTTAACCACAGCAAACCTTACTTCTTCAAAGAGTTACAATAATATGATTTTCCTTTCATAACACTATGTTGACTCTGCCTAATACCTTGAGTTTTTCTAAGTGAATCTTTAATAATAGCTTCTAGCATGTTCCCTGATTGACAGACGTTAAGCTCACTCGGCTGCAACTTCCTGCCTTTTGTCTCCTCCCTTTTCAAATGAGGAGTTACATTTTCTGCTTTCCAATTTAATGGAACTTGCTTTGAATCTAGGGAGTTTTGGAAAATTAAAACTATTGCATCAACTACCTGGCTTGACAATTCTTCTAAGACTTGAGGATGGAACCATTAGGACCAGGAAACATGTTAGAACATAGAACATAGAACATAGAACATTACAGCGCAGAACAGGCCCTTCGGCCTTCGATGTTGCGCCGACCAATTAGGAAAAAGCCATGACCCTCCAAACTAAACCATTCCCTTTTCATCCATAAACTTATCTACTAACCTCTTAAACGCCACCAAACTTGGCGCATCTACAACTGCCGCAGGCAGGGCATTCCACTCCCTAACCACCCTCTGGGTAAAGAACCTACCTCTGATATCCGTCCTATAACTATCACCCCTTAATTTAAAGCTGTGTCCCCTCGTGCTAGCTTTCTCCATCCTAGGAAAAAGGCTATCACTGTCCACCCTATCTAAACCTCTAATCATCTTATATGTTTCGATTAGGTCCCCTCTTAGCCTCCTCCTTTCTAACGAAAACAACTCAAATCCCTCAGCCTCTCTTCATAAGACCTGCCCTCCATACCAGGCAACATCCTGGTAAACCTCCTCTGTACCCTCTCCAATGCCTCCACATCTTTCTTATAATGCGGGGACCAGAACTGCACACAATACTCCAAGTGCGGCCGCACTAGAGTTTTGTACAGTTGCAACATGACGTTGCGGCTCCGAAATTCAATCCCCCTACCAATAAAAGCTAAGACTCCATATGCCTTCTTAACAACCTTATCGACTTGATTGCCCCAAGCTCCAGCAATTTGCCTGGTACTATCCGGTGATTGGAATTTTCTTGTGTTCTTTCCTCTCTTCCATTTCCTCATTTACGGTTTTTCTGGGATATTACTTGCTTCCTCTGTAGTGAGCAATGATGCAAATATCTTTTCAATTCATTTGCCATCTCCTTATTTTCCATTATTACTTCCAAACGGCCAATCTCCTTCAGTTTTCAACAGTTGTAGAAACTCTTGCCATCCGTTCTTATATTTTTTTAGCTGGCTTTCCCTCGTATTCTAGTTACTCCACTCCTTTAGTCACTCTTTGCTGTTTTTAATATTCTGTACAATCTTCTGGCCATCCTTGCGCAACTATATGCTTTAAATTTGATATTAATTTTAACTTTTTAATGGGCAATGAATGGTGGGTCTTCCCTTTTGAAATGTTCTTTCTCATCAGAATGGTTTTATTCTCTGTATTTTGAAATATCTCTTAAATGTCTGCTACTGCATTTCTATTGACCTATCCCCGAGAGTAATTTGCAATTTTGATGCACCATTTTCATTTAGCATTGATCCCTGGAGGAAAACATCATTTCAGTGGCTTGTGACACTACCCCCTCCTGTTTGTGGTGACCTCCAATCCCTCTGCCATTGTGTAAAGTCTATTTTGAAAGCTCTGTTCAATGATTCTTCCCTTCATCCACATCCCCCGAATATCTGTGACAGCTTAGAAGAACTTGGCGAAGTCTGTGCCCTGTGTTGGTGGTTGCTTCCACTGCTATCTCTGTCTCCACATGTTCTTGTCCACATAAATTGTGAACCTCCAGGTGAAAACACAGTTAATCTGCCTTACTGCTCCCAGCGAAGTGTGAGTATCTGAGCTGGTTCAGGGTCTGTGAGAGCCTTTGATTGTGTACCCTCCAAAGACCTCCATTCCTCTTAGTAATATTCATCATTAACCTCCAATAACTGCTGCTGAACGCCTTGTGGAAGATGAAAACCATGAGTTAATTCCAGCAAACTTGATCATATTTCAGTGACTGATTAAATCACATCAACATGACTGAGAGTCATGATGTGTGAGTGTTTCTTTACTGAATGGTAACACCAGTTACCATTGGTGACTGGTAGTTGGGGCAAGCAGCTGAGGGGATGCAACTGAACTCCAGAGTCTCATCTCCTATATGTGCCATCTGTGAGATATTTGAGGGGGGTTGTGCTCTGATTCTCTCCCGATTGTCCTTGTAGATGAATGTCATAGAATGTTGTAGAAACTCTACAGTGCGGAAGTACACTATTCGGCCCATCAAATCTGCACCAACAACAATCCCACCCAAGCCCTATCCTCTCCAACTCCACATGTTTATCCTGCTAATTTCTCTAACCTACACATCCCGGGACACTAAGGGGCAAATTGATATGGCCAATCAATCTAACCAGCACATCTTTGGACTGTAGGAGGAAACCGGGGCACCCAGAGGAAGCCCACGCAGGCACAGAGAGAATGTGCAAACTCTGCACAGACAGTGACCCAAATCAGGAACTGAACCTGGTCCCTGGTGCTGAGAGGCAGCTGCTAACCACTGTGCCACTGCTCCACCCTGTGTTCACTGCAGTGGTACAGAAGAATTCCCCCTAGCGTGAACAGCCGGAGGACTCTATCCCATATACTGACAGGAATGTTACCACCATTCTCACTGATGGGAGTGTCCCATCCCACTACAGTGAATGGAGATTTGGCTGGGCACCAAATTCTCCGATCTTGCTGCAACAGGAACATGGTGTGAACAGCCTCTAAGATCATGTCCAGTGTTTGTATTCCCTGTTGGCAATTTTTACATGGAATTTACAGCACAGAAACAGCGCATTTAGCACACCCCCTCTGTGTTGGTGCTTATATTCCACACACACCTCCTCTGACCCTTTATGATCAGACTATCAGGGTAACTCTCAACTTCCTTGAATGTATTTATACCGGAATCAAAACGCTGAGTTTTAGTCTCTCCTGCTGGAGGGACTTCCTATCCCCTCAAAGTCAATGGAATTTTGAACGGTTTGTCATATTTTATGGGGTGTCCCACCATGACAGGACTGTAAGGTTCCACCCATCAATTAGCTGCAGCACAGGAGGCCATTCACACCCTGTCCTTTTATCAGTCTCTGTAACAGCACAGTCCTGCTCCTTGACCTTTTCTCTTCACATAATTATCTTGTTTCATTTTGAAAACTGCAATTGAATCTGTCTTCCTCACAACTCAGGCAATACATCCTAGCTCCAAACCATTTATTACGTAAATGTATTTTTCCTCATGTTGCCTCTGGGTCTTTTATTAATCCCTTTAAGGTTCTCGAACTTGTGCCAATGGGAACACTTTCTCCCCATTTACGCTATCCAGCCCCCTCATGATTTTGAACACAGCTAACAAATCTCTCAACCAGCTCTCCTTCAAGGAGAACGGCCCCAACATTGCTAAACTATCCACATACTGAAGTCCCTCAACCTCAGAACCATTCTTATAAATCTTTTCTGTGCCTTTTCTAAAATATTCACATTATTTCCATTGAGGCTGAACCAATGTTTTATGAAGGTTCTTAACTTGCTGTGCCCCTATTTGTAAAACCTTGAATTCATAGAATCCTACAGTGCAGGAGGAGGCCATTCGAGCCATTGAGGTTGCACTGGCAACATTTCCACTCAGGCCCTATTCCCATAACCCCACACATTCATCCTGCTAGTCTCCCTGACATTAAGGGATAATTTAGCATGGTCAATCCACCCACTCCACACATCTTTGGACTGTGGGAGAAAACTGGAGTAACCAGAGGAAACCCACACAGACACAGGGAGAACGTGCAAACTCCACACCAATAGTGACTTAAGCCAGGAATCGAACTTGGGTCCCTGGCGCTGTGAGACAGCAGTGCTAATCACTGTGCCACCGTGCCACCCGTAGATTCAGTATAATTTATTAACTGCTTTCTCAACTCCCTTCATGTGGAGTTGCTGGCGATGGACTGGGGTAGGGACAGTAAACAGTCACACAACACCAGGTTAAAGTCCAATTTGGTAGCACGAGTTTTCAGAGTGCTGTTCCTTCGTCAGTTGAATGTAGGATTTATTTCTCAAACAGGGTGTATATAGACACAGACCCAATTACAAGGTAATGGTTGGAATGCGAATCTAAACAGGTAACCTCAAACTAGCATTCCAACCATTATCTTGCAATTAAGTTTGTATCCATATATGCCCTGTTTCTGAAACAAATCCTGCATTCACTTGATGAAGGAACAACACTCCAAAAACTTGTGCTACCAAATAAACCTGTTGGACTTTAACCTGGTGTTGTGAGACTACTTGCTCAACTTCCTCAAACATACTCAGGTCCCTCGGTTCCTGCATTTCATTTAGAATTTATTTCATGTCCCTCTTCTTGATCTTCTGACCAAAATGTTCAATTTACATCTCTCTACATTAAGTTTTTTATCTGATACGTGTCTGTCTCTTCCACCAGCCTGTCCTTTTGAAGTCTGTCACTGTCCTCTTCCCAGTTCACAGTTTCCAAGCCTTGCATTATCTTCAAGTTTTGAAATTGTGCCCTGTACGCCCAGGTCTAGATTATAAATATGAATCAAGCAAAGTCACTTCCACTCTATATGCCATCCCCTAGTCAAAAGTAAGTAACATTTCCTGTAATTCATGGTTTTAATATGTTTGAATTAAATAATTAAACAGTTCCATAATGAAATTCCAGCCATACTCAAGACTACTAAATCAAAATATCTTATGGTTTGAAATAAATGCCTAGTGGGTCAAATGTTTTTCACTTAGAGAGCATAGTTTTACTGATGTCTATGGACGCATAATAGACATAGAAATGATACGGCCAACACATTTTCTTCAATCTCCTACACTTCAAAATTTGGTATTACACCTCTGGGAGAGATACGGCATTACTTAAGGATGATGTTAAGTGTTAGAGGGAGATGGATAGATAGGAATGTGAGGAAATATATAGACAGAGAATGATAAAGTATAAATAAAGTATAGGTAAATGATAAGTGGGTATGATAAGTGATATCCTACAGTAGGCTTGAGATTGCAGAGTGAGGACGCGGACTACTGTGCATACAATTTTTTTTATCCTTTCACGGAAGGTGAGCATTGCTGGCAAGTCTAGTTTTTGTTGCCTATCCTTAATTACCCTGGAGAAAGTGGCTGTGAGCTGCTTTCTAGAACACTGTAGTCTAGATCCACCCACAGTGCTGTGAGGAAGGGATTTCCTGGATTTTGACCCAGTGACAGTGAACGCAGTTCCAAGGCAGGATGGTGGTGTGGCTTGGACGTAGGCTAACGTGCCACTGTGCTACCTTGCCAAGGTCATGAAAATGTTACAATTATGAGGTGGTTTGGAAGAGTATTGCATTTTGAAACCAGTTTTAAATGTAGGGTAAGTAATGAAGGTCATGTGACAATTGCTGAAGCCTGCCTTATCATAAGCTTAGGTGGTTTGCTTGGTAAAGATCAAAGTAATGCTTAGATTGTCTTCCTGAGAAGAAGGCGCAAGATATTTATGTGTGGAGGTAAAAGCAGCAGTCTTTGAGTTTACCCTGAGTTGACTCTGACTTTCCCAAAAAGATATATACACTGGGTTGTAAACAGTTGTGTTATAAATTGTTTGTTTACTTTTAAAGGGAGTTGGGATCAAGGGTAAGTTGTTAGCTTTTCTACCTTCATACATGGTTAATTGTTTCACATTTGAGGAAGTTTTATTTGTGATCAGGTACAGGCTTCTCTACAAGTTCATGAATTCAATGGTTAGGCTTAGGGTTAGACAAGCAGAAGGTGATCGACATTGCAAGCTATCACAGCCAGATCAGAGAATGAGATTGTTGAAGAGATGAATCCTGCAACCTCCTAAGGATTCAGTGATTGTCTTTGGTACAGCAAAAAGAAAGCAAAACAGTCAACCAGCAGAACAGCTGATAATGGATTTACAAAACTCTCTGAAAACTGAGGAAAATGTCAGAAGCTGGTCACTCAAAGCTACTGTTGACAATATTGAGATATTGGAACCCATTGGAAGCTGGGAGATGGTGTAGACTGTTTGCAATAAGGATTGCAATTCCATATCTGTTGCAATGTGTAATAGATATAAAAGTAGAATGTGCTTTTAGTAGTTTAAATTATAAGTTGCCTACAAAATGGAAACAGCGTTTAAGATTTTTTTAGTCGTTTGTTACAGTAAAGTTTTACAGCGTGAAATCTGATGTCATTTATTCAACTTATGATTGGAATTTGAATCGCTTCTTAAAAGTTATTGGTCTCTATGCAGATCGGCACAAAAGTTCTTTATGCACTGAATCCGGGAATATGACACCAAACATGATAACCAACTACTCCATCTTGGTGAAACTCAGTTCTAGGGACCTGGGTTCAAATCCCACCACTGCTGATTGTGGAATTTGAATTCAATTTTTAAAAAAATCTAGAATTAAGAATCTACGGATGTTCACGAAACCATTGCCAATTGTTGGAAAAACCTATTTTGTTCACTGGTGTCCTTTAGGGAAGGAAATCTGCTCTCCTCACCTGGTCTGGTTTACATGTGACTCTCTCATATGGCCTAGCAAGCCACTCAGTTGTATCAATTAACTTCATGAAGGCAGCTCACCAGCACCTTCTCAAGGGCAGCTAGGGATGGGCAATAAATGATGGCCAGCCAGCAACACCCATGTCCCACAAACAAATACAAAAAAACTGTGGTTTCTTTCTCCCATTGATAGTGAAATGTGTTTCTGATTGTGAAGAGTCAATCGCAGCAATAAATCCAGAGAGGGACCACCGAAACAAAGTCTCTTCCCTCTGGAGTTTATTCCGGCATTTTCTTCTCTTTGGTTCCCAACTCCTAAATCTTTCAAAAAACATGTCTGGGCCATCCCTTTAAATACTGGAGCAGAGATCACAACATGTGAGTCCACATTAAGCTCACTGCAGCTGATTGAGCAGGAAACCTAGAAACAAAACTGTTAGGAGATGGCTGCATTGAAAAGCTTATCACAGACACGCTGAACTAACTTCCGAGCTTCAGGCACACCATTGGATCACCTATTCTCACCAGCCATCGTGGAATTAAAATCAGGATCAGTGTGTCGGATTGAATATACTGCAGCAGATTAAGGATTATTATATTCAGTTTTTGTATTACAATTAAAATAAAAGGGTTTTTGGAATAATTTTGAGTTCTATTTTACATGTGAAAAAGCAGGAGAAGATCAGGGGATATGTTAGAAAATCCGGTAAGCTCAGAACAATATCAGTTTTTGGAAGATTGTTCAAAATAAACTGACAGCTAAGGTACAAAAAGCTGAAATAATCCCAGCACTGGGTGATTATCCTGCATATCCGGAGCTGTGTTAATGCCTTTTTTTAAATGTTACAACATTTGATTTGAATAACATAAGAATATAAGAAATAGGAGCAGGAGTAAGCCATCTAGCCCCTCGAGCCATAGCTGATCTGAAGTGGATCAGTTTCACTTTCCCGCTTTCTCCCCATAACCCTTAATTCCCTTGTCTATTAGGAATCTATCTACCCGTGACTTAAATATATTCAGCGAGGAAGCCTCCACCACTTCAACGGGCAGAGAATTCCAAAGATTCACCACCCTTTGAGTGAAGAAGTTCCTCCTCAACTCCATTCTAAACCACCTCTCTCCCCCTCCCTTATTTTGAGGCTGTGCCCTCTAGTTCTGGTTTCCTTTCTAAGCGGGAAGAATCTCTCCACCTCTACCCTTTCTAGCCCCTTCATTACCTTATATGTCTCTACAGGATCTCCCCTCAGCCTTCTAAACTCCAACGAGTGCAGACCCAGTCTATTCAATCTCTCCTCATAAGCTAACCCCCTTATCTCCAGTATCAGCCTAGTGAACCTTCTCTGTACTCCCTCCAAGGCCAATTATCCTTCCGCGAATGCGGTGACCAAAACTGCACACAACTGCGGCCTTACCAGTCCCCTGCACAGTTGCAGCCAGACCTCCCTATTTTTATATTCTATCCTCTCATGATATAGGCCAACATTCCATTCACCTTTTTGATCACCTACTGCACCTGCTGACTGGGTTTTTGCGATTCGTGCACAAGGACCCCCCAGGTTCCTCTGCAATGTAGCATGATGCAATTTTTCACCTTTTAAATAATAATCCCTCCACTATTATTTCTACCAAAGTGGGCAACCTCACAGTTGCTAACATTGTATCCATCTGCCAGGTCCTCGCCCACTCACTCAGCCTATCCAGATCCCTCTGCAGACTTTCCACACTCTCCATTCAATTTGCTTTTCCACTCATGTTCATGTCATCAGCAAATTTCGTTATTCTGCCCTCAGTCCCTTCCTCCAGATCATCTATGTAAATGGTAAATAGTTGAGGCCCCAGCACCGATCCCTGGGACACTCCACTAGTCACCAACTACAGCCTTTTGTAAAATTGGCCCTCCTGTCTACACCCTCATGACCTCCAACTCTGTATAATTAATCAACCTTGAACCTAAATTCTTAAGGACATAAGAAATAGGAGCAGGAGTCAGCCATCTAGCCCTTTGAGCCTGTCCCATCATTCAATAAGGTCATGGCTGATCTAAAGTGGATCAGTTCCACTTTCCCGCTTTCTCCCCATAACCCTTAATTCCCTTGTCTATCAGAAATCTACCTACCCATGACTTAAACATATTCAATGAGGTAGCCTCCACCACTTCAATGGACAGAGAATTCCAGAGATTCACCATCCTCTCAGTGACAAAGTTCCTCCTCAACTCCGATCTAAACTGTCTTCCCCCTTATTTTGAGGCTGTGCCCTCTAGTTCTGTTTTCCTTTCTAAGTGGAAAGAATCTCTCTATCTCTACCCCTTCCATTATCCTAAAAGTCTCTGTAAGATCCCCCCTCAGCTTTCTAACCTCCAACAAGTACAGGGTCAGTCTATTCAATCTCTCCTCATAAGCTAACCCCCTCATCTTTGGTATCAGCCTGGTGAACTTTCTCTGTACTCCCTCCAAGGCCAATATATCCTTTCACAAATAAGGGGACCGAAACTGCACACAGTACTCCAGTGGCAGCCTCACCAGTGCCCTGTACAGTTGAGGCAAGACCTTCCTGCTTTTATATTCTATCCCCCTCGCTATAAAGGCCAACATTTCATTCACCTTCTTGATCACCTGCTGCACCTGCAGACTGGGTTTTTGCGATTCATGCACAAGGACCCCCAGGTCCCTCTGCACCATCGCATGCTGCAGCTTTTCGTCTTTTAAATAATAATCCCTCCTATTATTATTTCTACCAAAATGAATAACCTCACATCTGCTAACATTATACTCCATCTGCCAGGTCCTTGCCCACTCACTCAGCCAGGAGGTAGAAATAATAGGTAATGTAGAAATAACAAAAGCAAAATACTGCCACTGCTGGAACCTGAAACAAAAGCAGAAAATGCTGGAAAATCTCAGAGGGTGGGATTTATCAGTCTCGCTTGTCTTAAAACCTGAAAATCCTGCCCAAGGTCAACAAAAGTCTGAGGTCACATACCAAGTGAGTCAAGAACAGCTTCTTCTCTGCTGCTGTCAGACTTTTGAACAGACCTACCTCGCATTAAGTCGATCATTCTCTACACCCTCGCTGTGACTATAACACTACATTCTGCACTCTCTCCTTTCCTTCTCTATAGACAGTATGTTTTGTCTGTATAGCGCAAGAAACGTTACTTTTCACTGTATGTTAATACACATGACAATAATAAATTAAATCAAATGGTCTAACCCTCGCCCACTATGACTCCTGTGGTGGGTAGAAGGGGGAATTTTGCCCCAACATGTCTGGTATCATCTGTGGAAAGAGAAAATAGAGCCAAGGTTTTGAGTCCATATGACTCTTCTTCAGAGTTAAAGAGAGGTATAAAATGAGGATAGTGTGAATCTTTGCCACGTGAGCACAACATAATCACCCCCTAGCTTCTCCGAGGGACAGTTGCTGTGCATCATTGTAGAATATGGGAATCATTTTGTGATTTGGTTCCCTATTTATCAGAAGTTGGGTTTATTAATATATCCAGGAGGGGTAGTCACAATAAGTAGTCTCACAACACCAGGTTAAAGTCCAACAGATTTATTTGGTATCACGAGCTTTCGGAGCACTGCTTCTTCATCAGGTGAGTGAAGAGTTGGGTTCACAAACAGGGCATATACAGACACAGACTCGATAGCAAGATAATGGCTGGAATGCAAGACTTTACAGGTAATCAAGTTTTTACAGGTGCAGACAATGTGAGTGGATAGAGGGATAAGCACAGGTTAAAGAGACAAAATAAACCTGTTGGACTTCAAGCTGGTGTTGTGAGACTACTTATTGTGCCTACCCTACTCCAAAGCCAGCACTTCCACATCATATATCCAGAAGGGCACAGCTCTTCAGTCTCCTGGCACAGGTCAGCTATTATTGCAAAAACCATCTGCGCTATTTCTGGACTAGTTATTGGAACAGGGTGGAGTTTGCTTGGATTAATTAGAAACAGACAGCTTAGTGTGATGGTCCAGCTCATTGGAAATGCAGTAAATGGGAAGTTTAATTCTTATGACATGGAATGACGAAGCCAGTATTGTGCCAATGATTCCATTAAAAAACAAATGACTGGGTCTCAGCCGTGCAGCGTAGGAAAGCAGTGAGAAAGCCCAGCTGCTTTTCTACATGGCCAGAGTCACTGAATATGATTTTGCACCCTCTCTGCCAAGTGAACTGTTGGGTCCAAATGATGTGAGGGGCAAGGGAAATAAAAATACCTTGAATTGAGAACTTTTCAAACTCAAAAGGTGAAAAAAAATAGATCATAAGATAACAGAGCAGAATTAGGCCATTTGGATCATATTGAATCTGCCCTGTCGTTCAATCGTGACTGATCAGTTTCTCCATTCCATTCATAGAACATAGAACATTACAGCGCAGAACAGGCCCTTCGGCCTTCGATGTTGCGCCGACCAATTAGGAAAAAGCAATGACCCTCTAACCTAAACCATTCCCTTTTCGTCCATAAACTTACCTACTAACCTCTTAAACGCCCCCAAACTTGGCGCATCTACAACTGACGCAGGCAGGGCATTCCATACCCTTACCACCCTTTGGGTAAAGAACCTACCTCTGACATCTGTCCTATAACTACCACCCCTTAATTTAAAGCTATGTCCCCTCATGCTAGCTTTCTCCATCCTAGGAAAAAGGCTATCACTGTCCAAAATGTCAGGCAAATGCCTGACATTTGCCTGACAAAGACACAGAGTGTCGAAAGCTCGCAAATTTACTATCAAATAAATCAGTTGGATTTAAAATTGGTGTTGCTAAATTCTTACTGAGTTCTTACTACCCCAGTCCAACACCGGCATCTCTACATCGTGGCAATGAATTCCATAGATTCACCATCCTCTGGTTAAAAGAAATTCCTCCTCATCTCAGATCCAAAGGGCAGTTTCTTTACTCTGAGGCTGTGCCCTCAGATGTTAGTCTCTCCTACAATTGGCAACATCTTCCCTATGTCCACTTTATCCAGGTCTGTCAGTATTCTGTAAGTTTCAATGAGATTTGTCCCCACCCATTTCCACCCCCCCCCCAATCCTTCTAAACTCCTTCGAATATTGTTCGCAATCTATTAATTTTATGTATTTGTGTTTCCTTCACAGTTTGTTGCTCAGCCAAACTGCCAGCAATTACTGGCTACGTTATGGTACGATGGATTCCCAGGCTGGCGTCGTCGACACTGGGCAGTCAAGCTGCTAACCTGCATTACCATTGGCTTTCTATTTCCAATACTCTCCGTGGTTTATTTGGTGGCTCCAAAGAGCAGGCTGGGACTGTTCATCCGGAACCCCTTTATTAAGTTCATCTGCCACACCGGCTCCTACCTGACATTCCTTTTCTTGCTGTTGTTGGCATCTCAGCACATTGTTAAGACAGACCTTCACATGCAGGGGCCACCCCCTACTATTGTCGAGTGGATGATATTACCATGGGTTTTAGGTAAAAAAAAATCTCTTTTTCCACTCACTTCTTCATTTAGAAAATATCACACATTATTGTTTCATATAATAGAATCTCACAGTACAGAAGAACATTCAGCCCATCATGCAAATGCTATCTCTTTGAAAGTGTCATCCAATTAGTTGCACACCCCTACTCGTTCCTTACGGCCCAGCAAACCTTTCCCTCTTGAGTGTGTATCTAATTCACTGTTTAGCATTACTTGAGTCTACTTGCACCTCTCCCTTAGGTCATGCACTCCAGATAAGAACCTCATAGATCTTGGTGTGGGATGTGGTAGAGCAACCAGAGCATTTGCCATCGATTAGATTATTCCTGCACCCACAAAGGTCCCAAAGTGCAGGCTGTTAATGGTGCAGTAAAGGCAACAGCATCCGAACCTGAATGAATTGGGTAATCAAGCAGGTATCTCATGAACCAGTCAGATTGTTAGATTGAGAAATGAACAGGGGAAGGTTGGGAGGAGAGGTGAATTCAATGTACATTCCTGTAGAAGAAGAGGAGAGGAAAAGAGAGAGACAAAAAGAAAATGTAAACAAAAATGTTTTTTTAAGATTCTAAATTTCACATTTTTTTAGATCTGCAAAAACAATTAATGCTTGAGTGAATGAGACTCCATAATGTAAAGGGTCATTTTCACTGCTAAAAAAAAACAATTAAAACTTATCACATTGTCAAAGATATACTTAGGCTTGAAATAACAACTTCATCTGCTTGGTATCCAGTATGTGTCAAAGCTGAGACCAAGAGTGAAATGCTGCTTTTTCATAGATAATAATAGAGTTGCAATTGGTCTTTGCATTCAGATATGCATCTGTTCCTCATCTGTACCATTTACAAATAAATAAAGAAATGTGCCCTTAGTCTCACCATCAACTGAAGAGTAAAATCTGACCCAACAATTCATGTGAAGAAAATTCTCCCTCCTGTCTCCCCATTCTTTTACCAATTATTGTAGTCCAGCATTGTCTAGTTATTGACCCTCCAATACTGGGACAGTTTTTTCACATCTGCTCTCGAAACACTTCATATGTTTTAATACCGCTGTTAAATATTTCCTTAATATTCTCTGTTCTCAGGAGAACAAGCTCAGATTCTTCAGTCTCTCGACATAACTGAAGTCCCTCAATGTCTATGGTTTACCAGGCTGATACCAGAGATGAGGGGGTTAGCCTATGAAGAGAGATTGAATAGACCGTGTTTGTACTCATTGGAGTTTAGAAGGCTGAGGGGGGATCTTATAGAGACAGATAAGATAATGAAAGGGCTAGATAGGGTAGAGATAGAGAGATTCTTCCCGCTTAGAAAAGATAGCAGGATTAGAGGGCACAGCCTCAAAATAAGAGGGGGGGGCAGTTTAGATCGGAGTTGAGAAGGAACTTCTTCACTTAAAGGGTGGTGAGTGTCTGGAATCCTCTGTCTATTGAGGTGGTGGAGGCTACCTCGCTGAATATATTTAAGTCACGGGTAGATGGATTTTTGATAGACAAGGGAATTAAAGGTTATGGGGAGAAAGCGGGAAAGTGGAACTGATCCACTTCAGATCAGCCATGATCTTATTGAATGGCGGGGCAGGCTCGAAGGGCTGGATGGCCGACTCCTGCTCCTATTTCTTATGTTCCTATGCCGTTCTACTGAATTTCCTCTGCACCTTTTCAAGGCTTTAATGGCTTTCCTAAAGCTTGGTGCTCAGAATTGGACACTTTGGCTGAAGCCTAATCATTGATTTACAATGGCTCAGCACAAATTCTTTGCTTTGGTAATAAAAGCTCCTGTTCATTAAGCTCAGGAATTCCCTATGCATTGATAACAGCCAAAGTCCAATTATGATTCCCACAGCAGGGACAAATCAGATCCAAGCTGCCAAGGTACTGCATCCCATCAATCAAACAAGATCCAAGTTGACAGGATGAGACATTGCAGCTCCTCCCAGACCTGATCTTATGCTTCATCTTAACCAACAGGCCAAGATAGCTTTGAAAAATTGCATTAGATAAAGCCTCGCTTTAACCTCAATGGCTACCTGATCCTTTACTCTACCCTAGCTTAGGCAAACCATGATTGCGAGCATCAGCACAGCCCAAGTGCAATGGACTATTCTAGTCCACTGCCTGATCATTGACTCTCCCCTGCCAGGAATGGTCCTATGTCTTTAAATTACGCCATTTAATTTGTATCCCTGTCCTCGTTCTTCCTTTTAAAATGCATCATTTGACGTAATAATTTACATCTGCATGTTTCTGCTAATTTCACTTGTATCTCTATTCCTCCCTGAAGTATCCTTCTCACTGTTTACTGGACCTTGAATCTTCTGCACACTTCTGCTTCTTACACCCAAGTCCAGCACATGAATAATATCAAACAATGTAGTGACTTTAACGCCAATCCCTTTCTTATTTCAGCTACATTTAAAATGCCCCTGATCAAAATCTATTTGTGACTGACTATTTTTAGCTTACTGCTTCACAAAAACTGAACAGGCTGAAAAAAATAAGTCTGCAAAAAGAACACATCTGGAACAGTTTGAAAGCAGAAGGAATTAAAACTGGAGACAATAATGCTAAATCATGTGAAAAGCAAATCTGAATGAAAAATGCTAGATATACAGATACAGCACAATATCTCTTTTTCCAGGTTTTATATGGGCTGAAATCAAAGAAATGTGGGATGGTGGGTTTACAGAATACGTACATGACTGGTGGAACCTAATGGACTTTGCAATGAATTCCTTGTATTTAGCCACGATAACACTGAAGATTGTTGCCTATGTGAAGGTAAGTAGTCAGTCAATGTCTTGTTGCAGGAATTTCAAGTAAACTATACTGACAGCTGTGTGAAATTTCTCGGTACTATGTTTGCTTCTCAGCCTTCTGGCTAAGATCAAGTGTATATCTGGTTGTGCACTTGGTCGAAGCCAATGAGATTACACTGAGGCTTCACTTGAAGCAATTTTTTTAAAAAGCCATCTTGGCTTTTTGGCAAAGATGAAGATCAGATCAAGCCTGGGAGGAGATGTAATGCCTCATTCTATCAGCTTGGGTCTGCTTTGACCGAACCCAAGGCAGGAGTGTGGACTGTCTTGTCAGCTTGGATTTGTAATGTTTCTCATATGGAGACTTTGTTTGGGCCAAATTGGAAACAAAAGTACCAAAAGGTACATAATAAAAAGAAAAAATTTCTTGGTGCTATGTTCTTGTTTTAAAGAAAAATTCAATAATACAGCTGTAAATGGTGTCCAGCTAATTGTGAACTATGTTGAGAGATATCATGAGTTATATGCAAAAGAATGAGGTACGGATATTGGGTGTGATGGAACATAGAACATTACAGTGCAGTACAGGCCCTTCGGCCCTCGATGTTGCACCAACCAATGTAACCAATTTTATGACCCTCTATCCTAAACTATTCCAATGCTATCCATATGCCTATCCACTGACCATTTGAACGCCCTTAAAGTTGACGAGTCCACAACTGCTGCAGGCAAGGCATGATGAAAGCAATTCGAACTGATGAATTCAGAGTGTTAGCAACTGGTGCATTCACAGTGCTGTATTTAAAGATGTTACTTATAACTATTCAATTTGATATACCACTATGTTAATTAGCCCAGGGGAATTATGTATTGAGGGATGGTGAGCAGTCTCTAGATCCATTAATAGATTGATTCCAGGGAATTTTTAATTTGTATTTGCTTCCTGCAGCTGTAAACAGGCATTTTCAATGTTATCAACCTCAATGTACTAAACGATTTTTATGGCCTTTCTCTTTATTATTTGTTCCTGGGCATTTTCCTTTACAGTCATCACACCACTTGGTGTTAAAAATATCTTTATTAACAGACAGACAGTTATGTTCCAACAAGGAAGCAGGGAGGGAGTTGGAATTGCATAGGTGAGGAATGGGGGTGTCCATCTTGTAGGCATTGATTAAACCAGGTCAGATTCTTCTTTCATCTTTCTTGATTTTTTTTTAATTTATGCATCCTTGTAGGACCTTTCAGATCTATCCTTATTTTACACTAATCCCTGATTGAGAGAGCAGGATTTCTCTATTACTATCCCTGAGTCCCATGACCATGTCTTTTTACTCCCATATTTTGCCTTCTCTCTATTTGGTGTCTCTACATTTGGCAATAATTTTGATCAAGGGAAATTGCCGGAGGGCGACTATTGCTACTTTTCTGTGGGAAAGTACTTTGGTGTCCAGTGTGATACACCCAGCTGGACCTGTGCTTTCACAAGAAAGTCTGCATGCCTCCCGCAGCCTTTGCCATTGGAAAATGAAACACAAACTGCAAAAGCAAGGTGAAAATTTGTACAAAAGGTTGCTGCTCATTCATCCAGGCAGCAAATTGTCCAGCTGAGCACACGCACTTCTCCTCAGAGAACACAGGGACATGTGCAAAACGCATCCATGTTTGATCAGTGTCAGCCAGATTTCAGACTCAGGTCACTTAATAAGATATGGAACTGGATTGTGAAGTTCAGGGAGTGGAGTCTCACTGCCAGTGCCACAAGTGGGAATCGAGTCCACTTTGGTCAATGATGGGAACCCCCATGGTAGCAAATGAAAATTAGTGGCTGCTGCTGCCAGGATCCCCATCCAATTCAGGTTACTGTTCCCACATCCTATCCCGTACCCAGAAGCTGCCAATCCAATCAGAAGGCAGTGACAGCAGATTTCTGACGTGGTCAATGCCCCAGGGATTTGTACGCAGCGCTGCACCAAGTTCAACAACCTCACACAATAGCGAAGGTCAGTGAATGCATTTCCAAATGTCATATCTTTACAACGGAACCATTAGCTTCAGAAACTCACCAAACTCCCTGAACTCACCAACTATCTCCATCAACTATGACTCATACCTCACATTTGTGGCTTCATCTCACTCTTGCACAGTTAGCACTGACGTAAACTTCACAGCTCACAGCTCACACACATTACCGTCTATTTAACCATAACCAACATTACTCAAACATATTGGAGTAAGCTCCCATATTTCTCTCCCTCCCGCAGGGCTGGCTGGTATATAACAACAGCCAGTAAGTAATAGTACCTGACCAGCTACCTACCCTCACCTAGATGAAGGGAATGATGCTCACCATCATTGGAGCGGCCATTACTGGGAGCAGCAGCGGAACTGAACGCTGGGTGATGATGTTATACTCATCGATAATCATCCTTCTCCAATAGCACTTCCTCTTTATTGCACAATTTGTTCTCATCTTCAAGCTATATCTCTTGTTCCTCCATCAGTACAACCCCAGTCTCGTGATTTTGTCCCTTCAG
Source organism: Sphyrna mokarran (assembly GCA_024679065.1). NCBI lineage: Eukaryota > Metazoa > Chordata > Chondrichthyes > Carcharhiniformes > Carcharhinidae > Sphyrna > Sphyrna mokarran. The sequence goes on along the minus strand of JAGIQG010000004.1, from coordinate 133,062,752 downwards.
ATATCAAAGAACTTCAGCCTCGTCAGGCAATGGTGCAGGAGCAAGGAGGTGATAATGATGAAGAAATATTGTCACTCAATCTCATGCTCTCCACCATCAGCTCAGTCACTGACACTCTGCAATTCACAATGAAGCTTAGAAATGGTACTTGTGCATGGGTAAATACCAGGCATGCAGTCAGGGCTGGGGGTAAGTGTAGAACAGATGCCAACTCACTGGAAGACAGATTCTGCCATAGAGGATCCTAGTGCAGATTTTGATGAGGTGAAGAGACAATGCCTAATAGGTACAGAGAAATGCTTTGTGTTTTAGTTGACTTGTCAGATATCCTGTAGCCAAGGGGCACTGTGGAGTTCTGAACAGGTTTTCACACACAGCATGGAACTTCCTCCATCCTTTCCAGTGTGGAATTAGCAACCAATCCCATGAGAACATTGTAGACCCAGCAACACTGCAATGCTGCTGCGGAAACCAGATAACAGCTGAGTAAATTCACTGGAAGCTTTGAGTGAGGTCATGAAATCCCAACCTGTTGCCAGAGAAGTGCAGTTTGTTGCCACACAAGCTCAGACTATTGCCCGTTTACTAAAGGGACTTACAAGGACTCCCACAACCTGCCCTCCAACACTCTGCTGGGTTGCTGGGGCTTATCATCCTGAAGAATTGGTGATACATTTCTGAAAATACATGTGACACATGTAAATCGCCAATTATACTGTCAATGGTGCCCTCCACTGTGGGGGGAGAAGCAAAACCATGTTCTCATTGCCTCTTACAATTTAATAAGAATGAATGAAATGTATTCACAGTGATCTCTCTCACAGTACAATGGGTGGTGAACTGGAGAATGTTCTACAGAACAAAGAACAAAACAGCTTGGGAAACATGCCCTTCGGCCCAATGAGCCCGCGCCACCACCCCGATGTTCCCACCTCTACCCGCGATGCCTGTCCATGTTTATAGATCTATGGATTAAAAACCAAATTTGAGACAATTTAGGGAGAACTTGTTTTGCCAATTAGCCTAAGAGCACATCTTTGGGATGTAGGAGGAAACCAGAGCATCCAGAGAAAGTCCACGCAAGCACAGGGAGAATGTGCAAACTCCCACAGACACAGGCCCAAATCCATGGATCTGCACATGGATCTGCACCTATATGTTATCTGTTCCTGCAGTCTGGAAGGAGAAACAGAGCTGATCACTTTCACAGCCACTGCCAATACACAGCTACTGGCAATACTCTCCTGGCTCTGCTGTGAGGCTTTACTCAGGCTGCAAAACATGGCAGAGTTCAGTGAGCACCGTCACTGCCCAAGACTGCAAGAAGCTACGAAAGGTCATGAATGTAGCCCAAACCATCAATCAAATAAGCCTCCCATCCACTGACTCTGCACTTCCCGCTGCCTCAGCAAAGCAGCCAGCATAATTAAGGACCCCATGCACCCCAGACATTCTCTCTTCCACCTTTCAGGAAGAAGATACAAAAGTCTATGGTCACATATCAACTGACTCAAGAACAGTTTCTTCCCTGATGCTGTCAGACTTTTGAATGGACTTATCTTGTATTAAGTTGATCTTTCTCTACACTCTAGCTATGACTGTAACACTACATTGTGCAATCTCTCCTTTCCTTATCTATGAATGATATGCTTTGTCTGTACAGCACGCAAGAAACAATACTTTTCACTGTAAGTTAATACATGTGACAATGATAAATCAAATCTACATAAAATGGAAACATCATACTCATTCCCCACCTGCCCCAACCGAAGTTCCTGGGTGGACTGGCCTTCTGCTGAAGTCCTTTTCCCCTCTTTCTCCCTCTTGGGAATGACTTGTCATCCTCTCTGCTGCCCCTGCTCATCCTCTCTGTCTTGCTGCAGGTCAAGGTTAGGAACATCTGTTCTCTTTATTCAGAGTCTAAGTAGTAGGCTGAGCAGAATGGTGCAATGAGATCAAATACCTTCACCACACCACATCAGTTCTTGTTAACTTTAATAAGTTAAAAACCTTCAAACACTTCTATTAGAATCAGATAGCAATCAGTGAGCAACTAACCTGAAAGCTGTTGATGATCTATCTCTTCGCACAGAGTTGGAGGAGCAGGGATCGAGTTGCTACTGGCTCCTAAATACATGTTCAGCTGTCCAAGGTTGAGAGCCATTTGGTGGAGAGTTGAGATTGAAAGTAGCAAGCTGAAATGAAATTGTAGATTGATGCCATAGTCCGCCTGCCAGCTCTGCATCCTTCTGGCACATACTTCCATGTTAACAATCTCACCAAAATTATACCCAGGGCGTCCCAGCCAGAAGTACTTGTGTGTGAATGGATGGCATTTTGGTAGCAAAATAGGTGCATATCCAATGATCAGATAATACAAAACTGAATTTTACAGCAAGAATCCCTAACCAGTACTATATCATCAATTGGCTGCTGACACAAGAGCAGGCTTGTTTTACCTCATTAGCGTCACATCAGTAAGTTTTCACATTCAAAAAAGAAAACATGCCTTTTTCAGAGTTTTTGTTACAATGAATAGTATTTCTCCTTTTTTGATAGTTTTTTTTCAGTGATACAGCAAGAGATTTCCAGCCTTTGGGTATTATAGCCATTGGTTCCAAAAACAGTTTCATAGCTTCAGTGGAAGAACATTGATCTGCTCGATGGTTTTTTTCCAGCTTTAGCTGCTACTAATCTTCTATTAGTAGGTTTTATCATTTCTCTTTAAGGCTGTTAAATGAGGCAGTTGGTTCTAGAAATAAAATTGAATTTGGAATGTAAGTGCACTTAACATGGCTAGAGTTTCTCTGTGGTAGTTCTTGCTGTTGAATTGACATTGCTAACAAATTTAGACACGGACATGAATCCAACAGTCCCATCCTTCAGGCTGGAATACAAGGATGACAGAATGAGGAAATACTGGTGAAGAGAGCACACCAAACAAAACTACATTTCACAGAAGGAAGACTCAAGTTCCCTGGGTGAAATTCCATGGGCTAACATGGGGTGGTACGGTAGCACAGTGGTTAGCACTGCTGCCTCACAGCACTAGGAATCTGGATTCAGTTCCAGCCTCAGGTGACTATCTGATGTGGAGTTTGCACATTCTCCTTCTGTCTGTGTGGGTTTCCTCCAGGGCCTCAGTTTCCTGCCACATTCCAAAGATATGCGGGTTAGGTGGATTGTCCATGCTAAATTAGCTCTTAGTGTCAGGGGGATTAGCAGGGTAAATACTTGGCGTTGGGGGTTAGGGCTTGGGTGGGATTGTGGTCGGTAGATGCTCGATGGGCCAAATAGCTTCATTCTGCACTGTAGGGATTCTACGATAAGTATATTTTTTACACATTGGCTATGAGGCAGTTTGGATGATAAGGGATGTACAAGTTTATTATTTATGTTGCTATAAGTTGATGATAAACTCAAAAGGAATGAAACATCTGACTTTCCTCTCCAGACCAGAGAGATGTGAGGTGACTTTATTTTCCAAAACTTAACGGGATCTCCAACCTTAGAATTAGGAAGCAGCGTATTGCATGTTAAATGCTGAATTCACCCAGACAATCAATTAGATTTTCCAGTCCTAACTTGTTGCTTTGTTTTAAAGTACAATGGTTCACGCCCTCGTGAGGAGTGGGAAATGTGGCACCCAACGCTGATTGCAGAAGCCCTGTTTGCAATAGCCAATATCTTCAGCTCCCTTCGGTTGATCTCGCTTTTCACTGCAAACTCTCACCTGGGACCACTACAGATTTCGCTGGGCCGCATGCTCCTTGACATTCTCAAGTTCCTCTTCATTTATTGCCTGGTGCTGCTCGCATTTGCAAATGGACTGAATCAGCTGTACTTTTACTATGAGACCAGCGCTTCTGAAGAGCCCAATCATTGCAAGGGAATACGGTGTGAGAAGCAAAACAATGCATTCTCAACGTAAGTCCATTTATTAAAGATTTATAACTTTATATCATTTATATCATCAAGAATATCATCAAATAACTTTTAAAACATTTCTAAGTACAGGTAGTCTAATGTTATTTTATGAACATTTTTTTCTGTCCATTCAAATGACTTGCTTTTTTTGAACATTTTTATTTTATTCTATTAAATATAACACAGCACAGCTCAGAGGCCACCGGGGATTTGAATATATTTTTGATGTTTACCATGGATCTTGTTGTAAACAAAGTATGATAGCAATTCCCCTTATATTGTAAACCAGCAAATTAACAGAAGCAAGATTAGCAAAACCAAATGAAAAACTAAGCTATAAATCTTGTATTTGTAACATTGCTTATTTAGCAATTTGCAACAGTAAAATATCTCCTTCACAAAACCTCTTCTGATTATTTACATTATTTATTTGATGTCCTAAATCCAAAACTTAGTTGTGTTTTGTTTCTAATTCATTCGCCAGATATGGACCTTGCTAAGAAAATTATCATGCCTTGTCTAGCCTTGAGTTACCTTCAAGAATTGATGGTGAGCTGTCTTAGTGGCTTCCGTAGGGCAGTTAAGATTCAGCCACATTCATTCCAGACCAGAGGCTAGGACAGCCAATTTCCTTCCCTCATAGACATTGATGAACCCATTAGGTTTTTGCTACAATCTTTGCGGCAGCTGGCTTTTTATCACAGATGTATTTAATGAACTGAATTCAACTTACAATCTGCCAGGGTGTGGTTTGAACTCACACAGCCAGATTAGTAGTATTGGCCTTTGTATTACTTGCCCAATAGCGTAATGTTTGTGCTGCAGTACTCAGCAAATACACTATTCCCCAAACCTCTTCCTCCCCTCCATCTCCCAATGACACTTATACTATTATTAAAGTTACTTTCCTCCCCACAATGGATGTGTAACTCTAATTGAAGCACTGTCCAGGAGGTTTCTGCAACTGAGGAGCATCCAGTGACTTATGCCCTCAAAATGGGATTAGCCCTAATGGTCTGGTCTTTGACCATAAGGCACAAGGCATTCAATAAGGTCCCCCAGCAAAACTCATTGAGAAAGTGAGGGGGGCATGGGATCCAAAGGGGACATTGCTTCACGGCTTGCCTGCAGAAGGCAGAGAGTGGTTGTAGATGAGTCTTTCTCTGTATGGAGGTCGGTCACCAGTGAAGTGCCCCAGGAATCTGGTCTGGGACCCTTGCTGTTTGTGATTTTTATGAATGACCTGGATAAGGAACTGGAGGGATGGGTTGATAAGTTTGCCAACAACACGAAGGTTGGTGGTGTTGTGGATAGTTTGGAGGGATGTCAGAAGGTGCAGCAAGACATAGATAGGATGCAAGACTGGGCAGAGAAGTGGCAGATGGACTTCAAACCAGATAAATGTGTACTAGTACATTTTGGCAGATCCAATGGGATGAAGGAATATAATATTATGGGTAAGATTCTTAGCAGTGTGGAAGATCAGAAGGATCTTGGGGTCCAGGTTCATAAGACTCTGAAATTGGCTTCACAGGTAGAGGATATGGTTAAGAAGGCGTATGGTGAACTGGCCTTCATCAATCGAGAGAATGAGTTTAGGAGTTGGGAGATAATGCTGCAGCTGTATAAGACCCCATTTGGAATTCTGTGCTCAGATTTGATAGTCTCATTACAGGAAGGATGTGGAAGCCAGTGAAAGGGTGCAGAGGAGATTTACAAACATGTTACCCGGATTGGGTGGCATGCCTTATGAAGATAGGGTGAGAGAGCTCGAACTTTTCTCCTTGGAGAGACGAAGGATGAGAAGGGACCTGATAAAGTGTTTAAGGTTGAGCGGTATTGGTCAGGTGGATTCTCAGAGGCATTTTTCCAGGGCTGAAATGGCTGCCACAAGAGGACGCAGGTTTAAGGTGCTGGGGAATAGGTACAGAGGAGATGTCCGGGGTAAGTTTTTCACTCAGAGGATGGTGGGCGAGTGGAGTCAGCTGCTGTCGGTGGTAGTGGAGGCAAAATCAATAGGGTCTCTTAAGAGTCTTCTGGAAGAGTACATGGGATTTAATGGGATTGAGGGTTATAGGTAAGCCTAGTAGGTAGGGATATGATTGGCGCAACTTGTGGGCTGAAGGGCCTGTTTGTGCTGTAGTTTTTCTATGATTCTATTCTATGATTGGTGGGAATCAGGCCACAATGTCCTGGTTCTGTATCAGAGTGGCCTCAATAGAAACATTCGTTTCCATTGCTCCTGCTAAAAAAAAAATCTCATTTTGTATGATATCAACACCTCACCAGTTTTACTTAAATGTGTGCGAATTATTAGTTTTTTAACGCTCTGATTTCTTTCTTTAAATGTTCATGCTGCTTGCACTGTGCATTAAGGGGTAGATTTCTGCAGGGGTTCTCCATTTGTCTTTTCTAACTTTGATGGAAGATCCATAGAATCCCCACTGCGCAGTAAAAGCTACAATTCCAATGATGCATCTCACAAGCTTACATATAATTAGCCTAGAATTCCCTACTCCTTTCCTATATGTTTGTCATAGAATCATTGAATCACTGAAGTGTGGATTGGGGCCATCAAATCTGTATCAATCCCACCCAGGCCTTATCCCCAAGACCCCATTTACCCTGGTTAGTCCCCCTGATACTCAGAGACAATTTAGTATGACCAATCCACCAAACACACACATTGTTGGATCGTAAAGGAAACTAGAAGAAACTCATGCAGACCCATGGGGAGAATATGCAAACTTCACACAGACAGTGACCCATGACCGGAATTGAACTCAGGCCCATGCACAGTGCTAACCATTGTGCTGCCGTAATGACTACTGATGATTTAACCTGAGGGTCACCACATATCAGGTGGGGCCTTTGTGAAAAACCGCAGCCAGTACAGGAATTGAACCCATGCTGTTGGCGTTGCTTTGCATCATTAACCAGCTGTCCAGCCAACTGAGCTAAACCAACTCTATAGCAAACATTGCATGTGCTCTGAGTTGTTGTGATGCACTGATTACTGGAGGATCATAGCAAAAACCAAAACTCCTCCAATCCAGGACTTATCCACGGCAGAAAGGAATCTTCAACACACAAGGGTCAGGTCCAATATCTGATTGAAGCCTTACATTCCCGACTTTGGTGCAAGCATAAACGGGGGGAATGTAGACAGGTATTTCTAAAATTTAATGGACAGGATTCATAATCCTTTTCAGAATTTTGTAATATTTTTATGTGTTGTGTTATAAATTCCATATGTGATTGATACACTTGTGTGTGAGGAAGAAAATGGTGTCTGAAAAGATTGCGAGGAGATGATTTGACTGGTGGGTTTGTGCTATTTTCAAATATGCTGCTTTGAGTGAATTGAAGAGGTTGCTGAATTTCAATGGTTGCCTATTCCTCGCAAATACTTTTTGATATTTTTGATATATTTCCAATTAGTCACTTAGTTCTATGACTATCAGCAACAAGGAGATGTTAGTGTCATTTACAGTTTATGACATTTAGAGATGTGACACTCACTAAGGTCTTACTTTTAGATTAGAGGATTTGACTTTATACAAAAGACTTTCAATTATAAATTTTAAAAAATGGGAATGACATTAGAGAAATGTCTTGAAGATCTTTTCTTTTCATCTGACATCCCCCTTTCCTCTCAAATTTGACAGCACTTTCCAACAAAAGGTCATCCAGACTCAGATGCTGTCAGGCTTGCTGAGATTTTCCAGCATTTTCTGAACAAGAACAAAAAAAATTACAGCACAGGAACAGGCCCTTCGGCTCTCCAACTCTGCACCGAACATGCTGCCCGACTGAACTAAACCCCCAACCTTTCCAGGAACCATATTCCTCTGTTTCCATTCTATTCATGTATTTGTCAAGACACTCCTTAAAATTCATTATTGTATCCGTTTCCAGTACCTCCCCCGGCCATGAGTTCCAGGCATCCACTACTCTTGTGTTTAGAAAGTCTTGCCTCGTACATCTCCTTTAAACTTTGCCCCTCGCACCTTAAACCTATGCCCCCTAGTAATTGACTCTTCTATCTGGGAAAACATCTGACTATCCACTCTGTCCATTGCCTCTCATAATCTTGTAGCTTTCTATCAGGTCGTCCCTCAACCTCCATTATTTCAGTGAGAACAAACCAAGTTTCTTCAACTTCTTCTCATAGCTCCGTACCAGGCAACATCCTGGTAAATCTTTTCTGTACCCTCTTCAAATTTCAGATTGCAGTATCTGCAATAATTTACTTTTATCACCTTCTGAGCGTTGGTTTGATGAGAGCCAGCTGCTGTCTAGCATAAACAACCATTTCAGTCATTGCGTCTGGAGAATCAAACGTTGATCCAGTTTTTAACTGCGGCATCACAGTGAGTTACGTAATTTCAGACAGATGTATAATTCTAGCAAGGCTCACTGGATAGCAGTCAGGAGTGAGAACACTGGTCAATTTTATCTTCCTATCCCAAGAACATTTTATAAACCTCATAGAGGTTTATAATATGTTGAGAGGAATAGATAGGATGGTTTCTCAGAGGCTATTTCCCAGGGCTGAAATGGTCGCTACGAGAGGGTACAGGTTTAAGGTGCTGGGCAGCAAGTACAGAGGAGATGTCAGGGGTAAGTTTTTCGCTCAGAGGGCGGTGAGAGAATGGCATCGACTGCCATTGGTAATGGTGGAGGCGAACTCGCTGGGATCTTTTAAGAGACTTCTGGATGAGTACATAGGATTAAATGGGATTGGGAGTTACAGATAGTTCTATGGCCTAGTAGATATGGATATGATCGGTGCAACTTGTGGGCCAAAGGGCCTGTTTGTGCTGTAGTGTTCTATGTTCTATGTTCTAATACTGTAGCTGAATACAGTGCTTTGTATCACCGATTGGTTGAGGTCAGTTGACTCCACGAAGAGTGTTCCTGTTCTACTTTACTCAGCTGATTCATTGAAGTATTTTCATAGTGACAAATGCAATTAATTTTCCATGCTGCAATTTGAGATTGAAAGAATTTGACTTGAAGTAAATGTTTAGGTCTTTAAATGTTAGTAGGAGCATTAAATTACTTCTAGATTTACTTTCCCACTCTGGCAAAGTCCCAAAGTATGGTTCCTACTCTGACCAAGACCCATAACAAACTACAAAGGGTTGTGAATGAAGCCCAGTCCATCACACAAACCAGCCTCCCATCCACTGACTCCATCTACACTTCTCACTGCCTCAGGAAAGCAGCCAGCATAATCAAGGACCCCAAGAACCCCGGACATACTCTCTTCCAAATTCTTCCAACAAAGAAAAGGTAGAAAAATCTGAAAACATGTACCGACATGCCTCTTACTGCTGTTATCAGACTTCTGAATAATCCAATCATATATTAAGCTGATCTTTCTCCTCACCCTACCCGTAACTGTAACATTATATTCTGCACCCTCTCCTATGTACTTTATGAATAGTATGTTTTCATATTATCATAGAATCTCCATAGTATAGAAGGAGACCATTTGACCCATCGAATCTGTACTGACCACATCCCATACAGGCCTATTCCCGTAACGTCACACATTTACCTGCAGCATAACCCCATGTTTACAGCATCCACAGTAATTTGCTATTGGATTGTCTCAGGATAGTAAGGAAATCTCACAATACCAGGTTAAAATCCAACAGGTTTATTTGGTAGCAAACACCACTAGCTTTCGGGGCTTTTTGCCTTCGTCACGTGTGTGGAGAGTTCTGATCACAAACAGAGTTCTGATCACATAAAGGCACATACTCAGTTTACAGAACACTGATTAGAATGCGATTCTTTACCTGCTGATCTCCCTGACACTAGGATCAATTCAGCACGGCCAATCAACCTAACCTGCACATCTTTGGACTGTGGGAGGAAACCAGAGCACCCAGAGGAAACCCACACTGACACAGGGAGAATGTGCAAACTCCATTCAGATAGTGAGCCAAGGGTGGAATTGAACCTGGACCCCTGGCGCTGTGCATCAACAGTGCTAACCACTGTATCACACATATAATGCTGTATAGCGCACCAAAAACAATACTTTTCACTGTATCCCAATACATACGACAGTAATAAATCAATTCAAATCACATTCTATTGAGATAAACCAATTTTCCAAAAGCAGCTGAGTTCTGTACATTAGCATTTAGGCAGGTGGCAACCATGTACTGCCTTGCCAATGACCATTAATAGGTCCCAATGGACAATTTGGATGACAGTGTATCATTAAAAATGACACAGTTCTTTAAACACTTACCTTATGTATTAGTTTCTACATTGTCTTCAAGGATGAAGGAAAACTTGGGAATATATTGACCTCTGAAATCCGATTTCTTTTTTATTCATTTTAAGGAGAACATGGATGTGGTGCTCCCACTAAGATAAGAACATAAGAAATAGGAGCGGGAGTCGGCCATCCAGCCCCTCGAGCCTGCCCCGCCATTCAATAAGATCATATCTGATCTGTAGTGGTTCAGTACCACTTTCCGTTTTCTCTCCGTAACCCTTAATTCCCTTGTCAATCAAAAACCTATCCACTCTTGATTTAAATATATTCAGTGAGGAAGCCTCCACCACTTCAACAGGCAGAGAATTCCAAAGATTCACTACCCTTTGTGTGAAGAAATTCCTCCTCAACTCTGATCTGAACCCCCCCCCCCACTTATTTTGAGGCTGTGCCCTCTAGTCCTGCTATCTTTGCTGAGCAGGAAGAGTCTCTTAACCTCTACCCTATCCATCCCCTTCATTATCTTATACATCTCTATAAGATCCCCTCTCAGCCTTCTGAACTCCAAAGAGTACAAACCTAGCCTATTTAGTCTCTCCTCATAATCCAATGCCCTCATCTCCAGTATCAGCCTGATGAACCTTTTCTGCACCCCCTCCAAGGTCAATATATCCTTCCTCGAATGCAGCGACCAAAACTGCACACAGTACTCCAGCTGCGGCCTCACCAGTACCCTATACAGCTGCAAAAGTACCTCCCTACTTTTATATTCTATCCCCCTCGCTATAAAGGCCAACATTGCATTCGCCTTCTTGATCACCTGCTGCATACTGTGTTTTTGCGATTTGTGCACAAGGACCCCCAGGTCCCTCTGCACCATCGTATGCTGCAGCTTTTTGCCATTTAAATAATAATTCTTCCTACCATTATTCCTACCAAAGTGGATAACTTCACACTTGCTAACATTATACTCCATCTGCCATGCTGTTATGGTTTTTTGTCAGTCCGATTTATTGCTTAGGTAAAAGTTTCAGCTTTAGCTAGAGCGTGAAAAGAAACAATCACAATCTGAGTATGTTGAAGTGAATAATTAACACAGCAGTGACAGCACTGTATTAGGACAGTATTCAACAGGATTGATGAGGCTTTCTGTTTTCTGCTGTTGTAGACCCAGATGCACAGAGTTGTCATGTCAGGATTTCCAGAATGCAGTAAGAAATGTAATTATAATCAGTCAGTCCACTGTCACATTTCACCAAGAGCATGATTGTAGCCTAACAAGAAAAGTAATGACTGTAGAGCAGATTTTGGCCAGTGTTTTGCATTGAGTGGGATTGTTCTATGTTCATTTAAATTTGGGACATAGGCAATTATCTGGTTGCAATTTGGAGAAATTCATGATGCGAGAGGAGTTTTGTTTTTTGACAAGCAGCTCAGATTCAGTTGCCCTGGGTTCTTCACTACTCAAACCTTCAATTGGTAGGAATTTTAGTGCTACATTGTATGTTTTTTTTTGTTCCTTTACATAATTGCACAGTGATCAACAAATTATAGCTACAATTTACAGTTCTAAGCTGGCAGAATCAAAACTGAAAAATGGGAGAAAGAATAAATCATCTTATTTTAAACATATTGCGATGATGATAGGAGGTTGACCTGCCTGAGAGAAGTTTCCGAGTTCTTTTTTAACCAGGCTGATATCTTTTACTGATCTAGATTACTCAAACTTGCTGAAAATGAACTGTATTGTTATTTATTTGCAATGGTGGGATTTGAACTCATTCTTCCAGACCTTTAGATCTCTAGTCCAGAAACATTATCCACTGAAGTATTTGTTCCCTTCAGTGGAATTTGATGCTGTTTTGGTAGCTTTTAACCAGTTGTCACTTATAGAATGTCCAGATGATGCTTTGTCAGCTTTGACAAAGGCTCATTTGGACTTGAAATGTCAACTCTTTTTTCTCCTTATAGACGCTGCCAGATTTGCAGAGATTTTCTAGCATTTTCTCCATTGGTTTCAGATTCCAGCATAAAAACATAGAACAGTACATCACAGTACAGACCCTTTGGCCCTCAATGTTGTGCCGAGCTACGCCTATCAAGCTATCCCACTCCCTATCATTCTGGTGCGCTCCATGTGCCTATCCAATAACTGCTTGAAAGTTCCTAAAGTGTCCGACTCCACTATCACAGCAGGCAGTGCATTCCACACTCCAACCGCTTTCTGAGTAAAGAACCTACCTCAGGTATCCTCCTATATCTCCCACCATGAACCTTATAGCTATGCCCCCTAGTAACAGCTACATCCACCTGAGGAAATAGTCTCTGCCCGTCCACTCTATCTATGCCCCTCATCATCTTATAAACCTCTATTAAGTTGCGTCTCATCCTCCTCCGTTCTAAAGAGATAAGCCCCAGCTCCCTCAACCTTTCCTCATAAGACCTACCCTCCAAACCAGGCAGCGTCCTGGTAAATCTCCTCTGCACTCTCTCCAATGCTTCCACATCCTTCTTATAGTGAGATGACCAGAACGACGCACAATATTCCAAATGTGATCTCAGCAAGGTCCTGTATAGTTGCAGCATAATGGCCCTGTTTACAGCATCCACAGTAATTTGCTTTTATAAGGAAGCTATTGGATTGTCCGGGGATAGTAAGAAGTCTCACAACACCAGGTTAAAGTCCAACCTGGACTTTAGGCATTTGGTAGCAAGCACCACTAGCTTTCGGGGCTTTTCCTCTTCATCAGGTGTGTAGAGAGTTCTGATCACAAACAGAGAAAATAAAGGCACACACTCAGTTTACAGAATACTGATTAGAATGTGAGTCTTTACAGCTAATCAAGTCCAAAAGATGCAGACAATGTGAGTGGAGAGAGCACGAAGCAGAGGTTAAAGAGATGTGTATTGGCTTCAGACAGGACGATAAGTGAGATGTTGCAAGCCCAGGCAAGTCATGGGGGTTACAAATAGTGTAACATGAACCCAAGATTCCAGTTGAGGCCGTCCTCATGTGTGCAGAACTTGGCTATCATACTCTGCACAGCGACTCTGCGCTGTCGTGTGTCATGAAGGCTGCCTCGGAGAACGTTTACCCAAAGATCAGAGGCCGAATGTCTGTGAGTGTTGCCAACTGGAAGAGAACACTTTTGCCTGGTGACTGTTGAGCAATGTTCATTCATCCAGTGTTGTAGTGTCTGTACGGTCTCCCCAGTGTACCAGGCCTCAGGACATCCTTTCCTGCAGCATATCAGGTAGACAACATTGGCCGAGTTACAAGAATATGTACCGTGTACCTGGTGGATGGTGTTTTCACATGAGATAATGGTATCCATGTCGATGATCCAGCATGTCTTGCAGAGGTTGCTGTGGCAGGGTTGTGTGGTGTTGTGGTCACTGTTCTCCTGAAGACTGGGTTGTTTGCTGTGGACAATTGTCTGTTTGAGATTGTACGGTTGTTTAAAGGCAAGAAGTGGGGGTGTGGGGATGGCCTTGGTGAGATGTTCATCTTCACCAATGATATGTTGAAGACTCCAGAGAAGATGTCGTAACTTCTGCACTCTGGGGACGACAAAGGGTACTCTGTCCACTGTATCCCGTGTTTGTTTTTTGAGGAGGTCAGTGCGGTTTATTGCTGCGGTGTGTTGAAATTGTCGATAGACGAGTCAAACGTCATATCCTGTTATTATGAGGGCATTTTTCAGCTTCTAGAGGTGTCTGTTGCAATCCTCCTCATTTGAGCAGATCCTGTATATACAGACGGCTTGTCCGTAAGGGATGCCTTCTTTAACGTGTTTAGGGTGGAAGCTGGAGAAGTGGAGTATCATGAGGTTGTCTGTGGGCTTACGGTACCGTGAGGCACTGAGGTCACCATCCTTAACGAAGATGAATGTGTCCAAGAATGCAACCAATTCCAAAGAGTAGTCCATGGTGAGTCCAATGGTGGGATTGAACTTGTTGATGTCATGATACAGTTGTTTCAGTGATTGTTCAGGAAGAAAATGTCATCAATGTATCTAGTGTATAGCATCGGTTGAAGGTCCTGTGTGGTGAAGAAATCTTGTTTGAGCCTGTGCATGAAGATGTTCGCATATTGAGGTGCGAATTTATTTCCCATTGCTGTTCCGTGTGTTTGGATGAAGAACTGATCTTTGAAGGTGAAGACGTCTTGGTCCAGGATGAAGCGGATGAGTTGTAAAATTACATCTAGAAACTGGCAGTTGTCGGCGTTGAGAACTGAGGCAGTTGCAGCAATGCCATTGTCATGGAAAGCAACAGCAGACACACAGGAACAATGTCTCTGTGTCATACACTATCAAAACTTGGAACAATATTGCAGTCCTGTTACTGTCACTGGGTCAAAAACCTGGAACTCTCTCCCTAACAGCACCATTGATGTATCTGCACCATAAGAAGTCTGACAACACCACGTTTAAATCCAACCAATTTATTTGTTAGTAAACTCACAAGCTTTTGACCTGTGGTCTTCGTCAGGTGAATGAGGTGTTCTGGTCTCTAACAGCACACATATCAGCACAGACAGTTTGCAGATTGCTGATTAGAATGCAAATCCTTATACCTAACCTGCTATTCAAGTCTTAAAGTGGCTAACAATGTGAGTGGAAGGAGCACTGAGCACAGGTTAAAGAGATGTATATTGTCTCCAGACAGCACATTAAGTGAGGTTTTTTGCTAACCCAGGCAAGTCATGGGGGTTATAGATGGTGTGACATGAAGCCAAGATCCCTGTTAAGACCGTCTCATGTGTGCGGAACTTGGCTATCAGTCTCTACTCAGCGACTCTGCGCTGTCATGTGTCATGAAGGCCCCCTTGAAGAATGTTTACCCGAAGGTCGGAGGCCAAACGCCCGTAATTGCTGAAGTGTTCGCCCGCAGGAAGAGAACGGTCTTGCCTGGTGATTGTCGAATGATGTTCATTCATCCACTGTCATAGTGTCTGCATGGCCTCCCCAATGTACCATGCTTCAGGACATCCTTTCTCACAATGTATTAGGTAGACAACATTGGCCAAGTTGCAAGAGTATGTACCGTGTACCTGGTGGATGGTATTCTCACGTTTGATGATGTCATCCATGTTGATGATCCAGCATGTCTTGCAGAGGTTGCTGTGGCAGGGTTGTGTGGTATTGTGGTCACTGTTCTCCTGAAGGCTGGGTAGTTTGCTGCAAACAATGGTCTGTTTGAGGTTGCGCGGTTGTCTGAAGGCAAAAAGTGGAGGTGTGGGGATGGCCCTGGCGAGATGTTCATCATCATCAATGATATGTTGAAGACTTCGGAGAAGATGTCATAGCTTCTCCACTCCGGGGAAGTACTGGACAACAAAGGGTACTTTGTCCACCGTGTCCCGTGTTTGTCTTATGAGGAGGTCAGTGTGGTTTATCGATGTGGCACCTCGGAACTGTTGATTGATGAGTCGAGCTCCATATCCTGTTCTGATGAGGGCATCTTTCAGCGTCTGGAGGTGTCTGTCACGATTCTCCTCATCTGAGTAAATTCTGTGTATACGGAGGGCTTGTCCGTAGGTGATGACCTCTTTAACATGTTTCGGGTGGAAGCTGGAGAAGTGGAGCATTTTGAGGTTGTCTGTTGGCTTGGGGTACAGTGAGGTGGTGAGGTGACCACCCTTGATGGAGATGCGTGTGTCCAAGAATGCAACCGATTCTGGAGAATAGTCCATGGTGAGTCTGATGGTGGGATGGAACTTGTTGATATCATCATACAGTTGTTTCAATGATTGTTCACCATGAGTCCAAAGGAAAAATTTGTCATCAATACTAACTTCTCAAGCGCACCAAAGAATGGGCAACAAATGCTGGGCCTTGCTTGAGATGTTCACCGCTCATGAACAAAATAATCAAAGGAATATTGAATCTTGGAATCAAATAGCACAGAGGCAATCACTGGAATTGTGTACTGGAGAAATTTCACAGCCTCCAAATCTGAAATGTGACATTTCTCCTCATGAAAGATGCACTTACTGAAGCATTTCTCCAGTTAAGAACATCAAGTGATTCATCAGTTGTTGACAATTAAATTTGCATAATTACATCTTGCATTCTGAAGCCAATTGGTTAAAACTTGAAAAGGTAGTATTTGTTGGGGAATGTGTGGAGCAATGGTACTAATTGGATTAATTGGATAGCTCTTTCGAAGAAACTGAACAGATGCTCCCCTCCACTTTTATTTTCTCCTCACATTTTCCCGAAGGCACTGCCTCTTGTTAAGGTGAAATTCTGGAACAAAGAACAAAGAGCAACACAGCACAGGAAACAGGCCTTTCGGCCCCACAAGACCGTGCCACCATTTTAACACTCAGTGAGTGCCTCATTCCAATCCTTCTTCTACCTATGACTTTTGCCTACATCTCTTGGACTCCACAATAAAGGGGTGCAAATTTGGAGAATTATTTGTGCGCCAGATTAAGGGAGGTCTAATTTAGGGACAATTTGTTCACACCAATAAGCCTAAAAGCACATTTTTGAGGTGTGGGAGGAAACTGGAGCACTCGTAAAAAACCCACGCAAACATGGGGAGAATGTGCAAACTCCCACAGACACCGACCTAAGTCGGAGATCCTGATCCCTGTATCTGCACAGTAAACTGAGCTGTCGTGTTGCCCGTCAGATGGTGCAGTTTAAGCGTACACTAATGACGTGAAGCACTAGGCAACTCTCGAAGCAACATCCAAGATTAGCCCTCACACGACCCATCGTGTGTGCCCCTTGTTGGCCAACAAGGTGGATCGAATCATCCATGGATGTAAAAAAAAAGACATCAGTAAACATACACAGCCTATCCAGGCATTCACAGAAGATGCCCAGAAGCTCAAACGTAAGAGACAGGTGAACCATGAAATATACTGGACGACCCATAAGAATCTATTGATTCCCAGGAAGGGAGGAAAGGGCAGAGGGGTACGGTCCTCAGGCATAAGCCTCACCCCATTTTAAAAAAACTACTTGTATATGCACTTGTTGTGAGCTACCAGACTATGGAGCAAGAGCTGGAAGGTGGCATTAGGCTGGATCCCTCTTTTTAGGCTGACATAGATAAATAGTCATGCATCTTTCTGTGTTTATATGTAATATGTATGATCATGTACTTTTCAACATGAGTCACTCTATGTTAATTTGGATGGGAAACTTGGCTGTTTCCTTATCCTGTGCAAACAGACATATTGATACCAATATTAGCATCTACTACCACTTTACATATAATCAGTTAATTTAGCACAGAGGAAGGATTAAATTGGAAACTTCTTTCAGCAACATGCTGGATAAATTGGCCAGCTGGCGAGCTCCCTGATATTGAATTATCAGTTAAATGATCTTCCTTGTTATGTTTCTAATGCTGTTCCTGTGAAGCCTTTGTGTGTGTGTGTGTATAATATATATAAAATAAAGCTGCATTAAGAAGTTGAAATACACAGTAACATTGAATCTACAGCTTAGAAACTTCACATCAGCTTCTTCCTCCTGCTGTAGGAACTAGAAGAATGTGATAAAAAACAACTTCTATTTGGAGTGATCACATTAAATGGTCACCCTGCAAAAATTAAACAAACAGAAAATAGCCAAATTCTCAGCAAATCTTAAATTGCATATTTTAAGGCTCAAGGTCTTTTCCAGTCACATTATGTGTTCAGAGGCACATAATAATTGGGTAAAATGAATATGAATTGTAATAATTTCCAAAAACAGCAATCAATATAAGTTTATTTACAAAGAAAATGAACAAACGTACTAGAAGATGGACTTTAGCACTGAGTACCTCAGATCTAAAATTTAGCTGATTGCCTGCATTCTTTTTTTGCTAACATTTCTGTAACTCTTATCTACGTGATGGTGGATTCCCTCAATGTCTGACAGATGAGTGTTAGTAAGGAGACAATCATTCACCATCTAGGTTGATAGAGACTCTGATGTGATACTAAATCAAATCTTGATTTGTAGATCCAATTGCAAATCTTATACATAGAACATAGAACATAGAACATAGAACATTACAGCACAGAACAGGCCCTTCGGCCTTCGATGTTGCGCCGACCAATATAAAAAGCAATGCCCCTCCAAACTAAACCATTCCCTTCTCTTCCATATACTTATCAACTAAAAATGCAGTGCCTGTTGGAGGGGTGAGATGAAGACACACGCTAAGTGGCGTGCTCGCTTATCATCGAAAGAAACTCACTCCAATAGTGACAGAGACTTGTCTGTTTGGTTCTGAGCAAGGATGTTTTTTTTTCCCCATTCAGTCAGGCCCAACGCACGGGCTGTGAAATTGGCTTTGTATCTGAGTTTGGGATGCCCTGCGGTGCAGTTCTCCATCTTCAGCTTGGGTGTACCGCCCTGCCTTTGGTATAGAGAAATCTTCTGTATGGTCAACTCGGCAAGGCTAAACCTTGATGATCAGACATTTGACACCCAGTATGCAAACCTTGCATCAACTTCAGTATGAAGGATACTTGTCTTGCTGTATGACGTTTGCAAAAGATCTTAAGCAGTGAAGGTAGAAGTCACCTCCTTGCATTGTGTTGCAGATAAGTTATTCAATCTTCAGTAATGGAGCAGTGATGTGAGAGCCATTATAGGGTAAGCTTTGACCTCTGGTTTGAGACAATCTCCATACCTTCATAGAATACATAGAATCTCTACAGTACAGAAGGAGGTCATTCGGCTGATTGAGTCTGCACTGACCACAATCTAGCCCTATTCCTGTAACCCCACTTGGTAACCCTGCTAATCCCCTGACACCAGGGTCAATTTAACATAGCCCACACATCTTTGGACTGCGAGAGGAAAGTGAAGCACCCAGAGGAAAGCATGCGGATAAGGTGAGAATGTCTGTGTGGAGTCTGCACAATGACACAAGGCCAGAATTGAACCCAGGTCTTTGGCACTGTGAGGCAGCAGTGTAAACCACTGTACCACCATGTAACCATTAAACCAGTGTAAACCACTGTACCACCATGTTGTCCTCTCTTCAAAGCCTGTGGGTGAATCTGCAAATGCTGATTTTGAAAAATCCTAGCTTCACACAAAGATCACAGAACAGCTACTCTTGTCTGCCAATGACTATGCTACTACAGCACACATTGGATGACATCCAACCATTTGGTAACTGTTTTGCTCAAGCTTCAGAATGTTTTGGCCTTCAGTAAGTCTGAAAGGAACAGAGATGTTTTAACAACCTGCTCTAGTCAGAAACTGTTAAGATCTTCAAGTCAAAATTAACAACAGACATCAACCCAGTTCAATATCTGTTCCAATGACACCATGTTAAATGATATTATTGACCATTGCCTGACAAAAGCAAGCTCAGTATCAATATGCAGTATCCTGAAATTAGCATGATGTGTAAACATTCATCCAGTCCTATTCTTGTTTCAGGACTTTCCTCTCTTATTTTTGTGTTCTTTTCCTGCTGATGATGGACTTCTCCATATTCAGGTACATGGAAACTGGAAGTGACTCCATTGTCTCCTGTACAGAAGAATCCAGTGTGAGATTGGTGTGTAGGTCCACAGAACAGACAGTTCACATTGTCGTTGTTAATGCTTGAGAACTTTCTCAGTTATGCCACCAATGACATTCCCCCAGTCATATTGGATGTTGTAAGTTTTTTTCCCCAAGAGAGATGGTTTGTGCTGCAGAAGTTTGTAACACTACTTTTTTAGTGTTGTCTTGTTTTCTTTGTACTGACCACTTTGATTTAGTTTGCCATGAGACAGTACCCCACCGAAGATCTGCTTGGCGATTCTATAGTCATCCATAGGGGAGGCCTGGCTTGCCCATCTAAGTTGAGTTCTCTTCCAAATACACACTAATAAACATAGGACCATAGAAGGAGGCCATTCAGCCCCTTCAAAGCCATTCAAGTAGATCATTGCTGATCTTCCACCTGGAATTCCACTTCCCTGCATTACCCCCATTATTTTTTGATATATTTAATATACAGAAATGCCTACCTTGAACATACTCAATGAAGGAGCCTCCACAGCTTTCTAGGGGTACAGAATTCCAAAGTTTCACCATTCTGCAAGTGCACAAACTCTTTCTTTTCTCAGTCCTTACTTCTTATTCTAAGACTTCTTATTCTAAGACCCCAGCCAGGAAACCATCCTTTCTCCATCCTACCTTGTCAAACTTTATAAGAATTTTGTATGTTTCAATGAGATCATATCTCGTTCTTCTAAACTTGAGAGAACACAAACCGAGACATCTCAATCTCTCCTCATTGTGCGATCCCAGGAATCAGCCTGGTCAACCTTCATTGCACTTTCTCTACGGCAAACATATCCATCCTTGGGTAAACGGACCAAAACTGCACACATTATTCTAGATGTGGTTTCACCAAGACTCTATGCAACTGCAGCAAGATTCCTTTACTCCTGTACTCAAATCCTCTTGTCATAAAGGCCAACATATCATTTGCCTTATTAAGTTCTTATTGCTGTTTCATGTTATCTTTCAATGGCTTATGAAAAAGGACACCTTGGTCCCTTTGATCAGAAACACTTCCCAAACTCTCACTCTGTACTTCTGTTTTTCTGCCCACCTTGGGAAGTGTGGCATTCTTCATCAATTAAGAAGTGCTATGAATATGAATTTCGTCCCTTTACATTGCTGTAAATGTTATTTCCATGAAGAAGAGGGATAATTAGAATTGCACCCAAAGATAGGGGAGTCTAAAACGAGACAGCATAGGTTTAAAGCGAGAGGAGAAAGATACAAAAGTGTCCAAAGGGGTAATTTTTTCACACAGATGGTGGTGAGTGTCTAGAACAAACTGCCAGAGATAGTAGTAGAGTCAAGTACAATTGTGTCTTTTAAAAAGCATTTAGATAGCTACATGGAATGATGGGAAGAGAGGGATATGAACATAGAGCATAGAACACTACAGCACGAACAGGCCCTTCGGCCCACAAGTTGCACCGATCATACCCATACCTATTAGACCATAGAACTATCTGTAACTCCCAACCCCATTTAATCCCATGTACTCATCCAGAAGTCTCTTAAAAGACCACACAGCGAGTTCGCCTCCACCACCATCGACAGCAGCTGATTTCACTCACTCACCACCCTCTGAGTGAAAAACTTACCACTAACATCTCCTCTGTACTTGCTGCCCAGCATCTTAAAAAGTTCTCCTGTAGCAACCATTTCAGCCCTGGGAAATAGCCTCCGAGAATCCACCCTATCTATTCCTCTCAACATTTTATAAACCTCTATCAAGTGGCCTCTCAACTTTCATCTCTCCGAGGAGAAATGCAGGCAATTGGGATTAGCCTAGGGGTTTTAAAGAAAAGGCAGCATGGATAAGTTGGGCTGAAGGGCCTGTTTCCATGCTGTAAATCTCTATGACTCTATGCACAATTCAGTATCAGTGATGAGTACTCCAGGTCAGGTCGGGTATGGTTACGTGCAAAATAATCCTCTCTTTCAATTTCAGCCCTACTTCAACAGTTCGACATTTTTCCCTTTCTCACATCATATTTCTGTTAGACAAAAGGCCTTCCAAATCTGATTATTAGTTTAACGATAACTAATACAGTTAGAGTTGATTTGATGCTATATGTGATGTTCCATGTGAAATAGGTTGAGGTTGGCCAGATTAGTTTAATGAAAGATACTTTTATCATGGTTTGGGTTTGGACTTAATGATGCGAGCTGAGTCTCTGACACACTGTTAAATATTTTTTATTGGTAGTCTCAGCTATTTTGACAAATTGCTGACGTTTGGTAGCACTAGGTTTCAGCTCTGATTTAGTTCTACATTTTGTCCACAACTGAGCCCCATACACTTCACTCTGGAAGAAGAACCAAAGAGAAATATTACTCCTGCAGTGAATGTAATAGGTGCATTGGGAAAGAATTTGCAAGGACAATGAAAAGCTATTTGGGACACAAGAAGAGATGTAATCAGGTGATCAATCACCTGCCCTGCTAAAACACGATTAGAATGTGATTCTTTGATGTGGAAGTTTTTTTTAACAATTATCAGTTGATGTAGGTTGAAGGTGTTAATGACTTTATTACAGTTTCTTTGATCAAGTAACAATTCTGCAAAGTTTTTCTCCTATTGTAGACCATAACAGAACTTTTATAAATATCCTGCTATGGATGCAAACCTACAACAAAGAACAAAGAGAAACACAGCACGGGAAACAGGCCCTTCGGCCCAACGAGCCCATGCCGCCGTCCTAACGTCTTAATGACGTATCCTAGCCACAACCTAGTGGCAAAGAACTTAATTACCACATCTGGAAGCCCAGATTGCTGGGGGTGGCACAATGGTTAGCTCTACTGCCTCGCAGCACTAAAAGCCCAGGTTAAATTCCAGCCTTGAATTACTGTCTGTGTGGAGCTTGCACATTCTCCCCGTGTGAGCATAAGAACATAAGAAATCAGAGTGGGAGTCAGCCATCTAGCCCTTTGAGCCTGCCCCGCCATTCAATAAGATCATGGCTGATCTGAAATGGATCAGTTCCACTTACCCACTTGTCCCCTATAACCCTTAATTCCCTTATCAATCTGAAATCTATCTGCCCATAACTTGAACATATTCAACAAGGTAGCCTCCACCACTTCAATGGGCAGAGAATTCCAATGATTCACTACTCTCTGAGAAAAAAAATTTCTCCTCAACTCTGTTCTAAACTAACTCTCCCTTATTTTGAGGCCTGTGCAGTAGTTCTGGTTTCCTTCCTAAGTGGAAAGAATCTCTCTACCTCTATCCTATCTAGCTCCTTCATTATCTTATATGACCCTATAGGATCTGTGTATGTGTTTCCTCTGGGTGTTCTGGTTTTTTTCCATAGTCCAAAGATGTACAGGTTAGGTGGACTGGCCATAGGGATTAGCAGGGTAAAACAATATGGGTTATGGGGTTAGGGCCTGAGTGGGATTGTTGTTGGTGCACACGTAATGGGCCAAATGATCTCTTTCAGTGCCGTAGAGTTTCTATGATTCTATAAATATATTTGGGAGGTATCCAAGTTGTTTAATTCATCACATATCATGCAATGTAGAATGCAGCTTCATAACAACTATTTGCAAATAATGTGACAGCAATCTTAATTTATACCATCATCGAGAGTTGCTGTATCTCCTGTGAATCATCTGATTTCCCAATTGTTTCAAATGAGATCAACACAAAATCAATGTTAAACATTGCGTTAGTTTTTGTGTTGAGTTTTTATGGTTCAATTTTGGAAAGGGATTCTAAAATGACATAATTTCCCAGTATCAGTGGTAAACCTATTGCCTTTTTTAGCATTCAGAACCAATATCTGGCACAATTCCTCTGTCAGACACAGAGTAAACTCTTCAGCTACCTAACCAAACAATGTGCCTTAACTTTGTACAATTTTCCAAGAAGACTTGTTGAGTTTGTAAAATCCATTGGCAGTGAATCATAAATTAGAAGCCAAATCTGATTATTATATGTTAGACCACTTACCAGGAATGTGGCCCTTTGTTCAACTGATGCTGCCATTTCTCTGTATTGGAGGTGATTATATTGCCGTATATCTGTCTTTTATTGCAGATTATTTGAGACTTTACAATCCCTATTCTGGTCAATTTTCGGTCTATTGAATTTGTACGTCACTAACGTGAAAGCTCGCCACGAGTTCACAGAGTTTGTCGGAGCCACCATGTTTGGAACTTACAATATCATCTCCTTGGTTGTCTTGCTCAACATGCTGATTGCCATGATGAACAACTCTTACCAGCTCATTGCAGTAAGTCAATTCCAATCAATCTTCACAACATATTAATTGGCTAATATGTTTAAAGAGATTGAGTGTACTGTTGTTCTGTGCCAACAAGTGTTAGACAGAAAGATTGCAGTTAGTTAACACTTTTCACATCTTCATGAATGGCCGCTGTTATCTGGGATGTGAACACAAATGAAAAAGCAACACATTTGCAGACCACAAGTTCTCTCAAACATCAATGACATGAACAAGCATTTAGGCTCAGTTTGGGAGAATTGCAGCTTAAATGCCCATGCCAGTGGCTAAAACAGGAGTATAGAATTCGCTTACCAGAAAGATGTTAATTTATGCGTCGCGAGCAACTCACAGATCAGCTTCACCATTCAGAGACCAGGCTGCCGATTTTAAAGGATACACACAACTCAATCCCTGAAATAGGCCCCACTAAAATAAACATGGTGACCCCCAAACCTCACACCAAAATCAACACTGCCAGGTTCGCTGACCAGTCAGTGTTACAGCGAAATCACATAAAATCAATTCACGTAAATGCAAATCCTCACTAAGAATCAGAACTTGTCGACAATGCCATTCTGCACACAGCTTTCATTTTTAATCTCTTGCCCCTAATCCTTCACTCTGTCCGTCTCTTTTGAGTCTCACCTTATTCTGTCTCTGTCACTCCAGTCAATGGTTGTTTGAACATTCTTTCCTTGTTCCTCTCGTATGTTAAATGAAGCAATCTGCATGTTTTGCCATCACTGTGTTGGAATCAAGGTTCAGTGCATCAATTGTGCTGTCAAATGGCATCACCAGGGACAGTTTGTAAAGGCACAGTCCTGGATTTACACTGAGATTTTACACTAAATTTTAAATTATGGCCACACGGAACCCAGCAGTCATCCCCAAACTACATCGCGTGGCTGGACTGTCGCTTCTTGCCCTGGCTGACCTGAGGATTACTCTTGGCATGGTGATTTCAGGCAACTCTGTGATCAATATCTGCATCCCTGCCTGTCAACTGTGCAAATTCTGAAGTGACCAGGTCACTTTAATCTCCAAGCCCCCTGGTCTCTGGGCAGCCTTTTAAATCACTACAGCACTCCATTCTGCAGCAGAGATTTCCTTGTCTCCCTGTGGTCTGAGTGAGAGTGGTCTGGCAGGGAGATCTGAGGTGGAAGGGGGTCTGAGTGGAACTTTGGGTCAGGTCAATCTAATATCTGCGTGGTATCTGGGGGCGGGGCGGGGAGGGGAGGGGGGGTGCCTCTCACTGATAACGAGTTGGCATGCTTCCTCGACTTTTGGGGTCCAACACAGCGAGTCCTGCAGATGAAGACCTGGATCAAAGCCCACCCGTGCAGATCCCTTTGGGGAGATGGATGAATATTGGGAAGGAATTGAATCAGGCATCAAGCCCACTGATTATCTGTAAACTAGCGAATTTGAATATTAATCGGGTTCCCACCCACAGCTAGCAGGTCCCGGAGACTCCCCTCCTTTATTTGTTTTGGTGATGTTGATTTAAGGATGGATATTGTCTAGGAGATTGTCCCTAGCTGAAAAACACCACTTAATTTTTGAAAATTAGACAATTGACAATGGGACAGTCTCACAGAGCTAGGGAGCCAAGTTCAATTCTGGCCTTGAGTCACTGTGTGGAGTCTGCACATTCTCCTTGTGTTTGCATGGGTTTCCTCACACAGTCCAAAGATGTGCAGGTTAGATTGCTTTGCCATGCTGAATTACCCCTTAGTGTCAGGGGATTAGCAGGGTATATATGTGGGGTAATGGGCACAGGGCCTGGGTGGGATTGTGGTTGGTGCAGACACAATGAACTGATTGGCCTCTTTCTGCACTGTAGGGATTGTATGATTCTAATTAATTATATGTTGTGACTTCTGGATTTGCGAACCTGCTTGCTGAAATGGTGCATGAGGAAGGCCAGACATTGAAATGCAAGAGGTAAAAATGTGAAGTGGGAATTAAATCAGGCCACATGCTGCGATGCCAAACTCACAAATTGCTTTGTTGGAAGCATTTGAAATAAATGAGCTGTCACCTGCCTTTTAATTGGAGAATGATGATGTGAGGAGGCAAATATGTAAGGAACAGCCAAAATAATTAAAATTTTGAAGGAGATAAATTAGGGAATGCTAGTGTATATTATAGGACTAAAACAAAATGTCTTCAGGAACTCATTATGTTCCCGAATTTCAAACTAAGTATCTGTGATATGTGACAGGTAAAACCCATAGCAGAATTTAGCTCCAATTTCATCAGCTTACAGTCTACGGAAAATTAGTCAGAGTTTCCACTCTGATTTGCAACTTGTATGATGAATGCATTTACAAGAGTCAAGACAAGGTCAGGTTCACTCAGGGAAGCGATGGCCTGGAGACATTAACGTGGGACTGTCAATCCAAACTCAGCTATTGTTCTGGGGACCCAGGTTCAAATCCCACCATGGCAGATGGTGGAATTTGAACTGAACAAAAAATTCCCGTCCTGCTTACCACGGGAGTCATGGCAGGTAGGGACACGGATCATGCATGGACCTTGGATGGGATTTTCTGGCCACCCTCGCCCCAGTGCCCTTGGAATTAAGAATCTACTGATGATCATGAAACAATTGTTGATTGTCAGAAAAACCCATCTGGTTCACTAATGTCCTTTAGGAAGGAAATCTGTCATCTTTGCTTGGTCTGGCCTATATGTGACTCCAGACCCACAGCAATTGACTTTCAACCACCCTCCAAAGGTAACTAGAAATGGGCAATAAATACTGGCCAACCAGTGATGCTCCATGTCCCACAAATGACTTTTTTAAATAAACTATCGCATTGACAATGACACCAAATGATATACAGTGCCTTTGTAACCAGACCCTAACCGAGGCAGTCACCACTTTCTGAAGGAAATGAGAGATGAGAAAAAAAATTAAAAGGTTCTGAGAAAAGGAGAGGGGAACAGGGCTAAGTGGAAAGCTCTTGGAAACTTGCACAGGTAAATTGAACAAATAATTTCCTCCTGTGCCCCATAAATGTTCTAATTCTAAAACAGAACAAAACAGAAAGAGAAAGAAGTAGATTGTGAAGTTCACAGTTCATACCTTAGGGTAGAAATGCACAGCTGGTATCTTATGTTAGAGGCTCAGATCTTCCCGTCTCTGGATGGTCAGAGACTAGAAATACCCTGGAGGATGAGCTATGGACTTTTAAAAATCCCAACACATGGACCTCTTGAGAATTGCCCAGGAAGTTTCAGTTTCCCACAGCTGTTCCCCTCCATCTGGAAACCTCTGAAGAAGTCACTAATTGTGAGTTAGAGTTGGAGACTCTGGAGGGTTCCAACTCAGGGAAAATCTGCCAAATGCCAGGTAAATGACTACCCAACCTTGCTAGCACATTCTCCCACCCCCCACTTCTCCCACCAACTCACTTGATCCTGTAATGCTCTGATCCCCTTACCCTTCCATTTCCAGATCCTGCATCTGCTGTCAACCCTCTGACTACCACTTGCTTTCCTTGACCGCCCCAATTTCACACTGATCTCTCCAGGACCCCAAATTCCCCAAACCTCCGACCCCTTCTGACCCTCCAGTTCTTCATCCAATCCTCTGACTGCCCTGTCACTGAGCCTCCTACCCCCTCTGATCTTCTGACTCCCCACCCCCACCACCTCCCCAAGTCAAATTGCTCTTCTGTCTCCCACTTTGGTCTGCTAACATCTATCTGACCCCTCAGATTCCCTCAGGACCCTACAACTCCTCTCCTCCTCCCCTCAGATCTGACCTCACAATCCACTTACCCAGCTGGCACCCTATCACCCTACAGAGCTGGCACTTACCCATACACAACTCCACCAGCCCTACCTACTTACTCACACTCATTCACTAGGATACTGTGTTAGTGAATGAAGATTTACCAAGAAACAACAGCTATCGCTGCGAAAGGTGGGGGTGGGGTGGGGTGGGGGGGGGGGGGGGGGGCAGAGTGTGGGTGGTTTAGCTTCCTCTTAAGGCACCTGTACTACAAACGGGGTGACCAAAATGAGAACATTCCAGGTTTGGGTATCCAGCCCCAGAAATGATTCTCAGTCTATTGGCTAAAATCAAGGATCAGATCGAGCCTAAGATGGGGTGCAGTGCGTTATCCTGTCAGCTTGGACCATGGGGAAACATGAATTGGATTCAACTGGAATTTGAATTTGTTTTTTGGAGCAAGCATGGAATGGATTCGGGTCCGCCCGGTCCACTCTGAACATTGGCTTCGTGACTTCAAAGATTTCGTAAAAATTTAATTTGAAAAAATGTCCAGCCAGAAATTCAGAGCTCCATCTTATTGTAAAGAAATAAATAGTGGATGGTGAATGGCACTCCTTAGAACATAGAAAACCACAGCATCAACTCCTTAGAAGATTTGGCCCATTGATATTTGGAATCAAATGATCATTAATTTGTAATGATCGTCTTGTCTTATGCACAGTTAATACATAATCCCACACGCTTCCTTACAAAATAAACTACCTAGCTTACTCAGTCTTCACAATGAGGTTTGTTTATCATGTGTAGTTAATTTCATACAGTGATGATGTGCAGATGCTGGTAATGGCACAGTAAGAAGTCTCACAACACCCGGTTAAAGTTCAACAGGTTTATTTAGAGTCACGAGCTGTCGGAGCACTGCTCCTTCATCAGGTGAGTGGAGAGGTTAGTTCACAAACACAGGATAAATGGGCAAAGACATAATTGCAAGATAATTAAAGATTGGAATGTGAAGAATACTCATATACAATGATTTTCGGTCTGATTTATCCACACAGATAATGGCACATTTGCTTTTATTGTATTTACGATTACATTGAGCTAATCAATGAATAGAGAGGAAAAGAGGAAAGCAGCACTATTTTCCTAGGTTCAGCTTGGATTCAGATCTTTCAGAGTTGCATCATATGACATTCTCTCACATAGCATGCTATTTTTCCACAGTTCTCTTTGAAAGTTAGTAACGTTTCAACAAAATTCAAAAACTAGTTTTTTAGGTAAGAATTTTGATCTTACACATGAATCATTGAAGATTGATTGTATCTGCCAATTCCCTGCCCCAGCAGTGTGGTTCTTAATGCCAACATCTTACTGTAGGGTTCCATGACATTAAAACAAAATGTGATCAGAATCAAGCCACAAAAATATTAGGATTGGAATCTGAATGATGATCTGATCTAGAAATACAGATTCAGTTTGGATTATGAAGCTTAACGTCTTCAGAATGATGTATAATTGTGAGGCACTGCAGTTGACAGAGAACACATTTTGCAAAGAAACTGACTATAGCAGACAGGAACATCACAGTCTCCCAGGAAGACAGACAGCAAACAGTTATCAGGAATCACAGGCAGTGAAATAATACTGTCAACAGGACTCATTGAATGCAGAGAATGGTGGTACAGGCACCCCAACACAAATTGATGGTGTAATAAAATATGTAAAAGCACCATAAATAGGTAAATAATTAAATAAGTATATTTAAGGCACTTTGCAGATGGCAGAACAGGTGTCAAGGATACAGTTCCTGGACAAACACTTCTGCAGTAAGTGTTTGCGGCTTGAGGAGCTTTCACTCAGAATCATTGAGCTGGAGAGGCTGAGCTGCAGACACCACAACACATCAGGGAGCAAGAGAGTTACCAGGATGCTTTGTACCAGGAGACAGTCACACCACTTGGGCTAGGGTCTTCTACCTGGCCAGTGGTCAGGAACAGCAGAGAGCAAGTGATGCAAGTAAGGGATCCAAGAGGGTAGGAGTGCAGTAATGTCAGCCTCTGCAAACATCCAAAAGATTTGAAGTTCTCTCAGTTTGTTTGGCTGAGTTGGGATTGCAGGCTGGGTAAGCAAACTGACCTTGGTACAGTGGGTGGAGGATGAAGGAATGTAATGGTAGAAGGGGATAGTGCAGTGAGGGGGAGATTGATGCCACTCTCTGCAATAAAGAGCCACAGTCCAAAGAGCTGTGTCGCCTGCTCAGTGCCAGCGTTCAGGCATCTGTGCAGAGCTGGACAGCAACTTGCAGTGGTGAGGGGATGGATTCAGTGATAATGGTCCATGTAGGAAACAAGAACAGGTAGAACCAGAAAAGATGTTCCATACAGAGGGTATGAGGAACTAGGCACTGAATTCAAAAGCAGAACCTTAAAAGATCCTTACAATGCAGAAGGAGTCCATCTGTCATGGGGAATGTGTTAGAATTAAGCATTAAACAAATTGTACGTGGACACTTAGACTAGTTCAAGGTAATTGGTAAGAGGCAGCATGTTTTTATGAATGGGAAATCATGTTTAACCAGTTTACTAGAGTTCTGTGGATAGAGGAGAGCCTGTAGACGTACTGTAGTCAGATTCCAGAAGGCATTTGCTAAGGTGCCACATAAAAGATTTTTGCAATAAATAAAATCTCAAGGTGTAGGGGATAACTTGTTAGTGTGGATCAAAGATTGGCGCGCTGGCAGTAAACAGAGTCTTTGTCTGATTGACAGGATGTGACTAATGGGGTCCTGCGGGGTTCTTTACAGGGGCCCCATGTTTTTACAATTTATGCCAATAATTTATATTAAGGGAATAAAAGCATATTAGCTAAATTTGCAGCCAACATGATGATAGGGAATATGTTGTGAAGAAGACATACAGAGTTTGGAGATGGATACAGGTAGGTTTGGTGAGTGGGCAAAAACCTGGCAGATGGAGCATAATGTGGGAAAGTGTGAAGTTGTTCACTTTGGCAGGAAGAATAAAAAGAGAGTATTACATAGATAGAGAACAAGTGCAGAATGGTGAGATGCACAATGACTACATAAGTCACAAAAACTTAATAAGCCGGTGCAACAAGTACTCAAGAAGGCTAATGGAATGCTATCCTTTATCATGAGAAGAATTGAACATAAAAGTAAGGATGTTATGCTTCAGTTATATAGAGAGTTGGTGAGACCACATCCTGAAGTGCAGTATTGGTTTCTTGTTTAAGGATGTAATGTTTGGCAGACAATGCAGAGAGTATTTAGGAGATTTATAGCTAGAATGAAAAGATTGTCTTATGAGGAAAGGTTAGGAAGGCTGGGCTTGTTTCCAAAGAGTTTAGAAGAATGAGGAATGACTTGACTGAAGTCTTTTAGTACCTGACTGGATGATTTTGACAAGGTGAACATTGATAGGATGTTTCCTCTTGTTGGTAAGGCCAGGCAGAGAGGGCACTGTTTTAAAATCAGGAGCATTCCTTACTGGGACAGAGAGGAGAACTTTTTTTCTGTCAATACTTGTGTAACTTTGGAACTATCTGCCTCAGAAGGTGATGGAAGCAGGATCACTGGACATTCATAAGGCAGAGGTGGATAAATTCCTATGAGGCAAAATTATTGGAGATGGATGGGAATGTGCATTTAGAACCCAAAGAGACCAGCCGTAATCTTATTGGAGGGTGGAACATGTTCAGGGGTTGAATGGACTATTTCTGCTCCTATATTTAATGTTCAAATAAATCCACAGTCAGAGATAGTGAAATTATAGTTATCTGGAATCACAGACAGCGGAGACACTGCAGTCACCTGAACCACACAGTCAGCTGAGATGCTGCAGTCTCCAGGAATTACCGACAGCAGACAGAGACACTACAGTCATCAGGATTTATAGATTACAGACAGAGACACTACTGTTACCAGGAATCACAGAGAGTAGACACACTACAGTCCCCATGGAGATGCAGGCATAGACACTACAGTCACCAGGCAACATTTGTTAACAGAAACAGAAATGTAATTGAGGTTGTTAACCAGGCTTCTTCATTGTCAACTGTGCCTTTGATTCACTTGCAGGACCACGCTGACATCGAATGGAAATTTGCCAGAACAAAGCTTTGGATGAGTTACTTTGATGAAGGTGCAACTCTTCCACCTCCATTCAACATCATCCCCAGTCCAAAGTCCATCTGGTACCTCTGTAAATGGCTGCACTCTCACATCTGTCCAAGCAGAGATTCAGAGAATGAGCAAAAGCGCGAGAATCTCAGAGAATTTACAGTATGAAATCACTTTACAATATTCTATCAACTGCCATGTTAACCAACAAATCACTTCTCCCTTCTTTCCTTAAAAGAGGACCAACAATTCACTTTTTCCTTCCTTTGCACTTAGTGCAAAGATAGTTGGCACATCAGTAGGCAAGCAATGGGGAATTGACATTGGTTGTTCAGATACGCTGAGTCTCTACTGGTGTCAATATAGATCCTGAAGTTGGAGAATGAAAAATGAGAGAGCTGTATTTCCCACTGTGATATTGCGCAGTAATGAACCTAGCCTGGCTCTATTTACTTGTAATTAGTCAATGTGATAGGAGATTAAAAAATAGGATAGAATCCACAATGAGCAAATATTGTAGATTAAATATGTTATGTAAGTATTGGAGTTGATTAGCCAAATAGCCCATTCTTATCTCATCTTTTCTGTTGTACAGCCATCTTAATCTGTTAAAGGGTAATCCTAGGAGTAAAATATTGGCAATGATGAGCATGCGTTAACCAAAAGCTCCCCAGTTCAATCAGAAAAGGAAGAAAGGTGTGTTTTCTGATTGCATAGTGTTTTCACTCGGGAACCAGGAATGTGTGGCTCATAATGTTTCATCAAGGTTTAGCCTAGGGCTTTTGGGCAGGACCTTTCATCGTCACATGGGGTGAGTGTAGAGGCGGGAGAGGGCTAACATTGCACTACCAGGTTTGCTGGCTTCACCCAGCATTGGAAGAGTTACAGACCCGCAAGCAGCGGCCAGGCTATTAAGGCCAATTATTAGAGAGTTAACTGGAAATTACCAGTCAGACTGCAGGCCATCCAAGGCATCGGGAATTTGGGTCAGTTGCCCCGGAAGCAGCCTCCCAGCAGCAAATTCCAGAGCTGGGGGGATCCCGTGCTCCGGCCTGTCTGATCAGATCTGCAGCCACAGGCTGCTTTGTGGATGGGTTTAGGGGAAGATTAGCAGAGTAAATACATAGGGTTATGGGGATAGGGCCTGGGTGGGATTGTTGTCAATGCAGGCATGATGGGCCAAATGGCCTCTTCCTACACTGTACAGATTCTGTGATTGTAACTTGCTGAGGCCATCTTTTACATTAGTTCCAGAGAAGCTGCCTCAAAATGGAAGCATCCCCATATCTCTCTCTCACCTGATGCTCCTTCCTCATTGGAGAGTCTCCTATTGCTCAGTCTGCCATTCCCATTTGGAAGGTTGCTGGCCACTGATTGTCTAATTCAGGGAAAATCACCAACAAGGTGACTGTTTCCCGCACAAAATCTTGCCCTTTACTTCTCAAAATAGTTGTATTTACTGAACTCGGTATCTTCGCACTTTGTTCTGATGATGAATGATGTAGAAATGTCCAGAGAACATTTTATCCACTACCATTGAGATGTATCACTCTAGAAAACCCTGCGTTTCCCATTATTCCTGCTGAGTATTTACCTCCTGTTATGAAATATCTGGCAGAAAATTAGAAGGAAAACCCACAATTCATTTGGGCTCTCAGTGGCAAAGTGCATTGCCATTTTGGATGCAAAACATGCACAGAACGTGGCTCCAAGTTCAACATCTAACTTTGCTGAGCTGGCTGATCTCAGCTGGGAATAGCAGCGTGGGACTGAGCGCTGGCCCCGAGCTTGTTGCAACAACTGAAAAAGTGACAGAGTTCCAAGTTAGCAAGTACCCACCAACTGCCACTGCACATAAGTGGACATTAAGCAAGGACAAAATCAAACCTCACTCTTAATCTGATACTCTCCCCACCAAATGGTTAACCAACACATTAATGCTCATAGTCTGGGCTCTCGAATGAAGAATACCGTGTCAGTAAGCTATCAAAGCAGCCAATGTATATGGAACCGCTGCCCAGCCTGATTTATAAGTGAAGGGGAGAAGAATAAAACACAGCAAAATCCTCACAGAGTTTCAGCTAATGTTAGTCTGATATGTTCACTCCACCAAGCTCAGCATAAAATTAATTAAGAAAACTCTTCATGTTGGAGCCCAACAAACAGAATGATTTTTAAAATATATTTAAGAAAATACAGTGCAGATCATCCAATGGTGAAAAACTGTCACTAACTGTACCATCTTCCTTCCTTCTGATTGACTTCAGGACAGAGGAAAGATATCTGGCCTTCACTCTTGCCAACTCCGACCTGAATACTCTAGTTTACAGCACCGCTGAGTACCAGTTACTGTAAAATTCTGAATTATTTTACCATTAATTTATAAATGATTGGTAAAATATATTGACTGCCAGATATTCATTTGTTCATTGTTCATGTGAATATGAGAGAAGTGTACCAGCAAAATAATAATGCCACTTGAAATAGCAGCTAATAAGGACCGAAGCAAGCTTTAGAAACAGGGAGCACCAAATATGCCTCGAAAGGTTCTCCTTTTTTGAAAGATCAACCGAAGTTTTCCCCATAAAAAAGATTTTAACTCCCTCCACTCAGCAGATCTGGGACAATTGCAAGAGTTAAAATAAAATATTAACTCACCACCCTGTTCCATATTGCCGAAAGATCTCAGCATATTCTGCAGGATGCCGGGCTGTACCGTGGCACTGCTGCCTCACAGCGCCAGGGACCCGGGTTCAATTCCAGCCTTGGGTCACTGTATGTATGGAGTTTGTATATTCTCTCCATGTCTGCGTGGGTTTCCTCTGGGTGCTCTGGTTTCCTCCCACAGTCCAAAGATTAGGTTGATTGGCCATGATAAATGAACCCTTGATGGATCTAATGACCTCCTTCTGTACAGTAGGGATTCTATGTGTGTTGGCCTTTATAACGAGGGGGATAGAATATAAAAGCAGGAAGGTCTGGCTGCAACTGTACAGGGCACTGGTGAGGCCACAACTGGAGTACTGTATGCAGTTTTGGTCACCACATTTGTGGAAGGATATATTGGCCTTGGAGAGAATGCAGAGAAGATTCACTAGGCTGATACAGGAGATGAGGGGGTTAGCTTATGAGGAGAGATTGAATAGACTGGGTCTGTACTCATTGGAGTTTAGAAGGCTGAGGAGAGATCTTACAGAGACATATAAGATAATGAAGGGGCTAGATAGAGGTAGAGAGATTCTTCCCGCTTAGAAAAGATAGCAGAACTAGAGGGCATAGCCTCAAAATAAGGGCGGGGGGCAGTTTAGATCAGAGTTAAGAGGAACTTATTCACCCAAAGGGTCTCTGGAATTCTCTGCACATTGAAGTGGTGGAGGCTACCTCACTGAATATATTTAAGTCACGGGTAGATAGTTTTCTGATAGACAAGGGAATTAAGGGTTATGGGGAGAAAGCGGGAAGGTGGAACGGATCCACTTCAGATCAGCCATGATCTTATTGAATGATGGGGCAGGCTCGAGGGGCCGGATGGCCGACTCCTGCTCCTATTTCTTATATTCTTATGTTCTTATGTATTCAGGAGCAGCTGAATTAGGCAGGAGTTTATGCTGAATGGTATAAATTGGGGTATTTTAATACACAGAGCACTGAAGAAACCTATGTCCTAAGGCTGCAGATGTGATGACAATGATATTCATAAATCTGCAATTTCACTTCCTTTGAATTTGAAAATCCCATAATCAAGAGCGGGAATAAATATTGATAAAAGAACCCAAACACCTCCCTTCCTCTGCAGAATTGAGGCACAGAAAACTCAACAGTTTTCCATCCTAATTTGCTTCTCGGATGGCAGGGAATTTTATTAATATTTGTGATGGTGGTGAGCATATTTAACCTGGTTACTTCCAACTGTTTAATTTTGAACTCTTGCTGTGCTACAAAAGAAACACGTGTGCTCCTGCAGTCGCAGTGCCCACTGTTGAGTTTTTTTTCTCTAAATTAAGTTCTGAAAATTATTTTTTTCTTTCAGGAACGTCATGCGGATGACTTGATCCAAAACCAACACTACCAGGTTTGCTGACCAGTCAGTATTACAGAGAACTCACATCCTCAAATCAGAGAACTCAAATCCTCACCAAGAATCAGAACTTGTCGACAATACCATTCTACTCACAGCTTTCATTTTTAATCTCTTGCCCCTAATCCTTCACTCTGTCCATCTCTATTGAGTCTCACCTTATTCTGTCTCTGTCACTTCAGTCAATGGTTGTCTGAACATTCTTTTCTTGTTCCTCTCATATGTTAAATGAAGTAATCTGCATGTTTACCATCACTGTGTTGGAATCAAGGTTCAATGCATCAATTGTGCTGTCAAATGGCATCACCAGGGACAGTTTGTAAAGGCACAGTCCCGGATTTACACTGAGATTTTACACTAAATTTTAAATTATGGTCATATGGAACCTAGCAATAATCCCCAACCTACAAATCACTACATCTGTGTCATCTTTATAACTGCAAATAAAACCCACACATTCTCACTAGATAACCTGAATAAAAAATGGTAGCTATCTGTTTCAACCAAATTCTTGAAAAGGCTGAAGCTCATCCTTCAGATGTCATGTTACATGAACAAAGCATGTACCTCATTATTGGAAGATTAATGTGGTGCTCATTCTTCTGGTGTTTATGATTTCTCCTTGTGAACTCACATTTGATAGTAAATAACATACCAGAGATGTAATAGATGAGCTTTATGTTACTTAAGAAGATGTGTCCTTTCTATCAGTGAATTGTTCAGTTATTTATGATTAACAGCAAGGACGCTCTGCTAAACCTTTAGAAAGGTTAGAGGCCATGTGTTCTTTGCTCAAAATTCAACACAAATTACCAGTAAATTATCAGTTTCATTCAGAGTAGCCACGAAGTCAGCTAGTGGGGGAGGTCTAAATGGCTCATTATTGCAATAATGTTTTTGTCAGGAAAAGCATCCGACAATGCTTCATGTTGATTCTGGACATTGAGAATAATAAATATTCCACAAAAATATAAATGTGAAAATTTGAAAAAGAAATGTAGATTCCATGATGTTCGGGAAATATGTGTATTTTAATAAAAAATCTTAAAGGTACCATACAGGACCCATCTTGGGGAAAGAATATCCTTCTTCAAATACCTTTCTGAATCTAAAGCAACATAAGCCAACAAGAGACTATATTACAGCCCATGTATTGACAATGTCTAATACTCTGACAGTAGCATCAAAGGATCACAAGATATTAAAGATTCAGCTATCTTAAATAGTAAACATAAATATTTATTAAACAAAAATAAAAAAGCATTTAAATAGACAAGAAGACCTTTATACAGTTAACAGTACTTTACAAATATTTCCTAAAAAGTATTGGATTAAATAAACTCAGAGCTAAATCCCCATTTTGATGGCAACAGTATTTACAGATTTTATAATGTATAACAGTTTCGTGCAACATGACCACACAATGCCTTGTTGGCTCTAGGGGAAATCTTACAAATACTCTCCTCCTGGAAGATAGCTACAAAGCTGGTTTTCACAGGTCTGGCTTCAATGTAGTCTTGTTCAAGATCTCACAGATACCCCACCTCAGTCTCACTTTAAACGCGTTTCCTCTTTGATCTTCCACTTAATTGTTTCAGAAGTTCCTCTTCCCAGAATTGATCATTTTTGTTCGCTAATGCTGCTTTATTTATAAAGTAAACTTACTTTTTGCCTCACACATTTACAATTCCCTAAATTGTATATGTTTCCATTGTATCCTTTGAATATTTCCAGCAGTCAACTTTACAATCCTTTCCTCTCTCTGCCCACTATAAATTTCTGGTGCAGCAGCTTTCCAAGTTCCTTTTTTATTACTACTTTTATTACTACTTTTTTATTACTACTTTTATTATGACTTGCCTTCAAACCACCCTTATTGATGTTTTGACCAAAGCAGCCTAATTGTCTCCAGTTTAATTAAACCAGTCATACCCATATTCACACACACAAGCTTGTTTCCCCGTGTAATGGCACAATGGGCAATGATATTGCAAAAATATTAAGAACTCTCATTTTTCTCACACTACTGAACATTTCCCAATAGGTTAAAGCTCTCTGTTCAGATATCATCATCACAAATGATTGTACCATCTTCGCCGCCTCTATATTCACATAGCAAGCCAAATTGTTCACAGGGTTGTAAGTGTAGTCAAACCAAAGTGTGCATCCAAAGAGACTCAATTCTATCCCATTGCTGTATCAAATTGCTTATTTTTAAGCTACTCATCTCCACTATTCTACTATATGTTTGCTTGCATCAAGAACTTCCTAATACAGTTCTAAACATGCCCTACTCCCTCACATTTTAATTTGGAGTAGAGTAGTATTTTGGATTAAACTTCCCCCATTGTATCTGTATGATTACCTCTCCGATGCCCCTTTCTCAGGCTTCAGTTGTTCTTCTCTGACTTGAGACCCTGGCACAAGAGATCAGAAGAGGCTTTTCTTTGATTTATCTTCAACATTTTACTATTGTCACTTTTCTTTGCCCTTTTCTTTGCTCTTAGCTCTGATGAAGAGTCATCCTGACTCAAAACATTTTGGCTCTATTCTCGCTCCACAGATCCTTTCAGACCTGCTGAGATTTTCCAGCATCTTCTGTTTTTGTTTCACTGGGCCCAATTTTACCATTGCGCATCCCCCCATTTTCAGGTGCAAAAACATGGTAAAGTCGGGCATGAGGCCATTAACAGGATCCGTGCAGATGCCTACTTTACCAAGGCCTGAAAATGGTTGCGATCTGATTTGCAACAGTGACTTCAATGCATTTACGTGTATTTAAAATGAATTAATGAACTGCCCACCCAACTTAACCAGCATTTCCTTCTCTACCACCGCGTTCATCCGTCCAGATTCGGCGCGAAACAGATATGCTCGGCAAAGGTCTGTTTCGGGCGCTCCAGCTTCTGAAGAGGTAAATTCAGAGTTTCCAATGGCTCTCTGACTCAGATCGATAGGGGGTGGGGGGGGGGGGGGGGGGGGGGGGGGGGGGGGGGGGGGGGTCAGATATATGTCTGGTCAGGGAGTGGGGGAGAGAGGAAAGAGGCCAGATTGTTTTCTGGTGGGGGAGAAGGGAATTTAAACATGACCTATCACGCACAAAGCCATGTTGGCTCTCCTTAATAAGTCCCTGTCCAACCAAATATTTGTAGATCCTATCTCTTAGTATTTCTTCCAATAATTTACCTACTACTGACATCAAACTTACCGGCCTATAATTTCCCAGATTATTTTTTTGAGCCTTTTTTAAACAATGGAACAACATGAGCTATCCTCCAATCACCCAGCACCTCACCCATGGATACTAACATTTTAAATATATCTGTCAGGTCCCCTGCAATTTCAACACTAATCTCCTTTAAGGTCCGAGGGAATACCCTGTCCGGTCCTGGCGATTTATCTACTCTGATTTGCCTCAAGGCAGCAAGCACCTCCTCTTTAATCCATATAGGTTCCATGACCTTCCTACTTGTTTGCTTTATTTCCATAGAGTCCATGCCAGTTTCCTTAGTAAATACAGATGCAAAAAACACATTTAGTACCTCCCCTATTTCTTCTGTTTCCATACATAGCTGACCACTCTGATCTTCAAAAGGACCAATTTTATCCCTTACTGTCCTTTTGCTCTTAATATACCTGTAGAACTCTTAGGATTATCCTTTACCTTGACTGCCAAAGCAACCTCATGTCTTCATTTGGCCCTCCTGATTTCTTTCTTAAGTAATTTCTTGCACTTTTTATACTCCTCAAGCATCTTACTTGCTCCCTGTTGCCTATACATTTCATACATTTCTCTTCTTGTTTATCAGAGTTCCAATATCCCTTGAGAACCAAGGTTACTTATTTTTATTCACTTTGCCTTTAATCCAGCAGGAACGTACAAACTCTGCACTCTCAAAATTTCTCGTTTGAAGGCCTCCCACTTACCAATCACATCCTTACCAGAGAACAGCCTGTCCCAGTCTTTTCAGAACCTTTCTCATTTCTTCAAATTTGGCATTTTTTCAGTTTCAAACCTCAACCTGAGGACCAGATCTACCTTTATCCATGATCGAGTTGAAACTAATGGTGTTATGATCACTGGAACCAAAGTATTCCCCTACATACACTTCCATCACTTGTCCTAACATATAACATATATGTTATATAACATAGACTGCTGGCAACATTAGCCATGGAATGTTAATATATTTGTATCAAATTTCTCTCCATTTAGTATAATAGTGAAGGGAACCAGCCTCCCATCCATTGGCTCTGTCTAACTTCCTACTGCCTCAGAAAAGAGCCAGCATAATTAAGGACCTCACGCACCCTAAACATACTCTCTTCTATCTCCTTTTGTTGGGAAAAAGGTACAAGGGTCTGAGGTCGCATACCAACCGACTCAGGAACAGCTTCTTCTCTGCTTTCATCAGACTTTTGAATGAATCTATCTCATATTATGTTAATTTTCTCTGCACCCTAACTATCACTAAAACACTACATTCTGTATCTTCTTTTCTTCTCTATGTACAGTATGCTTTGTCTGTATAGCATGCAATAAACAGTACTTTTCACTGTATGTTGATACTTGTGACAATAATAAATCAAATCCAAATCAAATCATAAAGAATTTGACAAGGTTGTTAAGTATTTGTATAACATCACTGATGGAGTTTAATCCAAGACTTTTTATTTAATTGGAACCAATATAAGTCCATAATATTGCTAATTTGAAACTCTTTAAAATTCTTTTAAAAAAAGTTTTAATACCAGCTCAAAATGTTTTGACTGAATTTATTCTTGCATTAATTCCTCCCTCTGATTGACTAACTATAAGAGAGCATAATCGAAAATATTTTCGGTAGGATTAAGCAAAAGATCTAAAATTGTGACACATTGTAATTGAGATGTTTATTTTAGAGGGAAGGGGTGTTGAATGTTCTGTTGAGGCTCAGGTTTTATTTAGAGAAACGATAATGGGGACTGTTCATTAATCAGTAAAAAGAACAACGCAATCTGCTGCATCAAAATGAAACATTTGCAAGTGATATTTTCACATGACAATGGTACATTAAAGATCAAGCCAAATGTTCATCTAACCCTTCAGACTGAAGGTTCAGATTGATGTCCCTTTAAATTAATAAAGTTCATCAGTTTAATATTTTAACAATACAGTCAATGGTTCAAATTGGTTACAGTAACAAGTAGAATGAAATAATTGTTCCTTTTCATTGACAGGAAGTAATTAAAAATTTAGTGAAAAGATATGTTGCAGCTATGATCAGAAGTGCCAAAACAGATGAAGGACTTACAGAAGAGAATTTCAAGGTAAACAAGACATTGGCTTCAATACATCTTGCCTTCTGGTACTATTTTGATTGTGGTCTCAAGGCTTCAAATTTTTATGATGTGGAGATACTGGCATTGGACTGGGGTGAGCACGGTAAGAAGTCTCATAACAGGTGAGGAAGGAGCAGCATTCCAAAAGTTCGTGATTCCAAATAAATCTACTGGCCTTTAACCTGGTGTTGTGAAACTACTTACTATTCAAACACTTAAACATTTGTTTTTTTTTGTCCTGCATACTAATTTTCACTTGGAATCTCTTGAAGACAGCCATGGTGGTATACAAGGCAATTTGGGTTCACAAATTCATTCTTTTTTTTCCTTTATAATTAGTTAGGTTGTTCAGTCAGTACCTAAGTAATAAGACTCAGTTCAATGACAAATCTTGTCCATGGGCATCTTTGCTTCCACCCTACATTGCATGACTGGGGCAGAATGGTGGTACAGTGGTTACCATTGCTGCCTTACAGTGCCATGGACCCAGGTTCAAGTCTGGCCTCAGGTAACTGTCTATGTGGAGTTTGTACATTCTCCCCATGTCTGCATGGGTTTCCTCTGGGTGCTCATGTTTCCTTTCACAGTCCAAAAATGTACAGGTTAGATTGATTGGCTGTGCTCAATTGCTCCTTAGTCTCAAGGAGATTAGCAGCGTGGGTATGGGAGGGGGCCTGGGTGGGTTTGTTGTCGGTGTGGATTCGATGGGCTGAATTGTCCATTCTGCACTGTAAGATTTACAATTTACATAAATGATTTGGAGTTGGGGACCAAGTGTATTGTGTCAAAATTCACAGATGACACTAAAATGGATGGAAGAGCAAAGTGTGCGGAAGATGCTGAAAGTCTGCAAAGGGCTATAGGTAATCTAAATGAGTGGGTGAGGGTCTGGCAGATGGAGTATAATGTTGGTAAATGTGAGATCCAGTTTGGTAGGAATAACAGCAAAATGGACTATTATTTAAATTTTAAAAATTGCAGCAAGCTGTTGTGGAGAGGGACCTGGGTGTCCTCGTATAGGAATCTCAAGGAGTTGGTTTGCAGATGCAGCAGGTAATTAAGAAGGCAAATGGAATTTAGTCCTTCATTGTTAAAGGGATGGAGTTTAAAAACAGTGAGGTTATGTTGCAGCTGTATAAGGTACTGGTGAGGCCACACCTAGAGTTACTGTGTACAGTTTTGGTCTCCTTACTTGAGAAATGATATACTGGCACTGGAGGGGGTGCAGAGGAGATTCAGTAGGTTGATTCCAGAGTTGAGAGGGTTGGTTTATGAGGAGAGACTGAGTAAACTGGGGCTACACTCATTGGAATTCAGAAGAGTGAGGAGAGATCTTATAGAAACATATAAGATTATAAAGGGAATAGATAAGATAGAAGCAGGGAAGTTATTTCCATTGGTGGGTGAAACTAGAACTAGGGGAAATAAAGAGCAAAATAAGGGGAAGCAGATTTAGGACTGAGTTGAGGAGGAACCTTTTCACACAAAAGATTGTGAATCTGTGGAATTCTTTGCCCAGTGAAGCAGTTGAGGCTATCTTATTGAATGTTTTTAAGGCAAGGATAGATAAATTTTTGAACAGTAAAAGAATTAAGGATTATATTGAGTGGGTGGGTAAGTGGAGCTGAGTCCACAAAAAGATCAGCCATTGATCTTATTGAATGGTGGAGCAGGCTCGAGGGGATCAGATGGCCCATTCCTGCTCCTAATTCTTATCGAGCCAAGGCTTCAACCATATTGGAGTAGTGGTGCTGCTGCCTCTGGAGGGCCAGAGACCCCAATTGTTTTGTCAATTAAGAGCAGGTGTGATATCTTTTACAATTTTCTGCTTGCTGGATTGTATGGAGTTATTCCAACTATCAGGAACAGGCTGCTGGCAGAAATATTGCTACTTATGTCATGGAAGTCAGTCTACAATGTAAATGGACAGATTCCAGGACATTGAGTACCTCAGCATTTTATAGAACCATTGCTACACAAGGCAGCATAGCAATACATATTTTCCCATTTCATCTTAGATTTCATAAAAACACAAAGTGGAAATATATGTTGAGTGATAAGGAAAAGAGGAGCAGAGTGGGATTATATCGATAGTTCCTTCAAAGACCTGTCACAGGCACAATAGGCTTCCTTATATAATTTTTCATATTATGAATCCATAAAAGATGTTCAAAAATAACTGCAGCAGTTTACATGCAAACGCATGTAATGTTCTGTGAATTCACAACCAGGAATGGAGGGTGAGAATAGAATAGAAACAATCAAATGCACAGATTTTAAAATGTGTCATTTGGGACTTCTGGAAATTTAATTATTTTATTAACCGTCACTGGTTGCTGTAATAAATTAAGCCGTTGGAAATCTGACCCTGGTACAATCTCACTATATCTTTGTGCTTCCAGCAAGTACCATGTAAAATTTGTGACTCATCTTGTAATTGCCTTCAGATGGAACCTGTTTCAATGCCAGGTAACATTAGGAGAAAATTACAGATGCCTTTAATGTTCTGGTGATTAAACACATTATTCAATTTCATATTAAGCCCTACAGACCAGAGGATTGCAGGTTTTGAAGCATAGGTTGAGCTAGTTGGTGTTGAGTCAACCTTCTTCCTTACAAGCTTTGAGTAAGGTATTCACAACACGGTTTGTGTATACCCAACAGGCTTTATTAATATATCATAGGTAACCAGGTCACGCAGTACA
Source organism: Sphyrna mokarran (assembly GCA_024679065.1). NCBI lineage: Eukaryota > Metazoa > Chordata > Chondrichthyes > Carcharhiniformes > Carcharhinidae > Sphyrna > Sphyrna mokarran. The sequence goes on along the minus strand of JAGIQG010000004.1, from coordinate 133,018,834 downwards.
AAGGGTAGCTTTTGGAGTTGTCAACTCCAACTCATCCTGGAAAAGCAACTTTATAGATCCCGGCTTCAATGCCAAATTTCGTAGATAACACTAACGTAATCATTTATGTTTGTTGTTATTCCAGTCACTTAACTTCTTGCATAGACATTCCTTATAGATGATAAGCAGACATCGAGAGTAGAGCTAATGGCCCCTCATTCATAGTATCATCACATCTCAGATCCTTACTGTTCTTCTGTTAGTCCTGGAAAGGCCTTTTGTTCTATGACCAGATATAGTTTGTTTGATTATTAATGCCTAAGTCTTCAGTGTGTTAAAGACCAGGAGTAGGGTACTACAATTGGCCATAGATTTCTGCAGAAGATGGATTAATAAAGCCTGTTGGGTATACACAAACTGTGTTGTGAATATCTTACTCAAAGCTTGTAAGGAAGAAGGTTGACTCAAAACCATCCAGCTAAACCTATTCTTCTAAACCTGTAATCCTCTGGTCTGTAGGGCTTAATATGAAATTGAATAATGTGTTTAGCATAGGAAGCAATTTTGCAAAGAGAGGAATATCTTTTTTGGCATTTTAGGAGCTGGATTTGGGTAAAAGTGTCATGGGGGATAAATAGAATTAGCATTTAAAAGTAAACACTGAATAGAAATATAATGAACTAAATGATAGCAGATTTGATAACAGCAGCAGGAACTGAATTACAAAATTACTGAAAAATTCTGAGTTAGATTATGGATGTAAATTCAGTTCTTTTACATCATTAAGTTTAGTAACTAGACCCAGTCATCACCAAGTGTTTCCATTGTATTTCTATGACGGGACGCCTAATAGTACAAGACAAATATCTTCTCTTCTGATTATCACCTTCATTTTGATAAGGAATACATCTTTACAACCCAACATCAGGGCTGTATGGTGACATAGTGGTTAGCACTGCTGCTTCATAGTACTAGGGACCCAGGTTCAGTTCCAGCCTTGGGTAACTAGCTGTGTGGAATTTGCATGGGTTTCCTCTGAATGCTTCAGCTTCCTCCCACATTCCAAAGATGTGTAGGTTAGATGATAGGCCATGATAAACATGTAGGCAGTACAGTGGCACAGTGATTAGCACTGCTGTCTCACAGCACCAGGGACTTGGGTTCGATTCCTAGCTTGGTTCACTGTCTATGTAGAGTTTGCACATTCTCCCTGTGTCTGCATGGGTTTCCTCTGGGTGCTCCGGTTTCTTCCTACTGTCAGAAAGATTTGATAGTTAGGTGCATTGGCTCTGCTAAATTCTCCCTCAGTGTACCTGAACAGATGCTGGAATGTGGCCACTCATGGATTTTCACAGTAACTTCATTGCAGTGTTAATATAAGACTGCTTGTGATAAATAAATTTAATGGGGATAGAGCAGATGGATGGTGCTTTTTAGTGCAGACTCAATGGCCGAAATGGCCTCCTTCAGCACAGTAAGGATATCTGGGTTCCTTCTGATTTGTGTAACTTGGTATCTCACTGAGCAAGGAATTTACCAAATAAATGATTAGCTTTGGAGGAAAGGAACATCCTTTGAAATATCACAAGGTCTTTGTAACCGAAATCTGAATTTGACCTATCCAGTCCATGCCAAGTACAGTAACAGGTTTTATTGTTCCCATAGGAACTGAAACAGGATATCTCCAGTTTTCGCTATGAGGTTCTTGACCTTTTAGGAAACAGAAAATCATCCCGAAGAACATATTCTACCAGCAGTGATGGGATGCAAATCGGAGACTTAGAGGAAGACAGTGCAGAAGAAATGAAAAAGATTGTGTCATTCAACTTGGCAGGTGAAAACAATGACCGAAAGAGGTTAAAAATGAACTCTTTCAGTGTTTCAGCTCTGATCAAATCAGTTTCTGGCATTGACCTTAATGAAGAGAAATCCAAAAATAATAGGCTGAGTAAGCAATCTTCATCAGTCAGGAATGGCAATCGATTCCAGAGATACCCAAACTCCAAGAAGGATTCTTTCAAAAGGCTTGGCCTCTTGTTTAGCAAGATGAATGGACAACTTTCTGAACCCAGTCCAGAGCCTGTGTCGAGCATTTCTGATGGACTACTTCAAGCGCACAATATGTGGCAGGATTTCAAATATTCCCAAATTTCCAGTCCTAACAATATAACAAAGAGTGAGGGCAGTCTTAATGCTGTTGGTCTCAATGAGGTAAACAGAAGAAACAGAATTGACGGCCATTGTTCAGCTAATCATAATGACTCCTTCAATTGCTCTTCCAATATCAGTACCTCCAATAACAAACTCATTGACTCATCAAGTGATGTCTATGACTCCTGGGGGGAAGCCTGTGACTTGCTAATGACCAGGTGGAACAGTCGTCAAGAGGACTATGTAACAACTCAATTATAAATACAATATAATATATCTAGATACTACTTTACCACAGGGGCTTTGGGTCATGTCCATGAGGAATTATTTTTAAAACTATTAAATATATAGAACATGTGGCTGTGAGGGTGTTTTCTAAAGAGGAACCCTGCTTTCTGTAAATTACAACAACTTGTATTTGTATAGCACCATTAAAGTAATAAAATGTCTCAAGGCGCTTCACAGGAGCATTGTGAGGCAAAATACGATGCTGCGCCAATAGCAAGTAAAATTGGTCTAAAAGTTAGGTTTAGGAGCATCTTAAAGGTGAAACAAAGGAAGAGAGGTGACAAGAAAGGAATTCATGAAGTTAGGTCTTGGCAGGTGAAGACACGCTACCAAAGGTGGAACAATTGCAATCAGGGTTGTTCAATAGATTAGAATCGAAGTATAGATATCTTGCAGGCCTTGTGTGGCTGAAGCTAATCACAGAAGTCGAGAGAGGGCATCATTTAAAATAGATGAGAGTTTCAGAATCAAGAAGTTGCTTAAGCATGAACTAATGTAGCTCAACTAGCACAGAGATGATGGGTGAAGATGCGGATAGCACTATTTTAGATTACTTCAAGTTTACAAAGGGTAGAATGTGTAAGGTGCGCATTGGAATATTCAAATGTAGAGGTAAGAAAGACATAGATGAGCTTTTCAGGATTAGATGAGCTATGGCAAGAGAACAGTCTGGTGATAATGTGGTAGAAATAGGTAATCTTAGTGATGGTGTGGTTAGAAACATCTCAATTTCACATTCAGACATATTGGGTTATTCTGTCACTCAAATGTGTCATGATCTCAGGGACAGGCAATATACGTTGGTTTATCTGAGACATCCTTCGACTGAATTTTTAAATAATGAGGATAATTCAGCATTGTGGTTATAGGAGTGGAACGGTCACCTAAAGGCCTTACTAATTACCCAGAAACACAAATTGAAATTCCACAGTAACAGCTGAATATTTTAAATTCAGTTAATTCAATTAATCTGGATGTTTTGAAAAAATCTAGATCTGGAACAAAATGTCCAGATTGTTATGAAAACCCAACTATTTCTCTCACGTCCTTTAGGGAAGGAAACTTAACTGTGTGACTTATAAAGAAATGCAAATTCCCCATGACCAAGAAAATAATTTGCACGACAAGGTTTCAAATTATTGTAACAAGCAAACTAAAAGAAACATTGATCAAACTATATTTTGTAGGCAACTGCTACTTCAAGCTCTAGTAAATACTTCTCTAACCAGAGAGCAGGCTACTGGCCTTGGTATTGTGCGACAAGATGGAATTAATCATTGACCTCATAGTAAAGGAGCCCCAAAGTAGTAGCAACTAATATTATGATTGAATTTTACAAACAATTTGGCAGGAGGAGTGAGTCTGACACCATGTTTTTACACTTCACTAAAGGCAATGCTGAGGACATGAGAGCAGAATTTGCGAAAGTGAACCAGGAAATTAGGGTAAAGGATAGATCAATAGAAATTTAGGGTATATTTCAGAATGCACAGAATAAATACATTCCAATGTGCAAGAAAAAGTCTAACGCCTCATCGGTGGTTAACTAAAACGGTCAAAGATAATATCAAGCTTAAAAAGCATTTAATTATGCAAAAACAAGGGGCAGTCAGAAGATTGGACAGAATACAAGGAGACAGCTAAGGTTGACTAAACAATTAGAGCATGAGAGAAAGTTAGCAAGAAATATGAAAGCGAATAGCAAGAGATTTTATAAATATTTTAAGAAACAAGTCACAAGGCACACATTGATCTGATAAAAAGTGAGTCTCAGAGATTTGACGGTGGAAAACATGGAGATGGCAGATGAATCAAACAGCTATTTTGCAGGTAAGTTCAAGGTAATCAGACAGAGTCAACATGGTTTTGTGAAAAGGAAATTATGTTTCACCAACTTACTGGAGTTCTTTCAGAAAGTAACACGCTGCGGATAAAGCGGAACTGGTCAACGTGCTGCACTTAGTTTTCCAGAAGGCATATTAGGTGCCATATCAAAGGTTATAGTTGAAGATAAAAGCTCATGGTATAGGGAGTAATATACTGGCATTGATCGAGGATTGACTTGCTGACAGGAATTATAGGCATAAATGAGTCTTTTTCAGGTTGACAAGATATAAGGAGTTGTGCGTCTCAGAGATCAGTGCTGGAACCTCAACTTTTTATAATTTATATAAATGATTTGGATGAAGAGACTGAAGGTATGGTTGATAAATTTGCTGATGACTCAAAGGCAGGAAAGTAGGTTTTGAAGTGGACAATAAAGAAACTACAAAGGAGTGTGGATAGGTTAAGTACATAGGCAAGATCTTGTAAATGTAGTGTGGGAAAATATGAATTTGTCTATTTTGGTTGGATGAATAATAAAGCATACTATCTAAATGATGAGTGATTACAGAATACTAGCAATATAAAGGAATGTGGCTGCTCTACTGCATGAGTCACAAAAAATGGATCGTACAATATTTAGCACCTGCTGCCTCACAGCACCAGGGACCTGGGTTTGATCCTCAGCTTGGTTACTGTCTGTGCGGAATCTGCACATTCTCCTCATGTCTGTGTGGGTTTCCTCCACAGTCTAAAAGATGCACTAGTTAGATGCATTGGCTATGCTGAATTCTCCTTCAGTGTACCCAAATAGGTGCTGGAGTGTGGCGATTAGTGGATTTTTCAAGTAACGTTGTTGCAATGTTCATGTAAGCCAACTTGTGACATAAATAAATAAACTTTAAAATTTAAAAAGTTAGTATACTGGTATAGAAAGCAGTTAGGATAGCTAATTGCATTATCATTTATTGAAAGGAAAATTGAATACTTAAGGAAGAAAGTAAATACATTAGAAATAGTTCAGAGAAGGTTGATTAGATGAATGCCTGAATGGGCAGCTTGTCTTACAGGGAAAAGGTTAGACAGAAATAAGCAACTTGATTGAAATGTACAAGACCCAGAGGGGTATTGACAGGGTGGATGTGGAGAGAATGTTTCCTCTTGTGGGAGAATCTAGAACTATGGGTCACTTTAAAAATAAGGGCTTGCCCATTTGGAGCTGAGAGTATTTTCCCCCCTCAGAGGATAGCAAGTCTTTGGAACTCTTTCTACCAACTTTTGAAGAAGTGATTGTCTTTGAATATTTTAAGGCAGAGATAAATAAATTCCTGATAAGCAAGAAGATGAAAAACTATTGGAGGTAGGCAGGAATGTGAAGTTGAGGTTACATTCAGATTAGCCATGGTCATATTAAATGGAAGAACTGGCTTGAGGAGCGAGTGTCCACTGCTTCTAATTCACATATAATGCCTATTTCCATGGTGAATCACATGGGCCTTGTAATCAGGTGGAATTGCTGATTAGCTATCCTTTAGAGTCCAACTTTATTCAAACTTGAAATGAAATATACAGTTTAAAATGTAGCTTTATAAAACCAAAACATTTTTAAAGCCTTGTTGGGATTTTGGTTCACTCACTGCCAACATAAATGCATTGCCTACAAGTGTGAACACCCACCTAGCACCTGCTTCTCGGTAAAACAACCTGGGCCTTCCCTTAATCATTAATAATCAAGCCCCGTAGGTTTGATCGTGACAGAATTCATAATAGGTTACATGACCTCCATTTTACCCTATATTGAAGCACAGTCTCAAAACACAACAAACTTACAAAACCTATTGTTTCCAACACCTGTCATCCTTATTTGCCCTGACCTATATGATATGCCAGTTCACTAAAATTGCCATGAAAATCTATAATCTACACAAACTGCAGTGGTTCAAGAAGGTGACTTGCTGCTTTTTCAAGGGCGAGTGGGGACTGAATGCTGGCCTTTTGGTGAATGAAGAAAAAGCACTTTTTTTTTTTGAGGTTTGAACTGCTGTAGCCTGCACGTAACTAATCAACTAATGGTAACAACTTAAGTCTCCTTTGCATGTGAATTACTTGATAAGCCAGAAGTTGATTTTTAATTCTAAATCCAGCAGGAGAAAGTTAATTTCTATTCTGTACTGCATTGGTGGAAGAGATGGTGAATAGCAGCAATGAATGTCACTTTAACGCTGGACCACTTGAGAATCAGCAGCATCACTTCTACCAGCAATCACAAGCTCCCTCCACATTCCCACCCAAAATAAACTCAAAGTTTCCAAGAAGTCAGCATGCACACATTAATTGCTTTCTAATGGCAAGCTGTATTTCAACTGGCATCAGCCCTCAACTGTTTCAATGTACAGAAAGCCACACTGGGACTAACAAAACTGCTTTGTAGATAAATCATAACACTTTCCTGAAGTCCTGATGTTTTGATGAACTTCACACTTAAGATAATGTTAAAGATTGAGGTGGCCACTTTACAAATTTGATTGCTTAGTAGCATCAAGATTTAACTTCTACAAGTCATTGCTTTTCAGGAATTTTTGATACATTTGACAGATTTGTAGATGTGCCAAGTTTGGGGGTGTTTAAGAGGTCCGTGGATAGGTTTATGGATGAAAAGGGAATGGTTTAGGTTAGAGGGTCATTGCTTTTTCTTAATTGGTCGGCGCAACATCGAGGGCCGAAGGGCCTGTTCTGCGCTGTAATGTACTATGTTCTAGATTATAGTAGCAAGAAATTTACCCACTAGATCAATCAGTTAAAATAAGGGTGGCATGGATATGTTGGGCCAAAGGGCCTCTTTCTATGCTGTAAACCCCAATGACTCTAAATAAACTGCTTTAGTAGATATTCACATCATCACTAACAATTCCACTCATGATATTTTTGACTTGATCTCAGGCAGTTTATTTACTTGGAACAATAGAATTTAGCTTGACATGTCTGTGGATATCAAACTTCTAAAAAAAATCACCCACAAATCAAGATAGTTGACGACTTTCATCATCAAAAGACAGCCTTGGGAATGACTCGTTTCTGGGAGAGGGGCAGTGGAGGGAGCATCTGTAGTGCAATACCTCAAAATTTGAGTTAGATATTAAGCAGAGGAAGAGCAGGCACAAACCTGCCATCCACCACCACAATCTGCTTTCACAAGGTCTCAATTTTGACAGGCACAAGTAAAAGAAACAGAAGCAACTTAATCATGTTATTTACATGTTAAAGATATATGACTAAAACTGGATCTTGACCTCCAATCCAGCACACAGTGTTTACTGATAGAGAGATTCTATGTCGTACATTTGAAACTCTCTTTTCCATAATGTCACTGAACAAGCAGGTTTTCTACATCACTTCCAACAAATTTTCGTTACATAGCACAATAGATATACACAAGATTTTTCTCTAGTTTCACCTTCCCCCTATATTTAGACGCACATCTAGCAAATGTTCTAGGATAATTGGCAAATACCAAGTGCTGGAAATATTCTAGTCTCATTGACCTTCATACGATTGTGTAATTCCTACTTCAGAAACAACAATAAAACTTGCTTTGTTTGTCACTGTTACACAAATTAAAGCACCTATACTCTCTGCAGCTGGAACAAAAGATAACTGACATTGAGCCAAACTAGGTGAAAATGAGAACAGTAATCAAAAGTCCAAATAGCTGATTTGAAATACAGTTTCAATGAAGGTCAGGAAGGTTTAAGCAGGGAATTACATAGGACTGAGATATCTTAAGGCATGCAATAGAACAAGGGAGGGTCAAATTTCTATACATTAGATCATGAACACTAAATATCAGCACCTGTGGAAGTAAACAGACTATTCAGGGAAAGAATCCTTCTTCAGAATTGAAAAAGGATAAATAAAATCAGAAAAAAAAGGACAAATTCCAATGACTGAGGCTGTCAATGCATTGAATGAACTATAATCTGGAAAGTGCACCATATATTTTCCATTCATTCAGAGAAAAATGTACAGCAGAGGAACAGGCTCTTTGGCCCTTCAAGCATGTACAGATCATGATTGCCTTAACTAAAAACTTTCTGCCCTTACTCAGTCTGTATCTCTATTCCCTCCCTATTCACACACCCAAGGGTGCCTCTAAAATGTTGCTAATATGCCTGGTTCCACCACGTCCTGTGGCAGCGCGTTGCAAACTTCCATCATTGTGTGAAAAACTTCCTCTGCACATCTCCCTTAAATTATCCCCCTCCCACCTTGAACCTGTGCCACTTTCTAATTTATACCACCTTGGGGAAAAAAACCTCTGGCTATTCACTGCCTATGCCCCTTGTAATTTTGTAGACCTCTATCAGGTCTCCCCTCAGCCTCCAATTTTCCAGTGGGATGTGTGTCACTGACATGGCCATCAAATATCAACCCTAAGTGCCCTTGATAAGGTGGTGGTGAGCTGCCTTCTTGAACACCTGCAAGCCAAGTAGTGTACATAATCCCACATCATTATTAGGAAGAGCCTTCCAGGAAAAGCAAAAAGAAAGGAAAAGTGATATGTTTACAAGCCAGGATGATGTGACTTGAAAGGGAATTTGCAGGCAGTGTTCCACTGCACACCGATAGAAGGAATGAACATTTTCCATGGTAGTTGAGTTTCCAATTAAGTGGGCTACTTTATTCTTGATGTCAAATTTCTACAGTATTTTACAGTAATGTTGGAGCTGCAGTCAACCAGGTAAGAGTATTCCATCATGTTTCTGCCTTGGGTCTTGTAAATGTGGGCAGACTTTGAGGGGCCAGGTGAATTACTCATCCTAGAATTCTCAGGCTCTGACCTGCTCTTGTAGGTATAATATTTGTTCATTTTCTAATCAATGGTAATCATAGTCCACCTCCAGAATGTTGATGAAGAGGCAGCAATCCCAATACTATTGAATGGTCAGAGGTCAGATCCTCTTTTGGAAGTTATTGTCTGACAAATGTTACTTAGCATTCAGGCTTAAGCTGCTAAGACATACCTGGGTCTTGCTGCTTGTCTCAAATGATATTAAACACTGTTCAATCAACATCTTACTTTTAACCTCATATTGGTGGGAAGATCCTTGTTGAAGCAACTGTAGTTGGTTGCATGTAAAACAACTGCCCGAGGAACTCCTGCAACAAAAGTTCTCTGCCTGAAGTAATGGATCTCTAACATTCACAATCAACCTTTGTGGCAGGAATGACTTCATCCTGTGGAGCCTTTCCCTGCTCTGGATTCCCATTAACTACACTTTTGCAAGGCTCCTTTGTTGCCACATTGTGTTAAATAATGCCCTGATATAAAAAGGCACTCTCTGGAATACAGCTCTTTGCACTGAAATCTGGAGCAGTGAACCTAGCAGAACCCAAACTGAACAACAATGAGTAGTCTGTGGCTGACAAATCTCAGTTGATGATACTGTCATCTAAATCTTCCAGCTGATACAAAACTAAAACACAGTAGATGCTGGAAATCCAGAATAACAGAATGCCAGGAGTATTCAGCAGGTCTGGCAGCATCTGTGGAAATCTTTTATCAGGTGATCACTCATTTAGATGCAAGTACAATACTCACAGTAGAAAGGGGCATGGAGAAATCAGGAAAGAGTTTGCAAATGCAAGTTTCAACAGAAGTGAAATGCTGGAAAGACATCAGTTTTACAAAACTAACCAGAATTTTCTACACCCTAAAGCATCCTAGCACTTTCTCCTTAGTGATAGCACTATATTTCCTCCACCTCAGACTCTCAAAGTTCTGACACATTATTGGCATTTTCCGTGAAGACTGATACAAAAATACCCATCTGCCATTCCTTTGTCCTGATGGAGACAAGGGACTGGGGTAACCACAGTAAGAAGTCTCTCAACACCAGGTTAAAGTCCAACAGGTTTATTCGGTAGCAAATGCCACTAGCTTTCAGGCCTCTGACTTTGTCAGGTAAGTAGAGAGTTCTAATCACAAACAGGATGTAAAGACACAGTTTACAGAATACTGATGAGAATGTGAGTTTTTACAGCTAATCAGTGTTGCCATCTGAGGAAAAAGTTCATATTGCCCACCTTATCTAATCCTGTGATCATATATGCTTCTATCAAGTCACCTCTTAACCTTGTTCTTTGTAATGAAGACAGCCTCAAGTCCCTCAGCCTTTCCTCATAAGACCTTCCCACCATACCAGGCAGCATCCTGGTAAACCTCCTCTACACCCTTTCCAATGCTTCCACATCCTTCCTATATGCCATAACCAGAACTGTACACAATACTCCAAGTGCGACCACACCAGAGTTTTGTACAACTGCAAAATGACCTTGTGGTTCCTAAAGTTAATCCCTCTACAAATAAAAGGTAACACACTGTATGCCTTCTTAACCTGGGTGCCAAATTTCAGGGATCTATGCAATACTGTAATGTTGGTTTTCTTACATGTCTAATCTCCTGATATATTTTGTCTAATATCCTTACGATGACAATTACTTCCTTGTGAAATGTTAGCTAGAAAACTAGATCTTGCAATGACTAATGCTCAGTCACTTAGGGGCACAGAGAAGCCAGCGTTGTTCTCAAAGATTACAAGGAAATTTGATAAGTATTTAAAAACCCTTGAGTTTATCATTGAATCCTTAGTGCAAAAGGAGGCCATTCAGCCCATCAAGTCTGCAACAATCACAATCCCACCCAGGCCATTTATTTACTCTGCTAGTTTGCCTGAAGTAAGGGGCAATTTAGTATGGCTAATAAACCAAACCTGCCCATCTTTGGAGTGTGGGAGGAAACCCAAGCAGACAGGGAGAATGTGCAAACTCCACAGTCACCTGAGGCCAGAACTGAACCCAGATCCTTGGCACTGAGATAGCAATGTTAACCATTGTCCGCTCAGGTTAGTGAAAATGGGAAAGTGGCATTTAAGATCATAGAAAATGTCATTTAGGGTTGAAGGACAATATGGACTACTCCTTTTAGAGTTACTATTTCTAATAGCTAAAGGATCAGTAATCAGCAGACAGACAAATTGGCAAAGACCAGAGACAACATAGGAAAAAATTTTTTCAATAAATAGTGGGAATCTGGAATTCAGTATTAGCTTTCAAAGAGGAATGAGATAAATCTAAGAATATAAGAACCATCAGGAGTCAGCCATCTGGCCCCTCGAGACTGCTCCATCATTCAAGATCATGGCTGATCTTTTTGTGAACTCAGCTCCACTTACCTGTTCACTCATTATAACCCTCAATTCTTTTACTGTTCAAAAATTTATCCATCCTTGCCTTAAAAACAAAGATAACCTCAACTACTTCACTGGGCAGGGAATTCCACAGATTCACAACCTTTTAGAACATAGAACATTACAGCACAGAACAGGCCCTTCGGCCTTCGATGTTGTGCCGACCAAAATAAAAAGCAATGCCCCTCCAAACTAAACCATTCCCTTCTCTTCCATATACTTATCAACTAACCTCTTAAACGCCACCAAACTTGGCGCATCTACAACAGCTGCAGGCAGGGCATTCCACTCCCTAATCACTCTTTGAGTAAAGAACCTACCTCTGATATCCGTCCTATAACTCATACCCCTTAATTTAAAGCTGTGTCCCCTCGTGCTAGCTTTCTCCATCCTAGGAAAAAGGCTATCACTGTCCACCCTATCTAAACCTCTAATCATCTTATATGCTTCAATAAGATCCCCTCTTAGCCGCCTCCTTTCTAACGAAAACAACCTCAAATCCTTCAACCTCTCTTCATAGGACCTGCCCTCCATACCAGGCAACATCCTGGTAAACCTCCTCTGTACCCTCTCCAATGCCTCCACATCTTTCTTATAATGTGGGGACCAGAACTGCACACAATACTCCAAGTGCGGCCGCACTAGAGTTTTGTACAGTTGCAACATGATGCTGCGGCTCCGAAATTCAATCCCCCTACCAATAAAAGCTAAGACTCCATATGCCTTCTTAACAACTTTATCCACTTGACTGCCTACTTTCAGGGATCTATTGACACATACACCAAGATCCTTCTGTTCCTCAACACTATTAAGAGCCCTACCATTAGCCCTATACTCTACACATTTATTGTTCCTGCCAAAGTGCATTACCTCACACTTTTCCACATTAAACTCCATTTGCCACCTCTCGGCCCAGCTCTGCAACTTGTCCAAGTCTCTCTGTAAACTATAACACCCCTCTTCACTATCTACCACTCCACCGACTTTAGTGTCATCTGCAAATTTACTGATCCATCCTTCAATACCCTCATCCAGATCATTTATAAAAATTACAAACAGCAGGGGCCCCAAAACAGACCCCTGAGGTACACCACTTGTCACCGAACTCCACGATGAATATCTCCCATCAACCACCACCCTCTGTCTTCTATCTGCCAGCCAATTCCTAATCCAATTAGCTGAATCACCCTCTATTCCACACATCTGCATTTTCTGTAGAAGTCTTCCATGGGCCACCTTATCAAACGCCTTACTAAAGTCCATATATACTACATCAACCGCCTTACCCCCATCCACCTCTCTGGTCACTTTCTCAAAAAACTCAATGAGGTTAGTAAGGCATGACCTACCCTTCACGAAACCATGCTGACTATCCCCAATCAATTCATTTCTCTCTAAATAACTATAAATCCTATCCCTAATAATTCTCTCCAATACCTTGCCCACAACAGAAGTAAGACTCACTGGCCTATAATTCCCTGGAAGGTCTCTCTTCCCCTTCTTAAACAATGGGACCACATTCGCTATCCTCCAGTCCTCCGGAACCACACCCGTAACCAACGAGGACCTGAAGATCAGAGCCAGAGGCTCTGCAATCTCCTCTCTTGCCTCCCAGAGAATCCTAGGGTAAATCCCATCCGGCCTAGGGGACTTATCCAACTTTTGTGTGAAGAAGTTCCTCAACTCAGTCCTAAATCTGTTTCCACTTATTTTGAGGCTATGTCCCCTAGTTCTAGTTTCACCCACCAGTGGGAATAATTTCCCTGCTTCTATCTTACCTATTCCCTTCATAATCTTATGTTTCTATACGCAATCTCCTCTTAGAGATTTTTTATAGATCTTATCTTGGATAAAAGAAAACTGAGTGCAAGGAGGAAGAACAGGGAGCAGGAGAACTGAACTGTTCTTTTGAAAGAGCCAATTACCATCCTTTGCTGGGTTATCCTCTTGATAACAGCAGCTTTAAGAGACTGACATCAAATTCATCTTTCCCAGTCTGGTTTCATTCTATTAATCATAGAACAAAAATGTAAATTCTTTAGAGAGTGAAGAGTCAATGAAAGACAGTGCACCACAACGCTTACTCATGGGCTGTCACTTGGTTACATGCAAAGAAGCTCACTGACACAAGGAAGTTGCAGTGCTCGGGTTTTATTACTTAACATTTTTGAATAAAGGTGAGCCCACAACCCCACACACACACACCCCATCTCTTTTAGAACTTTACTCAAGAGCAGAGCAGCAAACAACAATAGTCTAAAACAAAAAAGAAAAATCAATGCCGAACATGTTTTTCCTCTGGCCCTACAAAACTAATAAGTGAAAGTCAACATGTGAAGCAGAACTGGATACTTTACAAGCATACATGTGCATTCATAAACTAAATACATTACAAAGATTAAGGTTTCTAAACACGAGGTAGAAGCGGTACAGACTGTATGTTCAAATCATTAAACAGGAAAAGTAGGTGAAAAACAGTACTCGATATCAAATAGGAATAAGCTTTTCTTCTTTGAAGGATAGCCCTTCAATTGATTTCAGGAGACAGCCATGCACTCAAGGTAAAGATGAAATTCTTTGTTGATATTGTGCAGTGGGGAAATATGAGAAAATAGCCATTGATATTGAGGTGTGGAAAACTTGCATAAAACATACCCACCTACTAACAACATTTACCTTATTTTTGGTCACATACAATTGGGAATTTTACTGGAAAGTGAAAAAAATCTCAGGATTGAGATGAAAACAGTTCCCATAAAAGACTATATATACACAGATAATTCAGGCAAATGCGGAGGAAAAAGGTAGAAGATTTCTTGCCTACCAAAATACAAAGTTAAAGTTTGAGAGTCAAGGCAATTGAAGGATTTGATAGGCGATAAGTGGTTTCAAGGGGCAAGTTAGTTAACAATCCACTCCTTAATCTGGGGTCTGTTAAATCCAAATATGCTCTAGTGAGATGCATAATGCACAGGCTGATTGGCTGGTGCAACATAATTTACTGGAGATGCTGGACTCTGCAATCTTGATGAATTGTTACACATCTGGTTTGTTGGGTACCATGGACCAACAAAATGAAGAGTGGATGTTACAGGGATACAAGGATCATAAGCAGGTGCTGGCATGTACTGGTCTGTCAGCACCGGATAATACACTGTTGAATGAGGGACTGGTTGAGGCTCCACAGTCGGATAAGAACCTGCAGGGAAAAAAAAAGGAGCCCATCAGTATCGAAAAAGTAATCGATTTCCCCAAAGTTGTAAAAGTTGTTTGGAAGGAACTTGTAGGGACAAACAGGCTACTTAAAACATCTTTCAACCTGTGCAAGGCGACTTTCAATCTACTTATGAAAGATGTATAATGTATGTCCCAAAGCATCTGAGACAAGAATGTTTGGAAAGGTTTTGGGGGTCAGTAGGGAGAAAGCAATGATGATGATGCTCAGAGTTTCAGACCATCATGCATTCATTAGTTTTCATCTAGATTTTATATAATCTAAATGAATTATGCAAGACTACCTACCTTTTGAAATAGTTAGTATGATTCTGTAATTAGCACATCTATTTCTGCCCAAGTATTACTTGACCATACGTTACTCAATCTTTTATTAAGTTTCTCTTGTGGATTGGGCATGCTGGCAAGACTAATTTTTACTGTCCATTCCCAAGTTACCCTCAACATGGTGGTGAGCTGTACTCCAATTCCTGGAGTCCACATGATGTCGGTACGCCCACTTCCTTGTTAGGTAGAATGTCATAGGATTTTGACCCCAGCATTGAAGGGAACAACGCTGTACTTCCAATTCAGCAAAGTGTGAGACTTGGAGGGGAACCTATAGGTGGTGCCATGCGTCTATTGCCTTATCCCTCAATGAGGTACATGTCACAAAGAAATCTTTCTGCAGTTCCTGTTGATAATACACACTGCAGTCAAAGCACTTGTGGTAGAGGAAACAAATGCTTGAGGTGGTGCTAATCTAGCAAGTGCTTATTTCTGGATGGCACTGAGCTTAAAGCATAGTTGATGATGTATTCATCCAGACAATTGGAAGGGGCTCCATACAGTCCTGACTTTTGCCATTCTAGATGATGGAAAGGCTTCAAGAGTCAGGCAAGTTATTTGCCACAGAATTATTCAGCCTCTTATCTACTCCTATAATATTTAGGTGGCTTGTTCAGTTTAAGTTTCTTGTTTATGATGACCCAGTACATTATAGTTAGGATTCAGTGATGGTAACCCTGCAAATGTCAAAGGAAGGTAGAGTCTTTGGAGATGGTCATTGTCTAGTACTCTGTGGCATGAATGTTACTTGTCACTTAGAAACACAAGTCTGTTGTCCAGTTCTTGCTGCTTAAAGGCACAGATTACATTATTTGAGAATACCGAATGGAACTCAACAATTAGTGAAGTTATTAATGAAGCAACTAAACATGTTGGACCTAGAACATTACTATGAGAAACTGCTGCAGCAATGCTCTCAGGGTTGAGATCACCGTTGTCCAAAAGTGCCAACAACCATCTATTTTGTGTTAAATAAACTCCAGGCAGTGGAGATTTCTCCACACTTCCCATCAGCTTCAATTTTACTAGGGATCTACAAAGCCATGCTTTCACTTCAGGAACTTGACCTATTTGGACCAAGGCTGTGATGAAGTCTAGAGTAGAGCAGTCCTTCTTGAAGAATTCCATGCCCTTAAAATCACCAATACAAAACAGTGATGTTCATTTATTTTAAAATTGGACAGCTGAGGAGATGTTCTGAAGATAACCAGTAGCTTATAGCCGACTACTTACAAGGATCAATTCAACCTTCATAGAGTCCCTATAGTGCAGGAAGCAATTTCGCTCATCAAATCTACACTGAGCGTAAACCCACCCACATCCTATCCTCTCAAACCCATACATTTATCCTAATCCTCCTGACATTAAGGGGCAATTTAACATGGCCAATCCACACGTCCATAATCCTCTTTGCAAGAGTCCATGTGAAATAAATTTGGATGATGTCAATTTGGATCTGTCCATCCATTACTTAGCCTGATAATTACTGCATCTGAAGGATCACATTTAACACCCTTTAAAAGCAATTTTATTATTTATTTTAGTAACGTGGGAAATGCAATGACTGGTAATTTTAGTGCGCGAATGACATGCTGGGATGGGCACAGTAAGAAGTCTCTCAACACTAAATTAAAGTCCAATAGGTTTGTTTAAAGTCACAAGCTTTCAGAGCGCTGGCGTTGAGACTTCTTACTGTGCCCACTCCTGTCCAATGCTGGCATCTCCACATCATAGTGGGGAGAGCTATTGAAAGTTGATATTAAATATTTTTCAGTTTCATATTATGTGGATAGTACCGTGTAGAGAACTTCATAATTCAGAACTATGGTCACAGAATGGCTAAGGTGGGAAATGGATAAAATGCAAAACTGCTGCAGTCAAGATTAAAGTCATGATACATTCTTGGGATAGAATACAATGAATCTTACCTTACATATAGCAAAATCATAATGCTTGATTTTCTGTACGAATGAGAGAGCAAGACAATTTCCCTTCCTAGTACTGATTAATCTGAAAGCTATGCCTAAAGTTTCAAAGAAAATCTGGAAATGTAAAATAAACTTGCCGTTTGACATAGTGTCAGAGGGACTTTGATGGTCATCATTTCTCCCATTGTCACCATATAGCTGTGGCACAGTTGACTGGTCAATAAACTGTGGAGCCGCAGGAAATGCTGGGTATACATCCATTGGTTGTTGTGGCACATAGACCACTGAATGCCAATAGTTTTGGTGGCAACACTAGAAACAAGAGACAGTAATTATCTCAAAACTGACCAGAATGACTTAACTTTGTAGAATAAAAAAAAGCTGATCATTTGCAACATAAACTTCACCAACAGAAACTCAAAATAGTTTCAAAAATACCACCACACATTTACAATAAGACTCAAATAGTATCTGCTATTAATCTCCCCAAAAGAGACAACCTACATCATGAATCCATTAAGTAAGAGAGTTGGCCAATGTATCCTAGGTCTCAAATCAATCTAGTGGTCTCAGTATTAAAGTTTAAATCAAATGCTTTAATAACGAGAAGTTTGGGGAGAACCTCATGAAGATAAATCCTGTTTAAAAAAGTTATGTGCCATCATTTAGAAAAAAGCATGCACATGCATGTTACCAAGACAAAGTATGTAAAAGATGTTCTGAAGTTCAGAATCATTTGAAGAGTTTTTCCAAAAATGTCAGAGGACTGCAGAATATTTGATATGTGGAACCACATGCCCATAATCCTATAATTCCCATCAAACTCACCTGCAAGCCAAGGTTGAAGTAATACTGAACCACCTTTCTATCTGAAAAGAGACATCAGACAAGTTTTCATTATAAAGCTTGAGCATTTGTGAACTTTGGTTCTATTCCAGTGAAAGGGTCTTACCTCGAGGGAGATCATTGCCATTGGGATCACACGAATATGGAGGTGGTGCAGGAGAACTCATCGTTTCACACATTTCATTGACAGGAACGGGAGGACCTGAGTGAAAGTGAAAACAAAATGCCCATTAGGAAGCAGTGCTACTAGGAAGTACACAGCAAACATCACATTACCTGGATGAATGAGTGTCAAGGTTGAAAATCATAAGCCTTGGTGGTTGGATTACATGTGTGTCAACACAGGATTCAAAAATATGCTGGGGAGCGTTTAGAAAATAAAATTAGTTTTAGCATGACAAAGCATTGAAAGCAGAAAGGATATGGAAAAGTGGGAACAGAATCAGGAACTATGGTAACAGATACTATTCTGCAACCTGTATCAGAATAAAAAAGTAACAGTACTCAAAACTATAGGAGGAGTTAAGCATAAATTATTCCAGACTAATTCAAGGATGAAAATGTAGCTTTCTTGATCAGAATATTCCTGTACTGTGCTGACTTAATCTTTCAGTTGAGCAGCATTGGGGTGAAATGATCTTGCAAATTTAGAGGAAGGCCACCAAATACATTCCAGGTCACACTGGGTACGTGCATAATTCGAGCACAAGATTGTGCAAGAGGCAGGTTTGGGGCTGATCTGTGATGATTAACTAATGGTAGCAACATTCATTACACCAATTTAGAACGTGAACAGCAGTCATCAGTGAGGCAGCCTGGGATTAGAACAAAGAACAAAACAGCACAGGAAACAGGCCCTTCGGCCCAATGAGCCCACGCCGCCACCCCAATGTTCCCATCTCTACCCGTGATCCTGTCTATGTTTAAAGATTTAAATTATCAGTCCTTTGGATCTGCACCCTAAACCAGTGCTCACCTTGTCTAGAGAAGGGAAAGGTACTAATTAACAAAAAGCGGATTTCACTTTGTGCTGGTGATTGGTGCGCTGGTGTACTGCAATGAGAGATTTACCAGGATGCTACCGGGTTTGGAGGATAGGTTTTCTGAGGAAAGATTGAGGGAGCTGAGGCTTAGAGCAGAGGAGGATGCGAGGCAATTCAGATTTACAAGATGATGAGGGGGATAGGTAGAGTGGACGTGCAGAGACTATTTCTTCGGATGAATGTAGCTGTTACTAAGGGGCGTAACAATAAGGTTCATGGTGGGAGATGTAGGAGGGATGTCCAAGGTACATTGTTCACTCAGAGGTTGGGGTGTGGAATGGATTGTCTGCTGTGATAGTGGAGTCGGACACTTTAGGAGCTTTCAAGCTAATTTGGATTAGGCACATGGAGTGGGATAGCTTGATCTTGGGTTTGGACATAGCTTGGCACATCGAGAACTGAAGGGCCTGTACTGTTCTGTTTCTATATTTTTAAAATCTTCCTTTCAACCAATTTGAACTCCATATCTAGAGGAGAAAGTTGATGCATTAACACCTGTAGTATAAAGAGCAAGCAAAAAAAGTCACCAAGCCTTAAAGGAAATAACTTTGACCAAAAACATGTGTTCATTTACTCAAACTACAATTACAATGACACACTGAAGATCCGCGCATCAATCCACCTGATTAATTTTATATCTTCTTGGACTGGAATCTGCACTGTGTGAATTATATTGGAGGGTGATCCAAATAATCCTTGTGCAATATTTAATTTCCACTTCATTACCATCAAGGACAAGAAAGATATAAACATAACTATCAGCAAACAGATGATATTTTTTCTTCCTCTGATCTTTCAATGTGTCATGGAGCCAATGAAAGCACAATATATGAAGCAAAGAATAAGTGACAACCCTTTCTAATTAGATTTAGAACAAGAAAAAAAAAAATCAGTGCTTTTGGTTCAAGGGAAAAAGATTTCAGGCACTGTTTTTGCCACAATCAATTTTAATATTTCACAATTTATTGCTTTCAACTAAGTTCAGTGCAAACAACCAATACAAAAAACCTGAGTTCACACTAGGGGGTTGGCATAGTAACTTAATTGCAGTGTTAATGTAAGCCTACGTGTGATGCTAGTAAATAAACTATCATGCTAGGTTTGAGGAGGAAAGTTTGGAGCTTTGGCTGTTATAATTTTTCTGAAAGATTAATGAAAGGCTACCATCTACTGGAATTCTAAAATAGTGCAAGAGGTACTAAGTGGCTAGATTTCTTGTTCCATCCCAAATGATTTGTTTTTAAACCATGGAAAAAAGTGTTGTGCGTTAATGTAAGGAAATCTTTTTTATAAACTGGTTTATATCTTTTCATTATAGCTTTAAAAAAAGTTGCATTTGCTGAGCATTTCACTTCTGTAAGCCAACTCTGTGACACAACTGCTGCTGCTCACAAGTTACTCCTACCAGGAACTGTTATCATGGTACATTATGCTTCTGTCAAGCAAATTATACCACAGGAGCAGGCTCTTCAGCCCTCCAAGCCTGTGCCAATCACGATGCCCTAAATAAACCAAAAAACCTTCTGCCCTTGGTCCGCATCCCTCTATTCCCTCCTTATTCAGGTATCCATCACCTTTTCTGGCAAAACATTCCAGGCATCTACCACTATGAAAAAAAAACTTCCCCTGCACATCTTCAAACTTTCCTCCTTTCCCTTAGAAAATGTGCCCTCATGTAATTAACACTTCCATCCTGGGAAAAAGCCTCTGACTATTCATCCAGTCTGTGCTCTCAATTTTGTAGACCCTGTCAGGCGTCTCTTCAGCCTCCATCTTTCCAGTGAAGACAATGTTAGTTTATTAAACTTCTCCTCATAGCCAACGTCCTTGAGATCACACGACATCCTAACGAAGCTTCTTTGCATATTCTCCAAAACTTCCATGTCCTTTTTTTTGGTACTGTGGTGATCAGAACTACACATAATACCTTTATGCCATCCTTGCATCTACAGTAATTCATCTGCAATCACTGAGTCATCCATCATTCATTCAGCTACATCTAGACCAACCCCTCTTCCTGCTACCCTCCATTTTCCATTCAGATGAGAGCTCTGTAATCTTTCAGCTCTGATCAAATAGCTGAAATACAATGTACAGCAGTGTGGCATAATGGTTAGCACTGTTGCCTCATAGTTCCAGGGACTCAGGTTCAATTCACTGTATGGAGAATGTGCAAACTCCACGTCTACATGGGTTCCTGTTTCCTCCCACAGTCCAAAATTGTACGGGTTAGGTTGAGGGGCCATATTAAATTGTCTTTTAGTGTCCCAGAATGTGTAAGTTAGAGAGATTACTGGGGTAAATGTGTGGGATTGTGGGGATAGGACTTGGGGTGGGATTGTTGTTGGTGCAAAAACAGGGCATATGATCATAACTCTCCACTCATCTGATGAAGGAATGGCATTTACTATCAACTAAACCGGTTAGACTTTAACTTGGTGTTCAGAGCTTCTTACTGTGCTTACCCTAGTCCAACGCCAGCATCTCCATACTTGTGGTCACAGCGTCAGGCTCTGATTTTCAGATGGAAACATTTAAGACCTACTAACAGATGATCACCTTTCATTTAAAAAGGTGAACAGCCACTTGAATTGCTCCTTGATATGATTTAAATTTAATGCAGATAATGAAAAATGGTTAGTGCTGTTTGTCTGATGTAGATGGCCGTCCAGAATAAAACAGCAATGGTATAAATAGTGGAATTTATGTTAGGTATATCTCAGTCTCCTTTTTCTCTCACCACTAAGTAGTATGCTGGTGGTACATTTTTCTCCACTAAATGATCTATGTTGTAGTAGTCAGTGGAATTCCAAGTATGAAAGTTTTCATGTTTGTATTAGCAGCCAAGTGAAGATTTATTTTTGATATTATGGACTTGTACTGTTGATGGATCTTTATATGGTGTTACAAGCATTTATGACCATCAACTACTTAGAAAAACAAAAGCAAGCACTTATACTCCTGGCTGTGATTGGCACAGATTTATTTGAATGCATCAACTTTGGATAATATACCTGGCCTCCCAACAGGATGAGGAGGTACTAGGACAGGTGATGCAACTGTCGGCTGTGGCACTGTTGCGTAAGTGACCGAAGTTTGGCTGGCTTCTGTAGCTGAGTTAGAGGAAAAGCCTGCAACAGGGATTGAACTGCCACAGTTGGACGTTGATACCACTGAATTTACCATCATCTAGGACAAACAACAAACAAGTTTACACCACATACATCACTTTAAAAATAAATGCACTGCTTAATCCAGAATTCATACATTACAGCTGCAAATTTCTAATTGCTGATGCCATGGCCAATAATCTACTTGTACCAAGGTAAATATCATGTGTATCACACAAGCACTTGGCAATCATCATTTCCAATAATAGTCTAAACCAGCTACTATTTATTCAATAACATCACCAACAGCTTTGATGGTGATTGTACCAGTCATAAACAACTAGGGTCAAAGATTGGATATGTTGTGGTGAGTGCACTGACTAACCAATACTTTTCATCAGCAGAGCGTGGTGGAATGCTCTCTACTTGCCTGAATGAACGCAGCCTCAAAATGCTCAAAAAGCTTGACACTGCCGAGGATAAAGCAGCCCCTCATCAACCTCTTTAGAACATTCATGCCTTCCAACCACTTTCCCACTGCATCATCATGCATCAATACTGCAGCAGTTTGCTTAGCAATAACCTGCTCAAGATGCCCTGTTCCTAATCTCATCTTGGTTCACACATGGACAAAAGAGCTTAACTCCAGAGGTGGAGTGAGTTAATTGCCCTTGACATCAACCAAGTGTGCCGTTAAGGAGTTGTAGCAAAGAGTCAATGGGAATTGTGCTGGATACTGGGGATGAGAGCATGGCACATGCAATCTTGACTAGTTGGAGGCATACCTAGCACAAAGGAAGGGGGTTGTAGTTATTGAGGGTCGGTGAAACACACATCCCTTGAGTAAAAAACTCAAAGGCATCTTTGGCAGAATCTCCCAAATCTATGACTTTGACCATATCGAAAAAAAGTAAAGCTGATGCATAGGATCACTATTCCCTACAAGTTCCTTGCTCCCTTCTCAAGTAACACAACACCCTAACAAAGAGCTGTAAGTGACCCTTCATTGCCACAGGGTCAAAATTCTGAAGCTACCTGCTTATAGGCACTGTGGATAATTTCCCCACTACACAGGCTATAGCACATCAAGGTGGCAGCTCACCGTCACCTTCTCAAGGCCAGTTAGAATTCAGCAATAAACACTGAACAAAATTTTAAAAAGCCAGTTAGCACCAATGGAACAGATGACTTTCACCACAAGATTTTTATTTAGAAAACGGTAAGTTATCTTTACAGATCATGCAGGCAAGATCACAGAGTCTAGTGTTGTTCATCCTACACAGGGTCTTTGAACTTCTTGTTAAATTACAGCCCAAGAGAACTGGTCACAGTCAACTGACTTGTTCAATTTCTTTATGCCATCAAGGTGGCCAGTTAGTGTAATTGTACACATTGGGAACAGAATAAATGTTCAGCTCCTGCTCACAATCAGCCAAAAAAAGGGATTGTGCAGTGTGTCAGATCTCACTACATTGAGGTTTCACATACTGCAAGCGTAATATTGTCAAAATTTAAATCAATTTTCTTTGCTATTAAGTAGTTTCAAAATAGATTTCAGTTCTTCCAATTTCCAAATTAAACAACTAGCAGTGATGAATCCACTTAAGTACATGAAATAATAGGTTGCATGTTATCAATGGTTAAATTTGACCTTTACAAGTTTCAAACAGTTTACAAGCATTTTGTAATACAATTTCCAAAAGATAAAACATGCCAAGTCACTTGCTAATAATATGAAAAGCAAATGGAATTGTATTCAGTTATTTTATTAAAATAAATCAATATGTTTCTGCATATTCAACATTAGATTATGGACAGGAATATAACCAATTGCTTTCTTCTTGGGGAAAAAATGTACCTGCTGTGAATAACCGTAGTGAGAGTCATCCTGGCATTCCTGGTGTGGCTCTGCAGCAGAGCATCCTTCCTGAATAGACTACAAGACAAACAATAATTGGATTTTTATCTACTACCTCCTGCATTGGCTTAATATTCCTTGGCTATGGCCGATATAAAACCAACTCATTGCTTTTTTACTGAGAAAATTGTGCCCAATGTCTCAACTGAACCACTGTATCAGAGTCTGACTGAAAATTAGCTCCCCCCCAAGAGAAACAGGGAGGTTCTCTCTCCTGATCTTATGACACTTACAGACCAGGAGAGTGCATTTTATGCCATCACTGAGACAGAGCCTAAACAGTGGGAAAGCCAACTGTACTGAGATCAGATACCACGGAGATCTCGGGGGCTCCTCTTCCCTCACCAAAGTCATCACTGGCAGCAAACTCATCCCAAGACTGAGTTATGTGAGCATTTTTCCCCCCTAATAAGTGTTTTCATTTTTGAGATAATACAATATGGGTGAAGAAAGGTTTGACATTACTTAAGGCATTAAACCACAAGGTATAAAATGTTTTTATTCTCCCCTCTCCGATAAAACTTAAAATGCAAACTATTATTTGAATATTAGGTGTAAAAAGTGCACCATAGACAATTTGGCAACATTTTATCCCTTTGCAAACAAGGGGGAACTTCAGTTATATCTTTGGGACAATTTTCCTCGCAGAAGAGATGGTTTGATGGAGATATTCAAGATCTAGACAATAGGTAAGGAAAAATTGTGCCAACTATTAGAAGGCTCAAAAACAAAGTGTTTCTCCCAGAGGTTTATTTCTCCATATATAGTGGATATCGACACAGCATGCATCATATGCTGTTATTAGCTCCATTCCTCACAAAAACTCACTACAAGTAATGGAAAATAGCAGACAGGATGGTTCAGTGTAGCAATTTGGGTAAAGATGGACAGAGTGCATCAGGAAAGAAGAGAGTGTTTAATAGCAATTGTAGACCACAAATAAGGTCAAAGCTTAGAACAGTTAAATAAAAACTGAGGACATTCTGAATGTATCAATTATTTCTGAACTAGTGCCAGAGTGAGAAATGGTTTTAACCTATTACAAAGACATGGTTACAAAGGTGACTAAGGGAAATGGGGGGGGGGGGGCAGAGGCGGGTACAATTAAATAGCACACATAAAAACAGAAAGCAAGACTAGGCACCCTAGTAAGGATGACAATAGCACCAAAGAATCTTGGTACAGAGCCAGTACATGTGGATATTTGTAATAAATTATCAGTAAGTGTCAGTTGGAGTAGCCTTCAGGTCTCCTTATAATGTTGACCAGAGCATCAGGTAATAAAATAGTTTATTAAAAAAGCGACATCATCATCTTGGAGGCTTTAGTATTTATGTAAACTAATCAAATTGGAAAAAGATAACTTAGAATTTGTAGAATGCTTTTGCAATAAATTTACTGGAACACCACACTAGGTATAAGTCTTTTAGATCTAGTGTTATGTAACAGAGTAATATTATTTTGTAATCCCACAGTAAAATATCCAGGGTGAGAGAGAATGATAATATAACTCATCTACATCAAGTCTGAGAGTACCAAATTTCATTCACAAACAAAAATCTTACACAGTCAATTATATAGGTGGGAGGGGAAATCTGATTAGATAAATATACTAAAGATAAGGTGGTAAATAAATACTGGGATACATTTGAAGAAACAATTCAAGATGTTTAACAATTAAAACAAAACCTCAGCAAGGCAGAACCATCCTTAGGCTATTTGGGGAAGTTAAGGATAGTATTAAATTTAAAGAACAGGCTGTTTAAAGAATAGTAGGAAGCCCGAGGGTTAGGTGTGTTTTATTCCTAATAAAACTCAAAGTGGAAGTTTCAAATCACATGTAGCTTCCTTCAGGCTGCAAAGTGAGGGGATTGGTCAGTTTTTAGTGCTTTGAATCACTCCAGAATTTTTTTTATCTCTGCTGATATTATTCACCTCAAGTTTCTCATTCTTATGATGCCCCTTGGTTACCCTGTATTTCTGCTTTATAATGTGTATCTTCTCTGGTGAAGAGACGTGCAAGTATTTGTTCAATGCCTCTGCTATACTTGCATTTCATGATGATTTTTCTTGCCTCCATCTCCAAGGGATCAATGTTTAATTGCTCTCATTTTGATATACTAGGAGTGAATACTTCTAAAATCTTGTTTTTACATTCCCAGCTAGTTTACTCTATATTCTCTTAAGAAATCAAATTTTTGCTTGTTCATTGCTGTTTCCAGAACAATCCCCAGGGCCTGATCATCTAGTATTCTAAAAGACAGAGCTACAGAGACGGTCACAATTTTCAAAAATTCCCAAAGACTCTAGAATTGCCCCAGGCAGCAGATTTAATATCTCTATTCAATAAAGATAAAAGAGAAGAATCAGGGACACATGGCTAGTTGGCCTGATCGATTCTAGCATTTTCTCCATGTCTATTATTAAAGAAAGTGCTTAAAGTCAATGTACAGAAAGAATCAACATGGTTTTAGAAAAAAGGAAACAGTATTTGACAAACATATTAGGTCTGAACCTCCACAGAAATCAGGCATCCTAGCCAACTCAGACAAGATTGGCCAGCAAGCTCTCCACGGGCAACACTGCATTCACCAGAAGAGACACCTTCATCTGTCAGGGGGAAAACCCGAGTGGGGTCTTGAGGATATTCAGAAGTCACCTGAACCTTAAAAGGGAAAAGGTGCCGTCAGTCAGAACAGGGTCTCTGATGCAGATGTCTCACCAGAGATCGATACCTCTTCATTTCTATCCCTAGCTGTCATTCACCACCAGACTAAAATTGAGGAATTAAATAGTAGGATAGATAAAACCAAATCAGTAACGAGGTATGCTTGAAATTATTTGACAAGATACTCGGTAGGAAGTTAACGAGCAAAATAATGGCTCATCAGGGTAATATATTAGCATGTATTATAAATGTGCTTCCGGCCCAGAGTAAGGATAAACGGGCCACTTTTGAGTTGATAGGCTAAACTATTGGAGCACTGCAAGCATCAGTGCTGAAACCTCAGCTAATTATCTCCAGAGGATGGTAGGTTCTTTACCCAGAGGGTGGTAAGGGTATGGAATGCCCTGCCTGCTGCAGTTGTAGATGTGCCAAGTTTGGTGGCGTTTAAGAGGTTAGTAGATAAGTTTATGGATGAAAAGGGAATGGTTTAGGTTAGAAGGTCATTGCTTTATCTTAATTGGTCGGCGCAACATCGAAAGCTGAAGGGCCTGTTCTGCGCTGTAATGTTTTATGTTCTATATTGATGGATTGGATGGATCAGCAATGCAGTGGGAATGTAAGCTACGAGGACACAGACTGCAAAGACGTAGGCAGATTAAAGGGAGTTGGCAGAAAAGTAGCAGGTGACTTTAACATGGAAAGAGGTTATTCACTTTGATAGTAAGAAAACCAGATGATCAAGTTGCAGAGCTGGGCCGAGAGGTGGCAAATGGAGTTTAATGTGGAAAAGTGTGAGGTAATGCACTTTGGCAGGAACAATAAATGTGTAGAGTATAGGGCTAATGGTAGGGCTCTTAATAGTGTTGAGGAACAGAAGGATCTTGGTGGATGTGTCAATAGATCCCTGAAAGTAGGCAGTCAAGTGGATAAAGTTGTTAAGAAGGCTTATGGAGTCTTAGCTTTTATTGGTAGGGGGATTGAATTTAGGAGCCGCAGCATCATGTTGTAACTGTACAAAACTCTAGTGCGGCCGCACTTGGAGTATTGTGTGCAGTTCTGGTCCCCACATTATAAGAAAGATGTGGAGGCATTGGCGAGGGTACAGAGGAGGTTTACCAGGATGTTGCCTGGTATGGAGGGCAGGTCCTATGAAGAGAGGTTGAAGGATTTGAGGTTGGTTTCGTTAGAAAGGAGGCGGCTAAGAGGGGATCTTATTGAAGCATATAAGATGATTAGAGGTTTAGATAGGGTGGACAGTGATAGCCCTTTTTCCTAGGATGGAGAAAGCTAGCACGAGGGGACACAGCTTTAAATTAAGGGGTATGAGTTATAGGACGGATATCAGAGGTAGGTTCTTTACTCAAAGAGTGATTAGGGAGTGGAATGCCCTGCCTGCAGCTGTTGTAGATGCGCCAAGTTTGTGGCGTTTAAGAGGTTAATTGATAAGTATATGGAAGAGAAGGGAATGGTTTAGTTTGGAGGGGCATTGCTTTTTATTTTGGTCGGCACAACATCGAAGGCCGAAGGGCCTGTTCTGTGCTGTATTGTTCTATGTTCTATGTTCTATTATATTTAACAATGGCATAAAACTTTATAATGTTCCTTCTCTATGAACAGCATGTATAAGTGAAGAAACAATACCTCACTGCATACTAATACATGTGACAATAATAAATCAAACATTGTGCAAATCTCTCTAAATGTCATACTTGTACAAAGAAAGTTAATGAGATACAACATTCAATTAGGGAAAAAAGGCATGTTGGCCTTTAACTTTTTAAGGGACTTAGACCACAAGCTTAAGGAAATTGTTTGGGGCTTTGGTGAGACCACATAAGAAATAGGAGTAGGCCATCCAGCCCCTCGAGCCTGCCCCGCCATTCAATAAGATCATGGCTGATCTGAAGTGGATCAGTGCCACTTTCCCACTTTCTCCCCATAATCCTTAATTCCCTTGCTTATCAGAAATCTACCTAGCTGTGACTTAAATATATTCAGCGAGGTAGCCTCCACCACCTCAATGGACAGAGGATTCCAGAGACTCGCGCTTTAAGAAATTCCTCCTCAACTCCAATCTAAACCCTGTCTCTCTCTCTCTCTCCCCCCCCCCCCCTTATTTTGAGGCTGTGCCCTCTAGCTCTGCTTTCCTTTCTAAGCAGGAAGAATCTCTCTACTTCTACCCTATCTAGGCCCTTCATTATCTTACATGTCTCTATAAGATCCCCCCTCAGCCTTCTAAACTCCATTCAATGCCTCCTCATAAGCTAACCCCCTCATCTCCAGTATCAGCCTAGTGAACCTTCTCTGCACTCCTTCCAAGGCCAATATATCCTTCCGCAAATGCAGCGACCAAAATTACACACAGTACTCCAGTTGCGGCCTCACCAGTGCCCTGTACAGATGCAGCAAGACCTCCCTACTTTTATATTCTATCCCCCTTGCTATAAAGGCCAGCATTCCAATCACCTCCTTGATCATCTGCTGCACCTGCAAACTGGGTTTTCGCAATTCATGCACAAGGACCCCCAGGTCCCTCTGCACTGTAGCATGCTGCAGCTTAGTACTGTGCACAGTTTGACTCGCCAGAATTAAAGTTATTTACATTGGAGGTTCACCAGATTGATTCTTGGGGTGAGGACGTTCTATGATGAAAGACTGAGTAAATTGTCTCTATACTCTCTGCAATAAAGAATGAGGTTTGATTCCATTGAGAGTCTGAAGGGGCTCAGCAGGACAGACAAAGGTGGTTTCTTTAGACTGAAGAATCCAAAACATAGGATGGGATGTAGCACACCCTCAGGATAATGAGTTGATCTTGGAAAGTTGAGAAATTTTCACAGAAAGGATTGTGGATTTTTGGATTTGCCTGCATCAGGGTAGATGGATGCTCTGGTTATATTTAAGGCCAGAACAAGACTTTGTTCTAGGGAGTGAAGGAATTTAAGCAATGGGTGAGAAAATGGAATTAAAGGAAGATATTCCTACTGTTTGGTTTGCTTTTAAAAAAAGTCTTATTAACAAGCATCAGTATTTTTTACTAGTTTGTACATTCTGTACCCTCAGATCCCTTTGCTGCCCTACTCTATTTTAGATGATCTAAGCAGTGTACATGGCAACAGAGTCCATCACCTCTCAATTACACATTTTGGGAGGCATTTCTCACTTAATGCCTCAACATGGTGGAAAATTCTCGTATATGATCAGTGTTCTTGATGGTACAAGATACAATCCAAGGTAAAGATTTCTAGGGCAGTCTAAAAAGGGAATATATATTAACAAAACTGATATTAGTATGATAATATTTGCTACACAGAATCAATATTTGAACAAGTACTTATAATGGAAATTATCTGGTAGATTTATACATTTTGAATTTTATGCCATCAATTGCACTGTCACCAAAAATGTTCAAGTTGGTTAGTTGATCTATGTTCAAATTTAGCTCTGTATTCAAAAGTAAAGCTCACCCCGCCACCCCCCGAAAGAGAACATCTTAAAATGAAAATTGGTAATTGAAGCATACTTACGAGGTTAGCTGTAGATTCTGCTGTACTGTACACTGTTGGATCTGAATATGTGGAATCTGTGGAAGAATTGAAGTTATACGCTTCTGGAAACCAGAAAGGCAAAGAACCAGTCACACTTTTAATAATTAAGAAATGCTAAATATCCCAAAAGCATCATCAATTTAAAATTGCAACTGCATTACTGGGCCTAAATATACATCTTAAAGTTCCTGTACAATAAAATTCAACTCACAATGATCAATCCTGAATAGCTTGGGATAAGTTATTTCAATACATACACAGCAGCTACAAATTGAAAATTATTCAACATTCTTGATTCTAACTGCTCGAATTTAGAAAGTGCAATTGATATGAAAAAGGAACTTGTCACCAATTTTTAAATCCACAAATTGTATCACCAAGGAGAACATACAAGTTTCTTAAAGGTGTAAATCAATGATGAAAATTCCTATATTGTAGTGGATGAATAGCAGGAATTCAGAATCCCTCTAAATGTCATATCCTGATATGAATGCATTATATTAATTCCAGCTACAATCTGGGTGTTAATTTAGACTGTCATAGTATTTAATGATGAACATCAAAGTCTGCATTCACAAGCTTTCAGCATTAAATTATTTTAGAATTTCAGAAATGGATTTCGCTTAAACCATTAGGCACTTTGCTAAATACCTTCTGAC
This sequence comes from Sphyrna mokarran, assembly GCA_024679065.1. Classification (NCBI taxonomy): domain Eukaryota; kingdom Metazoa; phylum Chordata; class Chondrichthyes; order Carcharhiniformes; family Carcharhinidae; genus Sphyrna; species Sphyrna mokarran. The sequence goes on along the minus strand of JAGIQG010000004.1, from coordinate 132,988,064 downwards.
AGATTACAACGTTCCAACATTATCTATAAACTCAACAGGAAGCTTCACTGAGAACATGGTAAAGCATCATAAACTTTTGGAAAAGAGGCAATGCAAAACATATACCTATGCTTTCTTGAAGCAAATCAGGTCTATGTTGGACCCATTTGACTTGTGTTATATATAAGTGCTGGTAGGTCAGACTAAAAGAGAACACTAAAAAGGACCCAGATTAAATTCACTTTAAGTTCTGAAATGATTTCAAACAATTATTTGGATTTTATATTTTCAAATCTAGGTGGACCATTTCTTGATGAACGGACAAGTGAATTGATAGAAACCAGAGAGCCTCTTTCCTATCTGTATCGTGGTTGCTTGGAAATGCAGAAAGTGTGTACTGCCTGGATTACACACATACTTAGAGAGAAAGCGGAATAAGGGAAAAAAGGAAATCACCAAGCTCCCTCACGTCTTAAAGCCTTAGTGCATTCAGCCAGTCACACCTCTGGTTCTTTGGAGGAATTGTTAAGTCTCATGCTAGCTTTCTATCCACAGCTATCCGTTTAGCAGTCTGGAGCTGAATTTGAAGGGGGAGGAAGGGTAAATATAGGCAAAATGATGAACCGGACTAGTCACATCAAAACTGTGACCACAAGAACAGAAGAAATACTGGATGTTCTGCAATGAGTGATTTATCTCCTGACCCATCACATCATCTCTCTCTCCCACTATTTATAAAGGCTCTAAAAGTGGAGTAATGTCATAAATCACCATTCACCTGGAAATGCCCAACACATCATTCACTTGATTTGTGCCCTGGTCACATAGTTGATGTGATTACAATATACAGGATTTACACAAACATGATTTATATGCAAAATCAACACAAAGTGAAAAAGTGAAATCACCACTTCCAATGCCCCTCAGTGAGGAATCATCTTGACTTGGACATATGTTGCCAGTAAATATCCTGGAATTCCTCATTTAATTTATAATACAATGAGCATTACCAAAATCTATGGACATGGGTGAACAATAAACATGGCTTGCCCAACATTGCCAGAGAAAAATAAAACTCAGTATAACTTTGTAAATTTCATTACAATTTATTGAAGATTCATTAAAATTGCTGTAACTTCGCTACAATATCTAGCATTGTGTACACCATACCAACCTGTTGTCGCATAAATAAAGTCTTCATGATATTCTCCTGAGAACAGAAACAGCAGTCAAATTTTCTGAGAAGGAAATTTATGTAGAACTCATGACAAGAAAAAGCAATCATCAGCAAGAAGCCATGTTAATGAGGTTCAACATTACTGAAGCAGCACTTTTTCCTCTACTGAAACTACCTAGAGCTTTAAAATATTTGAGCAATCTACTTTTAAAGAAGTGTTTCAAAATTAAAGGGTGACCATATCTTGAACAAAAAAAACATACTAACTAAAATCAGGAAACCAAATTGCTAGGATAACTATCATAATATCTCTTTCGTTATATAACAGATACCCATGAAAACAGATGAAACTGTCAGGTGAATAGAACATACCTGTACTGAACTGATGGAACTTGTATGTGGAAAAAAGGATCACTGGTGAGCTACCAGTATGGGTAAGATACAAATCTATCAATGGCAGAAATCCACATATGGCTAGTGCAAAATATACGCACAGCCTCCCAAATGAGTGATGATTCAGTAAATAACTTCAATGTCACTAGTGGAAAAGCCTTCAGACACCTCAGTTTTACTTTTGTGGAATTCCCTCCAAGTCTTTACTTTTACACCTCTTTGTATATACAAAGAATCTACAGAAGGTTACAAATCTGTTAGAAAGGAGGAAGACAAGTAGGAATAATGGCAGTTTCTTAGTGAGTGGTTGCAAGTGAGTAATAATGTTTCTTAGAGTTCAGTTTGTGGCTACTTGGCGGAATTGATAGAAATCAGGAGAGCCTCTTTCCTACCGGTGTAGTAGCTATTACTAGGAGGTATAACTTTAAGGTTCATGGGAGATATAGGAGGGATGTCCGAGGTAGATTCTTCACTCAGAGTGGTTGGAATGTGGAATGCACTGCCTGCTGTGATAGTGGAGTTGGACACTTTAGGAACTTTCAAGTGGTTATTGGATAGGCACATCAGAATGATAGGGAATGGGATAGTTTGATTTTGGATTTGGACACAGCTCAGCACAAGAGGGCAGAAGGGCCTGTACTCTGCTGTAATGTTTTATGTTTCTATGTTTTTTTTTACTTCTACCAGTTAAGTAAATCAATGATTTGGTAACATAGCTGGAGCGGGAGGAAATCCAAATTCACAGACTAAACTGAAATAGAAAATAAAGTACATAATACTGCAGAGCAGAAAAAGCTACAAATGGCAGAAAAGACAACAAAACAAATTCAATGCAAGTAGGCAGTGGCATATTTGATTTAAAATAACTCAATGGTTAGATTTTGATTGGGTGATATAGAAAAACAGATCGATTTTGCATTCAGGGTTACAAGACAAAGAGACACCTTATGCAGAGACAACAATAAAAAGGACTAACTGAATATATGGATATTCAAGTTATAATGAAAAATCCATATAAAATTGGAGTACAGCCACATTAGAAGCAGCAGCTCCATATTGCAGACTGGATGTTCAGGCAAGGAGACACAAATACAGATTCACTACTATGTCTCATTATCAGGGAGTACAAACATGGAGTCAGTGCTGTTGTCATTACAATAGAAAAGATTATGGGAAATTGACTGATTTCAATGTGTGGTCCCTTCAAATTGTGTGTGGTCTTACAAGACAAGTCCTGAGCAGTGTCAGTGTGTGGTACATTCACTCACTCACTCACCAGAGACAGTGGTTGTGGGACTTATGGAATGCATTCTGGAGCTGATGGCTAAAGCTCAATTTTGAATAGATTAGACTGGCAATGGAATTAAAGGAAAAAAGATACAGGAATAGGCTTATGTAGATGGAGGATATATTAAGATTATCTATTTCAGTTGACAGGTCTGTTTTAGTTGAATTTCTGTATATGAATCTTTTCAGCTTTTGCTTTCTAATGAAGGAGGCCAACTTACTGGCAGCATTCAGATTAGGAATCTTCGTGGTCAACAACTTGGCAAACACGCCCAATCTGAATATCCGATAAACCTAATCACAGAAGCCTTGCTCATTTGTTTCTGCAAAGGTTTTCAAGCAACCAGGCAGTTGGATCGGAATTTTCCCATCCTGCCACAGGAATCGCAGCAGACAGGACATGGACCATGCAAAGGTCTGTTGACTTTGGATGGGATCTTCTGGCCTTGGGACAAGCACAGTCAGAAGATCCTACCCCTCATGTCAACTTGTCTTCAAACTTGATATTCCATGTCAAGTTTTAAAATGGATAAATAAATCAAGAAAAACAACCCTCATCCACTAGTCAGATACATTATCCCAACTAACTGACAATACTGAAGCCAGATTTAAGAAATCCACAATTGAATTTGCCAAAAATGGTGCAATTAGATTGAAGGAAACTCTTCATCATATATTTCTACTCACCACCATCATTTTGTTCATCAGCATCTTCAGAAGAGGAATTGACCTGCTTACCAGAGACTGGGCTTCCTCTTCTGCTTACCCAGTACCCAGCTTGAGCTTGTAAAGAGGAAGCAGACTGGTTCTGGAAATGAGAATCATAAGGACACAATTAATTTAGCAATCTTCAGTTTTGGATCCATCGTTTTCCTAGAGCTTTGTTCTGTGTTCGTTACACTTCAATGCTGTACAAAAATATGTAGCGTTAATTTCTAGTTGCATTATGATGGAACTTCAGCGCAATGAGATTTAAACTTGATCCTAATATAACTAAAGTTTCCATTGGTATTCAATTTAAACAATCTCGGAATTAAAATTAAAACACCAAGTTCATTGCTATCCACATGAAATACCAAGTGACTGGAACCTGGGTTTACTATCGGATCTGAGGAATTTGATAACGACATGTTCGGTCAATACTATACTAAATAGTCAGCCTAGGTTTCTGCTCACTTTAAATATATCCCACATTAGAATGGTCGATTATGGGTTGTGTCTTAAATATCTGGTAAGTGGTTCCATTTCTGTCTAGTTGCTTTTCCACTAATCAGTTTTGCACCTATGTTGGCTACTCAGTTACATTCATTTCTTATCTCAACAACATTAAGTAACCAACAATAACACCAATTGTTCAAATCCAAATTATTTTCTGAAACCACTGATCTTGTAATTCAAGAACATTTGACTTTATAATTACTGTCATTGTAAAACAGCTCAGTGAGAAATAGGGTGTAGTATAAAAAAAACTTGTCATGGCAGAAGGTTCTGGAAATTTATGTTCAGCAATTAAAAGCTTGCTCACAGTAAAAACAGACAAAGCCTTGAAGGTTGTAGAAAAACTGTTTGTGTGTGAGAACAGATTATAGATGTCTACCAGAGAAGGAACCATGGCAATGTAAAAGCATCAAGGTACAATGGACAGTACCAATACAAGATTAGCAACAACTACATTAAGTATTCCTGGCTGGTCAGGGGAAATGTACTGCTATACAGGATGAGGGGAAAAAGCGTGTTGAGGGGGGATCATGTTAAGATACAATTGATTTAATTAAGGATTTAATTAATGAGGGAACATAAGAAATAGGAGGAGTAGGCCATCTAGCCCCTCGAGCCTGCCCCGCCATTCAATAAGATCATGGCTGATCTGTAGTGGTTCAGTACCACTTTCCCGCTTTCTCCCCGTAACCCTTAATTCCCTTGTCAATCAAAAACCTATCCACTCTTGACTTGAATACATTCAGCGAGGAAACCTCCACCACCTCATCAGGCAGAGAATTCCAAAGATTCACTACCCTTTGCGTGAAGAAACTCCTCCGCAACTCTGATTGAACAGCAGCCCTCCTCGCCCCTATTCTTGAGGCTGTGCCCTCTAGTCCTGCTATCTTTGCTAAGCGGGAAGTGTCTCTCGACCTCTACCCTATCCCAAGGCCTTCTGGCCTTGGGACAAGCACAGTCAGAAGATCCTACCCCTCATGTCAATTGTCTTCAAACTTGATATTCCATGGGATATCTCTAAGATCCCCTCTCAGCCTTCTAAACTCCAAAGAGTACAAACCTAGCCTATTTAGTCTCTCCTCATAGTCTAATGCCCTCATCTCCAGTATCAGCCTCGTAAACCTTCTCTGCATCCACTCCAAGGCCAATATATCCTTCCTCAAATGCAGCAACTAAAACTGCACACAGTACTCCAGCTGTGGCCTCACCAGCACCCTGTACAGCTGCAACAGAACCTCCCTACTTTTATATTCTATCCCCCTAGCTATAAAGACTAACATTGCATTCACCTTCTTAATCACCTGCATACTATGTTTTTTGTGATTCGTGCACAAGGACCCCCATGTCCCTCTGCACTGTCGCATGCTGCAGCTTTTCACCATTTAAATAGTAATCCTTCCTACTATTATTCCTACCAAAGTGTATAACCTCACACTTGCTATTATACTCCATCTGCCAGATCCTCACCCACTCACTCAACCTATCCAGATCCCTCTGCAGGCTTTCCACATCCTCCACACAATTTGCTTTTCCACTCATCTTCGTTATAGGACGGATATCAGAGGTAGGTTCTTTACTCAAAGAGTGATTAGGGAGTGGAATGCCCTGCCTGCAGCTGTTGTAGATGCGCCAAGTTTGGTGGCGTTTAAGAGGTTAGTTGATAAGTATATGGATGAGAAGGGAATGGTTTAGTTAGGAGGGGCATTGCTTTTTATTTTGGTCGGCACAACATCGAAGGCCGAAGGGCCTGTTCTGTGCTGTATTGTTCTATGTTCTATGTTCTATGTTCGTGTCATCAGCAAATTTCGTCACCCTGCACTCAGCCCCTTCCTCCAGATCATCTATCGTAAATGGTAAATAGTTGAGGCCCCAGCACTGAACCCAGGGGGAACTCCACTAGTCACCAGCTGCCAATCAGAATAGTATCCATTAATACCTACCCTCTGTTTCCTATTAGACAACCAATCCTCTATCCAGTCTAACACCCTACCCCCAACCCCCTGCACCCTAACCTTCTGCAGCAATCTTGTGTGGTGCACCTTATCAAACGCCTTTTGGAAATCCAAAAACACCACATCCACCGGTTCCCCTCTGTCTACCGCACTAGTCACATCCTCATAGAGCTCCAATAAATTCGTCAAGCACGACTTCCCTTAACAAATCTGTGCTGCATCTGCCTGATCAAACAGTTCGTATCCAGGTGCCTCATTATTTCTGCTTTGATTACAGATTCAAGCATTTTTCCAACTACAGACGTTAAACTAACCGGCCTATAATTCTCTGCCTTCTGTCTGCTATCTTTTTTAAACAGTGGCATAACATTAGCTGTTTTCCAATCTTCCAGCACTTTCCCAGAGTCCAGCGAATTCTGAAAGATAATTACAAGGACATCCACTACCACTTCTGCCATTTCTTTGAGACCCTGGGTTGCATTTCATCCGGTCCCAGGGATTTATCTGCCCTCAGCCCCATTAGCCTATCAAGCACTACCTCTCCAGTGATTGTAATCTCATCAAGGACCTCATCTCCTACCACCCTTCTATCCTTAATTTCAGGCAAGCTATTTACATCCTCCTCCATAAAGACCAACACAAAAAACTTATTCAAGGTCTCCGCCATATCCCTGTCATCTACCATTAAACCACCCCTCTCATCCTCCAAGGGTCCTATATTAACTCTGGCCATCCTCCTATTCTTTATAGGAAAGGTATGGAAGGAGAAATGATGGCAAGAGGCAAGTGGGCCAAGTTTTAACTATGCAAAAATGAGAATGAGATTGATGCTGCCTGCTGTGCTGAACATTTGTTTGTAACTCTTAACATTTTTTGTTGTCAAATATAACTAGTTATGCTGCAGTTGTCACTCACATGTGCAACAGGAAAATTTGGCTCATTTCCTTCTTCAATTTCATAGAAAGCTACAGTTTCTTCAGCTGTTCTTGGTTCCTCCTCATTCTCTGGTATATAGCCAAACTGGCAATCTTTAACATATTGAATGGGTTTGCGACTTCTGGTGTAACAGCTAGTGGAAAGTAGGAAAAAATTCACAAGCCACAATTAATGCTATCCTGTGACAATATAGCAAACAAATTTTGAATATTTAAGCCTTACCAGTAAAAGTAACTTTCTCTGAACTGAAATCTATTGGAAAGGGATGGTATTTTGTACTTTATCCATAATGAATCAAAAATTCATTATCCTTTGGTTGTTTATGCTTATTTTAGCCCCTATTTTGCTACAAATACAAGATGCTTTCTGAAATCTGTTTTTTTTATTTTAAAGAAATGCAATATGTTCTAATGCCAGAAAATTCATCTGCTTCTCCTGAAATTGGCAAGATACTGTTCTGTGGTAAGTTGCAAAATTTTACCCAACTCGAAGAACTGGGAAAGAACAACAACATATTCTGAAGATAAAGTCAATAAATATTAGGAATATCATGAACATTACACAAATTAACTTCTGTTCTTGGACATTCTCATTTGCAATAATTTGAAAACCATACAAGAGGGCAACCAGTGGAGTGCATTCCCCTGTCACACTTAACTCAAAATGAGAACAATTACACAGCTCTTCCTGAGGCTCTTCCCTGCCTGGTTGATGTTCTATAACTGCAGTTAATTTTATTAAGAGCTTCACCTTACTGAAGCAGCACCAAGCCAATTCACATTCAACAAACCACTCTGAAAACTCTGCTCACGGTGTGACAATTGTGATAAATCCCACCACGGCAGCTGAGACAACTCGTATCAAAACATTTTTATTTTAAAAGAAAAATCAAGTCTAATCTCATCACCCAATGCTAGAGGATCCTTTAGAAATTCAAGTATTCAGAACTGCACTATCACCAAAAAATTGATCAGTTATTCCTTGAGCGAAGATTTTGTACAAAGTTTTGTTGAAATCACAATCACAGAAACCCTACAATGCAGAAGACCATTAAGCTTTTCAAGTCTTCAGCGACAACCCAGGCCCTATTGCCCTCCCCACACATTCACCTTGCTTACCCCTCTAACCTATGCATTCCAGGATACTAAAGGGGCAATTTAGCATGGCCAATCAACCTAACGCGCACATTTTTTTGTCCATTAGTTTTTGAGATATATAGTTTGCACATTTATAGGAGTGAAAATATTACCTCAGTGCACCTTCAGTGATGGGGGTAGGTGGAGACAAATAAGGTGATCTCAATATATCTGTTCTTCACCTTCCCTCTGAACTGATTTCTTTTATCATCCTTCAAATTGCCATACACTCTTTCCCATCAAAGGAAGCTTAGCAGGTCATCTGGTCTTATACGTTTAGTAAAATGTTCCAAATTTACTTAACTAGAAGCAACATTAAATGTCCAGACTGGTTACCTCAAATTTTAGCTCCTGAAGAGACTTTCCCCATTAGCATAAGCAAGACCCAGCATAGCTGCTTAATAGTCACCCAAATGGCAAATCAAAATTCAACAAAAATATGCTTTTTTTGTTTAAAAAATGGAGCAAATACTAAATTGTGAATGAAAGGCAAACTTATCAAGTTAAAATCAATATCAATATCTACTGAGCAATTTTGTGTTATCCATTGGCTACTCTTTTCTCTGGAAAGGGACTCCAATCATTTACAACTCAGCAGTTATCTGGATTTCAATGCACTCCCTTAAACTATTCCACTGGTTAGTACTTCAAAGACCTAATCAAAAACTACTCCTGAAATCTTCCCTAACACCACATTATATAAACTGTGATTCAATGAAGCCCATTAGACCATTTTTCTAAATTACACACTAAATATTATAAAGCCCATCAATGGCCAATAGCATACTTCCTAAAGAGCTTAAACGCAAGTTTTTTGAACCAGCCACAGCTCTAGCCATGCTGCTCCAATATAACGATACTACAGGAATTTGGAAATTATCCTATTATCAACGGTCCACAAAATACAAGACAAATCTGGTCTAGCTACTTATTGCCCAGTCTACTCAAAATATATGAAAGGTATCAAAAGCACTGTCAAATGTTACTAAAAATCAATCTTCAGGCCAAGTTCTCCCAGGATCATTCTGCTCCAAGCCTCATTAGTCCTCATCCAAACATGGATAAAGAATTAAATTCCAGAAGTGAGACAAGAACTGTCCTAGATTTCAAGTGTGGGGCATTAAGGATTTCTAGCAAAACTGAAATCAATGAGAATCAGGAAAAGCTCCTCCAATGTTTCATGCCTTGCACCAAAGAAGATTGTTGCTGTTGTTGAAGACCAGTTGTCTTGATTCCAGCAGCTCCTCAGAGCAGATTCCCAGATCCAACTACTCTTCCAAAAATAAAGCAAGAGTTGGGGTTGGTCACTGTTGTTCAATGCTATTCTCAACTTCTCAGATAATGAAGCTAGCCATGCCTACATGCAGCAAAACCTGGACAATATTCAACTGGAACATCATGCCAAACAAGCAGTAACCATCTCCAATTGGAGGGAACCATCTCCCTGATAATTATTCCAGCATCATCATCATCATCCTGGGGCTTACCATTGACCAGAACAATAACTGGATCAGTCACATAAATTCTGGACCTACAAAAAAAAAGTTGAAACCTGAGAATTATACAGCAAGGATCTCACCTCCTGTCTCCTCAAAAAAAATACAAATCAGAAGTGAGATGGAATGCTCATGGGCCTGGAGCTGCACTCATCCAGGTCCTTTGGAACCATATACTTATCAGTCTTCCTTACTAACAATGGTATGCGTTAAAAGGATGGCCTATAATACTTCCAAGTTTAAACAGATAATTCCAGAAACACAACGTACAGGGTAGTATCTGAAAAGGATTCAGCTTTAGATTTCAAACAATCTTCGTAAACCAGCTTTTCTCTGCTGAATACTGATTGATGTGCCATGCATTCTCAGAACTGTTTTTTTTTCCCCCCCTTTTTGCCTCTACATTTCTCTATCTGCAAAGGACTCAAATGTCATGAAATCAGCTTCAAGAACTCATCTCACCAATAGCAGAATGTTTTAAAAATACTGGACCTACTTAAGAAACAAGCTGGCTAGTATCCCAATTTTATGGGCACGTAATCTTAAGTTATTTTGAAATAAAAGCACGAAACATATTACCGAGATCGATAGGTAAAATTGTCATATTGTTGATAACATCTCTTCCCTGAGCCAGAAAAGCTGTAGATGTAGTCAGGATCAACAAAGCCATGTTGACTCACAAATCGAGTGGCCTGATTCCTGGAAAAGATCAGAAACTGTTTTTGTCCCCCCTCGGTATTTTCTTAAATTATTCCCAAGATGCAGGGTTATTTACTTTGAAGAATATTTGATTTATGACAAATAATACAAGCTAGTCATTCCTCTTATATGTGACCGTGTCCCTTTACAATACCCTCCCCCACAGCTGGGCAAGTGATAGCATGCAAATATATTCATTTTGTGATATATACCAGAGTTCTTTTTACAGTCGAGAGAAAGCAAGTTTTTCCATTGACCAGGGAGCTACTGGCATTTAATACCCACGTGTTATTGTGCTTTATTGGAGTTTGTTAAAACTAAAAGAATGCTTCACATTCTAAAGAGGTCAGTATGCCCAAAGACCTGCAATCATAAATGGAACACCCAAATATGCAAACTGTAATGCCACGCTAGTTTTATTTTTGATAGTTTCAAGTGACATAACTCCCCCACTGCACAAGGTCTAAATCTCAATCTTAATTGCAATTTTAGTTGCTTGTTGTTTACAAACCTGGACGGAGAATAGTTGTTTCTTCCAGCTCTCTGAGGTGGTGGAGGGATTCTGTACTGATCGTAATGAGCAAAGTTGCCACTTTGAGGTGGAGGGAGGGAAGAGGATCTTCCCGGAGGAAGATTATGTTGCAGGCGTGGAGGAAGTACAGACTGACCTCTGCCATAAGCAAATGCCATAAAAACCTGTTTCCCTCGAATCTTCTTCATAAACCGCCTGCGAGCCTTTGGATCAAGATCTGCAATGCAAGTGGTATTAACAAGTCAAGTACAGGATTGACTAAACATAAACACTTCTAGTATTAATTCCCTTAAAAAGTTGGCCAGCAATTTGAGGGAGTTTAGTATATTGGACCCATAAGCTGCTTTCACTCCAGGGCAGCAGTGAACAATAACAGGAGTATGGCGTTCCAAATTTGAGAAAACCAACTTCAGATTAATTATATCATGGAATGGAAAACAATGATCAGGCCAAGAAGCTAATGACTGGGGAGCTAAATGAGAGCAGAGTCAAACAAACATATGAGGAGGAGTAGGCCAATCAGCCCTTCAAGCCTGCTCTACCATTCACTAAGATTATGGTTGATCTGAATGTGTTTCAAGCCCACATTCGTGCTTATCCCTAATAAGTTATCATCTTGTTAAATCAAGAATCTATCTAGTTCTGTCTTAAAAATATTTAAAGGTTCTTCCACTGCCTTGAGGAAAAAGAGTTCAAAAGACTCTCGACCCTCAAAAAAATGTCTTCTCATTTTGGTCAACATCTTATTTTTAAGCCATGACAGCCTAGTTCTAGATTCTCCTACAAAATGAAACATCCCCTTCACATCCACCCTGACAAGATCCCTCAGACTCTCAACTCACCTTTTATTTTACGCTCTATTGCATACAAACATAACCTCTGCAATCTTCCCTCACAAGAAAACCCACCCGTTCCTGGTATTAGTGTAGTAACTTTCTCTGAACTCCTAATACATTTACATATTTTCTTAAATAAGGAGATTAATACTGAAGAATACTTCAGGTGTGGTCTCACCAGTTTTATCAGGTACCTTGTATAACTAAAACATAACCTCTACTTTCGTAATCAATTCCCCTTACAGTAAATGATAGCATTCTTTCAAGCTTTCTTAATTACTTGTAGTACATGCAAACTAGCCTTTTGCAATTCAAACATTATGACACTTGGACACCTCCAAATCCTGGAGCTCTGCAGTCTTGCATGATTTAGACAAGCTGTTTATCAAATTGTTCCTGCCAAAATGGACAATTTTCAAATTATTCCACATTAAATGCAATTTTCAAAATCTTTGCCCCACACAAAACTATAATTTTGTAGCCTCCACATGTCATCTTCACAATCTACTTTCCTACTTTTGTTTTTGAATGGTCTGTAAATTTAGCAATAAAATTTGGCAGGCTAATGCGAGCTGGCCTAGATTTGTAATAAGAACAAGAATAATGAAAGACATGCTGTTTTCTCTTTCCCAAGTATCACATTATTTTCAAATACTGAAGAACTTAGTAGTAATACATCTACATTTGATTATTTGTTCAAGGCCCAAGGAAATCCTCCAATTGGTTCCTCAGTACGATTTAAATTGGAAAGTTCCTGTAGTTAATTAGTAAATTGTAAATATCCAGTTTCAAGATTTAATCTGTTATGATTGCATTCTCCTCATTACTAACCTAACTCCGAAACATATCCACTAGGTATCTTCTGGTAGCCTCCACCTTTTCTGTTTGAAACAATATTCCAGGCAGGAACCGGTGTTACTTGAGTCACAGGCTTCAGGTTTGACAAAGGAACAGTGTGCCTGGGAGTAATTAAAATTCTTCTTCACAAAAGTTTCAAGATAAACCTCAATGTGATTATTGTTAACACACTTTATTTGAACCACATGCTATGCCATTTCTGAATTATGTATCTTGTAACAATTCATTTATTTCACTTGACAATTATCTTTTCCTCAAGGGAAAAGTTTAGGTGCTTTCCTTTCTTACACACATTTGTTTTTAAAATAAAAAAAATCTAGAAAATTGTGCATAGTGCCACTTCACAAGCTGGACACAAACCTGTCATCTTTCCAAGACGTACAAGGAAAAGGAATGAGGAGATAATGCAATACTAGTTTTTTTTTCCCCTCTAGAATTGCACATTATCTTCATTTTATTCCTACAGGCAGTTTCCATTACCTTGCTCAAGTACCTATATGCATAAGTCTTGACAACAGGGTATTACAGATGAGTTTGAGCTGTTCTCATCAATAAATACACGCACACTTCCATCAGGAGAAACAGGATAGCATTCCAATGAAGATGTACATATATACCATTGCCACATGTAATTAACTCAATACAGATCCAAGATAGGCTTGGAATCCTTGTGTTCCATGTGGTTTAATTGTTCACTGGAAAAAACATGGCATTCCTCAAGTTTAATTTTTTATATGAACTGAATATACACAGCACTTATCTGCAAAGACAAGTATTTGGTATAATGTAAAAGATAAACATGCTGTTAAATAGAACTGAAATCAAAATGAAGAAAACTCAGGGGATATCAATGGATTAATTACAGCTTACTCAGTGTAAATCTGTTGCATATAAAATCTTTGGTTTATGTGCTTATATCTATACATCCAGATTAAAAATAGACCAGTCTGTCTTCATGCTTTAGTTAATTGCATTTCTATTCAATAAATCATCACAGTCCCAAAAACTGTTTCAGGAGCAGCTGTTAAGAATTATTCTCCAACATCTTATGTAGAGATGATCTTAATCCGTTAAACGTTCTGCTCAAATAACATTCTCATGCTGTGATCACTTGAGTTTTGCAGAAAACTCATCTTGAAGGATTGCAAAAAAAAATCAATTGTTACAACTGGTATCTTTTCTGGAGTCCTGTTTCAGTTCGCTCGCCATTCAGGGGCAATAAAACTTTTGAGGCTTCTCATTTTCAGTTTGTGCCATTTGAATGAGTTACTACGTATTCCACACAACCCATCATCTGAAACCTGGTGTCTTTGCATTATCTGTGCCTTTAATAATCTTGGATCACATCCTCTGCTCTAGTCTTTTATCAAGTACAACCCTAAGCACTAAACCCATCATCACAGCTGTGATCTCCTACTGGTCTCCCCAGAGTTCAGAAGCCTAGGCTGATTTTGGGAATCTAAAATATTTCAAATGAAGAGTTATTAATGCTGTAGAAATCACAATCTACAATGAACAGATTTGGCCTTGCTCCTTTTCAATGGATGTTATTTTTCAGTTGTATTTTTATCAAAAGGATAATATTTCCTCTTCAGATATATTGATTGACCTATGAGGTTTATTCAATTTTGTTCCCTTTTATTGAAAGGATTCAAACATCAAATCTTAAGTCTTTGAGGTTTGGTAAATTCTATTTTAACAGTCCTGTCTAGACAAAAATTGCTCTAATTTCTTCTACATTGCTGACTTTAAGATGTAGCAAACTTCAAAACACTGTATAAATATGAGTTAACAGCAAAGATAACCTAGCCTAAATGATTGCTTCTTGAACCCTATACCAAAGCAAAAGATTACACAACTTGTGACACTTCAATACCAAACTAGTCCTCTTGCGGAGAAGTAGTCAAAAAACTGTGGCAACAAAAATCCACTGTCAACGAAAAGACAGAGCAAAGGTTGTGTAACACAGACAACATTTCAGGTGATTTGCACTAGGTGGTGCACAGGAGTAGTGAGCAACATGTTTGGAAGTCACTGGCAAGCATTTAGTAAAATGGTTTGCTTGCTTAAAATAGGAAGAGAATTTTTATTTGCCCTGCGCAGAGTGGGGTGCGGAAAAATTGAAGCAGGGAAACCAAGAACGTAAATAAGCTATTGCGGCCAATACAAAAGTAAACTGCTGTGAACGCTGGAAAACTAAAACTTAAAGAGTAGCTGCTGAAAATATTAGCAATCCTGGATGCACTTGTGGTGAAAGAAAGAGTTTAAAAAATCATGAATCCTGAAAAATTAACCATTTCCTTCTCTGCAAACGCTGCATGAGCTGCTAATTTCAGTATTTTGTTTCTATTCCAATTATAACTCCCCCTCCACCTCCCAATATCCAGAACGTTAACAATTTGCCAAGCGCTGTAGGTTGAAGCTTTACGTTAAAGACTGGATGCAACGTTTAGAAACTGTTTCAATGTGGGATGCTGTTTAAAATAAAACATTTGAGAAAAAATATTGGCTGGAATTTTCCAACTATTCACGCCAATGGGATCTTCCAGTTCCCCAGATGGCTCACACCCACCACATATCCCCGACAGCAAGGAGTGCATCAATCAGAAATTCCATGGACAATGACAAAGGGATCAGAAGATCCCACCACTGGCCAACGACAGGGAGCCTCTGCCATGGTGAAACATGTGGCAGAAAATTCCATTCATTGCTTCTGAATCTTACCTTAAGCAGACAGTTTTGTTAAAACAATTGCACTGGTTCAATATCTTGCCCTTTAATTTCATGCTTTGTCTTACCATATTTATATTCCCATTAACTGTAAATTTTCCAAAATTAGCAATAAATAATGTAGATTTGGGGCTCAGTTACTTTGGCAACCGTGATATAACACTTTCATTTGTATGAAATTAAACTTACAATTTGGTAAAACTCCAATTATATTTCCCAGCCGCAGAAGGAAAGGATAGTGCTGAATTTAAACAATCAAATCTCCTACTCTTGGAGGTAAACAAAAATGCCAAAGCGTGGCCTTCTTCTACTCTCGCCACAGTTACACAGCTAGGTGATATTACAAAAATGTTTGTTAACTGCAGATGTTGAACCAGTAAAACATTGTGGCAGTTGTAGTGAATAAAAGCTAACTTTTCAGCTAGTTCTTCAATGAAGACAGTCACCGAGTTGCCATCTTGTCCTGCTTCTTGAATGTGGGCGTTGTAGTATTTTTCTCCTTGCTCAAGTTTCACCTGTAAACAGATACTTAATGTGTTAAACAACAAATGTGACTAGATATAAAAATGTTTGGAAACATCTATTGCTACATGATGCTTAATCAGTTTCTTTACAGCTTTTAACATGCACGCAGAGCAGAACAAACAGACTGCTAAATATAGAACTGGAACTGTATGATGCAGAACATGGAAATGATAATGGTTCTTAAAACTAATTTTTGATGACATGGCTTCCCACTTGCATCCACTCTCCATCATCCCAAACTCATTTTGAAATCATCCTTAACATTTTGGAGGTGATAAAACGTCTGTGTGTTGGTACTCTGTTCCAGACAGCATCCTGTATTACTACTGAAAAAAACTGGGGCAACTATGCACCCTAATGTAGTACTATAAAAGGTATGGATGGGGTGGATTTGCCATAAAATGGCTTCAAACTTGCACAGTGCTAAAAAAATTCAACATTTAGTTAGTGGTTCATCTATTTTTAAATTATTTCTATCACTTCCATTCACTATGATTAGCTGGTCATTACTCTCAATTGTTCTTGTGATGACCATATCGCATACTTTGTCTGAAAAAAATTCAAACAAGCTATGAACAGTGCCACAACAACATGAAGGAGCAATATAACCAACTTTTTTTTTAAAAACCAAAAATGACATTCAACGTCAGATATAAATTGTGACAGTCGCTGCTAATACTGAGGGTAGATCTTACTAGCCATTCACGCTACGCTCCCACTGCAGCGAGGTTAGAGAATTTGGTACCCAACCAAACCTCCATTCACTGCAGCAGGATTTTACCAGAGACAAAAGGGCCTGTTTGTGCTGTAGTGTTCTAAAAAAAACAGGGGCCATGCAAGTTCTGGACAGCCACAACTATTAACAGTTTAAATTTGATAGTCAAGAATGAAGTCTTTGGAATTTCTAGCAATGTCCTACTGATTAAAACTAATACCTTCATTTAATTAAAACATTAACTTAATAATGGGCAACTCACCTGACATTTGTCCCCCAAACAATATTGTCTTCCAGAAACCACCATATAGTCCACCTTCTGCTGCTCTACAATAAAAATAAAACACAGATGCCTGGTGAAAATATAAAATGAAAGAGCTTTCCCCTAATCTTTCACCAAAAAAAAAAAGCACATAAATTAACCTAGTTGTACACTTGAGTTCAATTTATTAACAAAAGAAAACCAATTGAAGGTGGTGCAGTTTCTAACCAGAAATAGGATTTGAGAAGTAACGAAATTATTATAGTACACAGGCTCATTGCCCTGAATGGGGATTTGGCTGGGTGCCAAATTCTTCATCCTTACTGCAGAAGAGCCTAGTGTCAACAATTGGTAAAAAAAAATCACACCGTAATTTCCTCCCACAAATATCAAACAAAATGTTAGCTAACTAGCAGCAGTGGATTTCTGGTCAAATTACAGAGGGTGGGATTTTCTGACCACTCGTTGGCAGAATCACCCAATCCCAACAATATCAAGTGCCCGCTGCAAGTTTCCCAGTGGGCAGACGGTGTGAACAATAGGAAACTTTGTTGACCATGGCAGGATAGGAAAATCCTGCCACTGACCAGTGGTGGGCCAACTTCATCACAGAACACACTGCAGGGGGGACTGGAATCCACAAAACATAGTAATGCTGAGTGGGATTACCATGTTTTATGGATTCCAGTGTGGTCACTGGAAGTCATAAGAGGTTGACTATAACTTCCCACTGGCATTTTAAAACCATTCTGTTAGTGATTCAGGGCCTGGCCACAATTGCTCTTTCCATGATGCTGTGCTCAAGTAGTTAAATACCTTCAGTCCTTTGGCTAAATTTACTTGTGTTGCCTCTAAGCACCCAAAAAACTAAGAAATGAGGCTTATACCTTTCCTGCTATCAAGCCAGACATCAAACTCCACGTTGCGGTAAATTTCTGAATCCAATGCCTTCAGCACCTTAAAAGGAAATGGCATCTTTGATGGTCCATCAGCAGCCTGAAACATAAATCAGCTGAATGTTGGAACCAAACCTTTACAATTCGTGTGTTGACTATTGAAATGTGAAGTGCAAAATATCAGCATAAAATCTTAAAAAGAGAATAGAATCAGAATAGCTTCAGCACAAGAGATGGCCTTTCAACTCATCGTGTCTATGCTGGCTCTCCCAAGAAGCAATCTGCACACTACCACTCCATACAAGCTTCTTGTATTCCTTCTTTTCAGAATTTAGAAAAGTAAAAGATTTACAGTACAGAGGAGCACATCATTTCCATGTCTAACAACGAACGAGCCAACCAGCTTGAGCCCATCGTCCAGTACTTGGTCTATAGCCCTGGAGGTTACAAGCGTTCAGGTGCATACTCCAGGCACCATTTAAAGGAGTTGAGGATTTCTATCAATATCCTTCCAGGTGCTGCCTCTGAGTCAAAGCATTTTCTTCATCTCTCCTTCAACTAATCATTAAATCTATATCCCCATGGCAACTGATCTCTATGCTAAGGAAATTAAATTGTCCCATCCATGCCATCCAAGCCCCTTGCAATCTTGTACATCCCAATCAAATCTTTGCTCAGCCTCTTCTAGTCCAAGGAAAGTAACCCCAGCTTATTCAATCTTTCCTCACAGCTGTGGTCTTCCAGTCCTGACAACATCCTCATAAATCTCCTCTCCATCCTCTAGCGCAATTACATCCTTTTATCAATGAGGTAACCAGAACCGTGAGCAGATTCAAGTTGTGGCCCCCAATTCATTTTATATTGTTCCAGCATTCTTACATTCTGTTAGCAGACAACAAATTTCTGAAGTTAGGTATGTAATATGAAAAAGACTAAACTGCACTCAAGTTTAGTCTATGTTAAACTTGTGAAAATGGTTTTATCATCTCTGGAAGGTTTTGATTTTGATTTGGAACAGTTTATATATATTCACTAAGGCTTATACATATAGTTTGTTTGTAATTTGATAAGAGATCTTACTAGTTTTCTTACATGTTAACTATATTCATAAATCAATTTTGTTCGATTAAAATCTCCCTCATGGGTCACTTGAATCATACCTGAAGTACAACATCACATGCTTATCCTAGCCAGATTCAAAACTTGCGACTCTGGCATATTTCATAGAACATTTGCGTTTCTAACCTGAACCATAACAGTGCCTAGCTCTCACTGTCAATGCAGAGCCCTCCTAATTCCACCTGTTCTCATTTCCTACATGGCCCATTACCACTGAATCATCCCATCCCACTGCAAGTTCCTGTCCAGCCCTGAGCAGATGTCCAAACTTGGCTCTTTATTACTGTGAACAACATCAATACCCTCTAATATCATCACATTCCTTTTTGTCCCCTCACTATACCATGATCAGTTTGTTCAACCACCCTCCAGCCTCGCACTCATGCAAACAAGCTGACAAAACTTCAAATCTTTTGGACAATTGCACAGGCTGACCATATTGCACCCCTGCCCTGTTGGATCCCTTGTCTGAATCACTCACTCTCTGCTATCCCTGATCACTGACCAAATCAGAAAACTTTATTCCAAGTGATGTGACTCACCATTAAGATGTACAAAGCATCCTAGTAACTCCCATTCTAACGAGTCACAGTGTCTGCAGCTCAGCTTCTCCAGTTCAACGACTGAGCCAAAGCTCTTCAGGCCTATGCTATGAGAGGATACAGGTTTAAGGTGCCGGGGAATAGGTAGAGATGGTGTCAGGGGTAAATTTTTCACTCAGAGGGTGGTGAGTAGAATCAGCTGTCATTGGTAGTGGTGGAGGCAAACTCATTGGGGGGTCTTTAAGAGACTTCTGGATGAGTACACGGGATTTAATGGGATCGAGGGTTATAGTTAGGTCTAGTAGGTAGGGATATGATCAGCACAACTTGAGTCAAAGGGCCTGTTTGTGCTGTAGTTTTTCTATGTTCTATTTTCTAGGCCACAAACACTTACTGCAGATGTGTTTGCCCAGAATCACAATGCTACTCAGGAGCTCCCACACCTGTACTGTCATCATTTTGTTTTAAATAATTGCTTAATTAAATTTAACTCATGGTGCTTTTATTTTATTAAATTACCAACCAGTGCAAGGTTTTATACTTTAGTGCGCACTTTATTTACTTCCTTCTATTTTGGAATACTTACTGACTTACCCTTTTCCCAGATGCAAGTTTTTTCACACACTGCCCCTTACTTGCCAACCATAGTTTGTCACCTCACAGTTGTCTTTTTATTCCCCCACTGCTGCCTCTCAGCAGCAGAAGCACTCACCAAACAAATATTCTACTCCTACGTGAAAGCAAGATCTCTTTTCGAGCTGTATTTCACTCAGCTGATGGCTCCCACACTGCTCATGCGTCCATTTCAGCCATTATACAGATACATCCTCTGCCCTTTAGTTGGGCACAAGACATCCCATTATACTATTTGACGAACAAGGGAACTCTCCTGGTTTCCAAGCCAAATCTTGACTCCCACAATTATCACCAAAACCGGAGATATTTTCCGACCTGTTTGTGTAGTCTTGTTCCTTGCACGTGACCTGCTTCATTGGCCTCATTCAGAGTAACAACATTTTTTAAAAAAAGTTTAAACTGTGAAGCACTTTGTTACATCCTGATGTGAAAGCTTTATTTTTTAAAAAAACCTATAACTGCTATGTGCCAATGGAAATGGATTGCTCTGCTGAAAAAAAAATACAGAAATTAACATGTTTTTTGACAACTTTCCCAAAACTCCTCTTTGTGGCTATGAAACTTGATACCTTTGTTTCCTCTGCTCCAGGTTTTGCTGTTTTCTCCTCCGGTGGACTCTCTCGATAATTGTTTGTGTCGTTCTTTCTAAAGTAGATGCAAATAAGACTATTTCTTTAATTTTAAGAAAGATGGCCTCAGAAATTTAACATGACAACCAAAGATGTACTGATTAAGAATGAGTCCCTCAATCTACAGAATTTGCTCAAATTTGTGGAAATACAGCTGTGCATCACAGAATCTGCACACTGCAAAAAGAAGCCATTTGGCCCAATGAATCTGCACCAACTTGTCAACAGATTATCCCACCCAGGCCCCATGTATTTGCTCCACTAATCCCTCAATCCACACATCTTGTGACAGTAAGGGACAATTCAGTATGGCTAATCCACCAAACCTGTGCATCTTGGATGTAGTTTGACAAGTAGCACTTTATGCAAATTCATTTGATGAAAATTATAATTTACAGAGTAGTCAGATTCACTTAAGTCAATCAATGCAGCTTAACATTCTGTAATAATAGAGTATTGCCAGTTACACTGTCCCAATTTAATTGATAACCTTGCTGGATGTAGACCAACTTCTGAATTCTGCCTTTATAGCTCACTTAGGATGCAGTTTCTCCTGTCAGCAAATTAAGCTGTCCTTTTTATTCAAAAAGCAAAAGAAAAATCTTCCAATAGAGTAAAAAATGCTTACTCATTATGGAGACAAGCCAAATCAGCATCTCAGATCCCTTGCAGTAAATGTAGAAGTGGGGCATTCAATTCCTCTTAGCTGGCAAAAACTGATCCAAGATTTTAATTTAATCAGTTGAGCTAGCATCTAGACTTTCTTAAAAAGTCCAACATTTATCATTGCGACTTGCTGGATTATGGCCTTGTATATCTGCCCACCCATGGAGAAATTCTCAATCCACCTTTTAAAAATCCTAAAAGTCTTGGGACGATCAGTCCTCAAGTGAGATTTCAAAATTTGTTAACCCAGGCAAGATCCCTCAATTTGTTTTCATTGGATTGTGATATTAACCCCACTCCACTGTTCAACTGTAATGCAAACATGTGAAATCTGGTCTATCCAGACTGCTCCTCCAAACCACTTCCCAACATATTTACATCCTTCTTTAAATAAGGAGGCCAAAACTGCACAATATTTGAAATGTGGTCTTTTCAATGCCTCAGGTGAGGAAGAATTTGTTTATCCTCATCATGGGTATCTTTCCCAATATTTTTTGTTTTAAAAAGGAACAATTTAACCAAATTTTCACAAGTTATAGACTGAATTTATTAATTAGAAAATACAAGAAAAATGATAAAAAACTATATAGATTGTACAGTGCAAATAGAGGTCAAGGACAAAAATGCAAACAGTTTGTGATTGAGGAGTTGATGACAGAGCGTTGTAACTGTTGCAATAGAGATTTCAATCATGCTGACTTCAACAGACCAATAGTTGGTTGAGGTTCCTGCGTTCTGCATGGAAGCTTCCTGGTTTCCATTTCAGCTGTGGTCTTTGCTGACTTGGCTATCAGATATATACACACCTGGAAAAGCTTTTTGCAGTAGTACACGCAAGCGCATGCCCATCCCAGGGACAGCATTTCCACAAATCCATCTGGACATTCTGCACAAGCTTTCTCTAAGTGATGTTTCTCACCTCCCATTATGTCCCACTGTCTCCCCTGGACTTGGAGATTAGTTTTCTGGCTGCTTTAGAAACAGAGTGGTTCCACTGTCCCTCAGCATATCACTTCCACCACCCCTGACCTGCCTCCCAGCAATTCAGTGATTGACTTTATATCCTCAAGCAGCTTTGACTTGTATATTCCTTTTTAAAAACTCAGATCTAATTTCAATATTTCCACACGTAAATCAGAGTTTTTCCTTTCATTGTTTTGACAATCTCAATCAACTCATCTCTTAATCCCTCTAATTATGTGTAGTACAATTTAAATTGTATAATCATCTAGAATACAAGCCTTGGAGCCCTAATTAAGATTCTAATAAATATGTGCTGCACTCCTTCCGAGGTCAATATATCCTTTTATGGGGTTTAGCATCAAATAGGACACACATACTCTAGAGGTGGTCTCACCACAGCTTTGCACTATTGCAAAAAACTTCTTCCCCTTCACATCCTGACACTCAGGATGCAAAGCAAACATTCCATCAGTTTTTTTTGTTGGAACTGATGTTACAAATGCAAAGTTGTTATTTTGGGCTATCTCTTTACTACCACGTAAAAGAGTTTTAAAAAGGGTTGTGAGACCTCCTTCAAATTCTGCTGACAAGAATTCTGAGTTGGGGAGGCAAACAGGCCCAGGATGAAACAATACAGGTAGAAAAGGCAAAAATGTTCACACCCAAAAACAAAGTCAAAAAAGAAGCTGAACTGCAGGCAAACCTGATTTCAGGTTTTTGGACATAAAAAGTAAGAGCTTGGGCTCTCAGTGAGACAAAGGATTGCAGCTGATTATAGAAATATCAAAAATAGGAGGACATTTCGGCCTTCGAAGCCTACTCTGTTATTCAAAATGAACATTGCTGATCCTATCTCAAAGCCACACTCAAGACTCCAGAAATTTGTTTACTTATTAATTACATTCAGTGACTTCATCTCCGCAGCCTTATCTGGAGGAGAGTTGCACAGGTTCACTAACTGCAAGTGAAGTTTCTCCTCATCTCTAGGGTAGGTCTACTGAGACCCCTAAAAACCCCAACCACAGGAAATATTGTCCCTGCATCCAATCTGTCTAGAATTTTATAGGTTTCCAAAAGGGATCCCTTCTCCTCTAAGTGAATAAAGCCTTAGTTGACCAATCTCCACCCACAGGACAGTTCTGCCATCCCAAGAATCAGTCTAGTTAAGTCAAGAGGGAGGAGTGTACGCATTTACAAACGCGGGACCAAAAGTGGTTTCTGGTCAAAGAGATGCATGCCATGGCAAGTTAAAAATTCATCCTGGCGTGACCTGGAAAGATGTGTGGGGTGCTGCAAACTTCCATATCTTGTAGAAGCATTTGCTCTTTCAACTTGTAAAAATTAGTTTATAAATTATAGTGCTTAACCTCCAAAACAATACCCTACTTCAATCAAAATTACATTTCAGTTAGACTCCAGGTAACAATTTTACAATAGATTACATAACAGAATCAAATTCTGATTCAAAAAAGCTTTTAAAAATGTATTACTTATGGTGCAGCTGTCTTTTCATCATTCCTAATAATTAGGACATTAATTATCAATAACTTGCTTGCTTAATACCACTCACTGAATTATTAGGTGGCACTGGAAAACAGACAACCAACAAGATACCAATTTCGCATCTAACTTCAAAAAACTCAAGGTAACAATTCTAATTAGGTTAGCCTCTCATCTGATTATTTTCTGGTCACCAGATATTTGTCATCATTTTAAGTTTGCTTCAGGGACACGAGTAGATAATTTGGATGCTACTATTGTCTTTCATCCCACCATCAGATCACCAACATTTTTAAAAATCAATCAGCACCCAAGAATTGATGGTCTAGCCAAACCTACATACCGCACAACTTTCTCAACAGGACATTCAGCATCATCATTTCCTTGAGAAACACTTCCCCTTCTGGCTTTCTTGCCATGACTGCGGAACAATTCCACTGCTGCCCGAAGTTCTTCCTCATGCACTCCAAAGACATCTCTGTACAACATTTCATACACAACCGCTGAAATAAAAAATACAGATGTGTTATATTTATGGTTCATTTCTTGCAGAAGGAAGATATTGTCAGTTGCATGGCAGACATTTCTATGGGGGAGGGGATTTTCCCATTTCTGGGATTTTGAGCGGGGCAGGGGTGGGTGTTGGAAGTCCCAAAACAGCTTTTACACAAGCAAAGTTTCCGGGATCGATCACCCCCCCAACACCAATGACATAATGGGAATCCCAACTTTAAAAAAAGTGATTACTAGGCCTTTAGTTTCCCTACATTGGTGCATTCTCCTGGACAACTCAATGAGAATCGGTGTACAACATGCACTTAGCAAACAGAACCCATCAGAGGTGCACAGGTGAGTTCAGCCTTCAGATAGGAGAGAGTCATGTCTGAAAGTGCCCTGGCACTACCTTCTAGTCCAACTACCTTCTAAACCCAGGTTGCTGGCACCCACCCAGTGAGGTATCATATTCTCTCTTTCTTCCCCCACACTCCACATCATATGGTGGGAAAACTTAGCAATACTGCCAGTGAGCTACTCTCCACTTTGCCCATCCAAGATGATATTTTGCCAAAACTTGGCCACATTTTATACTATCACTGAGCCAATGAGATGTCAATACTAACTGTGTTTGACAATGTAAGTGGAACTTTGCCAAAACCAAGATAAAAGGACAGGATGAAACAATTGAGTTAATCATGCCTTAGCTTCTTTTCCCTCCCTCAGTTTACCAATCTCTCCCTTTCCAAATTCTGTTCACTTTACTTTCTATCAGTATCCACATTACACCTCTTTTTGTAAAGCACGAAGCTTGGCTGTTTAATGGGTTCGATATAGCACATGCATTGAAGACTTACATTGCAGATTACATTAACAAAGTGCAACCATTATTTTATCAAAATTTCCTCATTACGATCTCAGTGGAAGCTCACAACTTTAAGAAATTCAAGCTCCTTCATTAAGTGAAAATCAGATTTCACATTCTAAACAAAAGATTCAGTTATCAGAATTAAGCAAAGCAACTACTAATTTATACCATGAGCTTAAAACAAACTTAAATAAGCCACTTCCCATTCCATTGTTATTTCCACCCAATGGCCTTTAGACTTTACAAGGCTTGTGTGGAACATAAATACCAATGTAGATGGGGTGGGTCAAAATGCCTCTCCGTATTGTAAATTCCATGTAATGTTGCTAACAGGGAACAAACAATTGTGTTTCACATCCTTAAACTATTAAATCAAAATATTTATTAAAAGCAAAACACTGCAGATGCTGGAAGTTAGAAATAACAAAAAAATGTTGGATATACTCAGCAGATCTGGCAACATCTGTGGAAACAGGATTCTGGATCTAAATGATTACTCTACAAAACCAAAGCAGGGTAGGAATGTATAGAATTATATAATTTAAAAAGGGACAGAAAAGACTTTCAGCATAAAAGAGATATTAACGAATTTGTCCTGACTAGACAAAGGAGTGTGTTGGATGAACAGTGCATTAATGGGAGTTGTATTCACTGCTCTCTTTGCAGTTTCCTCTATACTTCGAGGGAGTAAACAGGCTGGTCGATTGCTTTACAAAATATCTTTACTCCATTCATGTTCATGACCCCAGCCTTCCCACTGCTTGCCATCTCAATTCCACTTCTTGTTCTTACGTTTCCCACATCCATCCTAGGCCTACTACAATGTTCCAAGAATGCCCAGTACAAACTAGAAGAAAAACACATCATCTTCCGATTAGGCTCATTACAGCCTTCTCGAATGAACATCAACTTCAACAAGTTGAGATGGCACAGTGGTTAGCACTGCTGCCTCAGCACCAGGTTCAATTCCAGCCTTGGGGCGACTGTGAAGTTTGCACATTCTCCCCATGTCCACATGGGTTTCTCTGGTTTTCTCCCACATGCCAAAGATGTGCAGGTTAGTGGATTGGCCATTGTTCCTCAGTGTCTCAAGATGTGTAGGTTAGGGGAATTAATGAGCTAAATACTTGGAATTATGGGGAACAGGGTCTGAATGGGATTGCCCTTGGTGTCGGGGGTTACAAGAATAGAGCTTGGATGGGGATGTCAACAGTGCAGACTCATTGGATCAAATAGAATCCCTAACGTGCAAGGAGGCTTTGAACTTTAGACTGTAAAATCTGTCTATATTTCCTTTGCCCTGACCTATCCATTGCCTTTTACTCTGTCCCACTTCTTCCACCCTTTCCAACTAGTTAGTTCTGTATATTTCTACCCTTCAGTTGTGAAGAATCATCAGAAACATTAATTGTTTTCTTTCCACGTACGCTGAGACACTTGTTGGACTTTAACCTGGTGTTGAGAGACTTCTTACTTTATTCTCTTTCCAACACCGTCAGACCCACTGAGATTTTCCAGCATTTTCTGTTTTTGTCTCAAGCTCCAGCCACCACAACATTTTGCTTTTTATTCTAGAATCTCGTGATCAAACGATGCTTGTAGTGGTAAGTAAACATTTACAAGCAAACTGTTTATGATGCCATTAATCTATTTATTCTTGCAAATAAATTTGTTTTAATGACAAAGCAGTTAACACAAGATGACAGTAAGTTTTCTAATTTAACAAAAGGGCAAACTTACCTTGACAAATGGCTGCATGCCCTTGAAACTGTTTTGTAAACACACTATCATAATGGCCATTGTTGGAGCAGCACAGTAAAATCTTTAAAGAGAGAAACACCATTTAGTTTCTTTACTTTCTCTTTGGATTTTAAAGATGAAAGAATTGACAGTGTGAAGACAATTAACAGGCTTGAAAGAATCAGTTAATTCAAAAGCAAAACACTACAGATGTTGGAAATGAGGTAAAACAGAATCAGCTGGAAATATTCAGCAGTCATGACAGAGATGCCAGCATTGGACTGGGGTAGACTAAGAATCTGGCAACACCAATTTTAAATCCAACCGATTTATTTGATAGTAAGTCTGCGAGCTTTCGACTTTTGTCTTCATCAGGCAAATGCAGTGTTCTGGTCTGCAATAGCACACATATCAGCACAGACAGTCACAGATTGCTGATTAGAATGCGAATCCTTACACCTAACATGCTATTTAAGTCTTAAAGGGGCTAACGTGAGTGAAGAGAACCCTAAGCATTGGTTAGAGAGATGTGTATTTTCTCCAGACAGCACAGTAAATGAGGTTTTTTGCTAATCCAGGCAAGTCATGGGGGTTACGTGGGTTAGCAAAAAACCTCACTTACTGTGCTGTCTGAAGACAATACACATCTCTCTAACCAATGCTCAGGGTTCCCTTCACTCATTGTTAGCCACTTAAACTTGAATAGCAGGTTAGGTGTAAGGGTTCGCATTCTAATCAGCAACCTGTGACCATCTGTGCTGATGTGTGCTATTGCAGACCAGAACATTACATTTGCCTGACGAAGACAAAAGTCGAAAGCTCACAGATTTACTATCAAATAAATCGGTTGGATTTAAAATTGGTGTTGCTAGATTCTTACTGAATATTCAGCAGGCCAGCTATCAGAAAGTGACAGAAACACTAATGGCCCTTCATTCAAACATCAGGATTTTCTGATGAAGGATAAATCGACCCAAGGCAGTCCACAGATTTGCCTAATCTGCTGAATCTTTTAGGCATTTTGTTTTTTTTTAAAAAAGGAATTAGTTACTTGTAATAACTTTTTTTTTTAAAACAATTCCTATCCCATATCCTCTGTTCCTACAAATACTAACCTTCCTCTCAAAACTTCCAAGTGCAGTAATATTCAAGAAGCAGAACACAGGAAAGACAGCGCTGTGGTCCAAGCAGTATCTGCCCCAATCTTACCCGGTTTGGTCCTCCTTTGGCCAAAGGCATCATTTTATACCTCCCAATGGTTCCTCCCCAGACATTGGAGTCTATCCCAGCATTAAACTCCTCCAGCAGGTTGATCTCTGGGCTGGCAGTGAGGATTCAACATCAGAATAAAACCTTTCCTTTGTCTTTGATCTTCATCAAAGTCAAAGGTCAAGACAAAACGCTGTGCATTGGTGTCACACTGATGATAGCCAAGCTGTAGGCGAAATGTCACAAACCTATCATTTATACCATTGGGCAGTGTATCCAACATCCAACTCCAGATTGTAAAACCAACTTCATGGACAAGGGTTACAGTCAAGCCCTCTTTTCCAGTTAGTGTCTCCTTCTGCTTAATCCTTTAGCTGCCTCTCCCCAGGAAGAGGTGTCTCACTGAGGACAGCAATGTCAATTCAGAGTCTTTGTAGTTTGTGATACATGACTGCAGTTCTACTTTCTAAACAATTACTATGAGTGTTACAACATTCCAAGTTACAAAATGATCACGAAGCTGATAGCCCCTCAGACTGTCTCCCCTCCCAGGTAGGAGATAGTGGTAAAGCCTATTTTTAGGGTAATTTTTTTAACCCCCTCCCAGATATCCTGAAGAGAACTGCTCTATCACAGATACTGTGGCCCAAAGACATCTCAGTTTCAACACAAGTGCCTGACAATCTTCAAACATCTGTCACCTACGTGCAGATTCTTGACTAGGGACTCCCAGGTTCACAGCCCTGTGCCCGTTGTCAACTCTTTCACCACAGCACCTAGAAAATCAATCCTGGTAGAAGCCTATGTGACTTTGTTTAGCTATCATAATCCACAATCCTGATCGTCTGTCGAATCACGTTTGACATGTCATCAATTTCTCTTTGGCCATGACTTCATAATTACTAAACAGTTATTGTAGGAATAAATGATTTAGAAATTTTTATGACCAACATAGACCAGAGGAAAATAAGTTAATGTGGAGAAAGAGAGGACTCATTGGTTAACAAACAATTCAAAGCAACCATGTCAAGGGTCAATTTAATGTTAAATCTAACCCCAAGGTAGACATCTTGCTGCTTCTGGTCAATTAGTGCTTTGTAACTGCTATTTGAACTGAACATTTATTAGTCATGAGATGTTCAACAGATTTGTTGAACTAATTGAAGCTTTGATCCAATAGTGTTTATTCCTTCACCTACAAAAGTTGAAGGAAAATCACATAATGGTAACCAACACATTTAGGTTAGTAAAAGTTTTGCTTAGAGGTTTTCTATCTTTACTTTGATTCTAGGCAAGTCAAGGCACAATATCAGCCCATTGATAAGCACGAAGGATACAAATAATACCCATCCAACTCCAAACTGGAATCACGGAGTTTAGAGAACTGTAACCAGAAAAACAAATATTTGCTTTGGCACATGATCAATTTTATATTTAAGACTCAAATAAAGGGATGATACTTGGAGTTTAAATGTGTATGGATCATTTTGGGATGATTTGTGAATTGAAAAAAAATCAGTTTGCAATATTTTTAACACGATCCACACAAGTGTGTGCAATATCATGCTGCTCATATACTAATGGATGTCCCATAGCATTATATTAGAGGCATAGGATGATGCAAGATATTGTATTTTTGGATTCATGAATGAGTGAAACTCTTGGAGAATTTAGCATCACTACAAACACAAATTAAAGCAGTTAGCAGCACCTGCAGTTATAGTCAACCGTGGACAGGTGGTGGTTTGGGAACTGGTCATTGTGAAATAGTTTGTACAGTTACACAATTAAACTTTGTTTATTCTTCAGAAGCAATTGTTTCTTTATGATAAAATCATGATGAAATCATCTGCTACACGTCATCACGTTGGATGGTGTTCTACTACTAACTGCGTAACAAATACTTAGAGGAATGATTACCTGTCCTCCTGTTTTAAATTGTTTAAGGATAAAGAAAATGCCATTGTGCCTTTGCTTAAGTTAGAACAGTTCAACTTTTAAATATTAAAAGCAGCTGAAATATAAAATGTCTGAAGGATTTCTTTTTCACTTGCTTAAAGACATGATGCAGATGAGTGAAACAAACCAAGCATCTGCTGACTCTAACAGGTATCAGCAAAAGCAAACTAAACAATTTTATTCAGAATTATTTAACTTGTGAGAACGTTATAATGCTTTTAGTTTAAAATTGAAAATGGCAATTTCAATGAACTTCAAAAGGGATGCTTCTAAATCAATTATGAAGAATCAGACATTATTCAGATCCCTCAGTAATTTCTGCATGGTACTTTCCCTTATGCTCTTTCCAGTTTCTATTTCTTCCCCCTTTGGTTCCATAAACCACTGAATTCTTCAATTGTGGTATGTCGGCTTAGAATCATAGAATCCCAACAATGCAGAAGCCATTCGGCCCATCAAGTCTGCACTGATTACAATCCCCTCCAGGCCCTATCCTTGTTACCCCACATATTTGACCCATTAATCCCTGGCACCAAGGGGTGATTTACCATGGTCAAATCAGCATAACCCACACATCTTTTGAGTGAGCAGCGAAACTGCAGCACCCAGAGGAAACTCACACAAACAGAGGGAGAACGTGCAAATTCATGCAGACAGACTCCAGGCCAGAATCAGAGCTGGGTCCCTGGAGCTGAGGCAGCAGTGCTAACCATTGTGCCACCATGCCGCTTTGTTTCTGTACATCGTATGAATGTGTAAAGATTTTTCTCACCTTCTTCTCAAATCCATTATTAGTAGCTTGCATGGGGGGTTTGCCAGGATACCGGTAAATGAGAAAATCACAACTTGATATTTGGGGGAAAAAAGTGAAAATGATAAATGATTATAAATTCATGAGCTTGCTTTCTAATTAAACTAGAAATCAAGCAATTTGCTATTGAAATCCAATGCAAATTCATTAGTCAGCCTATTCTCTTCCAGATGGGAGGACATCCAGACCTTAAATCTTCTCCAATAATTTCCCCATCACTGATGTAAGGCTGACTGCCTGTAATTTCCTGGATGTCTCTTCCACCCTCCTTAAAACAGAGGAACAACATTAGCTACTATCCAATCCTCTGGTACCTCACCCGTGGCTAAAGAGGATACAAAGCTTTTGGTCAAGGCCTCAATTTCTTCCCTTGCTTTCTCGTATTGAGATAGACCCTAGGGACTTGCTCACCTTAAAATGTTTTTCAAAACCTCCAATACCACCTCTCTTTTTATCTCAATGTTGACATTTGAGGACATCTTCCTTTCTACACTCCCCATCCACCATATCCTTCTCCTTTGTGAATACTGATGCAAAGTACTTGTTAAAAGGACTTCACACATCTCATCTGGCTCCACACAAATTTCCTTTCACTGTTCCTGAGTGGACCTACCCTTTACTTAGCTATCCTCTTCCTTCTTATATCCACATAAAAAGCCTTGGGATTCTCCTTAATCCTGTCTGCCAAGAACATTTCATGGCCTTTTTTTTTTCTGTCTGCTTAAGTCTCTGTTTAAGCTTGTTCCTGTTACCTTCTTATTCCTCAAGAGCCTTATCCATTTTCAATTTCCTAAAATTTATGTATGCCACCATCTTCTTTTTCACTAAGCTCACAATCTGTCTTCAGCATTCCTGAATTTTGTCATCTTTATCCTTCATTTTCCAGGGATATATTTCTCCTGAATTGTTAACAACTGATTTTGAAAAGAATTCCCATGTCAAATGTGGATTTGCCCTCAGTCTACTTCCCAGCAGGGATCTAATATTGTAGTTAGCCTTCCCCCAGTTTAGTACTTTCACTCAAACTAATTCTATACTTTTCTATAAGCTTTCTTGAAAGCTATAGAATTGTGATCACTGTTCTCAAAATGGCTCCCCACTAAGCTCTCACTTGTCTGGGCTCATTTCCCAGAACCAGGTCCACAATAGCCCAACTCAGGACTATCTACGTATTAATTCAGGAAGCACTCACATACCGAACAAACTCGGTCCTGTCCAAGCCCCTGACAGTCCATACTGAGGGAGTTAAAAATCACCCATCACAACACCCTGTTGTTTCTACATCCTCAATCTGCTGACGTATCAGTTCCTCCACTTCACACTGAAGCACTGCTCTAGAAACGGGAAAGTGAACGCTGACGGCTAAATTGATACCTAACGAAAAGGTTTAACTGTAACAGATGGAGAAATATTTTCCTTTCGTGAGGGAGACCAAACTAGGGACCTTAAATACAAGATTTACATTATTACATCTAATAGGGAATTGAAGAGAAACCTTCAGTGATAAGAATGTCGAATGCCATCAAGTGCAGTTATGGCAAACATTGAACCATTTAAGTGAAAGCTAGAGAAGCAAGGGGAAAGAAAAAGAATCTAAGGGAATGCTAATAAAGATAGAAGAGGAGGCAAATAGGAAGCCTGTTTGAAGCAGAAACCAGCATATTAGAACTGGGTCAAAAGATTTGTTTCTATGTTCAGAGTGATCATATTTGTTTGCTATATTCCTCTCTGGCATATTTAATGCTACAATAAAAGAAGGACTTTAAAGCTAAAACATCTGAAGTGATTAAATTGTAATCAGTTACTGGCAACAAACTAAAAACTCCCACATACCAGATGTGGATTTGTCTTCAGTCTACTTCCCAGCTCCTCTCTAATACTACTGTACCTAGCTGATAGCAAACTGGAGAAAAGCTTAAAAAGAACGTCACAAACATCTGACAAGGCTAAAGCTACTCAAGCACCTAGGCTCATTCTTGACCAGTAGAATTTTATTTCAGACAAAGAGGAAGATAACAATTCCTGACTTCACTTACGGAACAAACTTTTCTCTCTATCTCCCTCAATGCAAACTCAACAGGTAGTTTGCGAAGTTGCGTATATCCTTTTTACTTACTATTTTCCCCCAACGCAAGTTTGTTGGAAATAACCGCACCACCTCTTCAGTGCCACTGTTGATTCATTTGCATCCAAGAAACAAACACTGATTTTTAAAAATTTACATCATCTTGTAAAACTACAGTTAGCACATCAGGTGTGCAAGTTTCAAGTATCATTTCAAACATTATACAAGTTCAAATATATCCTAATGCAGTCTACTTTTTTTAATTCAGTGTATTTATAAGTTGGAACTGTGCTAATATGCTATCTGTTTCTTGCCTCAAATAAACATCCACTCTACCAGTATTAAATGAATGGCAAACTACACTCATCAACAACTGAATCCTGGACCTATTACAAAGGGTATTAACAGACCTAGAGAATGTTGGTAATTAGGAAAGATTGAATAGGCTAGAGTTTTTTTGGGGAAGACAGGAGGCAGAGGGAAAACTTAATTGAGTCCTATAAAATTAGAGAGAGACTGGTATAAAAAGTGGACAGGAAAAACCTATTTCATTTTGAGCAGTCAGTAACTAGGGTGCACAGATTTTAAGTAATTGGTAGAAGGATTGGAGGAATTCTGGAGGAAGTTTCATTTCACCCAGGGATCTCCATGAAAGGGTGGTACAGAAAACCTCAACATTTACAAGTATGTGGACAAGTGTCATTTCATAGTTGGAATGCACCAGATTAACCCAATGTTCGCTTATGTGCTGCGGTATTCCACGATTTAAATCAAAATATTTATTCTTTATATTTACTTATAGACAAATTGAATGGCTACACATCATGTTCAGCTCTTTATTCAATGGGTTTAGCACTTACTTGTACATCAGTGAGAGAGCATTCATCTCCAATACACCAGCCCATTCCTACAGCAAAATATTGCAGATAGTTTTAATACAAACTACAAATGTCAGTTTCCCAAAATTTCAGGCAGTAACCACTCGTAACGATTCGAACAGTATATTGTTCAAGGTTCAGCATGTCATCAAGATGTTTCATTATATTTAAAACAAACTTCAAAAAACACAATATAAGTGATACAAACTATAATTAAAAAGGTCACACACTGAAGTTATTTACATTGTGCACTAGAGCAGCATCACAGCTTGCCTCACGGTGAGTCATTCTCCTCTTCCTGCCTAGGCAAGTTGTGTGCTGGTACAGTCAGCCCAGACCTGTCACAGGCAGGTGTGACCCATATCAGGAGGATGCACAAAAGTTCTGGAGGGAAAGTTGAACGCCTCCTGAGGGAGCATAAAGGGGTGCAGTTACTCCTTCTCATGGTGCCAAGTTCACAAGGACATGGCACTGTCTCCTTGCTCAGACAAAGCTTTCTGCAGCTCATGGTGTCCAGCAGCTCACGGTAGGATATGTCCTGTAATGCCAGGCTCGTCTCCTTGGGTTGATGCGTGGCCAGGTGCTGACCTGTACTAACAGCCCCAATGTCCTAGTGCAACCTCTGGCCTGGGTTGGCCATGCGATGGGCTGTCAGTTGCTACAGCAACAACAACAATAATCACTGCCAGCTCTGATGGCTCACGTCTCAGCAGCCACATTCACTGCCCACACTCCTGCACAGTCATCAATGACTTCCCATATGCCTGTACCTGCCCTACATATAACGCAGCACCACTTCCAAAGTGGTGACAGCAGAAGGCAGACAAGGTTCAGCACTTATATAGACCATGGTTGTGAGAAGGTCCTCAGTGAGAAACCCCTGGCAGTATATATCTTCGTGTACCCACCTGGACACTTGGATTAACCTAGCTTCCAGACGTGGAACACAATTCATACAGATAGAAGCATCCTCTTGACTTCCATGCAAGGGTGCTCATTATAGAGTGCCATGGAATTCTTACACTATGCAGGGCTGCATTTACACCTCCAAACCTTCCTTGATTGAGGAAGCAGCAGCCAGATGCTTGTGACTGTTACTGGGGCCAGAGATGGGGTGTCTATGGAAAATCACTAAGCCTTTCCAGCCAAAAAGTGGCAGGATGGAGGATACAACATTAGTAGGATTTGATCTTAACCTCTGGAATCCCTTGGGGATGGGATGGGGTCTTTCACCAGGCAAGGAGAATGCAATCCCCACAGGTCACCCCCAACCTGAGGGCTCCCAGCCCAGGCAAAATCCACCCAAGCCCCTGTGCCACCTTGCACCATGGACACAGCTGAGCCATCCTGGCCACTGATGCACAGCAGTACTCACCTCCTCATTCTCCCACAGCTGTTACACCAGCACCACCTGACTTACACATCTTTGAACTACGGGAGGAAGCCTGAGCACACAGAGGAAACCCAAGGCTGGAATCAAACCTGGAAATCTCACACTGAGAGGCAGCACTGCTAATCACTATTATCCAAGATCATATCCCCAGATGCCACAAATAAAAAGGTGCATTTACCACGCATGCTACAATATGCACACAGCATTGTGCAATCAACGTATGATAGAATATTCTAATAAGTCAGTGCCAACTAAGAAATCGTTGCGGTTATGTGGAAGAAATAATTTTGCTCCACTGAGTAGCAAGTGGTACATGTGGTTTCTTGTTCTGAAAAGAGATATTTCCTATATTTACCTCAAATGATGACTTCAAATGTTACTGTTCACATCTGACCAATAGACTGTTAGTTTTGTCAGCCTCGTTGTGTGATTGATGGCTCTATCTTCTGGTGCTGTTCTGCCTTGTAGGACCAGGAAATCTCTACATTCCCACGCTCCTGCTATGGGTGAGCTTTCCACTATAACAAACATCTACATCGCTCTGATGGATTTACACTCTTAACTGAGCCAAAATACATTTATGAAGCTTTCAATGTGGGTTTTGCCATGGCCTTCCACTTCTGTAGGTACATTGATTACAGATTTCAGAGCAGTATGTTGGCACCTGCCAGTGTTTATTGTTGCCAATAATGAAGATTTACCAACTTTCATCTGGAAAACAGGTGATCTGAATTGTGACAAATACTTGCAGTGGTGGTGTTTTTGATAACATGTATATCCACAACATCCAGGTATGTTTTTAAAGTTTGTGTTATAAGTAGGCTTAAATCAATGAAGTTACTGTGAAAATCTCCTAGTCACCACATTCCTGCACCTGTTCCGGTACACTGGGAAAGAATTTAGCATGGCCAATGCACCTAAGCAGCATGTCTTTTGGAGAGTGGGAGGAAACCCGAGTGCACAGAGGGAATCCACGCAGACACAGGGAGAACGTGCCAAATCCACACAGACAATGACCCAATCTGGAAATGAACCCTGGCACTGTGAGGCAGCACTGCAATTCACTGTGCCAGTGTTGCCCCAAGACATGTAGGGATATGCTCTTCATACTTAGGTCATCGTCAGTTTAGCTAGTCATCTTGCATTTGCTTTTCCTACGAGATCCTGTATAGTCATTGTTGCAGCTTGAGCACGGCTTCTCACAGCTCATCCAACCTTTGCTCCTTTCATTACTGCTGCAGTGAGCCTTTTATGCAAACGTTATGAATACCAAACAATTCTTCTGTATGTGCAGAGGTCATAAAATTGCCATTCTGTGTTAGCAAAACATAGCATAGGAGTGCAAGAGACAAAAGCCTCACTATCATCTTCAGTCAGAGGTACCAAGTAAATGTTCCTTCTAAACTTCTTCCTCATACTCCGTTCATTACAGATGCCAGTCTCCAACCAAGCTCACTATGTGGCAACAAGGGCTACACTTTATAAAGGGTAGATATCCTGACAATAACCTAGCTGTAGTATCGAAACTTCTGTACCAAAATGAGCTGAAATCTTAGCCAACTTGTTCTAGTTGAGTGACATTGGCATCTGCCCAATTAAGGACAACATTACTCAAAGTGATTTGTCCACAATAAAATTGGACAAATTCAACCTGATCAATTAGCCTATTTCCAATCACCAAGCAAAGAATCTTTAGTTTGGATTCTTCCAATCAAAACCACTCAGTTCCAAGAGCTCTTCACAGCCTCAGTCCAACCATGGACACAAGGGTATGGTGGCATAGTGATAATGCTGCCACACAGCACTTGGCATCCGGGATTGATTCGTGACTTGGTCACTGTCTGCACATTCTCCTACTGTCCAAGTGGCTTTCCTCTGGGTGCTCTGGTTTCCTCCTACAATCCAAAAGATGTACTGATTAAATGCATTGGCCAGGCTAAATTCTCCATCAGTGTACCTGAACAGGTAGGTTGTGATGATTAAGGGATTTTCAATACAATGTTAATGTAAGCCTACTTGTGGAGAATCTTTTGAATTCCAGGAGTGAGTGATAGCTTAGATAACAAGGCAATGTCAGACAGTATGAGACCAAGATAGCAATTGTAATCACTCCTACCTTGGGATCATCCAAACGTTCCAAATGCTTGTCAAAAGGACCATCAATAAACTGAGAAACAACATTAGAAATTAATTCACAAATTATCTTTTAATATCAACATACAAGAAGCTTAAAGCAAATTCCTTTGCGTAATTCTTTAAATATCGTGCATGCAATCGCAGCTTTGCTGTTGGGAAGTGGAACAGGAACTTTAGAGAAAGGGAATGTGGGGTTTTAGGGAATTTTAAAATTATTCGTCTTATGTTTATTAATTCTCTCAGTAGACAACAACTGCACATTCTTGTTAACTACATATCAGAGGCATATTTATTAGAAGTCAATATACAGCAGAGAGCCACAGTCAGATAAACACTGGGAGAAAGTGAAAGAATCATCTGTCTAAACTATAGCTCCGATCCCTCTGCTGCCCTTCCAGTTTTTAGAAAGCAAAGACAGCAACCCGGAAGGTCTGGCCCTCTCAATGCTGCACAGTATTCAATTTGCCTTCCCTACATGGCACCTCCTTCAATGGTCCAATGAGAGACACACATCAAGAGTGGGTGAAATTTGCAGCTGCACAACTTAATTCATATTGTTACGGGACTCCAAAATGTTGTGCAAACTGGTTATGCTTATCCTGTGATTTAAACTGCACTTTCATAAAAAGTACGTTCATCAGGGAAGGTCAAAAAACAAATTAGAGAAGCTAAAAGCATATAAGACCAATAGTTAACATGAACGGGAATCCCAAAGTCTTCTATTGACATACAATATGTCAGAGGAGTGGGACCAATTGGAGATTGGAGGAAGATTCACACACACACAGGCAGCATTAAAATTATTTTACATCTATCTTTTCCAAGGAAGGTGCTGCTGGCCAGGTCACGGTGAAAATTAAAAGTAATTTACATACTAAGGGTTTAAAATTGATGAAGAGGAGCTATTGGATCTGATATGGATGGTTGACGTGATGCACTAAGTGATATTTAGGGACATGGAAATTGCAGAGACACCGGCCACAGGCTCAGAAGGAGGTCCACAAGGACTGGAAATTAGACCCTTATTTGAGCAACATTTGCAAACATGAGCCGAAGCATTTTAGGGCAGTTTAACTTCAGTGATGGGTAATCTTCTGGAAGCAATGGGGAAAATGTGAGTTAATTAAGGAAAATCAGCGGAAATTTGTTAGGAGCAATCATGCTTAACTAATTTTGATAGCGCCGTACTGACTTTTGAGCAAGGTTATAGCTTATGGAATAAAAGGGATATATGGCAATATGGACACATAGCTGGCTGGGTTGTAGAAAATAGTGTAGTGGTTAATGGATGTTTTCAGATTGGAGTTTCCCCACTAGTGGGAACAGTGATGGTGGAAGAGGCCTTGTTCTGTCTGATAGGACCTAGACCTTGGTACATATGGCAGTATTTCAATATTTATGGATGATAGAAAATTTGAAAGCATTGTGAACAA
Organism: Sphyrna mokarran; assembly: GCA_024679065.1. Taxonomy (NCBI): domain Eukaryota; kingdom Metazoa; phylum Chordata; class Chondrichthyes; order Carcharhiniformes; family Carcharhinidae; genus Sphyrna; species Sphyrna mokarran. The sequence continues at coordinate 132,949,395 of JAGIQG010000004.1, read as the reverse complement.
AAGAACAAAGTAAACTTCAAAAGAACTGAGACAAGTTAGAAGAACGTGTGGAAAATGACAGATGAAATCCAACGCAGAGAGGCATGAAGGGATTAATTTTAGTATGAAGAAAGTCTCAGAGAAAATACAAGGGATCAGGGTGTAAACATGCATAAAGTCTTTGAAGGTAGCAGAATAGATGGAGAGTGATAAAAAAAGCATACAATATCCTAGGCTTCATTAAGAGGCACAGAGAACAAGAATAAACTTGTATAAAATGCTGGTGTGGCTTCAACTGGAGTATTGTGTCCAGTTCTGCACACCATGCTTAAAGAATTGTGATGGCATGAGAGAAGGATCAGGGATGAGTAAATTCAGTCACAGATGGCATCTGTTGGGACTATTTTCTTTCGGAAAAGCCATGGGGAGATTTGATGGAGGTTCTCTCATCTTAACAGATTAGGTTGGAAGAAATTGTTGGAAGAAATTGTTCCAACTGGCAGAAAGACTTGAGGAAAAAGATGGTGTGTTTTGGATAACTGGCGAAAGTAGTGGCAGAGCCACTTGAGGAGAACTTTCTCACTAGTGGTTCAGTCTGGAATCGCTGTGTACGTTGGATACTGGTTCACTCTAGCATTCAAGAGGGAATTTGATTTTGAAAAAGGATGTGTCTTTAGGACATTTTGATTGTTTATGGGTTAGGCAGGGTTGTGGAGCAAAGACAGGATGATGATGGTGCATTGCCCATTCCTTACACAGTTACGATGGGCTGAGATTACCTACTGTGAAAGACACATTGGAAAAAGTCCTTTTAAAGACTAACCACTCCTCCTATCTACTTGGATAGATAGCGATAGATTCCCCTCCCGTTTTACACCTCAGCCCAGCCACACATCTGGAAAACTACCTTTTTCTAAGTGGTTTACAAAAATTAATTCCTGCAATTTCCAAAAAAAAAACAATTCAAGTCTTACTGCCTCAAATTTGCTTCGGTTCGACCTCATGAAAGTCACGCAGGCTTTTCGGATCTCCAAGTGATACATTTGCGTCATGAAGAGCTATCAAAAAAAAAATGCAAAAAGGGGGCGAGAGGAGACAGAAAATTAGAAAGCTGCCTTTCCAGAAAAGCTGTCGATTGTAAACAAGACCCCGGTTTACGAAAATCAGTTTCAGTAAATAAAACATGTGAAGTGGAAGTTGGTCAAATATCGAAACAGCGGTAGTTGGTTGTTGTTATTCCTGGATGTTTAGGGATAATATCCCGGTTAGTTTACCTGCTCAGAGACTATCCTGAAGAGACAGGAGCCATCCTTGGCGGTGAGTTTTCGATACAATCCCTGACTGCTCAGATACTCATCCATGGTGACTTCACTCAAAGACTTCTGGCCGAAATACTTTCTAACCCCCTTCTGCATTTCTCCACCCCGCCATAAGGCAACGGATAGTTTTTTTCTGTAAAAAAGTTTAAAAACATAAGCCGTGTATTAAAAATAAACACAGCCTTTTTTTGAAGTGAAAAAAAATCTCCCCTCCCTAACTGTGGTGGCCTATTTTTTGAGCAGAGTTTAATCTGCCGGGTCCAGCTAGCAGACCAGGTGCCTCACATCCCACTGATTACAAATAACCCTCACCCCACCCCCCCACCCAGCACAGACATACTGTCTCCAGCAAACTCACTTCCAACAATTCTTATTTACATTGCCCTTTTCTAATACAGAGGGGTGACCACATAATATACACGTTTAACATTATGCGCACAATCAAATGGTAGTTAGGATTTTTAAAGTCATCTTCCCGAAAACCTGAATTCCAATAGAAGAAGGGACGGTGGCATAATGGTTAACACTGCTGTCTCCCCGTGCCAGGAATCTGGGTTTAATTCCAGCCTTGGGTAATTCTGGAATTTGCATGTGTCTGTGTGGGTTTCCCCCAGGGATGTGCAGGCTAGGTGGATTGGCTATGCTAAATTGCCTTACTATCAGGGGGACAGGGACTGCTGGGATTGTGGTTGGTGCAGGCTTAATGGGCTGAATGGCCTACTTCTGCATTGTGGATTCTATGATTCATTCTATGAAGAAATTTACCAATGATGTGTGATCATCAGCAAGTATGCCTTCACTTGACATTTCTGTGATGTCACAACTTGCGTAGCTCTCTCCAACAGAGAGAAATTACACTTTTTTTCTTAAAGACTACCACTATCCCTTTCAAATTTTGGGATTAAGGCTGAATTGTCCCCAACCAAGTTTCTTTAAAGGGCTTGCATTGGGTGGTGTTGAGGGAATCAACGCTATTGATACCGTCTAGCACATTTTTATTCAGACCTACTATAAATATTTAGGGAACCAGAATCAATCTGTTTATTTGAAACTGTAGAGCAGCACAAATACAACAGCACAAACTAATCAAAAGTGAAAGTTTCCCATCCTGAAAGCATATCTCATGCTGCAACCTGCCATATGGATAAAAGAGCTTAAATTCAAATTCTAATCCATGGCAATTTAGCCAGTTTAGTCAGGAATTGAATCCAGAAACAATTGAATTCCCTGGTCCAAAACACTAGGTAGAAAGAGTTACGATATTCATTGATTCTTGCTGGAAAGTGATCATATTATGGATTTTAGTTATGGACTCTGGCTGAACTCTAATGTTATCTATGGTCAGATAAGCAGTTATTATTCCCTATTTGACTTGCTCACTTGGGTGACTCTTTGGACAAAGTATTAATTTGAGGATAGCACTCCAACAGGAGTTGGCTTCTTTAAGAAGGGAGAAATGGAAATAAGTTTACAATAAAAAGTGAATAGTAAGTACCAACATCTGAAGTGCAATTCGTCAAGGAGATTGTTCTCCCCTCTTCCAATCAATGGTCTCAACCCACAATATTCTATTTTTCTGGTGACTTTTCAGACACAGTGTAATTAGGAACAATACATTGGTATAATAATGTAGTGAATCAGAGTGATACAAAAGTGGATTTTCTCCATAATAACAGATGTTGCTTACTCGTATAATAATGGAAGGAAGGCCCATTGAAATTCATCTCCAAGAGTTTGTACAGTCATTCACTGTTGAGGACGATTTTCAATAAAATTATGCCTGCAATGTTTCAGCTTTCCATTGTGTGCTTGTAGAAAATGAGGCAGCAATCAAACATTTATATAAGCAATTAAAACATATATTTATAAATAATTGCACCAAGCAGATCCTAACCCATTGTCCTTGGGTGGGGCAATTAGCCTAATTGAAGGGATTCATGCATCCCAGTAGTTGATCAATGAGAACATTGATAGAGAGCTGGAAAAATGCCTACTTTGAAGATTGAAATGGTACTTAGTACTCAAAGGAACCTAATAGAATTCAAACTTGCCAAAGCAAATAATGAATGCTTTGTACCAGTAAAAGGAAATTTATATTAAGCTTGAGTACATTATATATTAGTGAACTAAGAGTTGTTGGCTTTTTCTTGTAAATCATAGGAACAAATTTTTCATCCATTTTGTTTTCCTGCCACAATATCAAGCTCAACAAGCAAAGTTTTCAAAACTATTTCTGCTAAATTTCAAAAGCTTAGAATAGTTTTTAAAATCACATTTGTCTGCCACACAAATTTTCCAAAAGGATACAAAAATATACCTGATTTCTAACACCAGGATCATCTGATCCCATTTCACAACATACAATTAATAAGTGACATAATAGGTTTGCTTATATTGGGGTGCTTTCAAATTAGATTTAAGTTTTTCATGACTGCTGGGTCTGCTTCTTTCAAGTAAACTTAATTATGAAAATTATTTCATAAAGAGGCACAAACTAAGCAGATCAATCAATGATTAAGAAGCTCACATGAACATCATTATGGTGTCTTAATAATTATTTGCTCAACCAGTCAGGCTTGCTGTGATAGCATGGGTGAATATGATATTGAATTTCAGGATTAAGGGGCTATCACCATCATGTGGAGGCCCTTTGAGCCTTTTCAGGTGGAAGTAGATGATCCCATGGCATTATTCCCACTGAGTGCCACAGGGGCTGGGGTGTATTATAGATCCCGCCAACCACATTTTGATTTAATGTTTTAAGTTTCCTTTCAACTTTGGTTTTTGTTCGGGATGCTCCCTCTTTCTTTTGGGTGCTGCCCTTTTCAATTTGTCCCTGAGTTAATTTGAGTTTGTTCATTTGGTTGGTGTTGAAAAGATATATCCAAGGGCAACATTTCGCAGGGGGCAGGGAGTATCCCTAGTTTCCTGGCCAATATTCATCTCTTAATCAATATCAACAAAATAGATTATCTGACAATTGTCATAATCTTAGTTGTTGGAATTTGTTACTGAAATTGGCTGCTGTATCTGCTAGGAAGAAAAAATAAGCTGAAACCAACTGACAACTACAAATAATGATCTTTGAATGATTATGAGAAACAGAAAATAGGTGGCGTGGTGGTTAGCACTGCTGCCTCACTGTGCCAGGATCCTGGGTTCAATTCCCGGCTTGGGTCCCTGTCTGTGTGAAGTTTGCACATTCTCCCTGTTTCTGTGGGTTTTTTCTGGGTGTTCTGGTTTTCACCCATAGTCCAAAAATGTGAACATTAGGTGAACTGGCCATGCTGAATTCTCCCTCACCGTATCCAAGCACCAGAATATAGCAACTAGGGGATTTTCACAGTAACTTCATTGCAGTGTTAATGTAAGCCTACTTGTGACTAATAGAATTTTTACTTCACTTTGAGGATAGGCAAAGTGATACTGATGTACAGGATAGGGCTTTTGTATATAAAGGACAACTGCCCAAGGTTGGCCTAAGGTAATTTACATCCCAGATATACTAAATGGAAGGATCCAATCATTGTAAGGAAAGGAGGGAGTAAATTCAAACAGTGGCAATTGGCCAAGATGATGGACAAAAGATAACATCCATGGATTGGCAAATTAAAGAGTGGAAATTAAAAAAAGTCTCCTGGATGGATCTGGAAGTAACTGAAGCACTAAGAAATATTTATGTACTGGCAATGAAATGCTGATTATGAGAGGAAGAGATCCCATAGTAATAGCCCAAAAAGAAATAGAAGGGCAAATAGGCTGGACTTTGATTAGGTGATGTACTAGAACAAGGACTACAGAATAATCTAAAAACACTACTAGGAGGAGAAGTCTTATCACAGAATCAACATGGATAAATGGACCAAAAAGTGGTCCATTTTGGCAGGTCCAATGGGATGAAGGAGTACAATGTCAAGGGTAGGAATCTTAGCAGTGTGCAGGATCAGAAGGACCTTGGGAGCCTGGTCCACAGGACTCTTAAATCAGCCTCACAGGTGGAGGATGTGGTCAAGAAGGCGTATGGTGTATAGCCTTCATTAATCGAGGGGTTGAGTTTAGGAGTAGGGAGATAATGCTGCAACTTTATGAGACTCTTGTTAGCGCCCACTTGGAATACTGTGCACAGTTCCGGTCGCCTCACTATAAGAAGGATGTGGAAGCTATTGAAAGGGTGCAAAGGAGATTTACGAGGATGTTGCCTGAACTGGGAGGCAGGCATTTCTTATGAGGATAGATTGAGGGAACTCGGGCTTCTCTCCCTGGAGAGATGAAGAACGTGGGGCGACCTGATAGAGGTTTATAAGATGTTGAGAACTATAGATAGGGTGGATTCACGGAGGCTATTTCCCAGGGCTGAAATGGTCGCTACGAAAGAACACAGGTTTAAGGTGCTGGGGAGTAGGTACAGAGAAGGTGTCAGGGATACATTTTTCGCTCAGAGGGTGGTGAGTGAATGGAATCGGCTGCCATTGGTGGTGATGGAGGCGAACTCATTGGGGTCTTTGAAGAGACTTCTGGATGGGTACGTGGGATTTAATGGGATTGAGGGTTATAGATAGGCCTAGTAGGTCGGGATATGATCAGCGCAACTTGTGGGCCAAAGGGCCTGTTTGTGTTGTGGTGTTCTATAATCTGATTGAAATATTACAGTGCAGAAGGAGGCTATTCATTATCTACACCAGCTCTCCAACTGAACAATTCAATTGGTGTCATCCACCACCTTCTCCCCATACCCCTGCACATTCTTCTTTTTCAGATAACAATCTAATTCCCTTCTGAATGCTTTGATTGAATCTGCTTCTACCACATCCTCAGACAATGCCCTCCCAACCTTAATCACACGCTACATGAACAAATTTTTATTTGTCATTTCTGTTTATTTTATCAATTACTTTAAATCAGTTCCAACTCATTCTTGATCCTGATAAAATTGGGAATAGCTCCTCCCTATCTACTTGATCCGAACCCTGCATGATTTTGAATATCTCTAAAACATTTCCTCTCAGTTTTTTCCTCTCTAAGAAAAAAGTTCTAACTTCTCTAATTTATCTTCATAACTTACTTGTCCCTGGAACTATTCTTGTCAATCTTTTCTGCCAAATGTCATGTAAGGGCATGGAAAGGTAGTAAGGGTGTGGACTCGCCAACTTTGAGGACGTTCAAATGGTCAGTGGATAGGCATATGGACAACATTGGAATAGTTTAGGTTAGACGGTCATTAGATTGGTTCCACTGGTCGGCGCAACATCGAGGGCCGAAGAGCCTGTACTGCGCTGTAATGTTCTATGTTCTATGTCTTCACATCCTTCCTAAAGTGCAGCATCCAGAACTGGGCACCATGCTCCAGCTGAGGCTGAACTAGTGTCTTATTCAAATTCAACATAGCCTCCTTATTCTTGTATTCAATGTCCCTATTAATAAAGCCTAGGATTTTTTATGCTTTTCTGATCACTCTCTCAACTTGTCCTGTCATCTTCCATGACTTATGCATATATACATCCCCCTGCTTCTGCACCCTGTTTAGAATTGTATCCTTTATTATTGTCTCTCCATTTTCTTCCTAACAAAATTAATCATTTCACATTTCTCCCCATTGAATTTTACCTGCCACCTTTCTGCCAACTTCACTAACCCATCTATGTCCTTTTGAAGTTCTATGCTATCACCTTCACAATGCTTCTAAATTTTGTATGATCTGCAAATTGTGAAATTGTGCTCTGCAACACCAAAATCTAGGCTATTAATATGTATCAGGATATATATGGGAAGCTTTGGTAGCTGCAAACAAACTGGAAGATTCATTAATGGGAGGCAAAACAAATAGAGTTTGGATAGTTGGTAGGAGTTTGTTGTTTACTCTGAAGTCTCACACAGGAGACAACCAGTCTCATCACAGAGGTATGGAAAAACTTCCCAGTTGAGACGTGTAAGGCTAGCTTTGGATTTAGAGACAACTTGAAGTTCAAGATGTTAGAGCAGGGAAAGTGATCTTAAAAACCTTTCTGGTTCTTCCAGCTATGTAATCATGATGCTATAGGTCAATCAATATAAAAATCAGTTTTGCTAGGTGAAAAATTTCAAAGCGGAGTGTTTTTGAAACCAGCAGAAGAATCAAGTGATATAGAAAGCAAGCTGTGTGAACTAAACAAATATGTTTATAGGTTCAATCATGAGTCGAATGTGTATTTCTCAGTTAGTTCTGTCTTGCTGAAAGTAGACTGTATTCAGCTCAAATCAGATCCAGCAACATTCTATCATAGAGAATTTCATATGTGTGATGCATGCCCATGATTTTCTATGTGGACATTCTGTAGAATTTGAACAATTTGTTATAGTTAAAAAGAGAATTTAAGAATGGAAGTCAAGCTTCTTGACTTCATCCACAAGCAGAACTTAGACCTTCCTGTTGCTTCCACACACCACTCTGCTCTCTTATCCACATGCCTTTCCTTGGCCTTTTGCAATGTTCTACTGAAATTCAACGTAAACTGGAAGAACTGCAGCACAGCTTCTGATTGGGCATGTTACAGCCTTCCAGACTGAACATTTAGTTCATAAAATCCCTGCACTGGAGAAGGAAGCCATTTAGCGCATCGAGCCTGCATTGACCACAATCCCACCCACGCTCTATTCTCATAACCCCACATATTTACCCTGCTAATCCTCTAACATTAGGGTCAATTTAGCATGGCCAATCAACCTAACCCACACATCTTTGAACTGTGGGAGGAAACCAGAGCACTGGAGGAAACCCACACAGACATGGGGAGAATGTGCAAACTCCCCACAGTGACCCGAGGCCAGAATTGAACCGGGTCAACAACTTCAAAGCATGAAGTCTCCCCTCCACTTTCCCTCCATTGCCATTTATTTTCATTCTGTTTCTTCTTTTCATCATTCATCTATTTTTATCATCCTTCTTTCTCACTTCCATTTTTCTACTTCTCCATTCTTGCTCTCCTTTTTGCCCCCCTGCTGTTCCAACCCCATTCAAGGCAATTGCTTCAACCAACTGCACTTCTGTTCTACCAGTGACAAATTCTGATCACTTAATGAACATTTTTAGCACCTTCTCAGCCTTCTTCATCCTTTTGTCCCATTACAGCCCCCACCCAATCCTTATAGTCTAAATCTTTTCTGATTTTCTTTGGTCTCAGCTCTGATGAAGGGTCAGTCAGATGTGAAACATTGGCTCTAGCCTCTCCAGCGACGCTGTCTGAGACTTTACAGCATTTTCTGTTTTTGTTTCAGATTCTAGCAGCTGCAGTATTTTGCTTTCATCAGTTAATAAGTTTGATTGGAGAGCTAAATTGGCTATGCATTTAAACAAACGCTAATGCCAGCTATGACATATCAGAACTGTTAGGAACACACTCATGTTGAGGACAAATAAAATGTTAAATAAACTAAATTCAGAGAAATGTGTACTCAAGTTTCCAGCCTTGGGTGACCAGAAAGATAATGAACTTAGTCATTTTTTGTGATACTTCTCTTCCCAATCTTCCAGATGAATATTTAAGTACAGCTGAGCTTATAATGTTCTTGATGCGTAAAAAAAATGAGAAGTGTTGCCCCCTATCCATGGAGGATAAGGAAATAAAAAGGGTACTTAAAAGATATGCAAGGTGCAGAAATGCTGGCTCAAGTACAAGCAATAGATATCTCACTTTACTAATGAAACATTTTGAGGAAAATCCTATACAAAAGGACATCCTGAGAAGTTTGCCCATTGGATACAACATGGATAACCATTCTCCATGAAATAATGTACATTCGACAGAAGTATGACTGAGGAAAGGTTAAGAATTAGTTTTGTACATATGAAAGAAATCCTAGAGAGAAATGAGATTTATATGGTAAAATCAACAACACAAGTCACCAATTATTGGACTGCTTTCCAAAAAGGAATTGTCCCTGAAGACAGTATTAAATGCCCCAGAAAAGGGTCAAGTTTTATTCTGGTAGAAATATAGAATATTTTTTTCTTTGATTTATTTTGTAAATACAGGTATGTTATAAAGTTTTCATTTAAAGAAGAGTGGAATGTTAATTACATGTTAATTATGTTAAGATATATGAATGATGGGCATTGCTTACTTAGCTACGGGAGACTGATCCAATGTCTTCTCAGTATGGTGGTTAGTATACCTGTAGCACGTGGGAGACTTGGGTTAAATTCTCCAATGGGGACATAACGCTGCCGATGAGATAGATAGAACATTACAGCACAGAACAGGCCCTTTGGCCTTCGATGTTGCGCCGACCAATTAGGAAAAAGCCATGACCCTCCAAACTAAACCATTCCCTTTTCGTTCATAAACTTATCAACTAACCTCTTAAACGCCACCAAACTTGGCGCATCTGCAACTGCCGCAGGCAGGGCATTCCACTCCCTAACCACCCTCTGGGTAAAGAACCTACCTCTGATATCCGTCCTATAACTATCACCCCTTAATTTAAAGCTGTGTCCCCTCGTGCTAGCTTTCTCCATCCTAGGAAAAAGGCTATCACTGTCCACCCTATCTAAACCTCTAATCATCTTATATGTTTCAATAAGGTCTCCTCTTAGCCGCCTTCTTTCTAACGAAAACAACCTCAAATCCCTCAGCCTCTCCTCATAAGACCTGCCCTCCATACCAGGCAACATCCTGGTAAACCTCCTCTGTACCCTCTCCAATGCCTCCACATCTTTCTTATAATGTGGGGACCAGAACTGCACACAATACTCCAAGTGCGGCCGCACTAGAGTTTTGTACAGTTGCAACATGACGTTGCGGCTCCGAAATTCAATCCCCCTACCAATAAAAGCTAAGACTCCATATGCCTTCTTAACAACCTTATCGACTTGACTGCCTACTTTCAGGGATCTATGCACATATACACCAAGATCCCTCTGTTCATCAACACTATTAAGAATCCTACCATTAGCCCTATACTCTACACATTTATTATTCCTGCCAAAGTGCATTACCTCACACTTTTCCACATTAAACTCCATTTGCCACCTCTCGGCCCAGCTCTGCAACTTGTCCAAGTCTCTCTGCAAACTATAACACCCCTCTTCACTATCTACCACTCCTCCGACTTTGGTGTCATCCGCAAATTTACTAATCCATCCTTCAATACCCTCATCCAGATCATTTATAAAAATTACAAACAGCAGGGGCCCCAAAACAGATCCCTGAGGTACACCACTTGTAACCGAACTCCACGATGAATATCTCCCATCAACCACCACCCTCTGTCTTCTATCTGCTAGCCAATTCCTAATCCAATTAGCTAAATCACCCTCAATCCCATACATCTGCATTTTCTGCAGAAGCCTTCCATGGGCCACCTTATCGAACGCCTTACTAAAGTCCATATATACCACATCAACTGCCTTACCCCCATCCACCTCTTTGGTCACTTTTTCAAAAAACTCAATAAGGTTAGCAAGGCACGACCTACCCTTCACAAAACCATGCTGACTATCCCCAATCAATTCATTTCTCTCTAAATAACTATAAATCCTATCCCTAATAATTCTCTCCAATACTTTGCCAACAACAGAAGTAAGACTCACCGGCCTATAATTCCCCGGAAAGTCTCCATTCCCCTTCTTGAACCATGGGACCACATTTGCTATCCTCCAATCTTCCGGCACTATACCCGTAACCAACGACGACCTGAAGATCAGAGCCAGAGGCTCTGCAATCGCCTCTCTCGCCTCCCAGAGAATCCTAGGGTAAATCCCATCCGGCCCAGGAGACTTATCTAACTTCAACCCCTCAAGAATATCTAACACATCCTCCTTATCTACTTCAATACTTTCCAGTTTGCAACCCTGTATCCCAGTGTTCTCCACAACTACATTTACATCTCACTGTGTGAATACCGAAGAGAAATATTTGTTCAGTGCCTCTCCAATCTCTTCAGGCTCCACGCACAATTTCCCACTGCTGTCTCTGACTGTCCCTAATCTTGCCCTAACCAATCTTCTATTCTTAACATATCTAAGGAAAGCTTTAGATGGACAAATAGAGACTGCAGGGACACTGGGTTGGTAGGTGGACAGCAGAAATCTGTCATGCTGTATTCTGCGTATAAAGGAACTATATGAAAAATATTTACATCCAGTTTCATTCTTCATCAGCTGGCTTGGGATCCAGTTATCAACCACCTCAGCTGACTTGAGCCATGATCAGGGACCAAGCCTGAGATTTAGCCAGCTCAATATCACATTGCTTATTTGCAGTTACTCACTGGGAAATTGCAGGTAAGTTTTAACTCTCAATTCACATGAATTTTTGTGTAGTATTGTTTATTGATAGAACAGGAAGATGATGTGTACAAACTGATTATAGTAGTGTCAAAACTAAATTACTATATGTGAAGCAAGAAACGTCAGACTAATTGCTATGTATCTACTTGTTTATAAACATCATAAAAGTGTTTCTGAAATATTTAAAGATGACAATTTAATCCCTGAACTGGAATTCATTCTCAACTACTTTAAGCTTTCCCATCTCTTCCACACAGGTGGGTTATTGCCCTTTTCAAGTTAAATACAGATTCAAACTATTCTTATTTTTCATGCTTTAGTCCATAGGATGCAGAGAAAGCAGACCAATTATATACTATGGAAAAACAATACTGTTATAGATAACAAGCTGAGTCAAAATAGAAAATAATCCAGACATACAACAGTCAAGCAAGTTAATGTTAAAAGAACAAAATCTAAAATAAAAAGCCAAAATCCTGGAAATACTCAGCAGGTCAGGCAGCATCTGTTGAGAGGAACAGTTAATATTTCACTTTTTACTGAGCTTCTTATTATAGAAAGAAAGCATTTTATATTGAAGAGAAATGGTCTGTGCTAGTTAGGAAGAAAAAGGGAAAACACAAATGAAGAGGATTGAAGACATGTGAAAGGGTTTTCTGAAGCCAAATGAGAGAAAAAGGTGGTAGCAAAGTGATGATTTCTTGGAAAGATGTTCTTATGAGAAAGGACATAGAACATAACAGTGCAATACAGGCCCTTCGGCACTCGGTGTTGCGCCGACCAGTGGAACCAACCCTCTAACCTAAACTATTCCAATGCTATCCATATGCCGTTCCACTGACCATTTGAATGCTCTTAAATTTGGTGAGTCCACAATTGCTGCAAGCAGGGCATTCCATGCCCTTACTACCCTCTGAGTAAAGAACCCACTTCTAGCATCTGTCCTATAACCGCCACCCCTTATTTTAAAGGTACGTCCCCTCGTGTTAGCCATCTCCATCTGAGGAAAAAGGCTCTCACTGTCCACCCTATCTAACCCTCTGATCATCTTGTATGCCTCAATTAGGTCATCTCTTAGCCTTCTTCTCTCTAATGAAAATAACCTGAAGTCCCTTAGCCTTTCCTCATAGGACCTACCCATCATACTAGGCAACATCCTGATAAACCTCCCCTGCACCCTTTCCGATGCCTCCATATCTTTCTTATAATGTGGCGACCAAAACTGTACACAATACTCCAAATGCGGCCGCATCAGAATTTTGTACAGTTGTAACATGACGTCTCAGTTCCAAAATTCAATCCCTCTACCGATAAAAGCTAACACACTGTATGCCTTCTTAACAACCTTATCAACTTGAGTACCAACTTTCAGGGATCTGTGCACATGTATATCGAAATCTCTCTGCTCATCTACACTACGAAGAGTCCTACCATTAGCCCTATATTCTGTACACACATTACTCTTACCAAAGTAAATCGCCTCACACTTTTCCACACTAAACTCCATTTGCCACCTCTCGGCCCAGCTCTGCAGCTTATCTATGTCCTTCTGCAAACTGTAACATCCATCCTTCCTGTCTACACTTGTAACTAAACTTCAGGTTGAATATATCCCATCAGTCACCACCCTCTGTCTTCTATCTGCTAGCCAATTCCTAATCCAAATTGCTAAATCTCCCTCAATCCCATGCATCTGCATTTTCTGCAGTAGCCTACCATGGGGAACCTTATCGAACCCTTTGCTAAAATCCATATACCACCACGTTGACTGCCTTACCCTTATCCACCTCTTTGATCACCTTTTCAGAAAACTCGATAAGGTTTGTCAGGCACAACCTTCCCTTCACAAAACCATGTTGACTATCATGGTGGGCTGACAACTATAAGGCCGTAAAAGCAGATCAAAAGAAGCAATTTGGTGTTGGAATGAAAGATGACTTGAGTCACAAAACTGGTGGGAAGTCATCTGAAATAGATTTGAAAATAAGGCCAAGGCTCTTGAAGCCAATTTGTTAATGCACAGAGGCCCAAAAATAGTGAGGTAATCGGACTTTGTGCTACAGGAAACAAAGGTCATAGTATCCTAAAGTTTTAATGTGAGACAGCATGGAAACCAGAGAAAACACTTGGTATATCATGACTTAAAATAGTCGTAACATGGGTTAGAATTTCAACAACAATGAGGGTAGAGAGGTAGGAGCATGGTGGAGAATACTGCAGAAGTTGAAGAAAGCAAACTTTGTAACTAAATGGATCTGGAAGAGAAAGGTTGGTCCAGAGTTCTGCAGTTTTCCAAGGTTCCACAACTCTGGATTTTACCTGAAGCGTCAGCCATGGAACTGATTAAAAGTCAAAACAGAGGCATAAGAGTTCTATTTATCTATATTGCTTGCTTGCTCCGGTTCCAATTCTTTTTAATATTATGTGCCATTATTTGTGTAACATATTATTAAATATATTCTCAAAACTAATTTGCAGCAAACAATTTTACACTGGATCCTCAAAATGCCTATTCACATAAAACTTGCACTTTGTAAAGCAAGGTGGCTATCCCAGGTTAGTTCATGTTTGTTCATTAATCTTGCCTCATAAAAGTTTGTAATTTTCTTATGTCAACTAAAGAGGTTAGAGTCATAGAAGTTTACAGCATGGAAACAGGCCCATCGGCCCAATTTGTCCATGCTGCCCTTTTTTTTAAACCCCTAAGCTAATTCCAATAGTCTGCATTTAGCCAATATCCCTCTATACCCATCGTACCCATGTAACTGTCAAAATGCTTTTTAAAAGACAAAATTGTACCCACCTTGACCACTGCCTCTGGCAGCTCGTTCCAGACATTCATCACCCTCTGTGTGAAAAAACTGCTGCTCTGGACTCTTGTATCTTTCCCCTCTCACTGTAAACCTACGCTCTCTATCTTTTGGGAAAATATATTGACTCTATCTAATATAGAGCCAAAAATAGTAGTTGGATGGTTAGGCACTCTTAATAGGTGCTCAAAGTATGCTTCAGACAAGAGCTGAAGGGGGATTGAAGAGAAATTGTAGAGTGTGAATGGATTAGTCCGCACTATGTAACTTGACATTCCCCTTCTTTGATTCAATTAAATATATTGATCTGGAATTGAAATTAATTCAATATAATTGAATTAACATGACAGCACTGCTGCTTCACAGCTCCAGGGACCTGCATTCCATTCCTGGCTTTGGTCTCTGTCTGTGTAGAGTCTGCATGCGTTTCCTCCAGGTGCTCCGATTTTCTCCCAGTCCAGAGATGTGCAGGTTATATAGATTGGCCATGTTAAAATTGTCCCTTAGTGTCCTGAGATGTGTAGGTTAGAGTGATTAGAGGGTAAATATGTAGGGATAATGGGATAGGGCGTGGATGAAATTGTAGTAGGTGCAGATTTGGTGGGCCAGATAGCCTCTTTCTGCGCTGTAGAGTTTCTATGATAATAATATCGGCAGAATCTGTATTTTTCCACTGTTTATCAAATCCAATTACTGCAGACAGTGAGCATCTGTCCCAAAAACTCCTTGACAGGTATTTATCATGAAATGTTGAGTTGAAGTTACTGCTTTGAAACTACTGTACCATGATAAATTATCTTAACAGAATATTTGAAAAAAAGTAATAATATAATAATAATAAATGTGCTATATTAAAAACCTTTGTAAGATTAGTTGCCAGCCCTAAGTGTGATATTGGTCTATTTGAGAAGGATAATGAAGAAATTGAAGATTCAGCACTCAGACGCTGCTTTATACGAACTACAACTTGATGTTGGTTTTAGAGCAAAGGAGATTACTGGGTGATTTGACAAAGATGTTTAAAAATGATAAAAGGATGGGGCAGATTGAAATGGACTGCTTCCAATGAGTGTGGGCTCTAGAATGAGCAGCTTTAAATCTAAGAATAAAGAGATTACATTTACACAAAGGGTTGTGAGACTATGGAGTGCACTACTACCAAGTACTAATTTCTTCACAAACCTTAAAGTGGAGAATGTTGCAAGCCAGGCGTCACTAACGAACCTGTTTATCATTTGTCATTCTGACCATAATGTATTGACTATTCACACCAGCAGAGAGAAATTTCCCAACATACCATGGCCATTGACATGGTGCACCTCTAGAGGATGGTACACATTTCACAAAGAAAAATAAACCAGAAACCTTTAGACCATCTGTTAATACTGTATGCAGCACATTAACTATAAATGTTCAGTAAACAATATCAGGTTTCTGGTTTATTTTTCTTTGTGAAACGTGTACCATCCTCTAGAGGTGCACCATGTCAATGGCCATGGTATGTTGGGAAATTTCTCTCTGCTGGTGTGAATAGTCAATACATTATGGTCAGAATGCCAAATAATAAACAGGTTCGTTAGTGATGCCTGGCTTGCAACATTCTTTGAACAAATTTGAACAACCTAACATCCCTGCAGAGATCTTTGTGTAATCTGCACTATGTACTTCAGAGTCAAGATTTTCAAGGCTGGGCCAAATTGAAAGGATAAATCAGTAAGTTTCTTACTCCAAAATATCATTATACGTCATGACAATTGGAATCAGGTTCAACTGTGGCTGCAGTTGAACAGCCTGCAGATGCTCACTGCCTGGGTTCAAATATAATGAACAGGCTCTTGGAGATAAACAAACACAGTTGACTGAAGCAAATTTACCCCAGCAAGGGGAAAGGAGCTAAAAAAATAAACTTGGGTAGTTAAATCTTCATATACAAACAGAATTGCTTGAACAATACTTGCTTGTTTTGTCCTTTCGCAAAGTCCAAACACAGCAATAATTTCTAGTTAACATAACCCACTCGTAAAAAGACAAGTAATAAAATAAGGGAACATCAGTTGGAAAACAATTGTGTTAAAAAAAATTTATTGCACATATGAACTTATAAACAATATTCTCATTTTTGTTGGACAATGATCCTTTCCCTGGTTCCACTCAGAACTGCATTATGAAAGTCGGAGGTCTGAGTTTTCAGTTTATTAGCGCTTGAAGGGTGGTATTCCAAAGCGATTGAAAGAAAAAAATCCATCAGTCTTTAAAACTTCTATCAAGGTCACTGGAATCCAAGGACTTTATCCAAAAATGCTGAAAATTTTTCTGGATGCCCTGGAGGGAATGGTTTCAACAATGTGAAGTCCAATTTTTGTAATGTTTCAGAAAGCGTGCTGGAACAAGAAGCAAAATAATTATTAATGTGGCAAGAGATCTGTTGTAACAGTTTTTACTTCCTGAAATTTCACTGTAACAAACTTTGCCAAGACATCACGGCACCTTTCGACAGGGCTAAGTAATGCATTGCTTACAAAGTAACCAAGCCACAAAGGACACTGTCTAGGCAAATCCAGTGTACATTGTAACTTTAAAAACTTGTATTGAAAAAGACAAATGTACATTGTGTACATCAGACATAATGCATCATCAAGCATTCACTGATTTAAATTTACTTGTCAACAATCTGAAAGGTGAACATGATTTGTCTGAAACACATCATAATAAATCACTGAGATTACTGACTCCTCAAGCTAAATGACACGTCCTTTCAAAGGTCTGGGCAACATTGCCCTATACCAGCTTTCTCTAGTGATGATTGATGGAAGTGATAAAATATTTTGAATATACCTTAAACCTCTAGTTTTTGACTCCCCTACCTTTGGGAAGAGATGTTGATTATCTAGCTGATTTATGCCCCTCATTATTTTATAGACCTCTGACATCACCGCTAAGTCTTTTATGCTCTAGGGAAAAAGTCTCAGTCTATGGTATGGTCCCAGTCCTGATATGGAGGGTATTAGCTGAGATGAGATTGAGTAAACTAGGGATGTTTACACTGGAAAGATGGAAGTTGAGGGGTGCCCAAATAGAAATCTATAAAATTTTGAAGGGCATAGATAGGGTAAACAGTTGGAAGCTTTTTCCCAGGTCAGGAATGACAAAACACAAGGGGGTCACAAGTTCACAAGTTGAATACAGATATGCAGGGGACTTTTTTTTTACACAGAGGGTGGTGGGGGCATGGAATGCACTACCAAGCAAGGTGGTCGAGGCATCATTTAAGACTTATCTAGATAGCCACATGAATAGACTGGAATAGAGGTATACAAACAGATGGTCTAGTTAGGAACACATGATAGGTGCAGGCTTGGAGGGCTGAAGGGACTGTTCCTGTGCTGTATTGTTCTTTGTTTGGTTCTATCCAGCCTCCTCTTTTAACTCAAACTATAAAGTCCCAGTAGCATTCTAGTAAATCTTTCCTGCACTCTTTCAAGTTTAATAATATCTTTTCTATAATACGGTGACCAGAACTGTACAGAGTATTCCAAGAACGGCCTTACCAATGCCTTGTGCAACTTTAATAAGACGTCCCAACTCCTGTCTTCAATCTTAAGACCAATGAAATCAAGCATGCCAAAAGCCTTCTACACCACCCTGTCCACCTGTGATTTCACTTTCAAGGAGCTATGAACATGTTTCCCTAGATCTCTTTGTTCTATAATACTCCCCAACACCATACCATTAACTGAGCAAATTCTGCCCTGGTTCAATCTATCACAATGCATCACTTCACATGTATCTACATTAGTAGGACATAAACAGATGATTGGAACACACAACATGCACATGTGCGCACAACAGGTCCCAGTACTGAATCTTGGAAAACATATTGACTCCATTCTGAGATGCAATTATTTACCACTTTGTGGTCTGTGTAATGAAGATATTTCCACAGTCCTACTCCATATTAGGCAAGGAATTCCAGTATTTCTGTCCTAGCAACAGTTAAGGAATGGTGATCATGTATCCAAGTCAGGGTGTTGTGTAACTTGGAGTGGAACTGAAAGGTACTGATGTTCCTAACACAGGCAATATATACTTAATGACATAGTTCTAAGGAAGGCAGAGGGCCTATTTACAAGTATCAGTGAAGATAGCAGGGAGGGCTGTTTCATTCCATAAAATCATAAAAAATAGCAGCATGCCAATGAACCCAACATGTTTCCTCCGCCATTTGATAAGGTCATGGCTGACCTGATGTGACCTTAACTCCATTTTTCTGTCTGTCTTGGCTGTTAACTCCCTTGTCAGTTAAAAATCAGCGTTGAATACATCCAATAACACAGTCTCCATGGCTCTCTATGAACAGAATTCAAAAGACCCTGAGAGAGAAGACATTTCTTCTCATCTCTCTCAAATGGGAGTTCCCAGTTTTTAAACTATGCCCTATTTCCTGCCCCCAGTTCTAGATTCCCCTGAGAGAAAACATTCTTTCAGCATCCACCTTGTCATTCACCCTAAGAATCTTTCATGTGACAAGAAGATCTCCTTTTATTCTTCTGAACTCTTCTGAATGAGTATAGGGCTTCAACCTCCTCAACCTTTCCTCATAGATAATCCCTTTATCCTAGCTGGTTGTCAATTCAGTGCAGCTCGACAGGAGGACTGCTTCAGTGGTTAGTTGCTGGGGTGCAGCCTGGTTACCTCAGTTGGATACAGTTTCAAACAGATTTAGCACTGGCAGATGAATAGCTGTTGGGGAAAATCTGACTTGGAATCTAGTTGTTTGACAACTCAGTGCAGGCAGAATGAGGAAGATAAGTTTATGCTGAGTTGTATCTGAGGAGAAAATGGAGGTATATCTTCAAAGGAGGGGAGCTGAAATCTTTCATAAGAAAGACAACAGTTCAAAGAGTTTTGCGGCTCTCAGTGATATTGGCATTGCTGAGAAACTCAATATTAGTTTTTTTCTGCCAATTAACGTGCAGTTTGTGGTGTTTGACCGCAGTTTGCATGTAAATTCATGTTCAACTCAATATTTTAAGATTGATATAACTGACTGCTTGTTGCTTGGGAAAAAAATGATTCTGTTTGTTTAAAACCATGGAATCTTGTGGCCTTATTTTCATAGCAAGTAACTGAAATTTCAAATTTCATCTTTCTAAATTACTGGCCCATAAGAAATACAAAAGCAGGGAACCTATGCTGAACATTTTATAAAACTTCATAAAAGCTCTGGCTAGGACATAACTAGAATTTGTTTCCAATTTTGGTCACCACACTTTAGGAAGGATATGGGGGGCTTCAGAAGATACACAGATTTGCCAGAATAGTTCCAGGAATGAGGGATTTTAACCACAAGGTTAGATTGGAGAAGCTGCTTTTGTTCTTTGTGGAGCAAAAGAGATTGAAGGGATATTTGATGAGAGGTATACAAGATTATGACAAGTTCAGATAGGCAGATAAAGAAAAGTTATTCCCATTAGCTACTGGCATAAGGACGAGAGAACACATTTAAGATTATGGGCAAGAGATACAAGGGGATACGAGGAAAATCTCTGATCTGAAAGTGACTTGAAACTTGCTACTTACAAAGTTGGTGAAAAAGTGACAACAAATGACTTCAAAACTAAATTGGATAGGCACTTGAGAAAAATAAACTTGCAGGGACATGGGGATAGAACAAGACTGACTGGATCGCTCAACAGAGAGCTGGCATGGACCCAAAGGTCCAAAAGGCCTCCTTTTGTGCAGTTAACAGCCCTATAACTCTCAACATTTGATGGGTTCCAGTGGTACAAAACCCAACATTTAAAAGATGCAGACTGCTTTTTCAAAAAAAGTATTAGGTTTACTCCTCCACAGTCGAAACTTTCTCCAAGAACCAACATACATTTGATGGACGTTCAAGCAAATGTTCCAAAAACTGAATCTGTGCAAAAGGAATGATCACAATGCAAATATAACAAAAATCCATACTAAACTTGGGAGGATCAAGCGTACTCAATGTTCTCAACCCAGTGTTTTGTTTTCATCTAAAACGGAGTAGCTCTCTCAGTGCTCTGCCAGGTCACCCTTCTGATTTTTTGATTTTAATATCACCTCATGCTTGCCCAACTGAACATTCTTTTTTTTGGTGGAGGGGAGGGGGATGTCTGGTGAACTTTATGCCAGTGAACTGCGAGGTTCGAGTTTTGATAAGAGTCCATAGCAAGAGGCAAAACAAAAATCCTCCTTCCTCAAAATAGTTACAAAGGTGCAAGGGTAGAGGATGACGACATAGCAAGCGGGACACACTGCAATAATTCAACAAAAACACAACTGTACAGCTAGCTAATGAATAGAGAGAGTAGCATAAACATGCCATTCTTTACACATTGTTTAGGCTGGTGTGTAATTAGGACTATCTGCCCACTGAGGATATCACAATCAACCTGATTGTAATGCTCAGGAAATCTTGGTGCAGCTACGGAGAGGGAAACAGATTAAAGTTTTATATCAATGATTTTTTGCCAGATTTTATAGGGGACACTGCAAGAGTCCCCTAAGAGCAATTAGGAATAGAAACCATATTATCGTTTCCCTATGTCACTACCTGAGGCACATAAAGGTTAATTGTGATGTTCCTCTTCCTATTTGCTAACACAGAATAAGTCAGAAATAAAACTCCATACCTCCTGGTTATTATTGTTCAAAACCACACAATTACCCACTGATTCTCAGGGAGTTGCTTTAGAAAATATTTTACTATAAAAAAAACCAAACTAATGCATATATAAACAACAACAATCAATATATAAAATTGTTACCAAAGGAGACAATTGTTAAGCGCCCATGTCTCTCTTCTAAGACACTTTTTGAATGTGCGAAAGCTTCCCACAGTAAAGCTGAACTTTGCCAATCTCCTGCAGGCCAACACTGTCTCTGAGGCTGTGCTGGGCACAAACAAACACTCAGAGGTGTGGCTTGACTGAGTACATGCTTTAAAAAAGGAAACATTGTTTTTAAATGTTAACTTTTCTAATATTTCCATTTTACAAACAATTTACCCTACCTGCAAGTGCAATACACAAGATGCCCATCTTGGTGCAGCTGTTTGGCCAATTCCAACTGGTGATTGTCCATTAACTTCTCGTTAATGACAACAATGAGGGGCTTTCCAGCTTCAAGGGTCTCCAGGCAACTTCCAGCACCTAGATGGGTGTTATAGAAAAATTAATACATCTCCAGGAATCTGTAAGAAAATAAATTCTGACACTGCTTCATTTAAAAAATACTTTAAAAAATATTCATTCAGGGAATGTGGGTATTGCTGTTTAGACCAGCATTTACTGTCCATCACTAATTGGCCTTGAAGAGGTGGTGATGAGCTGTCCTTATTAACCGCTGCAATCCATGTGGCACAGGTACACCCACGCGTTGATAGGGATGGAGCTCCAGGATTTTGACCCTGCAACAATGAATGAACTTTCCCACATTCACTTTTTTGATATTGACAAACTTTCTGCTAGAAGTATTTTTTAAAAGCTTATTTAATCCCTGGAATATAGTCATTTAGGCAGCAGATAGCATCAGAAATATTATATAATCTAGTTGACAGTTGAGCTTTTTTGCTATTACTGGGTCTTAGTAACGGACGCAAATTGCAACGTTATTGCGTATTACTGACTCATAGACTCCCTACAGTGAGGGAGGCCATTCGACCCATTGAGTCTGCACTGACCACAATGCCACCCAAGCCCCATCCCCACAACCCACGCATTTATCCTAGCTGGTCCCCTGATACTAAGTGGCAATTTAACATGGCCAATCCACCTAACCCGCACATCTTTGGACTGTGGGAAAAAAACCAGAGCACCCGAAGGAAATCCACACAGATAGGGGAGAACGTGCAAACCCACACAGACAGTGACCCAAGCCAGGAATTGAACCTGGGTCCCTGGTGCTGACAGGCAGCAATGCTAATCACTGTGCCACTGCGTGACTCAGAAAATTACCCAAAATACCAGGTTCTAAAGGAAGAATATGAAATAGAAGGTAACGTCTATTCTCACGAAAGGATAAAGGATAAAGGTTTTTAAAATATAAATAAGTTCAATAGCATAAATGCAGTGAAATGATTTCCAGTGCGGTTGAGCCTAGAACAAAGGGGAATAAAACTGATGACAAACAGATCAAATGAAGAATTTATGAGAGATTTCTTCCAGACAATGGTGAAAAACTAAAACTTACTGTTCAAGCAGATAGAATTGTCACATATAAGGGGAGCCCTGAGGCATACAAAGGCTAAAGGGAGTTGAGCAATATGACGGCAGAATTTAAATAGGGTTTATACAGAATATAAACACAGGCATCGATCAGCTGGACAAAATGACTAGTTGCTACGCTGGCAATTCTATAGAATTACCACAAACCTGAGTAACAAATGCAAGAAGATAACACCATTATATTTTAAATTAACAGCTGAATGATGGTTAAATTCCATTATTACAATTTCTACTCTGAACACTGACAATTTGAATTTATCTGATAAGTTAAGTGAGTGAGTACAGATCAGGAAGGTCACAGATTCCATCTCCAGTCTGTGCTGTTAGCTGATCTCATTCACAATAGTAGATGGTGCATTATAATTAGTTTTAGTGTTGCTTGGCTAAGTAAAGGAAAATGTGCCAGCTTTCCTGTTCACTATCCGGAGACACTTGCTGAAAGTGCTCTTCGTTACCATTGGCAACGATAATAATGGGCTTAATTCAGAAGACCCAGTTGTTGAATAAACTCAGTAAGAAGTCTCACAACACTAGATTAAAGTCCAACAGATTTATTTGGTAGCAAAAGCCACTCGCATTTGGAGTGCTGTCTCTTCATCAGCTGAATGGGAATTCTATTACAATGAATAGATTGTAATTCTTTTCACATTGTATTGAACTCCCAGTCACCTGATGAAGGAGCAGTGCTCCGAAAGCTAGTGGCTTTTGCTACCAAATAAACCTGTTGGACTTTAATCTGGTGTTGAGAGATTCTTACTGTGTTTACCCCAGTGCAACACTGACATCTCCACATGTCAAATAAACTGTCAATACTTGATGTTATTTTGTTTTAATTTGTTCTGGGGATATTTGTCAATTGCATATCCTTAAATGCCCTCAAGGATGGTGATGAGTGACTACCTTGAATCGCTGCAGTTCATCTGGTGTAAGGATAGTAATAGTGCTGTTAGGTAGGAAACTTTCGAAGATTTCGACCCAGCAACGATGAAGGACAACAATATATTGCTAAGTCAGCAAGGTATATGACTTGGAAAGGAACTTGCAGGTGCTTATGTTTTTATATGCCTGCTATCTTTGCATTTCTAGGCAGTAAGAGTCATGGGTTTGGAAGAAAATGTCAAAAGCATTACATTTACATTATCAAGTCATCAACAGAGGGGTTGCAGTGTAACATGTTTCATTTCCCTCCTCTTCCATTGTCAAGTTGCTTATGACATCACAGTAGTGGGTTGGATCTCAAACAATTGCAAATAACCCAAAGATGTGCAGGTTAAGTGGACTGGCCAGACTAAATTGCCCCTTAGTGTCAGGTGGATTAGTTAGGGTAAATGCATGCAGTTATGGGAATCGGCCTGAGTGGGATTGTGATTAGTGCAGACTCAGCGGGCCGGATGGCCCCCTTTTGCACTGTACAATTCTATGATTCAATGATGAGATAGTGTATAGGAAAGAGATAGAGATTCTAGGAATTGGCAATAATCTTTCCCTCAATGTCAGTACAACGACGGAAATAGTCATCAACTTCAAGAAGCATAGTGGAGGACATGCCCCATCTACATCAACAGCGTTGAAATGGAACTGGTCAAGAGATTCAAGTTTCTAGGTGTTCTGGAGCATCAACAACATGTCCTGGTCTCTCCACGCTGTCATCGTTAAGGAAACCCATCAATATTTTCTCAGGAGGCTAAGGAAATTTGGCATGTCTCACCAATTACATCTCTCACCAATTTCTACAGATGCAGCACAGAAAACATTATAGCTTGGTTTCACTCCTGCTCTGACCAAGACCATAAGAAACTACAAAGAGTCATGAATGAAGGGTTGTGAAGCTGACCCAGTCCATAACACAAATCGGCCTCCCATTCATCTATGTCTACACTTCCCGCAGCCTCAGAAAAGCCGCCAGCATAATCAAAGGACCTCATGGATCCCCGACATATTCTCTTTCACCATCGGGAAAAAGATACAAAAGTCTGATAACACATACTAACCGACTCAAGAACAGCATCTTCCCTGCTGCCATCAAACTTTTGAATGTATCTACCATGTTTACCTGATCTTTCTCTACACCCTGTGACTGCAACATTATATTCTGCGCCCTCTCTTATCCCTTATGTATTCTATGAATGGCATGTCTGTATAATGCGCAAGAAACAATACTTTTCACTGTATCCCAACACGTGACAATAATAAATCAAAGTTAAAAGGAGTCATCATATTGGCCCCAAGATATTAATTCTACTTTTTCCACAGATGTTGTCAGACCTGCTGGGGTTTTCTAGTACATTTTGTTTTTATTTCTGATTTCCAGCCTCTGCAGTATTTTTATTATCATGTTGTTGTGTGGGAGTTTGCTGTGTGCAAATTGGCATTTAAGCTATGACTACACTTCAACAAGTGCTTCACTGTTTGTAAAGTGCTCTGTGAAAGTTTTCATTTTTCTTTATTAAAAACACAGAATCAACACATACCAGCATGACTGATGACAAGTGCAGCATTCTGTATGTCGTCTGCTATTGAATCCTTGAATCTATAAACTTCACGAGTAAAATCTGTTCCAACAAAAGGCTTTGGTTCGACAGAGCCACGGCCAATCTGAAGAATCAGCTTCTTGTAGCCCAAATCTTGAAGAATCTAAGAGTGAACAATGAAGTGATATGGAAGAAGGTCAACAAATCTAAACAGATTAAGAATTAGCAACAAACCGATATTCAGTAAAGTATCTGTGCAAACAGAAGATTAATAAATCTTGAGGGGGGTGTTAAACAAGATGCAGCTGATGATGTTTAAGGAACCAAAGGAGGATCAGGCACGAATTCTAGCACAAATCACTGAATAAACAACAAAGAACAATACAGCACAGGAACAGGCTCTTTGGCCCTCCGAGCCTGCACCGCTCATGTGCCCAACTAGACCATTCGTTTGTATCCCTCCATTCCCAGTCTGTTCATGTGGCTATCTAGATCAGTCTTAAACGATCCCAGCTTGTCCGCCTCTACCACCTTGCTTGGCAGCGCATTCCAGGTCCCCACAACCTTCTGTGTAAAATACGTTCCCCTGACATCTGTGTTGAAACTTGCCCCCCCCAACCCCCATCTTGAACTTGTGACTCCTTGTGTTCATCACCTCTGATCTGGGAAAAAGCTTCTCACTGTTCACCCAATCTATGCTTTTTATAATTTTATACACCTCTATTAGGTCGCCTCTCAGCGTCCTCCACTCCAAGGAGAACATCCCCAGTTTACCCAATCTCTGCATAGCTAAGACCCTCCACACCAGGCAACATCCTGGTAAACCTTCTCTGTACTCTCTCCAAAGCCTCCACGTCCTTCTGATAATGCAGTGGCCAGAACTGGACACAGTATTCCAAATCTGGCCTAACCAACATCCTATATAACTGCAACTTCATATGCCAACTTTTATACTCTATGCTCCATCCAATAAAGGCAAGCATGCCATATGCCTTCTTTACCACCCTCTGTACCTGTGCTGCTATCTTCAACGATCTATGGACTTGCACACCCAGGTCTCTCTGTGTGTTTATACTCCTGATGGTTCTGCCATTTATTGTATAGCTCCCCCTTACATTAGATCTACCGAAATGCATCACTTCGCATTTATCTGGATTAAATTCCATCTGCCATTTCTCCGCCCAATTTTCCAGCCTATCTATAGTGGAGAGCTACCTGAGGACCAGATGTTACTCCTATTAAAAAGGAAGCAACAGTAACTCAGGAAATAGAGACCAGAAAGCTTAACATTCACAATTAATAAGTTTATGGAAACCCTTATTAAGGTTAACAGCACCGATTTATAGAAATAAAATTATAAGCAATAACCATTTGGATTAATGAAAACCAATGTGACCTATTTATTAATTTTCTTTGAAGGTGTAATAGAGGATCTTGGTAAGTGGATTTGATATACTTGGATTTCAGAATGGCTTTTGTTTTCCTCTGGAAAGGCTACTATTAAAAATATATATTCTTTAAAATCAGGATCGGAATTATTTTAACAAGTGAATGCACAATTGATTAAATGATAGGATCCAGATTGGGGTAGTACAGGAATTTGCCATTTACCTTGTTCTCATGGGGGTTTCTAAAAGAGCTGCTTTTTATTCCCTCAATCCCAAACCTTTCTTGGCCAAAATCTCAAAAATATTTCAAGTGCAGTGACTATTGTCATGCAGAGAAATGGGGCAGCTAGCTGACATTCAACATTCTGGAAACAACAATCAGAATGATCAAAATAAAAGCAAATTATCACAGATGCTGGAAGTTAAAAGCAAATTACTGTGGATGCTGGAACCTGACACAAAAACAGAAAATGCTGAAAAATCTCAGCAGGTCTGACAACATCTATAGAAAGAGACAGAGCTAATATTTCAACTCTGAATGACTATTTGTCAGAACGGTAAACCTGTTTTAGTATTGTTAATTGAGAAGTGTTAGTTCATCTGGAGAACTCCATGTTCTTCAAATAATGTCATGGCATCTTTAACATTCACCTACTCATCTCAATAAATAACTGGGACCTCAGTTTAACTTCTCATCCAAAAGAGAGACTCCTTCAGTGCTAACCTACATTAATATTTTAAATCTGATGTGGGGTTTGTCCTACAAACTTCTAATTCAGAGGTGGGTGTTACAAACATGGATAATTATTACATGCTTCTATTGTGTATTACAGAATGGAAAATTAACAAGTGAGGAGTGGAGAAGGCATGTAAAATCTAACAATTGAAGAAAAGTTTGCTTGAAACACCTCTCTTCTGTGTCACAGATGTTCATCATGCCTGAAAACTTGCACAAGGACCATTCCATGGTCTTGGAATGATAAGATCATAAGATATAGGAGCAGAATTAGGCCATTCAGCCCATCAAGTCTGCTCTACCATTCAATCATGGCTGATAAGTTTCTCAAACCCATTCTCCCACTTTTTCCCATAACCCTGAATCTCAATCAAAAAGCTATCAATCTCTGTCTCAAATGCACTCAATGACCTGGCCTCTACATTCTTCTATGGCAATGAATTCCATAGATTCACCATCCTCTGGCTGAAGAAATTCCTCCTTATCCCAATTCTAAAGGGTCATCCCTTTACTCTGAGGCTGCGCCCTTGGGTCCTAGTGTCTCTCACTAATGGAAACATCTTCATGTCCACTCTATCCAGGCCTTCCATTATTCTGTAATGTTCAATGAGATACTCCCTTCTACAGTTCAAATAGAATCCTCAATGCTCCTTGTATGTCAAGCTTTTCTTCCCGAGACTTCTCAGGGCCTTCTCCAATGCCAGCACATTCTTCCTTAGACATGGGGCCCAAAATTGCTCACAGTATTCTAAATGTGGCTTCACCAGAGCTTTCCCTCTCAAAATGAATGCAAATACTGCATTTGCTTTCTTAGCTACCGAGTCAACATGCAAATTAACCTTAAGAGAATCCTGAACTAAGACTCCCATGTCCCTTTGCACTTCCAATTTGAATTCTCTCCCCAGTTCAAAAATAGTCTACATTGCTATTCTTCCTATCGAAGTGTATAACTTCATACTTCCCCATGTTATATTCTATCTGCCACTACTTTGTCCAATCTCCTATCCTGACCAAGTCCTTTGCAGCCATCCCACCTCTTCAATAGCTGTCTTTTTGCCTATCTCTGTATCATCTGCAAACATAGCCACAGTACTCTCAGTTTCTTCAGATTTGTCAGGCATGGTCTCCCCTTGCTGACTTTACACTATTTTACCATTCACTTCCAAATATTCCTTAATAAGAGACTAGAATATAGAACATAGAGCATTACAGCGCAGAACAGGCCCTTCGGCCTTCGATGTTGTGCCGACCAATTATGAAAAAAAGCAATGACCCTCCAAACTAAACCATTCCCTTCTCTTCCATAAACTTATCAACTAACCTCTTAAACGCCACCAAACTTGGCGCATCTACAACTGCCGCAGGCAGGGCATTCCACTCCCTAACCACCCTCTGGGTAAAGAACCTACCTCTGATATCCGTCCTTTAACTATCACCCCTTAATTTAAAAGCTGTGTCCCCTCGTGCTAGCTGTAAAATCTTACCAACGACTGAGGTCCGACGAACTGGCCTATAATTTCTCATCCTTGTCTCCCTCTTTTCTTAATCAGGGACGTTACATTAGTGGCTTTCCAGTCCTCTGAAATCTTCCCTGACTCCAGTTACTCTCGAAAAATCATGACTAATGCCTCCACCATCTCTTCAGCTATTTCCTTCAAAATTCTGCAGTGTAATCCATCTGGCCCAGATGATGTATCCACCATCAGACTTTTCAGCTTTCTAGCATCTTCTCCTTTGTAACAGCCATTATATTCACCTTTCCCTCTAACTTTTGAATTTTTGGTATGTTATTGGTGTCTTCCACCATGAAGACTGACACAAAGTACCTATTCAGTTCCTCTGCTATTTCTTTGTTCTTCATTACAACTTCTCCAGCGTAATTTTCCAATGTTCACTCTTGCCTCTTTCTTACCCTTTATTCATCTGAAAAATAACTCTTGCAATTTTTATTTATATTCCTGGCTAACTTATCCTCATATTTCAGCTTCTCTCCCCTTATTTCTTTTTTAATTCTCCTCTGTTGGCTTCCCAGTCCCCTTACTGCCCACTGATCTTTGCTACATTGTATGTTCTTTCTTTTACTTTTACGCTGTCCTTGACTTCCCGTCAGCCACGGTTGCTTCATCGTTCTCTTAATATGCTTCTTCTCCATTGGGATGAAACTTTGCAACATCTGCTGAATTACTCCTGGAAATTCCTGCCATTTGCTGTTTCCACTATCTTCGGGAGGCTCCTCTCCCAATCAACTCTCGCTTGCTCTTCCCTCAGAACAAGTTGGAGCCTTTATAGTTGCCTTCACCAAACTGTAATACCATTACACCTGATTCCCTCAAACCACAGGGTGTATTCTATCATATTATGGTCACTGCCTCCAAACAGTTCCTACATTTTAAGCTTCCTTATCAAGTCTGCCAAATTGCACATCACCAAATCCAGAATTGCTCATTCCCTGTTTGGCTCCATCACAAGGAGCTCCAAAAAGTCGAAAAGGTAGACATTCCACAAGTTTCTTTTCTTGGGATCCACTGGTAACCTGATTTTTGCAGTCCACCTGCATGTTGAAGTCACCAATGATGCTGAAATATGCTTTTTTCAAAAATCTTCTTATGTATTTTGTGCCCCACATCCTGATTACTGCTCGGAGGTCTGTACGTAACTCCCGTTATTGTCTTTTTATCTTTTCGGGTTTCTCAAATCCACTCGCACAGATTCAACATCTTTTGACTCTACATCGTTTGATGGGGCACGGCGTTCCTTTGAAAGAAAATGCCCAGTAGATGCAACTCGAGCAAATCTTTGAGAATCAATGTCCATCTGAATGAACATGCAGGAGGGAATGACAATTAACCCTTACTTGGGATCTTTTAATGTGTCCATGCTGTAATTTTTGCAAACTTTCAAGAGGCATGATTTTAACTTGGGCCACTGACGTGTTGCAGAAAAATCATCAAAATATCCCAGGCTTGCTCCAGTGACACCATCAATGTTGCTCAATGACTTAATGGCAACCACAAAATTGAGAAATTGTATTCTAAATTCCAATTTTGATTTTAATTTAGACTGATCTATGGCAAGCTGAAGCCATACAGTAAAATGTAGTTTTTCAAGCGTTTTATATATAAAAACAGTTTATAAGATTGACAGAAAATTCAACAAATCTTTATTTGCCATTTGGTCCCTCTTCTGTGTTTTTCCACGTCTCTCATGAGACGTGAAGGCTCAGTTAGGGCGCTGGAGAGCTATGAATTAGCCAGGAAGGAGCTAAAGAGGGAGTTGAGAAGAGCTAGAAGAGGACACGAGAAGACTTTGGCGGATAGGATTAAGGAGAATCCTAAAGCTTTTTACAGGTATATAAATAATAAAAGATTGGTTAGGGCAAGATTAGGGCCAGTCAGAGATAGCAGTGGGAAGTTGTGCGTGGAGCCTGAGGAGATAGGAGAGACACTGAATGAGTATTTTTTGTCAGTATTCATGCAGGAGAAAGACAATGTTGTTGGGGAGAATACTGCGATACCAGGTTGTAGACTGGGCAGGATTGAGGTTCATAAGGAGGAGGTGTTAGCGAATCTTGAGGGTATGAAAATTGATAAGTCCCCTGGGCCAGATGGGATTTACCCTAGGATTCTCTGGGAGGCTAGAGAGGAGATTGCAGAGCCTTTGGCTTTGATCTTCATGTCGTCGTTGGCTACAGGTATAGTGCCGGAAGACTGGAGGATGGCAAATGTTGTCCCTTTGTTCAAAAAGGGGAGTAGGGACCATCCTGGAAATTATAGACCGGTGAGCCTGACTTCTGTTGTGGGCAAGGTCTTGGAAAGAATTATAAGGGATAGGATTTATAAGCATCTAGAGAGAAATAAATTGATTAGGGATAGTCAGCACGGTTTTGTGAAGGGTAGGTCGTGCCTCACAAACCTTATTGAGTTTTTTGAGGAGGTGACCAAAGAGGTAGATAAGGGTAAGGCAGTTGATGTAGTGTATATGGATTTTAGCAAAGCGTTTGATAAGGTTCCCCATGGTAGGCTACTGCAGAAAGTGCAGATGCATGGGATTGAAGGTGATTTAGCAGTTTGGATTAGGAATTGGCTAGCTGATAGAAGACAGAGGGTGGTGGTTGATGGGAAATATTCAACCTGGAGTGCAGTTACAAGTGGTGTACCTCAAGGATCTGTTTTAGGGCCACTGCTGTTTGTCATTTTTATAAATGACCTAGATGAGGGTGTAGAGGGTTGGATTAGTAAATTTGCTGACGATACCAAAGTGGGGGGAGTTGTAGACAGCGAGGATGGATGTTACAGTTTGCAGAGGGACATAGATAGGTTGCAGAGCTGGGCCGTGAGGTGGCAAATGGAATTCAATACGGATAAGTGTGAGGTGATTCACTTTGGTAGGAATAACAGGCATATGAAATATAGGGCTAATGGAAGGACCCTTAATAGTGTTGTCGAGCAGAGGGATCTTGGGGTACAAGTACATAGCTCTTTGAAAGTTGGCACCCAGGTTGATAAAGTTGTTAAGAAGGCGTACGGTGTGTTAGCTTTTATTGGTAGAGGGATTGAATTTAGGAGCCGTGAGGTTATGTTACAACTGTACAAAACTCTGGTGCGGCCGCACTTGGAGTATTGCGTACAGTTCTGGTCGCCGCATTATAAGAAAGATGTGGAAGCATTGGAAAGGGTGCAGAGGAGGTTTACCAGGATGTTGCCTGGTATGGTGGGAAGGCCTTATGAGGAAAGGCTGAGGAACCTGAGGTTATTTTAATTAGAGAGAAGAAGATTATGCGGTGACCTAATTGAGGCGTATAAGATGATCAGAGGACTGGATAGGGTGGATGGTGGGAGCCTTTTTCCTCGGATGGTGATGACCAACACAAGAGGACATAACTTTAAATTAAGAGGTGGTAGTTATAGGACGGATGTCAGAGGCAGGTTCTTTACGCAGAGGGTGGTGAGGGCGTGGAATGCCCTGCCTGCAGCAGTTGTGGACTCACCTACTTTGGGGGCATTCAAATGGTCAGTGGATAGGCATATGGATGATATTGGAATAGTTTAGGTTAGAGGGTCCACTGGCCGGTGCAACATCGAGGGCCAAAGGGCCTGTACTGCGCTGTAATGTTCTATGTTCTTCTTTATTCCCCCCCATTCTCCACACCAACCTCCCCATCACACACCACCCCCTGCACTCTCTCCCCCGCCCTCCCCTATTCTCCCCACACTACCCCCATTCCCCTCACCAACGCTATCTTCCAACTCCCTCTCTCCACAACACTCCCTCACTATCTAACACTCCCCTCTCCCTCTCCATACCAAACTCATTCCCCTCGACTCTGCACCCCATCAACCCCAGCCTCCCCCTCCCTATCAGTTTGCATCTCTTCCCCTCCATCCAATCTCTCCCCTTCTATCATCAACGCTTACGTTCACACACACTTCCAACTTGCTCTGACATTCCCCCCACCTCACCCCAGGCCAGTGCACCCTCCCCGGTCAGTTCTCCCTTATCCAGCCGGTGTTCTCCACTCCTCTCCCCAGATCGGTTCTCCCTCACCCGGCTGGTACTCCCTCCCTTACCCAGTCGATGCTCTCTCCCCGGGCCGATGCTCCTTTACCCAGCTGGTACTCCCTCCCCTCCCTGGGTCAGTATTCTCCCCTCAGGCTGGTGCTCCCTTACCTGGCGGGTACTCTCCCCGGGCTAGTGCTCCCTTACCCAGCCCTCTCCTCGGGCCTGTGCTCCCTCCCCTACCCGGCCGGTGCTCTCTCTCCAGGTCGGTGCTCCCTCCCTTACCCGGCCAGTGCTCTCCCCGGGTCGGTATTCCCTCCCTTACCCGGCCGCTGCTCCCCCCTGGGCCGGTACTCCCTCCCTTACCGGGCCGGTGCTCTCCCCGGGTCGGTGCTCCCTCCCTTACCGGGCCGGTGCTCCCGGCGGTGCTCTCCCTTACCGGGCCGGTGCTCTCCCCGGTCGGTCTCCCTTCGGGCCGGCCTCCCCGGGTCGGTACTCCCTCCCTTACCGGCCGGTGCCCGGGCGGTACTCCCTCCCTTCCCCGGTGCTCTCCCGGGTCGTACTCTCCCTCCCTTACCGGGCCGGTGCTCCCTCCCTTACCGGGCCGGGCTCTCCGGTCTCCCTCCCTCTCTCCGGGCCGGTGCTCCCTCCCTTACCCGGCGGTGCTCCCTCCCTTACCGGCGTGCTCCCTCCCTTACCCGGCCGGTGCTCCCTCCCTTACCGGGCCGGTGCTCCCCTCCCTTACCGGCCGGTGCTCTCCCCCGGGCCGGTGCTCCCCTTACCCGGCCGGTGCTCCCTCCCTACCGGCCGGTGCTCCCTCCCTTACCCGGTGCTCCCTCCCTTACCGGGCCGTGCTCCCTCCTTACCGGGCCGGTGCTCCCTCCCTTACGGGGTCCCCTCTACCGGCGGTGCTCTCCGCCGGTGCTCTGGTGCTCTCGGCCGGTGCTCCCTCCCTTACCGGGCCGGTGCTCCCTCCCTTACCGGGCCGTGCTCTCCCTTACCGGGGCCGGTGCTCCCTCCCTTACCGGGCCGGTGCTCTCCCCGGGCCGGTGCTCCCTCCCTTACCGGGCCGGTGCTCCCTCCCTTACCGGGCCGGTGCTCTCCCTGGGCCGGTGCTCCCTCCCTTACCGGGCCGGTGCTCTCCCTGGGCCGGTGCTCCCTCCCTTACCGGGCCGGTGCTCTCCCTGGTGCTCCCTCCCTTACCGGCGGTGCTCCCTCCCTTACCGGGTCGGTGCTTTGTGCTCCCTCCCTTACCGGGCCGGTGCTCCTACCGGGCCGGTGCTCTCCGGGGTGTTGGGGGCTCCCGGGCGGGTTCCCGGGCGGTGCTCCCGGGCGTTCCTTACCGGGCGTGCTCTCCCGGGCCGGTGCTCCCTCCCTTACCGGGCCGGTGCTCCCTCCCTTACCCGGCCGGTGCTCTCCCCGGGCCGGTGCTCCCTCCCTTACCGGGCCGGTGCTCCCTCCCTTACCGGGCCGGTGCTCCCTCCCTTACCGGGCCGGTGCTCTCCCCGGGCCGGTGCTCCCTCCCTTACCGGGCCGGTGCTCTCTGAGGTGATCTGCCGGATCAGTTGGTCGAAGCTGGTTGTTCCAACCGTCACAAAGACCGACTCCATTCCCGCCGCCAGCGGCTGGCCGACCAAAACCTAACCCGGGGTGGCTGAACGGAGCCTGCTCCAGGTGGCCGAGCAGCAGCAGCACGGAGTGTTCCTCTAACCTGGCTCTCTCATTCCCCTGCATGGTTTGGTTCAGTTTTAATTTCTATCCACTGTCATCCCTGAGGATCAGAACCTGCACTCACTGCTTCACTATTTCTTTAAAAAATGTTCATACACATGCATTTTCAGTAAAAAAAATTAAATAACCCTGGATATCCTGAGCTTGCTGGTAATAACTCAGCGGCAGTCAGGAATTGAATCATAGAATCGCTACAGCGCAGAAGGGGGCTTTTTGGCCCATCAAGTCTGCACCAATCACAATCCCACCCAAGCCCGATCCCTGTAACCCCACATATTTACCCTGCTGATCCCTCTGACACTAACAGGCAATTTATCTTCAATCTAACCCGCATATCTTTAGACTGTGGGAAAAAAGCAGAGCACCCAGACAAAACCCATGCAGATACAGGGAAAATGTGCAAACTCCATACAGACAGCGACCCAAGGCTGGAACTGATTTGAAGTTTCTTGCACTGTGAGGCAGCAGTGCTAACCATTGTGCTGCCCAATCGGAAGATGTGGTCTGTCAGGCTTTATACGCATTTGTATGCCCTGTTTGTGATCAGAACTCCCCACTCACCTGACAAAGGAGTAGTGCTCTGAAAGCTACTGGTGTTTACTACCAAATAAACCTGTTGGACTTTAACTTGGTCTTGTGAGACTTGTTACTATGTTTAACCCAGTCCAACAGCAGCATCTCCACATCGTGGCTTCATATACGTTATAAGATATCCTTTTATCCATCAAATCTTGCAGGAATTTGAGTTTCATTCTTTTCATCAGACCATAAGACATGGGAACGCAATGCAACCTTTTAAGCTTGTTCTACCATTTAATAAGACCATTGGTTATCTGCCCTTTCAAATGCCCTGCCAAACTGCTTCGTTCAAGTAAGAATGTGTAACAAATGCTAGCTTTGCCAGTGACACCCAAACCCCATGACCCTAAAGGGTATGAGTGAACCAGAAGAATTTATTTGACATTGAATGGCAGTTTCATAATCTTCTAGTTACAGCCTACAAACTTGAAGATCCCCTCTTTATCCCATCTCTCTGCTTCCTTTCCATTAACCAATTCTCTTCTCATACTAATATCCCAACATGCACATTTTAGCCTTTAAGCACCTTATTGAATGTCAACAAAATGAAGGATATCATCATCGAGGAGAACATGCCCCTGTCTATGTCAATGGGGATAAAGTAAAAAGGGTTGAGTGGATGCGCATAGGTCATTAAATACAGCAGAACAATTAATAGGGAGGTTAAGAAAGGATATGGCATGTTTTCCTTTACTAGCTGAACATGGGGTATAACAGCAGGGAGGATTTATGTACAACATTGATTAGATCACAGCTTAAGGACTGGGTACAGTTCCGGTCACCACATTACAGGAAAGAGTTGGAGTATAGAGGAGATTTAAGAGGATGTTGCCAGGACTGCAAAGATTTAGCTATGACAAAGATTAGATACTGGCATTGTTATCCTTGGAACAGAGGTGGCTGGTGAATGACTTAATTGTGGTGTACAAAATTAAGGGCACAGGTAGGTTACATAGGGATGATCAATTTATCTGAACTGAGGAAATAAGTACTGGGGGTGGGGTGGGGAGGGTGGTGAGGGCATAGATTTTAAGTAATTGGTAGGAGGATTAAAGGGGAGATGAGGAAACAATCATTGGGAAACTCCAATTACAACAATGGGACCAGCAGAAGATCCTGCCGCTGGCCAATGACAAGCCATCTTCACCAACATGAAACACATGCTGGGTTGTGTGGAAGATCCTGACTGTTGTGTGTAACTGGAATTTCAAACTGTTCATTTTAAACAACAAGTTAATGGTTCCTAACCAGATCATGATACTTGGAAGAGCTGTTACTTGGACCTAGTGCAGGAAGTTGGGATTAGATTGGGCAGTGCCATGTTGACTAGAACAGATATATTAGGCCAAATGGCCTCCTTCTGTTTTGCAAATTTTCCATGAAAATGAAGTGTGGACCATTGTGAAGTGTCCTTTCAAGTTTGTGTCTCCTTGATAACCCCCAGCCATTGTGATTTAATGAAGCTACAACCTCCCCTTTTCATCTGCCGGAATCAGCTGTTCCTGCTTCAGCTCGGAATCCAATCTTGCTGCTGGCTGTTTAACATCTCACTTTCCAGTAGTCATCTGCTTTGACCTTGCTACCACTGGTGAGAGTGTAACTGTTTGCTTTGCTCCATTAGAAAGTTTCTATTCTAAATGTAGATGGAGAAACTTATAATAAAGAAAGCTACTAGAGATTGTGTGTAGATATAAGGGGGCGGATTTTCCCAGTCTGCCCGCCATGGGGATTGTAGCAGGCAAGTGGCAGACAATGGAAAGATCTGTTGAACTCAGGCAGAATTTTCTGATTTTGGGCCAGAAAAATCCCACCCAAGAAGTTTAATATATTTCTTGATGGTCATCCATAGATGTCAAGGGTCAAGAACTGGTCAGTCTGAAAATTTTATATCACTATTCCCAAGTTATGTAACAACGGTAAAATAGTAGAGACAAAGCTGACAGCATAATAGTTTATAGCAAGTTGTGATTACATTATCACTAAATGTGTTTACTAATTGTAAACATTGTTTACATTGTATAATTGGGACTAATTTACAATGATAAAGATTTTTTTGTTATTGAACATTGCAGTGCGATTAAATTGGGTTAAACAAATTAATAGAAAAGCTAGCTACAGCTTAATACATTTAGCGGAACAGGAAGCAGAAAATTAAGAAATGAGGGAAATAAATAGCTCAGCATTATATTATTATAATTTAACAAACCTATAAGCTTGTCCAACAATGGGTAAGAGGAAATAAATTAATAAAGAGTTCACTTGCGCTGTTAGCATCAAGATTTATGGTGTTGAGGGCTTGGTGAGAGAATTGGGTGAGAAGAAAGTGAGAATGGAAGCAGGTTAAGTATAAACAGCAAAAACAATACCCGAGCAAATAGATGAGGAATATTTTTATTTGGAAGGTAGAGTATATGGAGTGAAGAGTATTGAGAATTAGACTATGAATGAGATGAACAGAACTGAAATTGAAAGGAAAAGCAGACTTGGACAGGAGAGGTATGGGCCAAAGAAACTGCATTTGATTTATTTTGCAGCAGGGATGAGGAAAGCTACAAGGAAGATGATTTCTTGCATAATACTACAGAATGGAGAGTATAGTAAGAGAAAATGCGGAAAGGAATGAGTGGGAAGGAGAAGTGAAGCTTTGGATTGGATAGTAGGCAAGAAGCATGAGGAATTTTTTTTAACTCTGAGTGTTGTGAATCTTTGGAATTCTCTATCTCAGAGGGCTTTGGAAGCTCAGTCATTGAGTATATTTAAAGCAGGGATTGACAGATTTCTAAATACCAATGATATAAAGGATACAGGGATAGTGTGTGAGAAAGGTATTGAAGTGGATGAGCAGCATGATCATATTGAATGGCGGAATATGATGATGGATTGTGCTGGGTCCATTCATTCATTTGACTAGATGAGAACAGCATTGATACAATTTTTAAAATGGTTTTCTTTTGTTGAACATAAGTTAAAATTAACATGACAGAAGTGAAAAGAGAAAGCAAACTTGGAGACTGGCTTTTACTGTCAGCTCCTGTAGCGATCTTGAACGCTCTGAACAAAGAACAAAGAACAAAGAAAATTATAGCACAGGAACACGCCCTTTGGCCCTCCAAGCCTGCACCGACCATGCTGTCCCACTTAACAAAAATCCCTTACCCTTCCGGAGATCCCTTACCCTCTATTCCCATCCTATTCATGTACCTTAAAAGTCACTACCATATGCGCTTCCAGTAACTCCGTTGGCAATGAGTTCCAGGCACCCACGACTCTCTGTATAAAAAATCTGCATGTACATCACCTTTAAACTTTGCCTCTCACACCATAAACCTGTGTCTCCTAGTAACTGATTCTTTCACCCTGGGAAAAAGCTTCTGATTATCCACTCTGTCCATTCCTCTCATTATCTTGTAGACTTCTTTCAGGTCACCCCTCAACCTCTGTCGTTCCAGTGAGAACAAACTAATTTCCCTCCTCCCCATTGCTGGCAGTACCCTCACCATCACCCCCATCCCGCCCACACTCAGCTTTTTCTAGGGATTGATCAGCTGACACTGCCAGAACTGGAGAACTGCTGGCCTGTGATTGGCTAAAAATCCTTAGGGATGGGATTTCCACCTTACTGGGGAGTGGTGGGCTTAAGTCTCCCAAGCAAGGGTGAGCTGCTCCAACCCTGAATATTTCTTCACCAAGTATGATGGTGATATTTACCTGGCAGGGGTGAAACCATGATTAGGCAAAGGATGAGGCTAGCCCATTGCACTGCGGGTGTGCTGAAGCTTGTGATCATTGTTTATTTAGGTTAGAGTAAAAGATCAGGGTAGCCAATGAGGTTAAACTGAAGCTTTACTGGATGCAATTTTTCAAAGCCATCTTGGCCTTGTGGCTAAGGTAAAGTATTAGATCAAACCGGGGAAGGGGTGCAATGCCTCATCCTGTCAGCTTGGATCTTGTTTGATAGAGCCTTGATAGAGCTGTGAAAATTCCTAGTTGTCACACTCTGGTGACTGTACACTGAAGGAGAATTTAGCATGGCTAATGTACCCTAACCAGCACATCTTCTGGACTGTGAGAGAAAACAACGGGAGAAAATGAGGCTCCGGGAATTGAACCCGCTCTGCAATGTCTCAAATTATCAGCTTGAATCTAATTTGTCCCTCATGTGGTGATCATGATTGGATTTAATTTCGATTGGCTTCTTTAATTAGAAATAAAGTATGAAAAGGTATCAAAAACAACCCAAAGAAGTCTCCCAAACAGAAAAAAGTTTGGAAATTATAGCATTGGGGACTCCAGGGAAAAGTGAAGTGGGACAACCACCTGTTCCTCAACTGATGGGCAAGGCTGCAGTTGGCCACATCAAATCCCAGCTTCTAAAACAAGGTTTGACTTCAAAGATGTGGATTCCCTCTGAGTTACATGAAGCAGACAAGTGAGAGCAAACTAGCCTCTCACAGCACACTGAAGCCATTCTACTGACAATGTTATTATATCTGGAGGCCAGCTGAAGGAGGTTAGACATTTTTTTCCACTTGGTGATGATTGTTAATGAAATGAGATGTGGCATTTATCAGAGATTGCCTTCAGTCAAGTACTAAATTCAGCACTCTTAGCTCAGACAGTGCTGACGCTTGTTTGCATGGGTTTTCCAGGGAGAGGGAGAGTTAGCATGGCCAATCAATCTAACTCTCACAGCTTTGACTGTGGAAACAAACTGGAGCACCCAGAGGAAACTCATGTAAACATGGGGAAAATACGCAAACTCCACACACACAGTAACCTGAGGCCAGAATTGAACCTGGGTTCCTGACGCTGTAAGGCAGTAGTGCTAACCACTGTGTTACTGTGCCACCTAATGATATTTAGATTGGAAAATGCATTTACAGGGAAAATAAATTTTCAATAAACCTTTGTTATGACCAACTGAGGGGAGCTGAATAAAGGAGAACCAATTCATTCTTTCTCACCTAGTCCTATCAGCATCAATATTTGTTCTATTCACATTTTAACTTTAACTGATTCTCTAACTGTATGTATAAGTATTTATGGTTTCGTGAACTTAGTATTAACAGATAACAAAGATATCCCTCAGTGAAGAGAACAAAGCAGTTAAAAGATCCTGACCCACAATCTGAATGTGAATATTTGTACAATAATTGTTAAAATATGCCTGGCACTCTCCACAAAAGCATATAATTAAGAATACATCTCAACAGATACCTATTTTAATATTATTCAACCCTCTATTGGAAATGTAGATTATTTTAAATGTAGATGGAAGAGGATGCTCTTTTGAATACATTGCTTACAGAAGTGTCAAATTATATTTTCAAAATGAAATGCCTCTCTCAGAGCACCCTCACCTCATGATAATTCAAGCCTTGCACTAAATTCATTGATATTAACTGAAGTAGCTGTATAAAGCAAGCCAAAGTGTGCATGTTCGCACGATGATACTTATCTGGACTATATGGGGTTTCATGGTCATTCAATCACAATAATTGACAGGTACAGCAGGCCACAGAGGAATTAATTCAATGTGAATTTCTTTCACAGTTTGTTGTGTAAAAAATGTTTTTTTGGTCTATGAAGAAAGAAAGCAGTGGTAGAGAATCGAATTTCAATTTTAGTCTTTTTTTACCGTTAATTAAAGTTACTTACTCCCTTTTCCCTTCTCCTTCACAACAACTCATGTGAACTTGAGATGATGAGGAAAATTATCAATCTTCCTGAGGTTTCCCAGTAATGCTGGGTTGCTCCTCTTGGAAAGTTAGTATTGCATGGACTAGCCAGGGCAGTGGTGAAATTGTGGTAGGAATTCATGATGTCTGATGAAAATCACCAATAAAATATGAAAAATCCCAATGGTTAAAACTTCCACATCGTGAAATGAAGCAAATCATCAAAAAATGGCATGAAACAAAGAACAGACATCACAATGCTTGGCTGATATCTTTAGACACTTTTAAATAGCCCATTTAATCATCTGACTGTCTGGTCCAAAACCAAATAGGTAGTAACTTCAATCTTCAGGAAGTATTAACATAAAATATGATATATTAGCAGCACGGTGGCACATGATGTCAGGGACCTGGGTTCTATTCCTGGCTTAGGTAACTGTCTGTGCAGGGTCTGCATGTTCTCCCCGTGTCTGTGTGCGTTTCCTCCAAGTGCTCCGACGTCCTCCCAGAGTCCGAAAGATGTGCATTGGCCACACTAAATTCGAATGAGCACCAGAGTATAAAATCTAGGGGATTTTCACAGGAACTTCATTGCAGTGTTAATGTAAGCCTACTTGTGACTGATAGTTAAAAACTTTTTGTCTGTTGACTTTTTTTTAGAATTAGCACTCTTTCCTTACACTTAGAAACACACTGTTAACAAGTCTTAATAAAGGGAAATCCTACTGGACAAATTTATTAGAGATTTTTGAGGATGTATCTGTTAGGATTGATAAAGAGGAACCAGTGGATGTAGTGTAGCTGAATTTCCACAAGGCATTCAAAGAAATGCAGCATCAAAGGTAAACAGGCAAAATAAGGACTCTTGAAGTTGGCATAATATATTAGCATATAATTGAGTATTGATTAATGGATGGAAAACAGAGTGGGCATAAATAAGGCTCTTTCAAGTTGGCAGGCTGTGAGTAGTGGAGTGGTGCAAGTGTCAGTGCCATGGCCTCAGCTATTTACAATCTATACTAATGACTTAGATGAAGAGATAAGAACATAAGAACATAAGAAATAGGAGCAGGAGTCGGCCATCTAACCCCACGAGCCTGCCCCGCCATTCAATAAGATTATGGCTGCTCTGAAGTGGATCAGTTCCACTTTCCCGTTTTATCCCCATAACCCTTAATTCCCTTGCTTATTAGAAACCTATCTACCCGTGACTTAAATATGTTCAGCGAGGTAGCCTCCACCACTTCAACTGGCAGAGAATTCCAAGGATTCACCACTCTTAGAGAGTAATATATTGAAGTTTGATGATGGTACCAAACTAGGTGGGATGGTAAGTTGTGAGGGGAATACAGAGAGGTTGTAATGTGATAGAGATAGATTAGGTAAGTGGACAACTAGGTGGCAACTGGACTTTGATATAGGGAAATATTTGTTATTCACTTTGGCTGTAAGAATAAAAAGCAGCATGCTTTTTAAAAAGTGAAAAGTTTATAAGTGTTGAAGTTCAAAGAGACTTGAATATGCAAGACATTAGTTGCCCGAATTTTCCACTCCACTGTTCTGGTCATTCATGTCAGCAGGATTCTCAGATCCCATTGCAGTGAATGGAGATTTGGCTAAGAGCCAAACTCTCTATCCTCACTTCCAGCAGCAGTGAAGTGTGAACAGTCAGAAAATTCTGACCCGCGTTGGAAGAACAGCAAGTAATTATGAAGGCAAGTGACATGTTGGCCTTTATTGTAGGAATTGGAATAGAAGAATAACAAGATCTTGTTGCAGTTGTGCAGGGCTTTAGTGAGACCACATAAACAATACATAGTTTAATCTCCGTGTTTCAGAAAGGATATTCTTGCATTGGAGACAGTGCAGTGAAGTTCACTTTGTTGGTCCATGGAATTATGAGGCGTAGATGAGTAAATTGGGTAGAGATTCACTAAATAACTTATAACTAAAATAACTTTTAGTTATTCACTTAAAAGGGTTGTGAGTTCTCAATTCCAGAGAGTCATTGCAGCTCCACTGACGAATATATTTAAGGCTGCGATAGACAGATATCTGGGGCATAATTCTTTGGCCTCTCAGCTGTGTGTTTCCCGCCAGCAGGAGGTGACATGGTATTTGCTAGCAGCTGGATCCTCTGGTCCCATCACTGTCACTGGGAATTCCCTCTGACATCACCAGGAAACTCTCAGGGAATGATGGAATATGGCAAAAATGGAGTTGAAGCCCAGGATTAGGCATGATCATACTGAATGGTGGAGCAAGTTTGACTTCTGTTCTGATCACTTGTGTACTTATGTTCCAGATAGGAAAATCTGTCATTTATTCACTTTGGAATGATAGTGAACTGATTTTTCACTATGTGTGATATTTGTGCTTCAGACTCCAGCATCGCAGTGCTACAGTAGTTAGCACTGCTGCCTCACGGCACCTGGGTTTCAGGTTCAATTCTGGCCTTGGGTCAGTTTCTCCCCATGTATATGTGGGTTTCCTCTGGGTGCTCTGGTTTTCTCCTACAGTCTGAAGATGTGTGTGGTTAGGTTGGTTGGCCATGCTAAATTGACCGTAGTGTCAGGGACATTAGCAGGGCAAATGGATACATGAATAGGGCCTACATGGATTGTGGATACAGACTTGATGGGCCAAATGACCTCCTTCTGTACTGTAGGGATTCTATGATTCTATGATCTCTCATAGAGCTAAATTCTAAATGCTAAATTCAGCACATCAGTATCCTGACAGTTTATTAACCAAACCATCAATTTACGTATGCAACAATTACTTAATTGTAAGGATAATTTCTACAGCATATGGTTATTGAGGTCAGAACAGGAATAGAAACGTGGACCTATAGTAACATTACTTTTAGAATTAATTATCACTAATTTAATTCATTTCATACTTTCAAGTTGGCATATTTATTTCTCTCAATTTGAGTTGGTTCTCTTCCGTGAATCTGAGTGAAGGGGAATATATCCAGCTCTCCCCTAATTTATACCAGGTCAGGTGTCAGCTGTAGTTCAGTTGGTAGCACTTTTACCTTTGAAAAAGAAAAAGAAGACGTACATTTATATAGCATCTTTTTTGACCTCAGGTTGTTCCAAATGTAGTCACTGTTGCATTTGAAGACTGGGTTCAAGTCTTAGGATTTGAGCCCAAAGGTCTAAGCTGGCAGTGCAGTACTGAAGAAGTGGTACATTGGTGGAAGTAACATCATCTGTTCTTTAAGGTGGACTTAAACA
Source organism: Sphyrna mokarran (assembly GCA_024679065.1). Classification (NCBI taxonomy): domain Eukaryota; kingdom Metazoa; phylum Chordata; class Chondrichthyes; order Carcharhiniformes; family Carcharhinidae; genus Sphyrna; species Sphyrna mokarran. The sequence continues at coordinate 132,905,447 of JAGIQG010000004.1, read as the reverse complement.
ACCCAAGGCACTATTTTGATAAAGAACAGTGGAGCTTTCGCTGGGGTTCTAATATTTATCTCTTCACCATCATCACAAAAAAACAGATCGTTTGCTTGTTATTAATCTGCTGATTGTCAGAGTTGCTCTTTCACTGATTGTTGCAATTCCAACATTGCAACAGTGACTACATTTGGAACAACCTGAGGTCAAAAAAGATGCTATATAAATGTACGTCTTCTTTTTCTTTCAGGTATTTTTGTGCAGCTTTTATAGTGCATAATGATATCCAGCTATTGCTTGGCTTGGATATGCAACAGACAATGAATCAGAACTAGCAATAAATACGGAAATATGTTTGAAATGAACACACTTCAGTTCACTTACAACCAAAACTAAGTATTTCCCTCAGTTGAATAAAAGCAAAACAATATATTAAAATAAAACCTGATGTCTCGATTGCCCTCCGTAAAATTTTGTACAGGTCAGGGGTGCACACACAGGCAGTGGAAAGGCCCTCAGCTGCATTGTACAATATCCCCAGCCTACATACCTTCCGGTGAATGAACGTAAAATCCAATTTGAAATTTCTGTGATGTTTTTAGAATGATTCATTGTTAAAGGCACTATATAAATACAAATTGTTCTTGAGTTAATGGCCTAGTGACAAAATGATCTCTGTACTAGTGCTGATGGGTACAGAGAGATGGTAATGGCCTCATATGGAGAATCAGAAAGGTTTTTAGGAGACACCTTCACGTTTTTTGTGGCCCCTTGCATCTTGACTCACATTACGTCCCTGCTGATTAGTGTTCTTTGTCTCTGAGACTCTGCAAAAAGATTAAAACTCTGTCCTGCCATATCCAGTAACGAATAGTAAACAAGTAATCAAATAACTGGAAGAGGACGTCCCACAAATATCCTTATTTCAAATGACAGACGAGCCCAACACATCCGTACAAAAGACAAGACTGAAGAATTTTCAACCCTTTCTGACCAGAAGTGCCATCTTGACCTCCTCCTGAGGTTCCCACCATCGTAGATATCTGTTCAGACAATTCCATTCACTCCATTCGATAGTAAGGAATAGCTGAAGGCATTAGATACAGCAAATTCTATCTCCAAACCTTAGCCAAACTATTCCAGTACAACCACAACATAGGTATCTGCCTAACAATGTGGAAAATTGTTAAGGTATGATCTGTACTAAAAGAGCAGGATAAATTCAATCCAGCCAATTAGCATCCCATCAGTCTACTCCTCAATCATCAGCAAAGCGGTCAAAGGTGTCATCAATAGAATTATCAAACAGCACTTACTCAGAACAGCCTGTTCACTGAAGTTTAGCTTGGGTCCTGCCAGGACTGCTTAGCTCCTGACCTTATTACAGACTTGGTTCAAACATGGACAAAAGAACAAAATCCCAGTGGTGAGGTGAGATTGACTGTCCTTGATATCAAAGGAGCAGATTATCTAGTATGGCATCAAGGAGGCCTAGAACATTAAAGCGAATGGGAATCAGGAGAAAAGCTCTCCAATAGTTGGAGTTATACCTAGTATAAAGGAAGATGGTTATAGTTGGAGGCCAATCTCAGTCTCAAGTGATCATTGCATGGATTCACAGGATAGTGTCTTAGGACATTTATCTTCAGATGCTTCAGCTGCTTCGTCAATTACTTTTCCTCCAACATAGGGTCAGAAATTAGGATATTCACTAATGATTTCAGTGTTCAGTGCCAACTCTTCAATACTGAACAGATTGTGTTCAAATGTAGTAAGATCTGGATAAATTCAGGCTTGGGCCGAGAAGTAACATTCATACACCTAATGTGCCAAACCATCTCCAGTAAGAGAAATTTAACCATCTCCTCTTGTCATTCAAAGACATTTCCATCATATCAATCATCCACCAAAGTTCCTGGGGATGCTATTGACCAGAAACATAATTGGACTGGCCATATCAATTCTGTGGCTCCAACAGCAGGAAAGAGGTTGGGAATTCTGCAGACAGTAACTCACTTCATGTCACCGCAAAGCCTGTCCATCCAGCTACAAAATACAAGTTAGAGTATGATGAATACTCTGCATTTATCTGGATGAGTGCAGCTCCAACAACATTCAAGAAGTTCCACACCATCCAGGACAAAGCAGGTTGGTTGAACATCATCCATTCAAAACACCACTGCACAGTGACAGAAGTGTGTACTATTTCTAAGATGCATCGCAGCAATTCACAAATTAAACAGCACTTTCCAAACCTGCAACTTTACCTTGAAAGACAACAATCTAATAGAAACAAGGTCATCTGCAATTTCCCTCAAAGCTACACATCATCCTGACTTGGAGCTATATCACAGTTCCTTCACTGTCACTGGGTCAAAATCCTGGAATTTCGTACCTAGCAACACTGTGGTGTACCTACATGGACCACAGAAGTTCAAGAAAGTATCTGAAAATCTCTGGGCATTCACTCCAGTGGGACCTTCCAGTCCTGCAGACAGCACACCCGCATTGTGGGTTTCCTGGCAGCGGGGGTGGAATCAATGGGAAATTCCATTGGCAATGGCAGGACTACACTGGTGTCTAGTGGAATACCATCTCACAACCAGAACATCCCATCAGTATCTCACCACCAGCTTCTCAAGGGCAATTAAGGATGGGCAAAAAGTGCTGAGTTTGCCACTGATGTTGATACCCCAACAACAAATAAAAAGAGATTTCAATCAGTAAATGCCATATCTCCATTGCTGAACAACAACAACACCATTGCATTTGAAGAGCTAACTTGAAACATCAACATGCAACAGTATTATAATATGAAACACATACAGAAATCAGCTAGACCCTCAATCCCAGTTGAAAATGGGGTTCTGAATGGGCACCTAGATGAATGGAAATATTCACGTGCTGAAAAATAATTGATTTGTATTTTGAGAATCAGAATTTTGTTTCTATTTTGTATTTTAAGACAACCCTCTCAGTGTTTGGGTGAAGAAAGGTAGATACCCTATCCCTTTAAATCCAGTGTGCCCGCTTCAGTGTTGGTGGGGGTGTGGGGGGTGGGGTGGGTGGGGGTGGTGGGGGGTGGGGGGGGTGGGGGGGTTTGTTTCCCATGTATTTGCCATCTGCTGCCTTTCGAGAATCAAAGACTGAAGGAATGATATCAAAGGGTGCCTTTAATAATGACTGAAATTTAAATTGATCTGAATTGAAAATACTACTTAATTGGCTACATAAATGAAAAGAATCTGAGTGGGGGTTAAAAAGCAGTTTGTCATCCCACTGAGGAACTGCATGACGTCTGTTTACTGTTCCCCTGAGCAAAATGTGTACAGAAATAAAATACTGAGATGTCAATGTCATTCCCCACTGCACTAACGTGAAGAAAAGGGTAATTGTTCTCTCTCTCCCACTGATAAGGTTTCTTTGAAGGAATTGTAGTTGGTCAGTATATGATTAATCCTTTAAATATTTAGCTAATGTTTGCATCCATATCATTATCTAGTTTACTTGCTATGAAACTATCCTCTTTCTAGAACAGCAAAGACAAATTAAAAGGATGCAACAGAAAAGTAAATTTTGCGTGGGGTTTTGCACAAGAAACCAGAACACCGGTATAAATGGGCACTTAGACCATGTTTATAAAGTGTCTGCCAATCTCCTATAGAATGTCTACTGAGGGACTGGTCATACCCTGTGGACTTAGAGAAACAAATTGGTTTTCTGTATGAAATGCTTTCAGATTACAGCCATTTTGTTGTTGCTGTCAGCTGTGATTGGGGATTGGATAATGTTCAAATTGAATATTTTTGCTTGCTGTGTCTGGAACAGTTGATTTGTCTTCCTGGAGAAACTTTCATTTTGGCAGAATGGAAATGCATGAAGAAGAATGTCAGTTCGGGCACTTCACATGACTCTGTAGGAAATTTGATATTTTCATTGTTGACTGTATTTGCATTGTAATTGGAGAACTCACCATGAGGGATGTTGAAGTATAATAAGCAACATTTATAGAACTCAGCTGGACCCTCATTCCCAATGCTTCTTTCACCAGTCCAAAAATGCAGCAATTGTGTCGTAATGTGTGCCTTCCTGGTTAGGTAAGATCAGTGAGAATCCTAACAATGATATCAACGGAGTGAAAACTAATTGGTTTATATTTTAAAATTTAGTATTTTATCACCCAAAGCAAATATTGAAGCTTAGAAAATTACAGCTCAGAAGCAGGCCTTTTGGCCCTTTTTGTTTGTGCTGAACCATTTTGTGCCTAGTCCCATCTGCACTTGGACCATATCCCTCCACACTCCTCTCATCCAAGAACCCATCCAAGTTTTTCTTAACTGTTAAAAGTGACCCTGCATTTACCACTTTATCCAGCAGCTCATTCCACACTCCCACCACTCTCTGTGTGAAGAAGCCCCCCCAATATTCCTTTTAAACTTTTCTCCTTTCACCCTTAACCCGTGCCCTCTGGTTTTTTTTCTCCCCTAGCCTCAGTGGAAAAAGCTGCTTGCATTCACTCTCTATACCCATCAAAGTCTTATACACCTCTATCAAATCTCCCCTCATTCTTCTACACTCCAGGGAATAAAGTTCTAACCTATTCAATCTCTCTCTGTAACTCAGCTTCTCAAGTCTCGGTTTACATATAAAAATGTTGTCTGGTAAAGTGTACATTTTACCATTTGCTGTGCTGAGGCCAGGAGGCTAGCAATGTCCGGGTCACTGGGAACGGGGAGGTCGGGAGGCCAGCGACAGTCTTGTGGAAGGGAGAGAGGTGAGAGGCCAGCAATGTTCTTGTGGGGGAGTGGGGGAGGGGGGGCGCATGACAGATCAGGGATGAGGCAAGCAATGTCTGTGGGAGGCTGAGACCAGTGATTTCAATGCTGGAAGGACTTGTTTAGTGATCTCCCAGAGATCAACGCATGTGCGATGACCCGCTCAGTGTGCTGATTTCAGCATCTTCTGTGGAAATAGGCCCCGCTGGTGATTAATTGCGAGATTCCTGCTAGCGCACTCTGCAGTGCTCAGAGTGTGGGAGATCCATTCTGAAAAATCGGTGAAAAAAACAGTGGGATTTACTCCAGTGTTCACGGACATTCGACCCTTAGAATTTTTTGGGGGGGATCACCCCCTATACATTTCAATTAATTCATCTCTTACTCTTCTAAACCCCAGCAGGTACAAAAACAGCCTGTCTAACCTTCCCCCATAGGACAATCCATCCACTTCAGGTATTGTTTGATAAAGCTCCTCTGAACTGCTTCCAGCATATTTATATCCTTCTTGAAATAATGTGACTAATACTGTACATAATACTCTAAATGTGGTCTCATGACTGTCCTATACAACTGAAGCATAGCCTCATGAATACAAAAACAAATACTGCGGAAAAACAAAATGCTGGAAAAACTCAGCAAGTATTGTAGCATCTATAGAGAGAAAAACATAGTTAATACTGTCCCATCAAGAGGCGCGCCTATCATGGTGGCACACTGCACAATCTGACTTCCCCAAAGGAAGAAGTTACAATGGAGATGGACTATGGCACTGAGTGTGTCTCCTCCTCTATAGAGGATGAGCTATCGGTTTTTGAGACCAGGTAGCTAATGGAAATGTACCCACAGCTGCACCATAGAAAATGTTCTTTCCAGTTGTATCACAGTTTAGTATGGGCTCCTGCTCTGCCCAAGAATACAATAAACTATAAAAGGTCGTGAATGTAGCCCAAACCATCACTCAAACCAACCTCCCATCCATTGAGTCTGTCTGCACAAAGCAGTCAGCATAATTAAGGACCCCATACACCCTGGACATTCTCTCAACCACTTTTCCCCTTTGGGAAAAAGTTACAAAAGCCTGAGGTCACGTACCAACCCACTCAAGAATAATTTCTTTCCTGCTGCTGTCAAACTTTTGAATGGACTTACCTTACAGTAAGTTGATCTTTCTCTACACCCTAACAATGACTGTAATACTATATTCTGTCCTTTTCTTCTTTATGAATAGTATGCTTTGTTTGTATATTGCACAAGAAACAATACTTTTCACTGTAAGTTAATACATGTGACAATAATAAATCAAATCAAATGTCTGATGCCAATGGGCATTGACATTTGTGACTAAACTTACTCAGAAGCACATATTTTGTCTGAAATTATATTTGGCAGTTTGAAAATGTTTCCATCTTCATACTGAGGAACTCTTGGTGTATTTTATGTGTGATTTAACCATCTCACCAGTTCTGCCATTTGACCATTTCCAAAGGCTACATTCACTATTGATGTTCATTCTGTGCACACTTTTCATGATGTCCATCTCAAGGACTTTACAACTAGTGAGCTGTTGAATTATGCATGATTTGAACTTTAAAGCTGAGCAAACCTTTAATACTCCGATGTTCAGTAAGTCACATCAATCTGTGAGATTCCAAGTGTTATTTGTATATTTGCGTGAATGCTTTAGGGTGTTCCTATGTTGTGCTGGCTCAGTGCCTGCAGTTGATGTAGGAGCAGGTATCTCATTTTTCACTCCAGTGCGTGAGATGGCAATGGTGAATGGCTCTGGCTCTCTGAGCTCTAGAAGAGTCCGGTACATTAGGGCTGACTGTGTCAATGCAGGGAGCATCTCCTTGGGGCTGCAGGCAATGTTTATGTCACTAGTCTGGTTTCCACCCTCAGTCCAAAGATGTACAGGTCAGGTTGATTGGCCATGCTAAACTTACCCAAGTAACAGGGGATTAACAGGGTAAATATGAAGAGTTACAGGAATAGGGCCTGGGTGGGATTATGGTTGCTGCAGGATTGATGGGCCGAATGGCCTCCTGTACTGTAAAGATTCAATGATTTTAGTATGTGCGACAACAAAAGCTTGTAGGTACAGCTTACATGTAATTCAGGAATGATAATTTGCAGACAAAAAATAGCACTAAAGTTGGCTCCTCAACTTAATAACTTAACCTGTTGCTGCTTCAAGCAGTTACACAGCATTGTATGCTGGGGACAGGAATTCTATCAAAATAATGTGCCCACCTAAACACCTAGAACAGCAGCAGCATTTTGGCAGGGATGGTGGCATGGTGCTAATGTCAGTGGACTAGTAATTTAGACATCCATGCTAATGCTTTAGGGAGACAGATTCGAATCTTGCTCCGGGCAGCTGGTGGAACTTAAATTTAATTAATGAAAAAAGTAAAATTCAGAATTGAAAAACTAGACTTGGCAATGATGTCACCATGGTTGATTTTTGTTGTTTTAAAACCCATCGAGTTCACTCCTGTCCTTTTGGAAGGAAAATCTGCCATCCTTACCTGCTCTGCTCTGTATGTAGCTTCAGAGCCATGGCAAACTGCCTCACAAACCATACTGCTCAAAACAATTAGAGATGGGCAGAAAATGTTATTTTGCCAGTGATGCCCACATCTCACAAAAAAATCAGTATGGTGGTACAATGATTAACACTGTTGCCTCACAGTGTCAGGGACCGAAGTTCAATTCCAGCTGCCCCTGTGGAGGTTGCACGTTCTTCCCATGTCTGTGTTACTTTGCTCCAGATGCTCCAGTTTCCTCCCACAGTCCAAAGATGTGCAAGGTTAGGGTGGATTGGCCATGCTAAATTGCCCCTTAGTGTCAAAGATCTGTAGGTGTGGTAAATACATGCAGTTATAGGGACAGATGCTGTGTTGGAGAGTTGCTGCAGACTTGATGGACTCTATGGCCTCCTTCTGTATGGTGGGGATTCTGTGAAGAAAAAATTGGACACAATGCTGATGTGGAGTTAGGAAAAGCTGGAGCTAAAGAGAGACAAAATAAATATAATGATGCTTAATTTAGATAAATGTGAGGTGATGCATTTTGGTAGATTGAACTAGGGCAGGACTCATTCAGTTAATGGTAGGGCATTGGGGAGAGTTATAGAACAAAGAAATTTAGAGGTACAGGTTCTAGCTCTTTGAAAGTGGAGTCATAGGTGGACAGAGTGGTGAAGAAGGCATTCCGTATGCTTGGTTTCATTGGTCAAACATTGTATACAGGAGTTGGGACATCTTGTTGAAGTTGTCTAAGACATTGGTAAGGCCACACTTAGGACACTGTATACAGTTCTGCTTCACCCTATTATAGAAAGGATATTACTAACCCAGAAAGACTGCAGAAGAGATTTACTAGGATGCTACTGGACTTGATATTTAAGTTATAAAGAGAGACTTGATTGGCTGGGACTTGTTCCTGTGGAACGTAGGAGGCTGAGGGGTGAACTTATACAGTTTTATAAAATAATGAGGGGCACAGATCAGCTAGATAGTCAATATCTTTTCCCAAAGGTAGGGGAGTCTAAAACTAGAGGGCATCGGTTTAAGATGCGAAGGAAGAAATACAAAAATGTTCAGAGGGGCAAATTTTTTTAAACAGATGGTGGTGAATGTCTGGAACAAGCTGCCAGAGGTAGTAGCATAGACGGGTATAATTTTGTCTTTTAAAAAGCATTTAGACAATTACATGGGTACGATGGGTATAGAGGGATATGGGCCAAATGGGACTAGCTTAGGGGTTTAAAAAAAAGGGTGGCATGGACAAGTTGGGCTGAAGAGTCTGTTTCCATGACTCTATAATAGCTTGAACTGGAAAGAGAACAAGAACAGAACAGCATGGGAACAGGCCCTTCGGCCCACCAAGCATGTACTGACACAGATGCCTCTCTAATCTAATACTTTCTTGCCTTAATGTGCTCCATATCCCTCTTTTCCCTTCCTATTTGTGTATCTATCCAGATAGCCCTTGAACATTGTTATAGAATCTGCTTCTACCACCTCCTCTGGCAGTACATTCCAGGCATTCACCATCTTCTGTGTGAAAAACTTGCTCCTCACATCTTTTTGAAACATTCCTTCTCTCACTCTCAATCTATGCCCCCATGTAATTGACCCTTCAACCCTGGGAAAAAACTCTAACTATCCACTTTATCCTGTCATAATCCTTTAAACCTTGAACAAGTCCCCTCTCATCCTCTTACACTCCAATGAAAACAATCTAAGTTTATTCTATCTTTCTTCATAGCCTTGTACAGCTGCAACATGATTTTTGAATTCCTGTACTCAACGCCTGGCAAATGAAGGCCAGAATGCCACACGCCTTCTTGACCACCTTGTCCACCTGAGTTGTCACCTTCAGGGAACTGTGGATCTGCTCGCCTTGATCCCTCTATATGCTAATATTTCCAAGGGCACTACCATTTACTGTATATTTTCTTTCTGCAGTAGACCTTCCAAATCGCATCACCTCACATTTATCATGTTTAAATTCAACTTGCCATTTTTCAGCCCAGGTCTCCAGCTGAGTCATATCCTGCTGTATCTTCTGACAATCCTCCTCACTATCCATCACTCCTCCAATTTTTGTAGCACCTGCAAATTTACTAATCAGACTACCTACATGTTCCTTCAAATGATTTATATATATATATAGGCGGGAAGACTGGCTAGGGCTACTGGGGGGACTTTAAACTAGAAAGGTTAGGGGGAGGGAATAGTGATGTGGAGACTGGGAGCAAGGAAGTTAGCTCCCAGGTAGGGAAGGACTCTAGGCAGGATGAGAGGCAGGTTAGAAGAGTTGGGGAGAAGGGAAATGTCCAGTCTGAGGGACTGAGCTGTGTCTATTTTAATGCCAGGAGTGTAGTAAATAAGGTGGATGAACTTAGGGCGTGGATTGCTGCTTGGGATTGTGATGTGGTGGCCATTACAGAGACTTGGATGTCTCAGGGACAGGACTGGGTACTACAGGTCCCGGGATTCAGATCCTTCAGGAAGGACAGGGAGGGAGGCAAAAGAGGTGGTGGAGTGGCACTGTTGATCAGGGACAGTGTCATGGCTGCAGAGAAGGTGGATACCGAGGAGGGAATGTCTACGGAGTCTCTGTGGGTGGAAGTTAGGAATAGCAAAGGGTTGGTGACGTTGCTGGGTGTATTCTATAGGCCGCCCAATAGTGGCAGGGAAGTTGAGGTGCAGATAGGGAAACAGATACTGGAGAGATGTAGAAATAACAGAGTTGTTGTGATGGGAGACTTCAATTTCCCAAACTTCAACTGGAATATCCCAAGGGTAAGGGGTTTGGATGGGGAGGAGTTTGTTAGGTGTGTTCAGGAGGGTTTCCTGACACAGCACGTGGACAAACCTATGAGAGGAGAGGCTGTACTGGACCTGGTACTAGCTAATGAACCAGGACAGGTGATGGATCTCTTGGTAGGAGAGCATCTTGTGGATGGAGATCATAATTCTATCTCCTTCACCCTTGCATTGGGAAAGGATAGGATCAGGCAGGCTAGGAAGGTGTTTGTCTGGAATAAGGGGAAATATGGAGACATCAGACAGATGTTGGGGCGAATAAACTGGAAGGAGGTGTTCTTGGGGAAAAGCACAGAAGGAAGGTGGCAGATATTCAAGGAACGCTTGTCTGGAGCTTTGCACAACAACATTGGGCCTGTTGCACAACAACATTCTCGTTGGGCCGAAGGGCCTGTTTCCCGTGCTGTGTTGCTTTAAAAAAAAACATTCCGGTGAGACAAGGAGGTTTTGGTAGGAAGCGGGAACCGTGGTGCACGAAGGCTGTGGTGAACATAGTCAGGAAGAAAAGAAAGGTGTATAAAAGGTTCAAAGAGCTAGGAGATGTTGGGGATCTAGAGAAGTATAAGGCTTATAGAAGAGAGCTTAAAAAGGAAATTAGGAGAGCCAGAAGGGGTCATGAGAAGGCCTTGGCTGGTAGGATTAAGGAGAATCCCAAGGCCTTCTATAAATATGTGAAAAGTAAAAGGATGAGAAGAGAAGGGATAGGACCTATAAAAGGTGAAGGGGGAAAAGTCTGTATGGAACCGGAAGAAATGGCAGAGGTGCTTAATGAGTACTTTGCCTCAGTATTCACGGTGGAAAGTGATCTGGGAGGATGCACTACAAGTTTGCGGCAGACTGAAAAGATTGAGTATGTAGATATTAAGGAAGCGGATGTGTTAGAACTTTTAAATGCTATCAAGATAGACAAGTCTCCGGGACCAGATGGGATGTACCCCAGGTTATTGTGGGAGGTGAGGGATGTCATTGCAGAGCCCCTGGCGATGATCTTTGCATTGTCGATGGAGACGGGAGAGGTTCCGGAGGATTGGAGGATTGCGGATGTGGTCCCTATTTTCAAGAAAGGGAACAGGGATAGTCCTGGAAATTACCGACCGGTGAGTCTGACCTCAGTGGTTGGTAAGCTGATGGAGAGGCTTCTGAGGGACAAGATTTATGAGCATTTGGAGAAGTTTAGGTTGATTAGAAATAGTCAACATGGTTTTGTAAAAGGCAGGTCGTGCCTTACGAGCTTAATTGAGTTCTTCGAAAATGTGACTGAACACATTGACAAAGGAAGAGCAGTGGACGTGGTGTACATGGACTTCAGCAAGGCATTTGACAAGGTCCCACATGCAAGACTTCTTGAGAAGGTGAGAGGCCATGGGATCCAAGGGGCTTTGGCCTTGTGGATCCAGAACTGGCTTGCCTGCAGAAGGCAGAGGGTGGTTGTGGATGGCTCTTTTTCTGCATGGAGGTCGGTCACCAGTGGAGTGCCCCAGGGATCTGTTCTAGGACCCTTGCTGTTTGTCATTTTCATAAATGACCTGGATGAGGAAGTGGAGGGATGGGTGAGTAAGTTCGCCGATGACACGAAGGTCGGTGGTGTTGTGGATGGTCTGGAGGGATGTCAGAAGTTGCAGCATGACATTGACAGGATGCAAGACTGGGCGGAGAAGTGGCAGATGGACTTCAACGCGGATAAATGTGTTGTGGTCCATTTTGGCAGATCCAACGGGCTGAATGAGTACACTATCAAAGGTAGGAGTCTTAGCTGTGTGGAAGAGCAGAGGGATCTTGGGATCCGGGTCCATAAGACTCTCAAATCGGCCTCCCAGGTGGAGGAGGTGGTTAAGAAAGCTTACGGTGTACTGGCCTTCATTCATCAAGGGATTGAGTTCAGGAGTCAGGAGGTAATGCTGCAGCTTTATAGGACCCTTGTCAGACCACACTTGGAGTACTGTGCGCAGTTCTGGTCGCCTCACTATAGGAAGGACGTGGAAGCTATTGAAAGGGTGCAGAGGAGATTTACAAGGATGTTGCCTGGATTGGGAGGCATGCCTTATGAAGACAGGTTGAGGGAGCTGGGACTGTTCTCCCTGGAGAGACGAAGGTTGAGAGGCGACCTGATAGAGGTTTACAAGATGTTGAGAGGAATAGATAGGGTGGACTCTCAGAGACTATTTCCCAGGGCTGAAATGGTCGCGACGAGAGGGCACAGATTTAAGGTGCAGGGAAGCAAGTACAGAGGGGATGCTAGGGGAAAGTTTTTCACTCAGAGGGTGGTGAGTGAATGGAATCGGCTGCCGTCGGTGGTGGTCGAGGCGAACTCGCTGGGGTCTTTTAAAAGACTTCTGGATGAGTATATGGGATCCAATGGGATTGGGGGTTATAGATAGGTCTATGGCTGGGTAGGTTTTGATGTGTTCGGCACAACTTGTGGGCCAAAGGGCCTGCTTGTGCTGTAGTGTTCTATGTTCTATGTTCTATGTTCTATATTACAAACAACAGAGGCCCCAGCACTGATCCCTGTGGATGACAGCTTGTCACAGACCTCCAGTTAGGAAAGTATCCTTCCACTGCTACTCTCTGCCTTCTATGCTCAAGCCAGTTTTGAATCCATCTTACCAGCTCAACTCGGATCCCATGTAACTTCACCTTCTGTATCAGCCTGCCATGAGGAGCCTCATCGAAGGCTTTACTAACGTCCAAGTATACAACATCCGCTGCCCTGCCCTGGTCAAGTTTTCATGTCAGTTCCTCAATGAGCTCAATCAAGTTTGTGAGACATGACTTCCCCTTCAGAAAACCATCCTGCCTATCACTAATAAGCCTATTGTCTTAGTAGAAGACAAATGTCAGCCTGAGGGGAAGCAGGAAAAAGGCATCATTTTTAAGAGGAGGGAGGGGAACAGGAGTATGCCAGGATGGCTGGAACTTGGAGGAGGTGGAATGTTATCAAAGAATGAAAAAGGCAATGCCTGAACTGCATGGAGACAGAAAGACAATGCCTCAGTGCCAACTGAACAGACAATTTAAAATAATTTGACAGCCAGTTTTAACAGAGTGTATCAATACACACCCAAAATAGATCCAATTCCTGCGCAAGATATTTGGGGAAATCCTGGCAATATTTGCCACAAGTTACTGCCACACAAGTGATGGAATGGTGTCTATCCATCTCATTTCCTATAGTGCTATGAGTGTTAAACATGTTAATTCTATATTTAGGAATGGCTTTGAGTTGTCAGCTGGTTAGGAGATTTTGGCTTGCTTCTGTTGTTTTTCTAGCTTAGCACAAAGTCAGCTAATTCAACTAAACTCAGAGGTCAGTTAAGCACGACTGCAAATGGTTTTAACACAAGCCCTTGGGATCTCGGTTCTGTTTGCATCATTTCAAAAAGAGCAGACAGACTTTAACTGGAACTATATTGGCTTTGTGTCAGGTCACAGGCTAATTTCCTCAGAGGATTGAAATATATGATAAGAATTAAGCCAGTTATTAACTGAACAAACGATCTTTGTCAAGATTTTAATAGCACACTCACAAGTATAGGCAACACATCACCTACACCTTCATATAACTGAAAACTTTCATGGATACCTTATAATCACAAATCAAAATGGGGCAGCAGGATGGCACAGTGGTTGGTACTGCTGCCTCACAGCACCAGAGACACGGGTTCAATTCTGGCCTCGGGTGATTGTGTGGTATTTGCACATTCTCCCCATTTCTGCATGGGTTTCTTCTGGTGCTCTATTTTCCTCCCTCAATCCAAAGATGTGCGGGCTAGGTTGATTAGCCATGCTAAATTGCCTCTTAGTGTCAGGGGACTAGCAGCGTAAATATGAGGGGTTGGATGGGATTGTGGTTGGCCGATGGACTGAATGGCCTCCTTCTGCACTGTCGAATTCTGTAATAAAGAGCATCATCCTTTAATTCCATTCCCATGTCTGGGGAAGGAGACAAAAGAAATCTCATCTCCACCTATAGCTTCCGGTCACATCCGTGATAATTTTCATTTCATTGTTATGACCGTGATCAATACTGCAATGCACTTTCAGAATAGCAATCCAGAGATCCGGGGTAAGTCCCTGGGGTCATAGGATCAAATCCCACTCATAGCAGATAATGGAATTTGAATTCAATTAAAAATCTGGAACTAAAAAGTTTAATGATGACCATAAAACAATTGTAAAAACTCATTAGGTTTACTAATAGAATTATGTGGTTCTGGCTTAAATGTGTCTCCAGATGCAGGATGTGGTTGATCTTATCTGCTCTCTGAAATGGCCCAGCAAGTCACTTAGTTCATGGGCAATTACAGATGGGCAGCAAGTAATCATTCATTATTAATTCATTCTTTTCTAGGTCCTCAAAACCGGAACTTCTTCAGTTTTCAGCTTTTATGGGACTTGATGATAATTTCTTGAGCTGTAGGACAGGATGAAGGGAGGCACGGTGACACAATGGTTAGCACTACTGTCTCACAGTGTCAGGGACCCGGGTTCGATTCCTGGTTTGGGTCACTGTCTGTGCTGAGTCTGCATATTCTCCCCATGTCTGCGTGGTTTTCCTCCAGGTGCTCAGGTTTCCTCCCACAGTCCAAAAGATGCACTGATTAGATGGTTTGGCCATGCTGAATTCCCCCTCAGTGGACCCACACTTCCCTCCTCTGAACAGGCCCTGGAGTGTGGCGACAAGGGATTTTCACAATAACTTCATTGCAGTACTAATGTAAGACAATAATAAATAAACTCAAACTTACACACCTGCTTCATATTTCCAACCTCTGTTTCTCTTCAAAAGCCTTTAACATGTTATCACCTCTTTAGTAATTCTAAGGCCCCCAGTCTAAAGAACTACTGTGGGTTAGGTGGATTGGCTGTACTAAATTGCCCTCTAGTGTCAAAGGGACTAGCTAGGGTAAATGCATGGGGATAGGACCTGGGTGGGATTGTGGTCGGTGCAGACATCGATGGGCCGAATGGCCTCCTTGTGTACTGTAGGATTCTATGATTCTGTAAATGTCCTTAATCCAGGCACTCAGCAACACAGTCTTCAGAACTTGTGCTGTCAGCTGCGTAGAGGCGTATCTATCCCTCCAACTATCCTGTCCTAAACTATAACTCTGTTCCTTTTAACTCCCCACTTTCACTCTGTCACTTAATTGGCCCTATGGACAACTGCAGGCAATCGGGTGGGCTTCTGGATTTCAGGAAATCCCCCATTTCCATGCTGCAGTTGACTACATCCAAGCCACAGCTCCTTCACACCGTCCCACTTACTTCATGCTTTACAAGGTTTCTTTGCCTCTTTAAAATGCAGTGGGGTCTGTAGGAGGGAGGGGGTGGTGAGTCTGTTGGATGGGGGCCTTGGTAGGATGGCAGTCAGGGGGTCTATGTCTTCTTGTGGAGGTGTGGGGGAGTTGACAGATCTTGCTTGTACAGTGTACACAGTGGGTGGAATTTTTCCCATAAAATTCTAAGGGTGGCATTTTCCTGTCCCGCCCACCCCAGGAATTGTAGCAGGTGGGATAGGATCACACAAAGGTCCGTTGATCTCGGGTATGCTTTTCCAGTCTTGGGGCGAGGGTATCGGAAGATCCCACCTTAAGCATCATAGAAATCTGAAAACCAGAGAGTTTCATTCTGAAAACTGGAGCTAAGCTCTGCTGCCCCACCCCATATCAGTGTGAAACACCTTACAGTCAAGAGAATTGACAGAGTATGGGAAAATTGCTTATGATAGCTCGCTGAAAGAAATGGAGTGAAACTCTATGGTTTTCAGACTTTTGTGACATTTAGAATTTTTTAGGGAAAGTTCTCCCCCCCGGCTCTATTTTCCATCCAGATGGTGTCAGATCTGCTGGAATTTCCCAGCATTTCCTACTTCTGTCACTGGTGGCTTTGGGATAAGGGGTAGCCATTGTATGCTTGACTCAAGACTCCCCTGATGGTCCCATACTGGGTGACTAGGTTAACTAAAGCCCTTATGAAGAAGATCATTCGAGTTCTTTTTTTTAGAGCAACACAGCACGGGAAACAAGCCCTTCGGCCCAACGAGCCCGCGCCGCCGTCATAACTATATAGTAGCAATTCCATTTTCATAATATAAAATTAGGTTATTCCTAGTATGAAAGACTCTCACTATAGGGACAATTTGTTTCCCAATCAGCCTAATTCTTATGTGACAATTCTCATCTGCACAATTCTGGTGGCTTCCCACCCCTGGGTTCACCTTTGCTGTTTACATTGCTTTGCAAAGTGATCAGGAATTGACCTTCAGTGTAATGAAA
This sequence comes from Sphyrna mokarran, assembly GCA_024679065.1. Classification (NCBI taxonomy): domain Eukaryota; kingdom Metazoa; phylum Chordata; class Chondrichthyes; order Carcharhiniformes; family Carcharhinidae; genus Sphyrna; species Sphyrna mokarran. The sequence goes on along the minus strand of JAGIQG010000004.1, from coordinate 132,889,073 downwards.
GAGAGGACACTCATGACATCGAGGCGAGCTCTTACGGTGCCAGCAGGGAAAGATCAAGGGAACAATCCCTGTTCTCCTGCCTGAACAATCAGGTCAACATCCTTCCCAGTCCCTACCTACTGAAATAAATTGACTCTGCCCTCCAACTCAAGTCTCCATTTTAATTCCAGTCATATGGATGGAAAGACATTGGATTAATCTTCTGCCCTGGAACTCAGGGTTTCACACCTGGTTTGCAGACACTGGGCAAACTGGACCCTTCTCCAACCCCAGAAACTTTCTGACAGGTCACTCAGCTGGGTTTATATAAAGCTGCAGTGCAACTTTGGGTATGAAGTTCGAGAAGTAGGTGTTCCTTCCACTTGTACAGTCTAACTGAACAATGCAAACCTTTACATTTCTGATTACCCATGAGAGAGAATGATGCATGCAGCTGAGTAGTGAATCAGAAGCTTTCAACAGTTGACTTCTCATCTGTTTAAAGTGCTTCCAAGACTGATTAGCTGAGTGCTGCTAAGTGCAGCACGTGGTAACGGTATATTTCTAAAAGCCATACGTTGTTGCTGGGGTATGTGCTCACTCTTTAGTAATCCCCACCAGTTTCATGTCATCAGTCGTTGGCGCAGAATCATTTAGTGTAGCAATTGCAGTAAAACTGGTGCTGAAGAGGCATGTGGCCAAAGGATTCAGATGTGTTATTGTTGAACTAATTTCACGGTAGCAGTTGAGCAAACTCCTACCCAGTCATTTTAAGCTCTTCCCGGAAAAATATTCAACCTTTCCCTGAATGTTTATTCATGTGCAACTACACTTTTACAATAAAAGGACAAATTATGCTCTGTTATTTGAGGTAAAAAGCAAGGAAGCAGTGAAGAAAATGAAATAAAAATGCATGTTTCATCTTCCATCCCTGTCAGTTGTAATGCACATCTTGAGCATCATTGCTAATCCACAGCAACAGAGAACAGTTCCAATTTTTGGACGGAGTATCTTGAGCATTGTTCTGTGTATAGCTGTGCTGAAGCGGGGTGGGGAGGAGTATGCGACCTTGGGGGGACTGAAACTAAAGAAGCGATTGAAATGGGAAAGTGTCCATTCCACATCCTGCCTTTCTGAGAAGTATAATGTTTTATTTGAAAAAAAAGCAGAACATTGTTTTTTTTTCTGAAATGTGCCCACCCTATTCAACCAAAACCTTATTGAGAAGGAAGCCAGTGGCTCCAGCTCCCTGACATAATCCAGTATGACACTGACAACACAAAGTTAATGCCATATTCCTCAGTGAAACAGTTAATGGCAGCACTGAATGTTCTCATCAAAATTCAGTTCACGTTTCTCTCCGCATAATGTATACATTTGGCAGTCTGGATTAATCTATAAAAAATCCTCTCATTATTTTTAGTAATCTTTGCATTTATTCTTTCACTAGATTCCCAGTATAACGTTTTCTTGGTAGCATTTTCAACAACTCCAGTGATTTGATCTCTGTACAATGCTGATGAAAAGAAGACTTTGCTTTACAATGTGAAAAAAACAGAAGCTTACAAATGAAGCTTTTGGCCATCTGTGCAATATGATTGGAATTCCTTGCAAACACCCTACATATCCACCTCCCCTCCCTCTATGCTCAAATCAGTAATATTCTTCCCTCCTTTCCCTGGAATGACAAAGAGCTTTCGCTGGCACATCGCCTGTACCCTCTTGTGGCCGTTATTTACCACTAAATCTTGAGAATGAGTATTGGAAGGCGATTCCACTGTGAAAAGCATTACAGTCGAGTCTGATTCCACCCACATTCAAAGTCCATCCGTGCATACTTCCAGCAGAAATATGCTACCAAAGTAGGCATGATGTAGAGATGCCGGCGTTGGACTGGGGTAAACACAGTAAGAGGTCTGACAACACCAGTTTTAAATCCAACCGATTTATTTGATAGTAAACTTGCAAGCTTTTGGCTTTGTAGCCTTTGTCAGGCGAATGAGGTGTTTTGGTCTGCAATAACACACATATCAGCATAGACGTCTGTGCTGATATGTGTGCTATTGCAGACCAGAACACCTCATTCGCCTGAAGAAGGCTACAAAGCTGAAAGCTTGCAAGTTTACTATCAAATAAATCGGTTGGATTTAAAACTGGTGTTGTCAGACCTCTTACTGTGTTTACCAAAGTAGGAGCAGAAATCCTGGCTGACTTTGAAATTATTTATTTCTTATTTCAAGGGATCTATCCTTTTTTTCCAACTGCCCAAGGACAGCAAATACATTTCATGGCGCTTCAAATCATAAGGACCACTTTAAAAATTATGCTTTTTTACCAATCCGCAATTTATAAAGATGGCCAAGCTAAAAATCTCCCAATCTCTCCTAACGCATCTGTACGTGTGCACCTATGGTCACAGGTCTTGTGGGCGTGCAATAGTAGCATTTGTACTACTGGAAACAAAGGTTCTGGTTCCATGCCAAGACGTGTTGGCCACAGAAAGAGCTCCCATAACATTGTTCAATGGTCTGATAATCAGCTCTGGACTCCTCCTCTTATTATTCCCCAACAGGTTAAAAACAATGTAGGTGTCAAAATACTCTTCAAATAATGGTTACACAAGGAATTCTCCAGCCGTTCACACCCTCCTACTGTTGCCTGTGAACATGGAGAAGTTGGCACTCAGTAAAATCTCCATTCACTGCAGTGGGACCGGAAAATCACAGCTGCGGGTGAGGCTGGAGAATCTGGCCTGTGGTCTTTCATGACTTGAAGAATTCTGGGTGCAAATCTGCAACCTGGTGTCAAAGAGCTTAATGACCACATCTGGAGAGTCAGATTGCTCAGACCTGCTGGAACTACAGTGGGTTACTGTTTTAACGTTGCATTTAAAAAAAAACTTTTGTAATTTAAATTAAAGATCAGATAAGTATTAGTCAGACATTTTGATTTTGGGGTAGTTTAATAAAAAAAGGTAAATAGATAGATTTCCCAGCTGACTTTATTTAATTGACTTATAAAATCTTCAGAATTGTTCCAACATTAGCAAACACTGTTGCCTTGGAAAGATGAGGTACTATTATCTTTATTAAGAAGCTGATAGTTTAACATGTGCCAGTTCGTGCAACATTCTATTGTCTAGAACAGATTTTCAAGAAAATTTTTGAAGAGATTTTTCTTAGACTGTTGTCAAAACTAGAAAACTGCACGTACCTCTTTAAAACGTTGGATAAAGTCCCATGAAGCTTCTGTCTTTGAGGGTTTCACATTGTATTGAATCATAGAAATCATATAATCCCTACTATGCAGAAGGAGGTCATTTGGTCCATTGAGTCTGCACTGACTGTAATCCCACTCAGGCCCTCTTCCGATAACCCCACATACATATCCTAATTCCTCTGACACTAAGGTCTTTTATTTAAAATTCTGACAAAGCTGGATTAAAGAAGTGTTAAGCAAACCCAGAATATATCACAGTTCATAAGAACTCTCACTTAAACCAGGAACACTAGAGGATTTATTAATGAATAATTTCATAGTTAAAATACATCATCATACTAAATAATATTCATGCCTCGTTAATACAATGTGCGTTGAGTCTGCGAATTTGATAGTGTTACAGACTGTGAGTTGAGGTTTTGTGGCATTCCCAAGTTTAACATGTTTAACATCCAACTGTAACAGACCGTGATGATGGACACTGAATCAAAATGCAGCACATCACCAGAGCAGGGTTCCCCCAAGCACTGGAATACTGATTCAGCTTCTTCAGTTCTCTTTATAAACACACCACCAAAATAAACCTGCTGACATTTGCTGAACCCCAAAAATCTTAAAAGCTGCCTGCTTCCATGTTGCTGAAGATATCTGTGTTGCCGGAACTTTCCACGGGTGAAGTGACAGGAGCAATGACATGTTTCAATCTGTACAGTACAGTGACCAGGATGACAAGCAACAGCACCAAGAGACTGAGAAATATTGCCACATAGGTGTAAATGTTTGATGGTTTACCCACCGAGTCCTCCACATCGGTGGCCAGGGTTGGTCGGTGCAAAACCACAGCAGTAAAATTCCCAGCGTGTCTGAAGTCAAACTCAGTCATTGTTGAAGTTTGGAGGGAAAGAGAAGTCACAGGTTTTGCATTTTTGGAGCCAGTCCAAGATCTTGGGTGTTGAAGCCGAGACTCTCCTGAGGCAGAGATCTTTACCGATAGCCACTCACTTTCTGTCCAAGTTTTCCGTGAACACCATCTTCAGGCTGGTAATGTGTTTTAAAAGCATGTCAGGGACAAGTGGCTGCTACTGAATTACAACTCTCTCCGCAAAAAACAAATAAACGGCCGACACGAGAGCGCAAGAGAGCAAGTGAGAGGACAACATTTCATATTAGTCTCATTTACTTAAACAGATGCTTCCCACTACAGGAGCGCTGCTGGTAATCACATTACCTATTTGACAGCTAGCTTGCAAAGCCTCTGGCAGATTTTATGAGGCAAATCACCAGCACCATTTCTGAAACTGACAAATTGTCTCATAGGCTAAAATCCCTCTGAACTCATCCCTCATGTCACACACAGCTCCTTGCAAATAGCAGTCCCCCTTCCTATTGTCTCCTCTTCAATGCCGTTCTGCAACAGTGAGTTTAGCAGTATAAAAATAAATACACTTTTTGCCTATAGCGGTACTATCGTAGTTTTCAAGGAAAAATAATGCAATTTCTGAATGAGCATCAATTAATTTATCTTCTCTTTGATGTTTTCACGAAGGGATCATTTACATTTTTCATCATTTACGAGAGTACTAAGGATCCCTACTGATGATTGTTAATGTTCCATGTACAGGTTTTATATAGATGTTTGATTGTGCTTTTTCCAATTACCATGTTTTGTTACAAAGGGGCAGAGTTAGGAGATGGAAGATACAACAAAACAATATTCTTTAATTCTGAGTTGTTGATAAGATTTTTTTGTGGAACTTGATTAATGCTTTTTTCCCTCTGTTAATTTTTGTGGAAAATATAGATATTAGAGCAGTATTCACTTCCATCTAATACTGTTTGCTGTTCAATTTTGCTCCATACACACTTAAAAGCTGTATCCTTCATTAAAGGGACAACTTCCAAAAGTAGAACGTATTTCCATTATCTAAGCCCTTACATCGAAGTCTGACTGTGAAAATCACCTCAGATGATGCTAATCCTGTGCTGAAAACTCTGCTACAAAAACTACTCACCCTCGGTAGGGTTGACTGTCCAGAACTTAGGGCAGGAACCTCTACCAACTTTTCATTTCCAAAGGAATAAATAGTTAATTGTGAAATACCTACTGCCCCTCTAGTCAAGTTCAAATACTCAGCATAGGTACAGGCCTACATCACAAAAGCAAAATGCTGCAAAAGCTGGACATTTGAATTAAAAATAAGAAAGTACTGGAAATACTCAACAGGTCTGTGGAAAGAGAAACAGAGTTAATATTTCAGCTCTGTGATCTTCTATCAGAATCCTATCCGTCTTGCTCAGAATTGCAAACTTAGCAATGAAGGAAAACATATTCTATTTGGTTACCATCATTTTAATAACCTTAAAATCTGGCACGGCGGCACAGTGGTTAGCACTGCTGCCTCACAGCACCAGGTATCTAGGTTTGATTCCCAGCTTGAGTCACTGTGTGGTGTTTGTAGATTCTCACTATGTCTGCAAGGGTTTCCTCCAGGTGCTCTGGTTTCCTCCCACAGTCTGAAAGATGTATGGGTTGGGTGAATTGGCCATGCTAAATTATAGAACGTAGAACATTACAGCGCAGAACAGGCCCTTGGGCCTTCGATGTTGCGCGCTGACCAATTAGGAAAAAGCAATGACCCTCTAACCTAAACCATTCCCTTTTCGTCCATAAACTTATCTATTAACCTCTTAAACGCCACCAAACTTGGTGCATCTACAACTGCAGCAGGCAGGGCATTCCATACCCTTACCATCCACTGGGTAAAGAACCTACCTCTGACATCCGTCCTATAACTACCACCCCTTAATTTAAAGCTATGTCCTCTCGTGCTAGCTTTCTCCATCCTAGGAAAAAGGCTATCACTGTCCACCCTATCTAAACCTCTAATCATCTTTATATGTTTCAATAAGGTCTCCTCTTAGCCGCATTCTTTCTAACGAAAACAACCTCAAATCTCTCAGCCTCTCTTCATAAGACCTGCCTTCCATACCAGGCAACATCCTGGTAAACCTCCTCTGTACCCTCTCCAATGGCTCCACATCTTTCTTATAATGCGGGGACCAGAACTGCACACAATACTCCAAGTGCTGCCGCACTAGAGTTTTGTACAGTTGCAACATGACGTTGCGGCTCCGAAATTCAATCCCCCTACCAATAAAAGCTAAGACTTCATATGCCTTCTTAACAACCTTATCGACTTGATTGCCAACTTTCAGGGATCTATGCACATATACACCAAGATCCCTCTGTTCTTCAACACTATTAAGAGTCCTACCATTAGCCCTATACTCTACACATTTGTTATTATCTCTCAGTGTACCTGACAGATGACGGAGTGTGGTGACTAGGGGATTTTCACAGTAACTTCATTGCGGTGTTAATGTAAGACTACTTGTTACAAATAAATAAACTTTAAAACACTTTAAAAACTGACATGATACCTGGGACTTTTTTGGTCTGTACAACTTAGTTCCATGCCTAGATTACCAGCTGAGTACTTGTAGCTAATTATAAGAAAGTCATTTCCTTATCTAGGATTAAACAAACTAGATTTGGGGTGAAACTAATCCTGAGGTAATTAAACACAGTTTGCCAGCATTAAGAAACCCATTCTTATCACCATAAAGAAATAAAATCCTTCCTTTTCCATTCATTCATTCGTTCATTCAGAAAGATCCCAAAGTCCCTCCATTTGTGTTTCCTGGATAATTCCAGGGTTATTTTCCCATCATAAGCTGTGGGGAACCTCCTCCTAGATTTACCGTTCATTAATTTAATTTTCTATCTCTTTGTCCTAAGTTATAATGTTATTGAATGTAATGTCCTGGATTCAATTTTCCATTTCCTTCACCATCTTGCATTCTTCTTCTCAGATACCTCCTTTCCAGGCTGGAAATCTCAAGTCTTCAGAATATTTTTAATGGCTCAGCCTCTGACATTGAGGAGAGGTCCCACAGGAATGGCTACTCTTTAATTTCTCTTCCTTTTTCAAGGGGACCAGTCGACCGACATTTGACCTTCTGCACAATAATGAAATGGAAACGGTCCTTGCTGTGAACTAAATTACTGAGACACAAACCCAATTGTCTAAACATTTATGCCATTGCACCATGTTGGCTCTAAGCTGAAGCTACTTTAAAGTTTTCCCATTTTGATCTCTTTCCTGGGTGCAGTGACTTTGCTGGGTTTCCACTGGTGCCCTTCCATAGGGCTTATTTTTCATGCAGACATCTAAACAATGGGTTTTATTGGGGTATCCAACTCTGAGGAAAATGAAGCCAAATCTGTTCCACTATTGTTCCATTTTTCAAGTCAATGGATAGCTATCAGGAATGACAGCCTGGGTGAGTTTTTCCCAGATTGTGCCACTTGTGATACTCAGATCAATGCTCTGACTGAGAGCAATTAATCCAACACATACATGTACTGACCTCTGGACCTTCCTGGGAGCTTGATTTTACCAGTCTCTTGGAATGGGCTAGGAGGCATGATGAGAAGCCCCATAAAAACGCCCATTATTTTCCCACTTCCAAGACATTTCACCAGTGGCAGAACATGCCCCTTTGCCAAAAGGCCAATGGAAGCATTTAAGTGACCAATTAAAGACTGATTCTGCCACCATTGGTATTTTACCAGTGGTGAGCAGTGAGTGGAAACTGGTGGTGAACCCAGGTTGCCTCTTAGTGGGCATAGGCTTTGGGGGATGGAGGTTATTGGGTGGCCCTTTTAATCAGGTTGTGCAGGGAGATCATGCAAGGGTGTATTTTGAAGGGGGTCATGATGGGGGAGTCATGTTCGGAGTCAGTTGGGGGACCCATCAATGTGGGCAACCCATGATGGACTGGGGAGAGAGCATGCCACGATGGGGGAATCCAATGTCCGTGGGGGAGGTGGGAGAGCATTTCCCAGTACATCGTGGTACACTGATAGTCGAGCACTCTGAAGCCAGTTTGGTGGTATGTATAGGCTACGCTGATCCCTGTAACAACACCAAGCTCCCAATGATACAAAGAGATCGCCGCAGAGAATTCCTGTTTTCTCATCATTATGGCAATTAGAATTATTCTGGGAAAATTCCCCCAAAAATGTTAATCCCATCTAGCAGGGTGGGGGTTGGAGAGGGGGAGGTAATTCCAGTCTGCACAGCTGTGCATTCAGCCTCAACATATGCACACAGCTTTAATTTGAAGTTGCTGAGCTTCCTGGCAGGTTGAACCCTCTCTGTTCCAATAGAATCCTTTGAGCTCTAACAAATTCAACATGCAATGATTTGAGAAAGATTCCATTGACTTTCTGCCATCCTCCAGCCACCTGTATTTCTTTTCATTTACCTTCATGCTTGAATGGATCTCAAGTACCCCATTGATCCTGACCGCAATGTTGACAGATTCTAAGCCTGATTGACAACCTGTGATCATTTTCAAAATGCTTGCAAAAAGGAAGTAAAACCGGGTCAGGGTGTCAGTGCCAAGGTGCTCAGGGCAGTGCACTTTTGACACTGTGAAGGCATGTGACCTGAACAGAGGCTGAATTGGGGGAAAAGATCTCAGAAGAGAAGGGGAGGCTGAGAGGGTGGTCTGAGGGGGAAGTGGGGCTGAATGGTGGCCTGAAGGAGAAGAGGATTGAGGGACATTGGTTGGGCCACTTTCATATCTGCCTGTGTGTGTGGGTGCATGTGTGTGTGTGTGGGTGTGTGGGTGGGTGTGGGTGTGTGGGTGTGTGTATGTGTGGGGGTTGGATGACCTGTGATTTGAGAGGTGGAGGGGAAGAATGTCCCTCTTTTTTGAGGGGCTGGTTGCACCCCCCCCCACCCCCACCCCCACCCCAGACACTTGGAGTCCAGCACGCCATGCCCTCTCTTGTCAGTAGCACACATAAAGCCGGCCTGGTACTGTTTCTGCTGATAGGCTGGGTAGATGGTGGGAAGCTGGTGACTGATCTGTCAAACCCACATTCAAATTTGCATTATTACCAGGTTTTCACCCACTTTGGCTTGGAACTGGTTTGGAGCCAGTGAGGCCGGAGTGGTTTGGGTTAATCCCAAGTGCCCTATTGCCCCTTGGGAATTCTGATTTTTGGCTGGCGTTCCATTCACCGGGGCATTGCTACTCCGCATCCCGGGGAAATGGCCAGGGAATTGCCCCCAGTCTGAAGGTACTTGGTATACTCATTTCTGCTAATTCGACTTGGGGATACATTTTTGATGAACAAATTCACTCTATCCTGAAACGACCATGTTCATTGTCTAGATAAGACTCACTCTCCACCTGTGTTTTGCATTTACTGCAGGAAATATATTACTCATGAAAGCAGAGTGTTAATAAGCCGAAATAATAAGATATTCTATAAATCTTCAAGTTGAATTTATTTCTTTGCCTTTCCAATAAAATCAGCAATGAAAAGAGACAGCTATTCTTTATTTTCTGTTCCATGTTTTATTTGAATTGCTTTTCTTATAGGAAAAGAAATATGCACCTTACATTCCACAAAACTGTGGCACTCAATAAGAGGAAAGAGATTTCATATACCAAGTGTGATGTCCTTGACCTTTTATTCAATTTGCTATTGCGGAGCAGCCATTAGAAAACTGAACGCATGGGGATGGAAGGAAAATGATTGAAAGCTAACAGAAATTTTAATATGTAAGTAGCTCGAGAAGACTTATTACTGGTGAATATTGTAACCATTAAGTAAAATGTTTCACCAATTGCTTTTGTGGTTTTAAGTTTCAGTTTATCTCAGTTGCTTGCAATCTTGCAGCTAAATCAGAGGTCATGGGTTCAGACTTCTCCTTGTATTTGAACATGTAATTTGGGCTTTGATTAAATGATTAAATGAGCCTTGAATTGTTGGAAATGCTTCTACTGGATAAGATGTTACATTAATTTTCTCTATACATAGGAGGATATATGAGACTTTTTAAAAGATAGTTTTCTTCTCCTGATATGGCGAATGCTAGTGAGGTTCCATTTATTGTTCATCCTTTTTCTGTGAGTAGGGAGTGGCATACTATTTCCTAGAATCATTGCTGTCTTTGTGCGAATCATAAGAACATAAGAAATAGGAGCAGGAGTAGGCCATCCAGCCTCTTGAGCCTGCCCCGCCATTCAATAAGATCATGGCTAATCTGTAGTGGTTCAGTATCACTTTCCCGCTTTCTCCCTGTAACCCTTAATTCCCTTGTCAATCAAAAACCGATGCACTCTTGACTTGAACATATTCAGTGAGGAAGCCTCCACCACTTCATCAGGCAGAGAATTCCAAAGATTCACCACCCTCTGCGTGAAGAAACCCTTCCGCAACTCCGATCTGAACCCCCCCATCCCGCCCCTCCCCACCCCAAACTTGAGGCTGTGCCCTCTAGTCCTGCTATCTTTGTTAATAAGATTTGAAATCATGTATTTTGGTTCAGATTTCTGAATTACTAGTTCAGTAACGTAATCTCAATATTACTGCACCCATAGAGTTACTATTAAAGGTTAGGTAGGGTGATTGGACCTTTTACTGTTGGCGATTAAGGTAATTAAGAAAGCACGCAGCTTGCTGTCTTCATTAGTTGGTTCATTGAGTACAAGAAATTATGTTGCAACTATATAAAATCTTGGTTAGGCAGATTTGAAGTTTTGCATGCAGTTCTGGTCACCACACTACCAGAAGGACATGGAAGATTTGGAGAGAGTGCAAAGAAGGTTCACCCGCATGTTACCTGATCTCGAGGGCATTGGCTACAAGGAGAGATTGAATGAACTAGGATTGTTTTCACTGGAAATTCAGAGGCTGAGGAGAGACCCGATAGAGATCCACAAAATTATGAGAGACATGTAGACAGAATGGATAGTCAGAAGTTTTTTCCCAGGGTGGAAGTATCAATTATAAGAGAGTGCAGGTTCAAGATGAGGGGGGGGAACTTTAACGGAGATGTGTGGGGAAAGGTTTTTATGCAGAGTGATGGATTGCTGGAATGCGTTCACAGAGGAGGTGATGGAAGCAGACACATCAGAACATTTAAGAGGCACCTGGATGGGTGTGTGAATAGGAACAGGATAGAGGGATATGGACTGAGGAAGGACAGATTCTTCTTAGCTTAAGGCATCATGATTGCTATGGGTTTGGAGATCTGGAGGCCTGTTCTTGTACTGTCCTTCTCTTTGTTCTTTGAGATGGTTATCACCTGGTATTTTTGCAGCAGCGAATGTGACTGGCCACACATGGGTGATGTCTTGGTCCTGCAGTGGGCTGGCATGGGCTGCAGCATCATGTATAGTGTTGCAAAGGAAGCTGAACATTGTTGGATTGGATGTGAATGGTTCCAGTCCTATCGGAAAGTTATTGTTAGTAGTAGAACGTGGTGGACCAAGTGAAGAACCCTAAGGAACTCAAACAATCAATTCATGTGACTGTGATAATAATTATAACCATCTGTCTTTGGGCTAGCTTTGATTTGGGCACCAAAGGAGTTTCCTCCTGATCCCATTGACCTTATTATACAAGGACTCCCTGACCCTTACTTGTGATAGAAACTGCCTTGGATTTTCACTCCCAGGTTGAATTTGCCATATGTGCTTCGGGAAGAAGTGCCCTGAATGAAGGGATCTTTGTTTTGGGAGTGGAGGGGGAGGGGGTTAGATGGGGTTGTGGTGGTATGATGGTGGAGCCGGGGCTGCCATGTGTTGTGGTGGGCTATCTAATAGATCTATTTCAGTAATCTGGGACATTGTTGTGGTTGTTTCTCAAACATTAGATGCTTTAACCCTCATCCTTCATATCCCTTCACCCTCCCACCCATTTCCCATAACTACAGATATCAACTCATACCAACCTTCGCTCCCCCACCTAACCCCAATAACTGTCATATTCTCCATACCAATTCACGAGCTCCACACCAATCCTCATTGTCACTTACAAGACCTATACTAACTTAGTGCTAACTCATGAGCCATCCGATTGCCCTTTCCAACTTAATGTTAACTCATGACAACTTGACCCCTGCCTGTTCCCAAGGCTTCTAATAAAACCTATTCAAGTTTGGTGCCAACATTTGACCCTCTCCCTCTACCTTTGATTTTACACCTTCCATGTCAACTCATCTAGTATTCACCATGGATAGACCTCAGGAGCCATGTCAAGATGAAACAAAATAAAGTTCTAAATATTTATTATAAAGTTCACTATATAAAAAACAGTCTTGTTTGTGAAAGCTCATTCTCTCAGTGTCCAGGTCCAACATTTCTGTCCCAAATCACCAAAGAAACAAACTATCTGGTATTTTTTTTGTTTATGATTTTCATTGTTGTGGGGGATCATAAATTGAACTTTTTTCTTTTGAATGTCAAAATAAAAGAATATGTGAATGTTTAAAAGCCAAAGTGTGACTTTCTTTAGAGCACAGACCATTCTAGGTAGATGAAATGATTCTGTCCAGGCAGGAATTGAACAATTCCTTTGCTGGCTGAAACTTAGCTGCCAGAATAGGAAAAAAGTGGGAGCTTGTACATCCCGTGAATGCACCATGCTCTCCTCCTTTCATTTAACATCAGAGACTGATAGCTGCTGGGCTGCTGAGCTATGTAGTGCATGATGTAGAGATGCCGGCATTGGACATTTGCCTGACGAAGGCTATAAAGTTGAAAGCTCGCGAATTCACTATCAAATAAATTGGTTGGATTTAAAATTGGTGTTGTAAAATTTTACTATGTAGTGCAGCCAGCAATGGGCCTCTGTCCTTATATTTTATAGACCAAGTGGTCAAAAGAGAACATGATGACCAGGCTACAGAAGAGGCCACGTGTTGTCCTTGGGAATGAGGGCAGAGCACAAGTGTTGTATATGAGGGCAAGCTATGTCGGTTAAAATTATATTCATTGGAGAAGAGTGAGAGGAGATCTCGTGGAAACTCATAACATTCTAACAGGGTTAGACAGGGTAGATTCAGAACGGATGTTCACCATAATGGGGAGAACTAGAGGCAACAGCTTGGGGCTTTTAGGACTGAGGTAAGAGAAATTTCTTCACCCAGAGAGTGGTGAATGTGTGGAATTCACTCCCACAGAAAGCAATTGAGGCGAATACACTGTGTGATTTGAAGAAGAAATTAGATATAGCTCTTGCGGCTAAAGGAATCAAGGGACAACAAAGAACAAAGAACAAAGAACAAAACAGCACGGGAAACAGGCCCTTCAGCCCAACGAGCCCGCGCCGCCACCCCAATGTTCCCACCTTCACCCGTGATCCCTGTCTATGTTTATAGATCTATGGATTAAAAACCAAATTTGAAACAATTTAGGGAGAATTTGTTTTGCCAATCAGCCTAAGAGCACATCTTTGGGATGTGGGAGGAATCCGGAGCACCCGGAGAAAACCCACGCAAGCACAGGGAGAATGCGCAAACTCCCACAGATACAGGCCCAAATCCATGTATCTGCACAGCACAGCAATAGTCACTGAGCTGTCGTGTTGCCCATCAGATGGTCAAGCGTACACTAATGATGTGAAGCACCAGGATACTCTCGAAAAAAGAAATCCAAGAGCAGCCCTCTCACGACCCATCACGTGTATGCCCCTTGTTAGACAACAAGATGGACCAAAACACCTGTAGGATAAAAACAAGTACATCAATATCATCATCTATTTACACACTTCCCAGGGACTCCCAAGGCTCATGATCCCTATTTTAAATCAGTTTTCTATACCCCTCTATTCCCATTCTGTTCATGTGCCCATCTAAGTATTTCTTAAATAACTCCAGAGTTATTTGGAGTTATTAACTCCACCACTGCCTCCACCACTTTACTTGGCAGCGCATTCCATACCCCCACCACCCTCTGTGTGAAAAAACTCCCTCTAGCATCCAAATTATACCTTACAACCCTCATCCTAAGCCCGTGACCCCTCGTGCTATTCGAGTCCATCCTTGGAGAAAGCTTAACCCTGTTTACTCTATCTATACCCCTCATAATCTTGTACACCTCTATTAGGCCTCCTCTAAGTTTATGTCTTTCTAAGGAAAACAGTCCCAATTTGCCTAACCTCTCCTCGTAACTCAGACCTTCCATACCAGGCAGCATCCTGATAAATCTCCTCTGCACTCTCTCCAGAGTCTCCACGTCCTTCCGGTAGTAAGGCGACCAGAACTGGACACAGTATCCCAAATGAGGTTTAACCAACGTTTTATACAACTGCAACATTAAAGGCCAGCTCTTGTACTCTATACCTTCCTATAAAGGCTAAAAGGACATCCAGGATGAAGGGGTTATCTGGATATTGAATTCAATGATCAGCCATGATCATTATGAACAGTGGAGCAGGCTCAAACAGCCGAATGGCCTACTCCTGCTTCTAGTTTCTATGTTTCTGTGTATATTACTGTTGAGCTTAGGAATAAATGTTGAATAAATGTTAAATGAGGTCTTTAATGTTGGTGATTTAAGAAAACCATGAAAATCCAACACATTTAATTTGTGTAATGAGAAAAAGAGTCAGGATTTTCCTGTAACTCAAATGGAAATATTCCAGTCGATTGCATATCTTCAGAATTATAAGTCCTGATATTAAGTGATTACTTTGAACCATCTTCCACTTCTTCCTTCCCCTGGAAAGAAGCACAATCATCCATAAAGCATTGGTAAGGTTAGTTACAGGTTAGAATTTGAAACAAGAGACGTTATTCATGGTGTTGGCCTTTTGGGTAAGATCAAGTGTAGTATCACCATGCTGTGCTTGGTTGAAGTCATTAGGTTACATTTTAGCTTAATTTGAAGCAATTTTTAAAAGCTGCACCTTGGCCCTTTGTCTAAGATGCAAATGAGATCAAGTCTTGGAGGAGGAGCTATGCCTACTCCAATCAGCTTGGATCATGTAGATCAAGACAGGAGGTGAGAGCCCTGTCTTATCAGCTTGGAGCAGGAATATCTCAACTTGTTGGGACTCTGAATTGGACTTGATTTGATTGAATTGGAATAAAAACAAAAATAAATAATTAAGGTATTGGCGGGGGCGGTGGGGAGAGAAATGCAGAAGACAAGCGCACTTTGTATCTTCCCTTCTGTTTGGGAATTGGCCTCAAGGCAATTAAAAAGAAACTATTTGCAGCTGTGTAATTACTCCACTAACTGTTCTGAAAGTGCTGATAGTGCCAACGTATCTTAAATCAGTCTTTATATTAACATGCTCTGAACAGTTTCCCAAAGCAGCCTGGGAACAAACAATTCATATACGAGTTCTTCTCACTGTGAATTATTCTGTGCTCCAGTTCCACCAACAAGCCACAGTTAGACTTCCTAATTCTTGTAATTATTAGAGCAGAACGTCATAATACTGCAACAGGGAAAGTTCTAGTCTGCTGCTGGAGCTGCCTCTAACCATTAGCTTTGAAAGATTAAAATGTGATCATGCGTGATCACGAGGCACTGGATGGTAATGCAGTTAGTTCCCTTCATAATGCTGGAGGTTATCGTTCTGCAGAGCGCACCTCCCTGTTAATAGTCTGGCCGATTGTCTCTTTGGTTGTTGGGGTCAGTGTGCTGATGTGGCAGCTGGATAATGCAGCCCTACATTGTCGACTAAATGTTCCACTTGACTAATTAACACAAACAGTGTGACATTGCTAACACAAGATTTGTTGTTGCTCCCCTGGAGATTATTTTCCTCATTTTGCTGTATTGAGCTAAGAAGGTAACATCCTGTCAGCACCCCCACCTCCCCCCACTCGCCACCACCACCCTCAATTCCACCACCCTACTCCGGCAAACAGCTGACTGTACCTTGGTGGATGATTCTCCCAAAAGGGCCGAATTGGTGAGAAAATTGTTCTAGATCACAACTGTTTTTTAAGTGCAACTTCACACTCGAATCTCCCCACTCCGTGCACTGCAGAGGTCATAATCTCATTAAAAACCGGGGGACGGGTCCGAGGGGCCTATGTGCATCGGAGTCTGACAGCTCCGGACGCTGCAGTGCCCCTGATCAGGGTCAGTCCTCCCGTTTACTGGTCAGCTCGATCACTGGCCAATCCGGTACCCCCACAGTGCTGCCCCTCCAGCACACCTCCCTCCCCCACAGTCTGATTGCAGCCCCCACAACAAGCCAGCCTTGACTCTCCCCATCCCAGAGGGCCCGGATTTCAGCACACCTCCCCTCCTCCTGCAAAGGTGATTCCCCCACCCCCTCATCCCAGCAGACCACCTCCTCCCCGTTAAGCCCCACCCCAGTGTCAGATCTCCCCCCAGGAGGCAGACACTCCTTTCACTGGAGGCATGCCATCACCAGCATACCCGACTCTCCCCTCTCTCTCCCACCACCTCAGTGTAGCCTGACATTCCTCCAGCCCAACCAATCCCCCATGCAAACTGCGCGCAACCGCCCCCTCCGCCCCCCCAACCTCTCCCCCCAAATCCCCCCTCCCCCCCCCCCCCCCCCCCCCCCCCCCCGCCCCCCCCCCCCCCCCCCCCGCCACTGCGCGAAAACCCCACCGATCATCCCTAGGCCCCACCAACAATAGGCCCTCAGTGGGCAGTGCTTCCTGGGCGTGGACATTTTGCTCCTTGGGCAATGCCAGGGAGCACAGGTTGGCACTGCCAAAGTGTCCATGCCCAGGGGGCACCAGTGACTGCCACCCAACCCCCTGGGGAGGCCCCGATTGCTCCCCCTTCATTCCCGTGGGCTTTCCCGTTAGGTCCTCGAATGTGGGGAGCAGTCTAAACCCTGCCGGAGTGAAGCGGTGAGAGATTCTATCGGGACTGGTAAGTTACCAATAACGACATACAAATCATATTTAAACTACATTTTAAAAAAATTCAATTGACTTACCTGCCTCCCTGACAGTTCCTAGTGTGGTCTGGCCTGTGAATGTTCTCTGGCTCTGGGAGATGTGCGTCTGTTCCTGGTTTATGGGCAAATGCCAGAAAAAGGCCGACATTGTGATTTTCCTGATTGGACCCACCAGAAAAGGAGTGGGTCACAGCATCTTTAACACTGCTGAGTCACTGAATTAATGGAGAAAATAACTCTGGATATGACTGGGATTAAATGAAAAATTATTTACTCATCCTTCCAAGGACTTCAGAATCTCAATCTCAATCCATTTTGTTAAAAAAATATTTTGTGCTCAGTAATGGTTTTCACACTGGGAAATGGATATTTAGGCATCAGTGTCAGCATCATGCATTCTTTAGTCACGATGTGGCTATCTGGCAAAACTTCTTTTATTCTGCATCTATAACAACTTTTACTTATATTGTACCTTTAAGACATGAAAGCATCATGTGAGTAAAATTAGAACTTAAAGAAAGTGTGGCAGCGTGGGGGGGAGGGAGCGATCTTACATCAGCCAATGGGTGGGGTGAGCTGGTAAGATTGTCGAAGAGGTGAAACATTGTGATCATGCCCAGTTTCTTGCCTCTGGTGATCATACTGGGCCCAGATTCCCGCCGTGATCAACTTCCCCCACCCAGGAGAGTCGCAAGGCTGATTTTAATATTTCAATTTGAATTTGCATGCTATTAGTGAGCCTGTGATGGAATAATCCGGGCTTATTTGTCTTAATGGCCTCACTAGTGAAGCTCCTCACTGGAGACGGTCACATGTGATCTCCATCAATGGAGATTTGACGTGGTGACATTGCTGGTAGGACTGGAAGCCATTGAGACATCTTATTAAATGGCAGAGCAGGTTTGAGGGGCTGAATGGCCTACCCCTGCTCCTTTATCGTATATATGTTCATGTGTATATTACATAGAACAAAGTATTGTCAGAGATGCTACACTTTACACCCAGGTGGTTGAGGCCAATGTGGGAAGTGCCCTATGACCCTGGCAGCGACAGCCTGGTACCTTGACACTGTCAGCCTGGCATTGTTCACTGGGCATCCTGGCATTGTACATCAGAGATCAGCTGGGGCGATTGACTAGGCCAGAGAAGTGAGAGGTGATTGGTCAAGCTGAGGATGATGAGGATGCAATCAGCCAGAGATGGGGTGATATCCAGGGAAGTGGGGTGCCTGACAGATCTTTGAGTTCTGTTCAACAGAACAAAAAGATCTACACACGTGCAATAGTGCGCCCTAGTGTCAGCAGCTGGTTTTCTGTTGAGAGTAGACTGCCCACTTCCTCTATTGGCAGAAATCAGATTGTACATCATTTTTTGTGTAAGATCTGTAAGTGTCTTCGAAATTCTACTTCAGCACACCACCTCCCACTTCTTGTTTTCCCACTTTTTCAGCATTTAGAAATTTTTTGGTATGAATGCCCCACTGTGTCAAAGAAAGTGTGGAGGAAAAGTTAATTTTTTTTATGCAATGGTCAATGACATTCAGAAAAATCCTGCCGGGATGTGGAGAGGCTCTTTTTATTTATTCAGGGCACCGTTGACTGGGCCAATACTTACTGCCCAACATTAATTGTCCTTGAACTGTGGGGCTCACTCAGCCATTTCAGAGAGCATTTTTGAGAGTCAATCTCATTGCTGTGAGCCTGGAGTCACATGTAGGCCAGACCAGGTAAGTACGGCAGATTTCCTTCCCTAAATAATATTAGTGAATCAGATGGGTTTTTATGATGTCGAGAATGGTTTTGGCTGGAATTCTCTGCTGTTCATGTCAGTGAGATTCTCCTATCCTGTGTGCAGTGCAGCCTCGCTCATGGGTTTTGCGACGGCATGTGTGGTGACATCAATAAGAAATCCTATTTCAGCACCTCACCTCCACTACCAGGACACACACAGCTGATCATCATTAAACTTTTGAATTCCAGATTTTTATTGAATTCAAATTTCACCATCTCTCCTGGTGTTTCCCCTTGTGGAAGAATCTAGAACTTGGCGTCACCATCTAAAAATAAGAACTTGCCTATTTTAAACTGAGATTAAGCAAAATCCTTTTTCTCAGAGGGTTGTAAGTCTTTGGAACTCTGTTCCTGAAAAGGTGAATTAAGCAAATTAAGGAATATTTTTAAGGCAGAGGTACATAGATGCTTGATTATCAAGGGGAAGTGATAGGTTGTTGGGGAAAGGTGGGCTGCAGATTTGAGGCTACTATCAAATCAGCCACGATCTTATTAAATGGCAGAGCAGGTTTGAGGGGCTGAATGGCCTACTCCTGCTCCTTTATCGTATATATGTTCATGTGTATATTACATAGAACAAAGTATTGTCAGAGATGCTACACTTTATGACTTTTTGATGGTATATGAAATAAGTTTATCACAGGCACTGGGAAGATGGCACTTAATTGTAGCACTCTTCAATTAAGTTAAACCATACCACAATTTATTTATATGTAAGTAACCTGAATATCTATGAACTGCAGGTTGTGCTCAGATTTGGCGATGACAATATAAATGTATAATAACTCCAGCAAAAATTAAAAAAAACCATTGGTTTGAGTAATATTATGGCTATCCTGAATGGAGTTGGGCAAAAGGAAGGTTGAAAGAGTTAAACTCTGCAGAAACAATGATGTTTGAGGAATACCTGAGCCACTCATTAAGGCAATCAAGGGTTATGAGGATTAAATGGATTGAGGATTATCACATCAGAGCAGCCATGATCTCATTGAATGGTAGAGCAGACTCAATGGGCTCAAAGGGCTACTTCTGCTCCTATGTCTTATGGTCTTATGGTTATTGCAGAACCAGAATAGCAGACTTCAGCTGAACGGAACTGCAAACAGGCACACATGTTTGTTCCCTTACCCAGTGATCTGGTGCTTTGTTGCTATAGAGATGCTTTGCAACAGGGGATTGGTCAAAATATTCAGAAGAGTTGCTTGTGATTATGGAATTCTCCCCATGGAATATACATGAGAGAAGTCTGTCTGAGAATACTGGAATCCAGCTACCAGCATCAGAATAAAAGGATCTGTTGGCACCTCATTGTCACAATCTGATAGCTGTGGGTCTCCTCCTGACTTTTAATTAAAATAAATAACAAACAGATTATTCTGATATAGGGAATAGGTTTATTATAGCAAAGGTTATACTTGCAAGTACGTTTTTACACCTAAAGAATCATATCAGGGCTTTGGAGAGCTAGGAGGGGGCATGAGAAGTCCTTGGCGGGTCAGATCAAGGAAAACCCCAAGGCTTTTCACTCTTATGTGAGAAATAAAAGAATGACCAGGCTGAGGTTAAGGGTGATCAAGTATAGTAGTGGGAACTTGTGCATGGAGTCAGAAGAGGTGATGAATGAATATTTTTCTTCAGTGTTCATTAAGGAGAGAGGGCATGTTTTTGAGGATGAGTTTGATACAAGATGATAGGCTGGAGGAGGTAGGTGTTCTGAGGGAAGATGTATTAGTAATTTGGAAAAACCTGACAGTCGATAAGTCCCCTGAACCAGATGGGATATATCCTAGGATTCTTTGTGAAGTAAAGGAAGAGATGGCAGAGCCTTTTGCTTTGATCTTTGGGTCCTCACTGTCCATGGGGATAGTGCCAGAGGACTGGACAGTGGCAAATATTGTTCCTCTGTTCAAGAAAGGAAATAGGAATGATCCTGGTAATTATAGGTCAATTAGTCTAACTTCAATGTCCGTAAGTTAAAGGTCCTGAGGGATAGGATTTATGACAATTTGGAAAGATCCAGCTTAATCTGGGATAGTCAGCATGGATTCATGAACAGTAAATCTTGCCTCATACATTTGATTGAATTTTTTGAGGAGGTAACTAAGTATGTGTAGATGAAGGTAGAGCAGTTGATGTCTCATACATGGATTTTAGTAAGGTGTTTGATAAGGTTCCCCATAGTTGGCTCATGAAGAAAATAAGGAAGTGTGGGATAGAGGGAAATTTGGCCGATTGGCTAAGTAACTGGCTGTATCATAGAAGATAGAGAGTGATGATGGAGGGAAAATTTTCAGGCTGGAGACCAGTTACCAGCGGTGTACCACAGCGATCAGTGCTGGGTCCTCTGCTATTTGTGGTTTTTATCAATGACTTGGAGGAGGAGGCTGAAGGGTGGGTTAGTAAATTTGCTGATGACACCAAGATTGATGAAGTAGTGGATGAGGTAGACAGCTGTTGTAGGCTGCAAGGAGACATTGATAAGATGCAGAGATGGGCTGAAAAATGGCAGATGGAGTTTAACACTGATAAGTGCAAGGTGATTCATTTTCGTAGGACAAATTTGAGTGTGGATTACAGAGTCAACAGCAGGGTTATGAGCATTGTGGAGGAACAGAGAGATCTTAAGAGTTCATATCCATAGATCTCTGAAAGTTGCCACTCAAGTGGATACAGCTGTGAAGAAGGCCCATAGCGTGTTAGCGTTTATTGATGAGGGATTGAGCTTAAGGACCATGAGGTTATGCTGCAACTGTACAGCACATTGGTGAGGTCACATTTGGAATATTGTGTTCAGTTCTGGTCACCTCACTATAAGAAGGATGTGGAAGCATTGGAGAGAGTGCAGAGGAGATTTACCAGGATGATGCCTGGTTTGGAGGGTAGGTTGAGGGAGTTGGGGCTTTTCTCTTTAGAGCTGAGGAGGATGAAAGGTGACTTAATAGAAGTTTATAAGATGATGAGGGGGATAGATAGAGTGGACATGCAGAGATTATTTCCTCGGGTGGATGTAGCTGTTACCATGAGGCATAATTATAATGTTCATGGTGGGAGATATAGGAGGTATGTCTGAGGTAGGTTCTTTATTCAGAGAGTGGTTGGACTGTCTGCTGTGATAATAGGAACTTTCAAGCGGTTATTGGATAGGCACATGGAGCACACCAGAATGATTGGGAGTGGGATTGCTTAATCTTGGTTTCAGACAAAGCTCACCGCAACATCGAGGGCCGAAAGGACTGTACTGTGCTGTACTGTTCTATGTTCTACATCAGCTTCATATTAAAAGAAAAGACAACAATGCTTTTACTTAACAATCACTGGAGGCCATTAATTAAGAGGCAGATTACATGTTGTTTTCTATTATTAGAGGAATAATTATTGCTGTTATGTAAATGCACTATTACCCTATGCCCAATAAGAAGTAGGCAGAGAATAACAAAATATAATGCAACATAATGGGAACTAGCTAGAGATGACATTGCAAAGCCAATGTGCAGTATCTCCATTGTGTTACCAATGCCAGTATAATTGATAAAGATTCCTTATTTATGAAATGTTCCAATGTATTTACAGGGGAGGATGATAAATCAAAGGGAGCTTTCTCAGACTCCTTTCTGTAATAAGATAAAATTAACTTTTGAAAAGAAAAGAATTATATATTTAAAAATGATTTCCACAATGTTTAAATGCTTGTTGTGTATACTTGTCCAGTACTATGTTGCCTTGTTACATAGTGTATTGGTCATCCAACTCATGGAAAATCTGCTGGCCTCTGTAATATGGAGATTGTTATGTATGGAATCATAGGAAGTGGGTGAAATATTCAATGAGTACTTTGTATTGGTATTCACAAGGAGAAGGACATGAAAGATGTTGAGGTCACGGATAAGTGTGTGAATACTCTTGAGAACATCAATGTATAACTGTCTAGGTCCACAGTTCCCTGAAAATGGCAACACAGATGGCCAAGGTGATTAAGAAGACATATGGCATGCTTGTCTTCATCAGCCAGGGCATTGAGTACAGGAGTTGGGAAATCATGTTGCAGCTGTATATAATCTGGGATTGCCGCATTTAGTATGTTGCGAGCAGTCACCACATTGTCCGAAGGATGTGGAAGCTTTGATGAAAGTGCAAAAAAGGTTCACGGGGATGTTGCCTGGTCTCGAGGGTGTTTGCTATGAGTAGGAGTTGAATAAACTAGGATTGTTTTCATTGGAAAGGCAGAGGCTGCAGAGAGACCCGATAGAGGTCTACAAAATTATGAGAGGCATAGACAGGGTGGATAGTCAGAGTGGAAGCATCAATTACAAGAGGGCACAGATTTAAAGTGAGAGAGGGTAAGCTTAAAGGAGATGTGTGGGGAAGTTTTTCATGCAGAAAGTGGTGGGTGCCTGGAACCCGCTGCCAGGATGTGATGGAAGCAGGCACATCAGCAACATTTAAGAGGCATCTGGATGTAGAACATAGAACATAGAACAATACAGCACAGAACAGGCCCTTCGGCCTTCGATGTTGTGCCGACCAAAATAAAAAGCAATGCCCCTCCTAACTAAACCATTCCCTTCTCATCCATATACTTATCAACTAACCTCTAAAACGCCACCAAACTTGGCGCATCTACAACAGCTGCAGGCAGGGCATTCCACTCCCTAATCACTCTTTGAGTAAAGAACCTACCTCTGATATCCGTCCTATAACTCATACCCTTAATTTAAAGCTGTGTCCCCTCGTGCTAGCTTTCTCCATCCTAGGAAAAAGGCTATCACTGTCCACCCTATCCAAACCTCTAATTATCTTATATGCTTCAATAAGATCACCCCTTAGCCGCCTCCTTTCTAACGAAAACAACCTCAAATCCTTCAACCTCTCTTCATAGGACCTGCCCTCCATACC
Source organism: Sphyrna mokarran (assembly GCA_024679065.1). NCBI lineage: Eukaryota > Metazoa > Chordata > Chondrichthyes > Carcharhiniformes > Carcharhinidae > Sphyrna > Sphyrna mokarran. The sequence goes on along the minus strand of JAGIQG010000004.1, from coordinate 132,865,427 downwards.
AGGCAACATCCTGGTAAACCTCATCTGTACCCTCTCCAATGCCTCCACATCTTTCTTATAATGTGGGGACCAGAACTGCACACAATACTCCAAGTGCGGCCGCACTAGAGTTTTGTACAGTTGCAACATGATGCTGCGGCTCTAAATTCAATCCCCCTACCAATAAAAGCTAAGACTCCATATGCCTTCTTAACAACTTTATCCACTTGACTGCCTACTTTCAGGGATCTATTGACACATACACCAAGATCCTTCTGTTCCTCAACATATTAAGAGCCCTACCATTAGCCCTATACTCTACACATTTATTGTTCCTGCCAAAGTGCATTACCTAACACTTTTCCACATTAAACTCCATTTGCCACCTCTCGGCCCAGCTCTGCAACTTGTCCAAGTCACTCTGTAAACTAAAACACCCCTCTTCACTATCTACCACACCACCAACTTTAGTATCATCTGCAAATTTACTGATCCATCCCTCAATACCCTCATCCAGATCATTTATAAAAATTACAAACAGCAGGGGCTCCAAAACAGACCCCTGAGGCACACCACTCGTCACCGAACTCCACGATGAATATCTCCCATCAACCACCACACTCTGTCTTCTATCTGCCAGCCAATTCCTAATCCAATTAGCTAAATCACCCTCTATTACACACATCTGCATTTTCTGTAGAAGTCTTCCATGGGCCACCTTATCAAACGCCTTACTAAAGTCCATATATACTACATCAACCGCCTTACCCCCATCCACCTCTCTGGTCACTTTCTCAAAAAATTCAATGAGGTTAGTAAGGCATGAACTACCCTTCACGAAACCATGCTGACTATCCCCAATCAATTCATTTCTCTCTAAATAACTATAAATCCTATCCCTAATAATTCTCTCCAAAACCTTGCCCACCACAGAAGTAAGACTCACTGGCCTATAATTCCCAGGAAGGTCTCTCTTCCCCTTCTTAAACAATGGGACCACATTCGCTATCCTCCAGTCCTCCGGAACCACACCGTAACCAACGAGGACCTGAAGATCAGAGCCAGAGGCTCTGCAATCTCCTCTCTTGCCTCCCAGAGAATCCTAGGGTAAATCCCGTCCGGCACAGGGGACTTATCCAACTTCAAACCCTCGAGAATTTCTAACACATCCTCCCTATCTACTACAATACTCCCCAATTTGCAACCCTGTACCTCAGTGCTCTCCACAGCTACATTTCCAGCACTCTGCGTGAATACAGAAGAGAAATATTTATTCAGTGCCTCACCAATCTCTTCAGGCTCCACGCACAACTTCCCACTGCTGTCTATGACTGGCCCTAATCTTGCCCTAACCAATCTTATATTCTTAACATATCGAAAGAAAGCTTTAGGATTCTCCTTAATCCTATCAGCCAACATCTTCTCGTGTCCCCTCTTAGCTCTCCTCAATTCAATTTTTACCTCCTTCCTAGCTAATCTATAGCTATCCATTGCACTACCTGAGCCTTCAAGCCTCATCCTGACATAAGCCTCCTTTTTCTTCTTAACCAGCAAATCAACTCTTTTCGTACACCAAAGCTCTCTTACTCGTCCATTTCCTCCCTGCCTGACAGGGACATACTTATCAAGGACTCTCAGCAGCTGCTCCTTGAATAAGCACCACATTCCAGATGTTCCCAGGCCCTGTAGTTCCCTAGTCCAATCTACGCACCCTAATTCTCTCCTGATGGCCTCATAATTACCCTTCCCCCAGCTATAACTACAGCCCCCAGCTTCATGCCTATCCCTGTCCATCACTAAGGTGAACGTAACCGAATGGTGGTCACTATCACCAAAATGTTCACTAACTTCCAAGCCTAACACCTGGTCTGGCTCATTGCCCAGCACCAAATCCAATGTAGCCTCACCTCTAGTTGGCCTATCTACCTACTGAGTCAAAAAACCTTCCTGCACACTCTGTACGAAAACTGACCCCTCTAACGAGCTAGAGCTATAGCTATTCCAATCAATATTAGCAAAGTTAAAGTCCCCCATCACAATTACCCTACTACTTTCACTCCTAATCAGAATGTGTATGTAAATAAGGAGGAAATAGAGGAATACGGAGCGAGTAAGGACAGAAGGTTTATTTCAGTTAGGGCATCATGATCCACACATGATGTCATTTTCTTTGTTCTTTGTATTGGTTGTTAGTTTTACAATCACATTAGCTGCAAAATCTGATGAACTGAATCAGCAGACACTCATCAGTGACTTAGGCCATAGTGTATTTGATGGGCTGTTATATGTATTCTGTAAATAGTCTGGCTCATTATGAATCAAAACATGAATCTCTGTGCTTGTACTTTTTAATTCATTTATCGGATGTGAACATTGTTGGTATGGTCAGTATTAATCGAGGAGGTGGTGCTGAGTCACCTTCTTAAACCATTGCAATTTGTAATTTATTTTTATTCATTTGTGGGACATGGGCATCGCTGACTGGCCAGCATTTATTGTCCATCCTTAGTTGCCCTTGAGAAGGTGGTTGGGGTGAGCTGTCTTCCTGAAATGCTGCCGTTCACATGCTGTGGGTTGACCCACAATGCCATTAGGGAGGGAATTCTTGGATTTTGGCTCAGTGCTGCAAAGCAACAGCGATGTAATTCCAATTCAGGTTGGTGAATGAACGATGGAGGAGGGAGTGAATGTTAATGGTGGGAATGGGGTACCAATCCAGCAGACTGCTCTATCCTGAATGGTGCTGAGCTCCTTGAGTCTTGTTGGAGCTGCATATTTCCAAGTAGGTCAGAAGTGAGAGCCCTGGCTGTTTGCTTATCTCCATAACTTTGGTAGTCGACTAAAATAGTTATTCACTAGCCACCAGCCTGGATAGTGAGGGCTATTTGGCTCTGAGTTTATCTACTTTCCCAGAAGACTAAAAAAAATTGGCATGTCAGCTATGACTTACACCAAGTTTTATAGATGCACAGTAGAAAGTATTCTTTCTGGTTGTATCACAGCTTGGTATGGCTCCTGCTCTGCCCGAGATCACAAGAATCTGCAAAAAATCATGAATGTAGCCCAATGCATCATGCAAACCAGCCTCCCATCCATTGACTCTGTTTACATTTCCCGCTGCCTCGGAAAAGCAGCCAGTATAATTAAGGACCCCATACACCCCAATCATTCTCTTTTCCACCTTCTTCTGTCGGGTAAAAGATATAAAAGTCTGAGGTCAAGTACCAACTGGCTCAAGAACAGCTTCTTTCCTGCTGCTGTCAGACTTTGGAATGGACCTACCTTGCATTAAGTTGATCTTTTGCTACACCCTAGCTATGACTGTTGCACTACATTCTGCACTCTCTCGTTTCCTTCTCTATAAACGGTATGCCCTGTCTGAATAGCGTACAAGAAACAATCATTTTCATTGTGTTAATGCATGTGACAATAATAAATCAAATCAAAAATCACAGCCCGATTGAATCTGCTAATGTGTACACAGCCTCATTCTGAACAGGCATGATTAAATAGAAATTAGGAACAGCAGTTCTCATTAATTTCTTTTTACAACCTCCCTAATTTGGGGAATGTTGAGGGTAATTATAATCAAAACTGGGACATCAGCTGACTCAGCCCAGGGATCAAACCCAGAATTGTTCTGGTCTGTTTATAAATCTGTCAACGGTGTTTTTCTTATGTTTGCACTTTTGCATCTTACAGTGACCTTTAAGAAAGATGTCACATCAAGGCAGTAAAATAACAAATGACACCAGCCTGTGGCTGTGTGCTGATTGCCAGTCACTGGCAGAACAACCTTAGTGACGTTTATTAAGAGGACAGTGAAACAATCACAGAAACAATTCATCTCGCTTACAGGGAACAGAACATTGATTTCTGGTTTTAGCTTCCATTGGTTCCTTGTTATAAAGTCCAAAACAAAACATAAAAAACAGTTTGTTCCATTGCCCAAGCAGAAGGCATTTTAATCATAATTAATTATTAATACTGTCATTTTATTGAGACACATTATGGGTTGTGTCACAAAATGACTATTTTTGCCATAGTTTTGTACTCTGCATTTCTATCTTTGCAGATAAGTATGTCTTATTCCATTTAAATGCCTTTGTTATTGTCCAGCATCTCATTCTCCTGTCGTCACTTTCATTGAGCAAGGGAGTTGGGGGGGGGGGGGGGGGGGGGGGGGGGGGGGGGGGCGCGGTGGTGGTGGTGATGGTTTGTGGGAGAGTTGACCAAAAGATTGTAACTGCCGAAAGAATGTGAAAATGGGAGAATTTCAGATCCAATCAAACAAAATCGCAACAAATGGAGCACGATTTGATTCCTGTCAGTAGGAGGAGGGGCAGGGTCTAAGCTCACCAGAAAGCCGGCTGCTCCCAAAGAGGGTGCAATCATGCATGCTCAGAACTCCTCGCCTGATCAGCCCCCCACCCCCTGGACATCACCCTCCAGTTGATTGCACAACATCCCGGCCTGGTTGATCCACCCCAACCACCACCAACACCCCTGCCCCTGACCCCGAACCACAACGGTCCAATTGATCATCGCCCCAGCTAATTGCTGGTTGCGGATTGCACAGTTTCCCACCACAGCTCATTGCAGAGTGTGCAACTGCCCCCACCCACCTCCCCTAAGGTCCTGCTCCATCATGGCCCCACTCCTTTGCTTAAGGCACCACTCCCCAGGTCCCATCCCCTTGGCATTACCTGGTACCTGATGGGCAGAGACAGGAAGAGTGTGCCAGGATACCTGATGGGCAGTGCCAGGCTTGCAGTGCCAAGCTGCTCCGTGGATAGTGCTAAGGGGCCAGGCTGGACATTGACACCGCCCACAGGGTCCCAGGACACTGTGCCACCCTGCTCCCAACCTCCCAGGACTGCCTCAATCACCACCAGTCCTACTGGCAAGGCCACCACATCATGTCCCTGTTGATGGAGACCGTATGTGATTCTCACTGGTGAGGACCTTCATCAATAGTGCTGATACGGTAAGTGAGCCTGGATAATTGTGTGCTGAGCTCACAAATAATATTTGAATCAACATTAACATTGATTTAAATCCTGAAATCAGCCTTGCAGAAATACAAGCCGAGGTAGGCCCACAGGAGACAAGAAATTGAGCTCGAAACTGATTTTTTGTCTCTCCCGCGATCTTATCAGCTCACCCAACACATCGACATGCGGGATGAACTAGTAAGATCGCTCCCTTTACTTTCCCTGTGGTCCTTCAAGCCCATGCACTATTCCAACTGAAAGAATGTGCTGTCCACAATACATCACTAGTACCATTTTAAAAGATTCTTTCATGGTATATGGATGTTGCTGGCTAGACCAGTATTTATTGCCCACCTCTAATTGCTCTTGAGAAGGTGGTATTGAAAAACCTTCTTGAACTGTTGTAGCCCATATGCTGAGGCAGACCCACAGTGTTTTTAGGGGAGGATTCCAGGATTTTGATCCTGACAGTGAAGGGATGGTGATGATATTTCCAGGTGGTGATGTTCCTAGAGATGTGCTGCCCTTGTCCTTTAAGATGGTGGCGATAGGGGGTTTGGAAGTTGCAGTCTAAGGAGCCCTGACTGGTAGAAGCCATTCAGGAACAACCCAGGATAACTGGCATAAAAGGCAAAAGATGTGTATGCTGGAAATCAGAAACAAAAGCAGAAAATGCTGGATAAGTTCAGCAGGACTAGCAACAACTGTAGAGAAAAACACAGTGAATGTTTCAGATCTTTATAATCCTTCTACAGAACAGAAGCAAGATAGAAATGTACAAGATCATGTATTTGGAAGATGGGTGGAGGAGTTGGGGCATAATACAAGGCTGGATGTACATTGGGGAAAAGGAGATAATGATAATTATGTCTTGGACACAAGGCAAAGGAGAGTGTTAATGGTGACATTAAGGGATGAAGAGTGCTAATGTGGACAAAAGAACTGAATTGCAGAGGTAAGGTGAAACTGATGCCCTTAACATCAGGGCAGAAGGTGAGTATGACATCAAGGAACTCCAGAAAAATGGAAGCCAATTGGAATCAGGGGAATCTGCCGATTGGCCAGAATCACATCTAGCAAAAAGGAAGATAGGTTGTAGTTGTTGGAGGCCAAGCATCTCAGGACAACGGTATTGCATCAGGAGTTATACTAGGCTTGCGACCAAAGGTGTGCCTCAGGGATCAGTGCTGGGCCTGCTGTCATTTGTCATTTATATTAATGATTTGGATGAGAATATCGGAGGCATGGTTAGTAAGTTTGCTGATGACACCAAGATTGGTAGCATGGCGGACAGTGAGGAAGATTATCTCCAATTGCAGCAGGATCTCAAACAATTGGGTCAATGGGCTGACGAATGGCCAATGGAGTTTAATTTAGACAATTGCGAGGTGATGCATTTTGGTCGATTGAACCAGGGCAGGGCTTACTCAGTTAATGGTAGGGCATTGGGGAATGGTACAGAGCAAAGAGATCTAGGAATAGCTCCTTGAAAATAGAGTCACAGGTGGTCAGAGTGGTGAGGAAGGCATTCAGCATGCTTGGTTCCATTGGTCAGAACATTAAATACAGGAGTTAGGACATTTTGTTGAAGTTGTACAGGACATTGGTAAGGCCACACTTGGAATACCGTGTGCAATTCTGTTTTACTTTTATAGAAAGAATATTATTAAACTAGAGAGAGTGTAGAAAAGATTCACTAGCATGTTACTGAGATTTGATGGATTGAGTTATAAGGAGAGGCTGAATAGACTGGGACATTTTTCTCAGAGGCTGAGGTGTGGCTTTATAGAGGCTTATAAAATAGTGAGGTGGATAGTCAATATCTTTTCCCAAAGATAGGGCAGCCTCAAACTAGAGGGCATAGGTTTAAGGTGAGAGGGGAGAGATACAGAAGTGTGCAGTCAGGCAATTTTTTCATGCAGAGGGTGGTGAGTGTCTGGAACAACCTGTTGAGGTAGTAATAGGTAGTAATAGGTGGATACAATTTATCTTTTAAAAAGCATTTAGACAGTTACATGGGTATGATGGGTGTTGAGGGATATGAGCTAAACATTGGCAACTGGGATTAGTTTCGGAGATTTTTTTTAAAAAAAGGATGGCATGGACAAGTTTGGCCGAAGGGCTTATTTCCTTGCTGTAAACCTCTATGGCTCTATGATCTATAAGATAATTTTCTAGGCTGTGGTTCTGGTTATAATGCCTTCATTCTTTAACATGCCTGTCCAGAAAATGAGAACAAGCTGACCAATATTTCTGAAATACTGACAGCACCACTGCATCTCTAATTTGTGTTCTAAAATCATTGGCAGAAAGCCTACTGTCTCATCCAGTCGTGTGTAGCTACAGTCACAGGATCAAACTCTTCATTATCAAGACAATGTTTGGTAGCAGAAGGGTTTTGTGGATAGAGAAAATGCTGCTTAAACTATTTTAAATAATCCATTTTTATTCCTAGGTGTTTAAGGAAGCACAGGTGGGTCAGGATTATCAAAATAATGCCTTGGAGTCCACATTCTCAATCCCAGCAAAAAAGTCTGATTTGATTTTTAATACCTAAATGTGTTGGTTTGAAATGCTGGTGCCAATTGGAATAGATGGATGTAAAAACAAATCCAAAAGTCTTCCACAGATATGTATAAAAAGTAGGTGTGAGAAAGTGAACTGGATCTAAAGACAAGGGAGGGGTGGGAGGCTGAGGTGTAAAATGAATACTATGCATCTTCACTGAGGAAGAAGGTGCTGCCAAAGTCATAGTGAAAGACGAGGTACATATTCCAAATTCCAGCTCTCCAAAATCTTCTGAAAATCAGACAGTTATGAAATATTCCTCTTCTGTTTGAAATTCAGTTCAATGAAATGTGGACTTACTGTTCAAATACAAAGCAATTTGATAGGGTTCTGATTCTCGATGGCACGCTAATTAACATCATTCTGTTTTATATGGTGCGTCACTTCGTTCCTGTGTTCCAAATCCTTTAAATGTGGAAGAATTCCTTCAGCCAGAGTGGTGAATCTGTGGAACCCTTTGCTGTAGTGGTCAGATCAGGCCATTGAGTGTCTTTAAGACAGAGGAAGATAGATTCTTGATTAATAAAGGAGTCAGGGGTTGTGGGGAAAAGGCAGAAGAATGGGGATGAGAAAAATATCAGCCATGATTGAAGAGCAGGCTCAATGGGCCGAGTGGCCTAATTCTGCTTCTACGTCTTATGGTCTTAAGTCCATTGTAGTAAAGCTGGTCAATGAACTGACACATAAACCACCCGTTCTCCATGGCTAGGCTGCAGTACATTCAAGCCTGGTGAATCGTCAATACTGAGCCTGATTCTATGCCACCCACTAAGGTACAGCATCTGAGGTGGTGCTTGTGAGTATCAGGTGGCTATTCTGCTATGTCCACTGATTTTGGTCTTCTTCCTGAAGCGCTGTATTGGGCAGGTGGCATTTCTTGAGTGTCTGAAAGCAGAAATTCAAAAGGGCAAGGATGGGTTTCGTGGTGAGTAAGAGGTTCGAGGCTACACTATTAGCAGTTTTGTTATGGTTGGGATGGGGGAGTGTGCAGTATATTTGGCTTCACTATTTCACAGGTCGCATCATAAATGTGAATATTTATTTCACTTAACAAAATGGCCATTTGTTTATCTTTGCTATAGCTAGACCCAGAATAAAAGTGATTTTAACCAGGCTTCTTTCAATAACCCCTAAATAATTGATTAATTAAACAAAAGGTTCCTTTTTAAGACAAGCTGCAAAACTGGTCAAACTACAATTTGTAATCCCCAAATGTAACATTTTACTCCTTTTAAAACCCCAAGGTCCTCACAGAGATTGGAATAAGAGATGAAGTTCGAAAAGGTCTTGACGCTGTCAATTTGGTGGTCACAGTAGTAGTTGGGAAATCCTTTACTAAAACACTGTAATTGTTGACTCTTACTTAATGCAGCTTTGCATGCTTTCAAAAGTTAGTTGAGTTATGCTGAAATTATCTTTTACTGGTGGAAGGTAAACACCTATTCTGGACTACAAACAATATGGGGAGGGAGAGAGAAGCAATTTTCCTTCACAGCTTGTTCTCCAGACACACACACACACACAGTTAAAAACAAAATATTCATTCAGTACTCTATCAGCAGGAGATCAGGGCCTAGCAATAGCAGGTTTTAAAAATTTTAACTCAAGTAAACAAAGAATACTATTTATCTCTGCAGGTGTCTTGCTGGTCATTTAGCTGACATCATGTGATTTCTCAGAAAAAGCCGCAGATTGCTCACAAAGTGAACTTGTAACCTTTAAAAAAAAAGCTCAGGCATGTCCAAATAATTCAATATTCTTTTAATATTTTTTAAAAAAACATATAGTTATTGGAAATTTGGATTCCTAACAGCTTGTGTATCCTGTTTGCATGTCAGGAGAGGTGCGAGTTGAGAATGGCTACAAATCCATCATGCTCAGCAGTGGCAGATGCAGTGAGTTTATTTACGGCCAATACTGCAGGTTGCAGCAAACTGTCCATTCTTTAAGCCTCAGGAGGAGCTGGTGTCCTTGCTCCTATCAGTTTGCTGTGTTCCTGCTGGTTTGGGACAACTTTCCCATGCAAGAAAGAGGGAAGAATATCACTGACTTTGATTTTGTTATGATCCTTCTGCCTCATCTGAACAGTTACAGGATTATGGAAGCAGCAGGGGTTGGATGTGAACTTGGCATCATTGGAGGTATGTGAAGGTGAAGTGGATTATCTGAAGGTTTGACTCAAATCCTGAGTGCAAGGGACTGCAGGTAGGTGACTGGTGGGGTGTGGGGCATTGAGAAGTGTCCTGCATTGGGTTAGAGATGTGTGAAGATGCAAGCACTGACTTTGTCCACCAGTGTGAGTTCCTTCAATGTGTTGCAGCATTGCTCTCCTGTCCTCCTGTAAGGACCAGATTCCACTCAATGAGTTACTTTCAGAAGGTGACCCTTGAAGGCCTCATTGATCCACATGAAAACATAGAACATAGAACACAGAACATTACAGCGCAGAACAGGCCCTTCGGCCTTCGATGTTGCGCCGACCAATTAACAAAAAGCAATGACCCTCTAATCTAAACCATTCCCTTTTCATCCATAAACTTATCTACTAACCTCTTGGACGCCACCAAACTTGGTGCATCTACAACTGCTGCAGGCAGGGCATTCCATACCCTTACCACCCTCTGGGTAAAGAACCTACCTCTGACATCCATCCTATAAATACCACCCCTTAATTTAAAGCTATGTCCCCTCGTGCTAGCTTTCTCCATCCGAGGAAAAAGGCTATCACTGTACACTCTATCTAAACCTCTAATCATCTTATATGTTTCAATAAGGTCTCCTCTTAGTCGCCTTCTTTCCAACGAAAACAACCTCAAATCCCTCAGCCTCTCTTCATAAGACCTGCCCTCCATACCAGGCAACATCCTGGTAAACCTCCTCTGTACCTCTCCAATGCCTCCACATCTTTCTTATAATGCGGGGACCAGAACTGCACACAATACTCCAAGTGCGGCCGCACTAGAGTTTTGTACAGTTGCAACTTGACGTTGCGGCTCCGAAATTCAATCCCCCTACCAATAAAAGCTAAGACTCCATATGCCTTCTTAACAACCTTATCGACTTGATTGCCAACTTTCAGGGATCTATGCACATATACACCAAGATCCCTCTGTTCTTCAACACTATTAAGAGTCCTACCATTAGCCCTATACTCTACACATTTGTTAAATATGTACCCTTTTCCTCATGTTGGCTTCTACCACTGAGGTTCCACAGCATTGCACCTGTGAACCTCATTGTGCTCTCTCTTTCTTGCTGTTTCAATTGTTCAGCTCCTATCTATTGCTAGCTTCAGCAGTTTCCTTCCAATGAGCATCAATCTCCTTCATGGTAGGAAGCTGTCTTTAAGTGGAGCAAGCTGGCTCAGCTTTGTGTTATCAGCACTTATCTGCTTGGCATCCTGTTGAGCATTCAGGTAAACACAGTAAGAAGTCTGACAACACCAGGTTTAAGTCCAACCAATTTATTTATTTATTTATGGAGAGGCACTGAATAAATATTTCTCTTCGGTATTCACGCAGGGTGATGTAAATGTAGTTATGGAGAACACTGAGGTACAGGGTTGCAAACTGGAAAGTATTGAAGTAGATAGGGAGGATGTGCTAGATATTCTCGAGGGTTTGAAGTTGGATAAGTCCCCTGGGCCGGACGGGATTTACCCTAGGATTCTCTGGGAGGCAAGAGAGGAGATTGCAGAGCCTCTGGCTCTGATCTTCAGGTCGTCGTTGGTTACGGGTGTGGTTCCGGAGGACTGGAGGATAGCGAATGTGGTCCCGTTGTTCAAGAAGGGGAAGAGAGACCTTCCAGGGAATTATAGGCCAGTGAGTCTTACTTCTGTTGTGGGCAAAGTATTGGAGAGAATAATTAGGGATAGGATTTATAGTTATTTAGAGAGAAATGAATTGATTGGGGATAGTCAGCATGGTTTTGTGAAGGGTAGGTCGTGCCTTACTAACCTCATTGAGTTTTTTGAAAAAGTGACTAAAGAGGTGGATGGGGGTAAGGCGGTTGATGTGGTATATATGGACTTTAGTAAGGCGTTTGATAAGGTGGCCCATGGAAGACTTCTGCAGAAAATGCAGATGTGTGGGATAGAGGGTGATTTAGCTAATTGGATTAGGAATTGGCTGGCAGATAGAAGACAGAGGGTGGTGGTTGATGGGAGATATTCATCGTGGAGTTCGGTGACAAGTGGTGTACCTCAGGGGTCTGTTTTGGGGCCCCTGCTGTTTGTAATTTTTATAAATGATCTGGATGAGGGTATTGAAGGATGGATTAGTAAATTTGCAGATGACACTAAAGTCGGTGGAGTGGTAGATAGTGAAGAGGGGTGTTATAGTTTGCAGAGAGACTTGGACAAGTTGCAGAGCTGGGCCGAGAGGTGGCAAATGGAGTTTAATGTGGAAAAGTGTGAGGTAATGCACTATGGCAGAAATAATAAATGTGTAGAGTATAGGGCTAATGGTAGGATTCTTAGTAGTCTTGATGAACAGAGGGATCTTGGTGTGTATGTGCATAGATCCCTGAAAGTAGGCAGTCAAGTCGAGAAGGTTGTTAAGAAGGCATATGGAGTCTTAGCTTTTATTGGTAGGGGGATTGAATTTCGGAGCCGCAACGTCATGTTGCAACTGTACAAAACTCTAGTGCGGCCGCACTTGGAGTATTGTGTGCAGTTCTGGTCCCCACATTATAAGAAAGATGTGGAGGCATTGGAGAGGGTACAGAGGAGGTTTACCAGGATGTTGCCTGGTATGGAGGGCAGGTCTTATGAAGAGAGGCTGAGGGATTTGAGGTTGTTTTCGTTAGAAAGGAGGCGGCTAAGAGGGGACCTTATTGAAACATATAAGATGATTAGAGGTTTAGATAGGGTGGACAGTGATAGCCTTTTTCCTAGGATGGAGAAAGCTAGCACGAGGGGACACAGCTTTAAATTAAGGGGTGATAGTTATAGGACGGATATCAGAGGTAGGTTCTTTACCCAAAGGGTGGTTCGGGAGTGGAATGCCCTGCCTGCAGCAGTTGTAGATGCGCCAAGTTTGGTGGCGTTTAAGAGGTTAGTTGATAAGTATATGGAAGAGAAGGGAATGGTTTAGTTTGGAGGGGCATTGCTTTTTATATTGGTCGGCGCAACATTGAAGGCCGAAGGGCCTGTTCTGTGCTGTAATGTTCTATGTTCTATGTTCTATTTGATAGTAAATTCACAAACTTTCGAGGTTCAGGTAACCAGTGGCACAGGCAAAAGGTTGGACTTTGATCTGGTGTTGTGAGACTTCTTACAGGATTGATGCATACACAGGCGCCTGCTCAGCGTTCGGCTCTTGGTCTCTCGGGCGTCCTGTCCCCCACTTACCAGAGTGAATCCCACTGAGGCATTCTTCAATGCTGTTTTTTTTTGGGAGAATCCTGACCAGTGTCTTGTAACATGAGATCCAAAAGGGAAGCAATGTAAACCAAACCCAACATAAGGGAATATTGCTGCTGCTTGTTTATTTCCAGAGTGTATCCCATCAGTTTTCTCCCCTGAAGACCTGTTCACCAGCAGTCCTATGGTACTTTAGCTTTACCCTAAAGACCATTCTCCACATGTGAGATTAGGCAAGCTATTACATGTAACAAGGCATCAGAGATAAGCCTATCTCTGTTCTAATTTGTCACATACATTGCTTGAATGTACCATGTTGGTCTGTTTTAGGTGACATTTTGAACATGAGATGATAGCTTAAGAAGAATTTTCTCTCTGAATGATTAACATCATTCCCATTAGGCAATTGATTGATTTCATTCATTACTTTCTGACAGCAGTCTGGAAAGGATTTTCCAGATCCCACTGAAGAGTTTGCTAGCCTGTAATGTTCCCCTTCTGCATGCCTCCAGATCATCTATACTATCATGGAGGATGCCCTTACTCCATTTGAGGCCCTTAAGTGGGCAATTAGAGCATCACCTCCCCACTCCACCATGGGACCACCCACACTAACCAGGTCGTGGGCTGGGGGGTTTTGAATTTGGCAATTGCTTATAGTCCTAATCCTGACCATTGCTGCCATTGGAGCTGATGGGACCATCCAATTGCCAGACATTTTCACAATGGAGGACTCTAGTGCCCTCCCAATGGGAACAGATAATGTAGAGGTAATAGAAAGGGAGGAACTTAGAACAATCATCATCAATAGAGAAACAATACTCAACAAACTATTGGGATTAAAGGCAGGCAAGTCTCCATGATCTGATGATCTACATCTAGGAAGTGGCAGAGGAGATAGTGAATCCATTGGTTATGAAACTTCCCTGGATGCTAAGATTACGGTCAGTTGGGACCTCCCAACATAAATTGTTGAGGCTCATGTTCAAGAAAAGACCAATTAGATATAATCATAGTGAAATAATTCCGCAGAGGCCATTGTTCTTTCACTAGATTCCTTTTATTTACAAAACTCTCTTCCATTCCTAGAGTGCTTCAGGTATAAAATCAGAATTAGGAATATCTGTGGACCTGACACTCCCAAATTTAAATACAATTCCGGCCTCAGGTGACAGGTGGAGTTTGCACATTCTCCTGCTGTCTGTATGCATTTCCTTTGTGTGCTCCAGTTTCCACCCACAATCTGAGAGATTTGCTGCTGAGATGCACTGGCCGTGCTAAATTGCCCATTATTATTCCTGGGGATAGCAGAGTAAATATGTGGGATTAAGGGAATAGGATCTTGGTGGGGTTGTGTAAATGTAGACTCAAAGGGCTGAATGACTTCCTTTTGCTTTGGAGGGATTCTATGATTCTGTAATAGTGGCACTATATTTTTGCTATTGTACCATCTACCATATCATGCTTCGTGTACAGGTTCTATTTTTAAAATTTGAATTTATTGGTTACAGTTTGATAGATTTGTTAAAGAAATAGCCAAAATCAACCTACTCTGGAATCGCAGCTCCTAAATTACCTCATTGCCACATGAGGAAGAGTGTGTCACAGCTGGCACTGAACCTCCCACGCTGTGGAGTATTACAATGCATGTTTTTATGTTCATATGTTAATTTGTCAGCAAGATTTTATGAAGTAAATAAACCATTAGCAACCGACGCAACTGGTAATAATTCAATCCCATCGCCACAACAATCAATCACTTTGAATTTCTTAATTTACAAACATGCTCATGAGAAGAGTGACAATTGGGCTTCGACATGTTCTTTAAGCTTCAAGAAACTCTGGCTGGAATTTTACCACCTTGCCAGTCTCTGAATTGAGGCAGACACGGCTGGCAGAATGGAATTTTCCGTTGCCCTTGGGCAGGATTTTATGAGCCTGGCCAAGCGAATACGTGAAATACTGGCCTCCGTCGCTGGGTAAACTTCTAATTTTGCATGCTCCTCCTGTATCGATGAGTTATTGTTTAAAACAGTTAAAAGATTTTCTGCTTTACAGAATTTGCATAAAACGTTTGGACAGATTTCATCTTAATAAAATGAGCGGCAGCTAGTTTGAAATAATTCTGATGTCATTGAGCTGAAAGGTCAATGAAACTGGCAAGAGCCTATGGCTATTTTTTCAATGATTCAATACTCAATACAACGTCACTCTGGTAAATGCTCATGCCTGTTGCATACATTCTATCATGCAGAGATTTCAGTGAAGGACTGGGGGGGCGTGCACAGTAAGAAGTTTGATAACAGATTTATTTGGAATCATGAGCTTTTGGAGCATTGCTGCTTCACTCACCTGATGAAGAAGCAGTGCTCTGCAAGCTCATGATTCCAAATAAAGCTGTTGGACTTCAACCCGGTGTTATGAAACTTCTTACATATATTCTACTATGTGCTGAACAGATTCCTTCCACAACGGAGCTTGTAAGTGAAAAGTAGATAATAAAAATAAGAATTTTGGGGAGTGGGGGGAGGAGGAAGTGGAGGAATAGTGATTCCCACTGTGGGTGGGTTGGTTGACCAGTGTAACTTTGCGGTGCTCAGCTCATTGTATACGTAGCTGTGAGGAGATCACCCTCGAACCTGTCCTCCCTTCTTTGGCCATCCTCCACATAACCTGCATTGTCACCACCTGATCTCAAGCTTAGACTGGCATTTACAGACTCCCCCAAATGAGGACCAGGCAGCAACAACTCACCCTTACTCAGAGAAGAAGTCTACCCGGGGCACGTTAGTTATGTGAATGTGAACATCTTAATTTCTTGCTGGTGGAGAACTCAATTTGGAAGTGGAACTTTATTCCAGTGAGGTGCCTTTGCAATAAACATGGATGATCTGCTGATGCATACAAGAGGAGGTCCTGAGATTGTTTGTCGGGAAGTTCAGTTTGCCTCTGTCCTGCCTTTAATATCCCGAGAATTTAATTACTAGAGTTCATCCTGCCATTGGAAAATGGATTTCTGACTTCCTGCAAAATTAAACTGTCCCCCAACCACCAAGTTTCTCACTGCTGGTGGGACCAGAAGGTTCTACCCATTGGAACTGAATTCTCTTGTTTTACAACGTCGTTACACTAAAATAATTAAAGAAGTTTGTGTTTAGTGCAAGATGCTGCCAATATAATGTTTCTCTATTTGCCTTGGACATCCTAAGTTCCCAAAGGGATTATCTGCATCGGACTATCAATCCCTAAAGATGCTGTGTCCAGGAATTTACTGCTTTAATGCCACACACAGCATTGGCAACTTAAAAGCTTTGCAAATGCAGCCACTCCTCCAGCTATCAGATTCAGGAGAAAGTGACGGGTTTGGGAGATTTGAGACCCCCTCCCTCCCTCCCTACTCCCACCCACCTCCTCACCCAACACAAACATTACTTCCAGCTTCAGAAATATTTCCTTGAATCACAATTGAACTCAGTTGCCACAGGCCTGGCTGAGTTGCCATGAGTTTTCTGACATGTCACCATGTCATGCCTGCTGCCTCCCAAAGAATGGTGTAAACCTGTTCTTCCTCACAGTTGGAACATGGAATGTGATACTCAGAGCCACCATCTGTCTAACTCTGCAGTCGCTGGCTTTTGCGTTGCTGGGTCTAGAACTTGCTGTAATATAAACCCGGAAAGCACCTTCATTTTTTTAAAAAGCAGAATTTACTTGACTTCAGCATCGTATGATGTAGATTCATAAAACACTGAGGCAATGAAGGTTCTAAATTGGTTTTCATCAGTAAGGCAACAAAATCAGAGGACACGTAGGCTGCACCTGACAACATAACAGGTAAATCAGACCCAAAATGTGTAGTGTTGGGGTTAGGGGGAGTGGGGAGTGGGGAGTGGGGGGAATGGAATGCAGCAACTACTGGACTCATCTTTATTCCATGAGTAGCCTCATTTATAAAGGATGGGCATGAACTGGAATGTGTTGTAGAGTGTTGGATACAATTTGGTGGATCTTAATGAAGTCTTTGTAACCTTAGGTAGGTTAATTGTATGCATGTTATGTTGTATTATATTTAATTGAAGCATTCAAGAAAGTGTTAGCTGATTATTTGAATAGAAGCAATATACAGGGGTTCAGGGAAATGGCAAGAGAATGGCACTAACTTATAATGCTCATTTGGAGAGACAATATAGACACAATGGGCCAAATGGACTCTTTCTGCACTGTGCCAGCTCTATGATTCTGATTCTATATTTATTAACTGCAAGAGCTATATAATACATATGAAGGGATCAAGCTAGGAACTGTTTCCATGCTTGCTATGTAGACAGCCCTGTACAACATTGGACTGACCTTTAGGTATGAGTTGTGTGCTCTCTTTCACCATTGTCTGGGTAATATTGTACTCTGTCCCATGTTAACCCAGTATATGCCTGAACCTTATACGACAGGTGGGTGTAACATCCAGCTATTGAGCACATACCCATAAATGAGAAAATGTAACAGCGTAAGGCACAGGCCTTAATGGCCTCTATCTATTTACAATGGTCCACAAATTACAGTTAATTTGTGCCGCTATCATGGCCAAAAAACTGCCCTAGTTAATATCTACTCCAATTTGAACTCTTTAAAATATATGTATTCAGACTTGAAATGCTTTTCTGAAAAGAGAAACTCAACTCAAGAGGTTACAAACAACAATGGTATTATTTTCTTTATTCTTTCTGAAGATGTGGGCAAAATTAACAAGGCAACATTAACAAGGAATTATGGAATCATAGAATAATTACAGAAGACAGACATTTGGCTTATTGAACCCATTCTGGTTCTCAGCGAGCAAAATTTATCTAGTCCCATTCCCTAATCCTTTCCCCATAGTTCACAAGCTTTCTCTAGCAAGGTCACAAATAAACCAGCCCAAGCAAACATGCAGGTTCTCTCCTGAAGAGCATAAATGAAGCATTTAAAAAAGAACGCAACAGCCCAGCAGTTTGCATTGTTCTTCAATATCATAAAGTTTTAAATGTTTAAAGTTTATTTATTAGTGTCACAAGTAGGCTTACATTAATACTGCAATGAAGTTACTGTGAAAATCCCCTAACTTACCACAGTGGGATTTGAGCTATCACATAACTGTGATGCCTTACAATTCAAGCCATAATACAACTCCTTTCCATGAGTATGGGTAAAAATGCTGAATTTTGAGTTAATGTCAGGCCTGAGGTTTTGTTTCTGACCCATATTTGATTTGATGCTCAAGTAGTGTGAAACGATGATATGAAGGTCGGTGATGTTGTGGATAGTCTGGAGGGATGTCTAAAGTTGCAGCGAGACATAGATGGGATGCAAGACTGGGCTGAGAAGTGGCAGATGGACTTCAACATGGATAAATGTGTGGTGGTCCATTTTGGCAGGACTAATGGGATGAAGCAGTATAATATCAAGGGTAGGAGTCTTGGCAGTGTTGAGGAGCAGAAGGATCTTGGGGTCCGGGTCCATAGGTCTCTTAAATCGGCCTCGCAAGTGGAGGATGTGGTCAAGAAGGCATATGGTGTACTGGCCTTCATTAATAGAGAGATTGAGTTTAGGAGTCAGGAGGTAATGCTGCAACTTTATAAGACCCTTGTCAGACCCCACTTGGAGTACTGTGTGCAGTTCTGGTCGCCTCACTATAGGAAGGATGTGGAAGTTATTGAGAGGGTGCAGAGGAGATTTACAAGGATGTTGCCTGGATTGGGGGGCATGCCTTATGAAGATAGGTTGAGAGAGCTAGGTCTCTTCTCCCTGGAGAGACAAAGATTGAGAGGCGACCTGATAGAGGTTTATAAAATGTTAAGAGGAATAGATAGAGTGGATTCTTGGAGGCTATTTCGCAGGGCTGAAATGGTCGCTACGAGAGGACACAGGTTTAAGGTGCTGGGGGGCAAGTACAGAGGAGATGTTAGAGGTAAGTTTTTCACTCAGAGGGTGGTGAGTGAATGGAATCTGTTGCTGTCAGTGGTGGTAGAGGCGAACTTGCTGGGGTCTTTTGAGACTTCTGGATGAGTAGATGGGATTTAATGGGATTGGGAGTTACAGAGAGTTCTATGGCCTGGTATGTATAGATATGATCTGCACAACTTGTGGGCCGAAGGGCCTGTTTGTACTGTAGTGTTCTATGTTCTATGTGTGTTAAGTGCAATGCCTATAAAATAGCATGCGTGTGAAACAAACATGTAGATTAAATTGTCCTGTGTAAGCATACACCCAGATAAAGCCTGAAGGGGTATGCATGAAAATGTACAATTCCAATGAGAAACTCAGCGGCGATCTTATCAAAAATATTCTAAGTATCAAACAAGCATGAAAATGGGAGAGCATCGTGCTATTTATTAGGTGCACTGTTAGGCACGCCTTTAGTTACATAGAGAAAAAAAAAGCAAAGTGTGATTCATGCCAGTAGGGGTAGTGGAAGGAGTCTATTCACACCAGGAAGTTGGCTGATGAATATTAGAGGGCACCATTCCATATGTGCTTTTGATCATTCGATGAGATTCATCTCTCCACTATCCCTTGGATATTGCTTCCCCCCCTCCCCATCCCCAGCATCGACCATCTTGAGGCTTCAATGGGCTCTGATCCCACTGGTGAGGACATCATGTCTGGTCCCCATTGCTGAGTAAAGTTTCACAACACCAATTTTAAATCCAACCAATTTATTTGATAGTAAATTCACGAGCTTTCGACACTGTGTGCCTTCGTCAGGCAAATGCAGTGTTCTGGTCTGCAATAGCACTCATACCAACACAGACAGTCACAGATTGCTGATCTACCCCATTGCTGGGAACCAGGTGTGATCCTTTAGCATATGACTTCACAGCACCGGCAGTAATGCGACAGGTGAGAAACTGGGCAAGAAGCGATCTTAACGGCTCAGCGCACTGATTGAGTTATGCAACGAGCTGGTAAGCTCCCCAACCACCGCCCCCCTCCACACACACACACACACACACACACACACACACACACACACACACACACACACAGTCTGGTGCAGTCACAAATGCTGCTTGTTTTGTGTTTTACATGAAATTTGTGTTCCCAGTACCCAGAAAATGACAGCTGATGGCTTCAATCAAAAGTAGCATTTGCATTGCCAATCTTGTTCCACTGAGGAAATCAGACATCTCAAGAGTATGCTTCATCAGTAAAAGTAAAAAGAAAAACTATTTGGACAGCTTTAAAATTATGAAATATTAACCAATATGCCACATGCAAATGTATTTTACTTATAAAATTCAGATGACATTTAGGGTTTGTGCCAAAAACTGACACAGATTTGGCTCAGGCATACTATTGCACTCTTAGACTTGATATAATTTATTAAAAAAAAATTTCTCTTGAAATCAAATTTTATGTTTTTGGAAAGTACATAAAAGGAAAGAAAATGTTTAAAAAGTTGCCAGATTGCTAATAGCAGTACGAAGGCTGTTTAAAAACCTGGCAGAATACTACAGATCTCATAAATCCTTCAAGATAGGTTAGTTCAAAACATCATGGGAAATTAGGAGAAGGCAGACGTGTCAAATTAATTCTTCACATCAGAATACTGGACAAAACCTCCTCTTCAGTGACTCCTGTTCTCCAATCTGTAACTGATGGACAATTTAGCACACAGCTGCTATGTGGAAATGCAAAGCATTGAGTGTCGGTCAAGCTGCTGCCCCGATTGCAAAGAACTCAAAATCCTCAGTAACATTTGTTGGAACAGGGGAGCCTTGGTTTAATAGTTTAAGTATTTTGATTTGATTTGAATTATTATTTTTTTTTTTTAAGCAACCAGCACGGGAAACAGGCCCTTCGGCCCAACGAGCCCGCGCCGCCGTCATACTATATAGTAGCAAATACATTATCCTATTTTAATATTCCTATATAATAATATATATATTATTCCTAATATGGAAAATTTTCACCATAGGGACAATTTGTTTCCCAATCAGCCTAAGAGCGAATTTTTGGGTTGTGGGAGGAAACCGGAGTGCCCGGAGAAAACCCACGCAACCACGGGGAGAACGCGCAAACTCCCGCAGACACCGGCCCAATTCCAAGTGTCTGCACAGCCACATCGATAGTCTCTGAGCTGTCATGGTGCCCTTCAGATGGTCCACATAAAGCACTCATTTACGACATGAGGTACCAGGCAACCCATGAATCAACATCCAAGAGCTGTACCCGCACCACCTGCCGAATGCATGCTCAAAGTATGGACCGAATTACCTGTGGAAAAAAGCCGTAGTTAAACAGTCCTAATATATCCCTCTATCTGCATACCGCTCATGTGGCTGTCCAAGAGACCCTTAAACAGCCCCAGCGTGCCTGCTCCCACCACCTTACTCGGCAGTGCATTCCACACCCCCACTACCCTTTGTGTGAAAAACTGCCCTCTAATATTCGTCCTATACATAGCCCCCCTCACCCTATGGCCATGACCCCTCGTCCTATCCATTTCTAAAGGTGGAAAAAGTTTACCTCCATTTACTCTATCTATACCCCTTATAATCTTATACACCTCTATGAGATCCCCTCTAAGCCGACGTCTTTCAAGGGAAAACAACCCCAGTCTATCTAATCGTTCCTCATAAGACAGTCCTTCCATACCAGGCAGCATCCTGGTAAACCTCCTCTGCACTCTCTCCAAGGACTCCACATCCTTCCGATAGTACGGCGACCAGAACTGGACGCAGTATTCCAAGTGAGGCCTAACCAAAGTTCTATACAACTGCAACATCAAACTCCTACTCTTGTATTCTATACCCTTTTCTATGAAAGCTAACATACTATACGCCTTCTTTATCACCTTCTCCACCTGTGAGGACACCTTCAGAGACTTGTGAACCTGCACCCCCAAGTCTCTCTGCGTCTCTATGCTCCGTATAGTTTTACCTTTTATCCTATAACTCTCTTCTACATTTTTCCAGCCAAAATGCATCACCTCGCATTTATCCGGATTAAATTCCATTTGCCATCTATCTGCCCAGTCTACCAACCTGTCTATGTCCTGTTGTATTGCCTGACACTGCTCTTCTGTACCCGCCAATCCAAGCATCTTGGTGTCATCAGCAAATTTGCTGATCTCACCACCTACCCCTACTTCCAAGTCGTTTATGTAGACCACAAATAGAAGAGGACCTAGTACTGAGCCTTGTGGCACTCCACTAGTGACAGGCTTCCAGCTGGAAAAAGAGCCTTCCACTACTACCCTCTGTCTCCTCCTCCCGAGCCAGTTCTTTTGTCACATATTGTCACATGTTCTACTACTCAGTGAAAGATATTGTTTCTTACATGTTTTACAGACAAAGCATATCCTTCATAGAGAAGGAAATGAGAGAGTGCAGAATGCATTGTTACAGAATTAAGGTTTTAGAGCATAGAACGAGAACAAAAGATAGAATTAGAAGATATGCTGGGCACAGCTTGCAAGGAGTTGCCTCACTCGTCCCAGTATAAAATTAGAGAGGTTCAGTGGGCGGAAACCTAGTGTGGAGATGAAGTTTTATGGCCAAGCCCAGCTTGCAAAATCATCAACAGGGAACGTAAGATTATGCCCTTGAACTCTTATGGAATCAGCACTTGGTCCTGATTTTACCGCCAGGTGAGGCTCGCAGAACATCATTCGCCATTGGCCTTGGGCACAATCTTATGAGCCTCGGTTTGGGGGGGACATGCCAATAAAATTCTGGCCTTAGTATCAGCATCAAGTACTTCCAGGTTAAAGATATTGTCCTAAAGATTTTCTGCAGCAGAAATGTGCTTCAGTTCAACATTGGAAGAGAAATCTATTGTATCGTCTTGCCTAGAACTTACATAACCAAAGTTCCATTTGGCTCAAATGAGCTTGTGTTTCTGTTTCACAATAGCCCACACCCACCCTATTCTATTTAATCCTGACAGGATATCCTCCTATTTGTCTCTCCCTCATCTACCACTCTAGTTTTGCCCATTGAATGCATTTATGCTATTTTTCTCAACTCCCCCATGCATAACATTTCCATTAACCAGCTGTCCTTATGAACTCTCTGGGCAAGATTGTGAGCTTTATTACAATCTGTGCTGATCGGAACCTCATGTATGTAAAAATGCAGCTTTTGTGAATCATAACCAAACATGATTCAGCATTTTAACTACAGGAAAAAATGTGAGGGGAGCTAGGGAAAGTAGACTGAATTTTTTTAATGATTCTTTTGCCAAATTTGTTGTTCGTAGTATATGTAACTGACTCCGAGGAAAATGTAGCTGATCTGATTAGTAAGTTCGCAGGTGACATAAAAATTGGTGGATAGTGAAGAGGATTGTCAGGAGGTGTAGCAAGATATAAACTTTTGGAGACTTGTGCGGAGAAATGGCAGATGGGGTTTAATCCAGATAAGTATGAGATAATGAAATTTGGAAGGTCCAATGAACATAGGAATCATACTGTAAACGGTGGCGCCCTTAAGAGTATTGACAAGCAGAGAGACCTGGGTATACATATCCACCAATCACTGAAAGTGGAAATGCAGGTAGATAAGGTAGTGAAGAAGGCATGCTGCATGTTTCCCTTCATCAGTCGGGTATTGAGTATAAACATTCACAGGCCATGCTGTAGCTGTACAGAACATTAGTTAAGCCTCATTTAGAATATTGTGTACAACTCTGGTCGCCACACTACCAGAAGGATGTGGATGCTTTGGAGAGAATACAGAAGAGGTTTATCAGGATGTTGTCCAGTGTGGAGGATATTAGCTATGAGGAGAGGTTTGATAAAAGTAACAGGTGGAATTTTCCCATCCCACTCGCCATGGGAACCGTAGTGAGTGGGACAGAATATTTGCTGGACAATGCAAAGGTTCATTGACCTTGAGCAGGATTTTCCAATCTTGGGGAGAATATGGCTGGAAGATTCCAGCCAATATGTCACTATGATTGGATAGGATTCATTTGAGGATGGTGTTTCCAATTCTCCTTCAATAAGGGGGTGGTCCCAGAAGATTTGCAAGTGTTTCACCTTTATTTAAAATATGATTTGTAGAGTTCCAGACCGGACTTTGGTCACCTCCACATGTACCACATGTACTATTAGTTTATTCACCCTTTCTCCTGAGAAATCTAGCAGAAGTGTCCTTGAAGCCTTAGAGGCGAGTCACTCCAACTTTAAAATGACTATTTCAAGAACACATTACTCTGGAGCAGAAAAGGCAGGCACATTCAAAACCTAGTGGAAACCCAAGCTCGGTCAGGATCTCTGCTTTTTTGACATCAGGTTGTTTCTGTTGTCTCACTTGTTACCAAGTGAAGAAAAACTGTGCCATTCAGAATGGAACATGGTGGCAATGCAGTGCAGTATTTAAACAATTTGCTTGTAATTAAAGACAACTGGACAAATTGGGAATTAGATTTCTCATTATGAGGTATTTTATGGACTCACAAAGTTATCATGAATACTAAATAGCGGTGGCATTATTCCAAGGTAATATTAGAATGTAGCCTGCTCCAAAATTTGTGAATAAATAATGGATATTGCCTTCATGGTTACGGAGAATTTTGTATGAAATGCTAACATAAACACTTCAGATAGAATTTTATCACCAAGATCTGGAATACTTTATTGCAACCCCATCAATACTATCTCATTGTACAAAAGCAGATCGAGCTGAAAGCCTGGGCTATTTTCACACGGGCTATGGTTGACCAAATGGGAGTGCTGAGCTCACACTTGCTGAAAGAAGGTCAGGTTGACTTGCCCAATCACAGGGCAGGTCCACTGGGAGAGGCAGGCGCTGCTGAGGCAGGTCATCATGGCAAGCTTGCCTCAAGATGGGGACTGTCTAAAAAAAATTAATATAAATGAAAATCCCCAAGGCGCCAAGTTGGTAGGACCCTCAGCAGAGGGGGAAACCCCTTAGTAAGAAGGATTAGTGATGTGGAGCTTTATTCTGTACCCTGAGTCCTGATATCTCTATTTTCAATCTTACTCTGATGCCCCTTCCCCCCCCCTCCCCCCAAATACCTCAGCTGCCTCCCCAGGCCAGGCCACCCACAGTGGGGTCATCTCCACAGAGCTGGAGTCCTCCTATACAGTAGGAGGCCTCACTCTGCCACTGACAAAATGTTGGCAAAGTTGGAAAATGATCTCCAATTGGGGTTTTAAGTGAGTTACAAAAACAGAATACTCCAAACACTGGAAATCTGATATAAAAATGTTGGGAATACTCAGCAGGTCAGATAGCAAGTGTCACAAACCCAGCACGTTTCTGTTTTCTTCAGCTCTGATGAAAGTTCATCATCCTGAAATGTTGACTATCTTTAAATATGCTAATTGGCTGCCCACCTTGCGGCAATGGGCAGACAATTTGTTTCTACCACAGCTCAAAACTCACCGAGGAACTGTCCTGATGCAAACCTCTGCTGTTTATCCAGCCCTTCCCCCAACTTTAACTTTAAAAACATTTATTCGTGGGATGTGGGCCTTTATTACTCACTCCCAATTGCCCTTGAACTGAATGGTTTGCTAGGCCATTTCAAAGGTCATTTGTGGACAATGAGGTAAGGATGCAAATTTTCTTCTTGCGTGGACGTCAGTAAATCAGTTATGTTTTTACAACAATTGGCAATGGTTTATGGTTGTCATTAGAATTTTAATTCCAGATTTTTATTGAATTCAAATGTCACCGTTTTTTTTTTTATTCATTTGTGGGTCATGGGTGTCATTGGCTGGCAGCATTTATTGCCCATCCCTAGTTATCTTTGGAACGTAGTTGAGAGTCAACCACATTGCTGTGGCTCTGAAGTCACATGTAGGCCAGACCAGGTAAGGACAGCAGATTTCCTTCCCTAAAGGAACATTAATGAATCAGATGGGTTTTTCCAACAATTGACAATGGGGTTTCATGGTATCCATAGATTCTTAATTCCAGATATTTTTTATTGAATTCAAATTCTACCATTGGCAGGATTTGAACTTGGGTCCTCAGAACATTGCCATGGTGGGATTCGAACCCAGATGCATTGAGCATTGTCCTGAGTTGCTGGAGTAAGAAGTCCCACAACACCAAGTTAGAGTCCAACCAGTTTATTTGATAGTAATCCTCAAAAGCTTTTGGAAACAGTGTTCCTTTGTCAAGTGTGTGGAAGGTTCTGATCAGAGAAATGTATATAAAGTCACACGCAGTTTACAGAATACTGATTAGAATGCAAGTCTTTGCAGCTAACCTGCTGCTCAAGTCTGAAAGATGCAGTGGATGTTGTCTATATGGACTTAGTAAGGCCTTTGACAAGGTCCCTCATGGCAGACTAATACAGAAGGTGAACTTGCATGGGATCAGGGGTGAGCTGGGAAGGTGGATACAAAACTGGCTCGGTTAAAGAAGACAGAGGGTAACAGTGGAAGGGTGCGTTTCTAAATGGAGGGCTGTGAAAACTGGTGTTCCTCAGGGATCAGTGCTGGAATCTTTACTGTTCGTAATATATATAAATGATTTGGAGGGAAATGTAACTGGATTGATCAGTAAGTTTGACATTCTTCAATGACTGTGTCAACCTCTCCACCAATCTATTGGTGGAAGGGTGATGAGTCATAGTTCTGACATGTTGTTTGCCATGGTTACTGAGGTAGTCCACAAATTGCCTTAATGTGAACTGAATCCCGTTATCATTAACTAGTTGCTCCAGACTGTCAAATTGTGCAAATACTTTGTCAAGTCATGTGATTTTCTTTTCAGTAGTAATTGACTTCACCATCACAATTTCAGGCCATTTAGAATGTGGATGAGAACCATTTATCCCTCAGTTAGTTCCACAAAGTCAAGATGAACTCTTTCCCAGGTTATTTTGGCTAATCCGCTGGGTGAAGTGGTTGAAGCAGTGGAATATTTCATATTCTAACAGAAGGCTGACACTGTCCTACTCTTTCTACAACCTGTGAGTCTAATCCCAGCCACCAGAAGTAGCTCTCTGCAAGTTCTTTCATACGTACAACTTCTGGGTGTTCTTCATTGAGTTGATGCAGTATATAAGGTCTGATTACTCTAATTCCCTCAGAATAATACTTTGTTCTCATCATTAATTCAAATTCCCTGTTCAGGATGACTTGAGTTCTGGATTCATCTTCTGTTATAGAATACCTACAGTGCAGAAAGAGGCCATTTGGGTCCCGTAATACCATGTATTTATACTGCTAATCCCTCTGGCACTAAAGGACAATTTAACATGGCCAATCGATCTAACATACACATCTTTGGACTGGAAGAAACCAGAGCACCCAAAGGAAACTCACACAAACAAGGGGAGAACATGCAAGTTCCATACACCTGAAGCTGGAATTGAGCCTCAGTCCCTGACGCTATGAGGCATTAGTGCTAACTATTGTGCCACTGTGCTGCCCCAATGGCATTCCTTTTAAGATTATGTCCATGACCTTCCCCATCGCTAGATCTGACCGAATGCCTTTTTGCACCTGAGACGTTGTAATATGTACAGTATCGACCTGGGAAATGAGCATGATACTCACGTTGGCCTGTAGTTTGACTTTGTCCTGAATTGGAGATGTGATAGAGTGTCAATGTTGGCACGTCACTCAGATCTTCCGTATTTAATCTCGTAATTACATGCTAATTAGATAAGTGACCATCTCTGCAAATGACTCAGACAGAGATAGTATTCCATTGTATGGACCAAAGATCGTTGTTAAAAGCCTGTGGTCTGTTAACAAGATAAATTATCTACTATGCAGATACTGATGAAATCTTCTGATTTAGAAAACTATACTCAGGCTTTCTTTTCCAATTGAGCATTATTTTGTTTAGCATTTGTCAACGTTCTCCAAGTGAAAGCTATTGAACATTCATTTCTATTTGACATTATAAGAAAGGCAGCTGCTTCTAACTCATTGGGCGATGTGTCACATGTGAGCTGTATTTTTAAATTAGGTTTGAAATGCACTGAGACTTCTGATTTCATGCATATTTTTGACTTCATTATATGCCTTTTCACAGTCTTTTGTCCACGTCCATTGTTGGTTTGCAGGTAATAATGCATGGAGTGGGTTTGATATGATAGGGAGATTTGGAATAAATTTTCCACAGTGATTGATGAGTTCAAAAGCGATTTTAGTTGTGATATATTCTGTGGTGTAGGTGCATCTATAATGATAATCATCTTCTTCGGTTCTTTGCGGAGTACATCCTCATCAATCATATGGTCTAGATAGCTTATGATAACTTGAAAAATTTGCATCTTTTTAACGTGAACATTATGCTTCTCTAGACACTGCAGTATTGCTTCTAAGTTCTGTAAATAACGTAAAGTTCATTTATTAGTGTCATAAGCAGGTTTACATTAACACTGCAATGAAGTTACTGTGAGAAACCCCTAGTTGCCACACTCCAGTGCCTTTTTGGGTACAGTGAGGGAGAATTTAGCATGGCCAATGCAACTAACCCAGCATGTGTTTCGGACTGTGGGAGGAAATTGGAATACCTGAGGAAACCTATGCCGGCACAGAGAGACAGAGTGCAGACTCAGCACAGACAGTGACCCAAACGAGGGATCAAACCCAGGTCCCTGGCACTGTTAGCAGTGTTAACCAAATGTTCCTTTACATCTTGGCCACTGATTAAAATGCTATATAAATAATACTGGACACTGTTAAGGCTACTTAGGATTTGATTCATTGATTTTGGAATAAGGCCAATGCCAATGTTATTCTGAACAGTAGGTGTTTACACAGAACAACCTTTTGTGAGTAACAATCATAAGAAGTAGTTGTGACTCGGTTTCCACCTTCATTTGGAGGTATGCTTGGGAAAATCCATTTCATTGAAATGTTTACTACCAGACGTTACAAAGAATTGGTCCTCAATTAATGGTAAGAGTTTCCGATCAACACACAGCGTTGGATTTATTGTTGTTTTGAAGTCACCGTAATTTCTTATAGAACCATCTAATGACAGGGACATTGCCCAATTGCTCGTGGTTATGGACTCGATTATTCCTTCTTTGATTAATATTTCAATTTCCACTTTAATTTTAAGCTTGATAGTGAAAGGCACAGTTCTTGCCTTTAAGCATTTTATGGTGCTATCAATCATGCCTCGACTCCACTCATTTCCCCTAAAGTATTTTCAAATATCTTCTTGCATTTTTCTAAAAATCTCTGCAATGTGTTTTTTCTAACAATCAACTAGATGGTACAGTGACACAGTGGTTAGTACTGCTGCCTCACAGTGCCAGAGACCTGGGTTTGATTCCTATCTTGGGTCATTGTCTATGTGGAATCTGCACATTCTCCCCATGTCTGCATGAGTTTCTTCCAGGGTGCTCCGGTTTCCTCCCACAGTCTGAATGACATGCTGGTTAAATGCAATGGCCATGCTAAATTTTCCCTCAGTGCATCTGAACAAATCTGGAGTGTGGCAACTAGGGGATTTTCACAGTAATTTTCATTACAGTGATACTGTAAGCCTACTTGTAACACTAATAAGTAAAAACTAAAAGAACTAAAACTAATTGCACGCCAAATTAGATTGATTTTGTTTAACCACGCTCTTCTGAAAAGTACAGAGAAATTCCCCTATATATAATATAAAATGGCAATTTTACAGATTGCTCTTTGTTTCAACTTGCACCTTTACATAACCTTGCACAGACCCTACCTCTTCTGTGTAATTCCTCAGAATTATATGAGAAGACTTTAATGGTATGCTCTAAAGCTTTTGTTGATACTAATTTGCAGAAATAAGAGACAACGGCTCCCATATCTACTTCCATTGTAATGTTGTTCCCATTCAATTTTGGACAGACCCAAAACCTTTGTCTATCGCCTTGCGTCGATAATACACTGAGTTTTAGTACTTTGATTTCTGTAAACATCATGTCTTCCTCAGAATCTTCACTGTCTTTGGTTATTCTAAAGACTTTTTGTGTAGATTTGGGTGTGTTTTTGTGTTTACCCCTCTTCGAGGTTTGAGAATTCTGTCTGGTCCAACAGGCCTTGGTTATGTAACCTTTCTTGCCACAATTATGACATTTCTTTTCTTGACACCAGCCTTCCTGTGGAGAATGCCCTGCCTGAGTACACCCTTAGCATGCTTGTGTGTGTGTCTTGTACATTTTGACACTAGCTCTGATTTGGGGAGCTTCTTTATTGGCCAATTCCTTGGACATTGCAACCTCAACAGCAAGTTTTAGTGTTGAAGAGCTTTCAGTGAGTAATCGTCTTTTAATTGCTTCATTTCAAAGTCCACAAACAAGTCTGTCTTGCAGAATGTCTTTGAGGGTCACACCAAACTTACAATGCTTTTATAAAACAACAAACTGTAGAATATTTTCACCTTCTTCTTGAATCTATTGATGAAATCTGAATTTCTCCTCTACAATTTAAGGATGAGAACTGTTCTTCATGTCAATTCCTCGTAAGTGTTTGTACCAGGTTTGGCAGGATTAACAAAACTTAATAATAGTGAAGATTTTCCATCCTATTATACACAGGAAAGTTGCTACTTTAATTTCATCCAGTGTTCTGTTTGCAGCAAGATAATACTGACATCTCTTTTTGTAAGTACCCCATGATCTGCATTCTCAATCAATGATTCCATAGCTCCATCTTTTCCCTTCATCGCTGTCACCTGCTCTTAAAGTTGGAATACTTTCTTGAACTTATCCTCCCTTTGAATTTCTTTTCTCTTCCATTTTAATTGAAACTATTTCTCTGTTATTTCTGTAGGAATTTTCTTGGCTGGACTGTCATTTTAAGACTTTTTTCTTTTGCAGATCCCAATCTGCAGTGAAACCAGGAGATTTCAGCTTTAATTATGCTTAATCCTGGTCAAAATTGCATTATTTATTTTCTTTTTTGAGAAGTTTTTGCATTTCAAAAACAGGTTTTTCTTTCTCTCTTACTGAATTGGAGGACCTGACGCTACAGCCTATCACCTACAAAGATTCCCTAGCTTCAGTAAGTAAACTTGTTTTTATACAGCTTACTCTCTTACTTTCACACTTTGCTTGTTTTGGGGGATTTTGTGGCCATCAGTTGTTTTAATCACCAAGTATTACTATTGATTCTCTGGCTGAAAATTGTTTTCTTTTCTCACAGTGACTCTCTGACTGCTCCTGAGGTCACATTTGAGTCAAAAGAAATGAGGAAACAGTCTAAAGTGCTTCTCGTCAACTTTAAAATGAATGTACAGCCTTAGAAAAGGATGAAAACCCATTTCTAATGGTCAGATTTACTGCACTTCCATCAATAATGGACTGGTCTCCTGAAAATCACTCCATTACTTGAGGTCCAAACCTGAATTTTTACTGGGTTTTTTTATTGGAAAAGTGCTGGAAAACACATTTCGTTGCCAGTTTTGTCCAAAACTGGTCTTTGGCAATGACCTTGCTAAAAAACACTCTTTTGCTGTAATGTACTAAAGTGGTCAGCTCACTTCAACAGCAAAGATAAAAGGCTGCCACAAACGGGGTTAATGAACCAGTTCTTGGAGCTTTATTAGGTGGTGTTGCTCACTTACAATCAGTTGTGTTTATTTATTAGTCACAAGTAAGACTCACGCTAACACTGCAATGAAGTTACTGTGAATTTCCCCTAACAAAGAACAGTACAGCACAGGAACAGGCCCTTCAGCCCTCATTTACCTATTTAAACCATCCACTTATATCCCTTTATTCCCCATTTGTTCATGTGCCTATCAAGAGAAGTCAAGAAGAGGGGAAGAAGATAGGGAAAATCTACCAAGGCCTCTGATGATGTCACCATGTAATCACGTGACATGACACAGTGACAAATTGGTTTACAATACATAACATCTACCCTCAAGGGCTGTGAGGCTCAATAAATTAACATTAGCAGAGGTTGAAAGATCTTTGGGTATTAAGGGAATGAAGGAATATGGGGATAGGATGGAAAGTGGAATTGGTTTAGAAGCTCAGCCATGATCCTATTTAACGGCAGGGCAGACTGGGTTAGCTGCATGGCTGATTTCTGCTCCTATTTCTTACCTTCTTATATGTTTAATCCCATCGGAGCTCCAAACAAAATTTGCTGTGTTTTGTGCTCCAAGATCTGCTGGTGCAAAAAGGCACCTCTGAAAACACCCACACAGACATTTACTTAAAATATTATTTCCCATTATAAACAAGACCACAGAATATCTCAAGGATAAACACTTTCCACTGATTTCATTTGATACAACATTCAAAGCACATTAGTCTCTGAAGCTTCAGACAATGGGTTATGCGATAACTGCATCATTCAGTTAGTGCGTTTTAATCAAATTCATTAGACAGTGCTTTCACTTTTCAGTGGATCAAATGCTTTAAGAGAGGACTGAGCATGGTGTCCAACATACGTGAGAGGCCCGATATTTAATAGAAGATGGAGCAATAACTGCAAAGGATCAGTCAAAATTAGACTAGTGGTTTTTGCTTCTTTTTGACAAAACCCAGTGTAATTTTCTTCACAGTAGATTTGCACTGGCCAGTGTAAAACCAGCATAAATAAAATAAAGGTGATCTGGGAAATCAGATATTGAGTTGCAGATTCCACAACATTTTAATCTCACCCAGTAAATAAACTAATGACAATGGATCTGTAGAAGAATTCTGTTCACATTGACTGAACGCTGACGTAAGCCTTTCTAATGATGGTACAAGCAGACTTACAGCACAATTGGTTCCTGAAAACTGCACTATGAGTTGAAGTGTCGTGAGCCTGAACTGATTTTCTCGCTGGTACAATGGGGGATTGGTTCCTGAACCAAGGCTGACAATCACTTATGGGGCACCAGGAGTGTTAAATGCTCACAACTGTTGCTGTGTCAAGTTGCTGAGGTGATATTGATGCTTGAATGCCTTAATAGAAGTTCCACGGTTAGTCTGGAGGATATAATGAAGCCATCAATCACTGTCAGTCGTCTATTTAACCTTGAACATTTGTGAGTCCGAACACATATTAAATACAATTTAAATGTATCAATGCATTAAAATTGCAATATTTGAGCCAAAAAAATTAGCTGAATAACAGTCTCATCTTCAGCCTAATAAAGACAGACTGTCCTATCCAGACGCACAGACAGACGACGCAGAATGTCAATGTGCGCATATAAACTTGATGGCATGGTGTCATAAAGTCAAAACCAACATTGTAAAATTGAAATGGGGTGTCCATTTATAAATATAATTTGTGCCGTTCATCATAGCTCGAATGCGATAAAATCAAACACCACCAGTATATACTTATCGCTTTATATCCTCTGGAGACCCACAAGAGAACAGTGAAGAGTACAGAATTGCAGCTTGCTCAACACGCTGCAGTTAGACAGGAATTTAGACCCAGTGGGCTATGGAGCAAAAACTCTTGCAAAAGCTGCAGAAAAAGGGCAGTTTTTTTTTTAATTGAATTGTGAGCAGATAGGTTGAAGGTAAAGGGGGATTGTTGCAATCACAAAGTGGTTTTTCCAACATTTTCAAAAGCAGTTCAGGATCAGGAGACATGTCAGGAGCTGCTGCAGGCACATCTAAATCCATCCCGGCCTCCTCCTGAGGTTCCCTCCATCACACATGCCAGTTTTCTGTGAATTTGATTCACTCCATGTGAAATCATGGAACAGCTGTAGGTGTATGTTAATTTGCAAAGTCCTCGGCCTTGACAATATCCCGGTACTATTGCTGAAAGCCTATTAAGAGCTAACTATGCCCCTGGCCAAGCTGTTTCGGTACAGCTCCAACATTGGATCTACCTGACACTGTAGAAAATTGCCCAGGTGTATCCTGTCTATAAAATGTAAGACAAATCCAATCCGGCTTGTTATCACCCCTTCAGTCTCCTTTCAATCAGCAACAAAGGGAATGATGGTGAAGGTTAACCAGCAGCTAGGACAGTTTCAGCCACCACTCAGTCTGAAGTCTGCATAACTAAAGTCCAGTTTGGCCTATCCAATACAAAACTCAAATCCTCTGGTATTACCAATAGTGAATGTGCTGCTTATAACATTGTTGGATCTGTAGGTAGGTTTTGGCCCTCTTCATCCAATTTCTGCAGCATTATGGCAACTCCCAAAGCTTTTCTGTCTTCCTAGCTTTGTCAGTTGCAACTTGAAGCAGGAACCCTTCAGGGTCCACAAGAGATTTGTGAACTGAAAATCTCCCCAAATTACAAAAGCAGTAATGATCCAAAACAGACCTGTCATTTTGTATGAGCAATCAAATGATAGAAAATTATAAAATTCCAAAAGGGTTGGACAGGGTGGAATCAGAAAGAATGTTCCCAATGTTGGGGGAATCAGAATTAGGGGTCATAGTTTGGGGATAAGGAGTAAATCTTTTAGGACTGAGGTGAGGAGAAATTTCTTCAACCAGAGGGTGGTGAATGTAAAATTGAACAAAGAACAAAACAGCACGGGAAACAGGCCCTTCGGCCCAACGAGCCCGCGCCGCCACCCCGATGTTCCCACTTCCACTCATGACCCCTGTCTATGTTTATAGAAATCTGCATTGGGATCAAATTTGCGAGACAATTTAGGGAGAATTTGTTTTACCAATAAGCCTAAGAGCACATTTTTGGGATGTGGGAGGAAATCGGAGCACACAGAGAAAACCCACGCAAGCATGGGGAGAATGCGCAAACTCTCACAGACCCAAATCCATGTATCTGCACAGCATAGCGATAGTCACTGAGTTGTTGTGTTGCCCATCAACTGGTCCAATTCAAGAGAATACTAATGACATGAAGCACTAGGATACTCTCAAAATCCAGGAGCAGCCCTCTCACGAACCATTGCGTGTATGCCCCTTGTTAGACAACAAGGCGGACCAAAGTACCTGTAGGATAAAACAGAAATGCATCACTATCATTCACAATTTATGCATTTCCCAGGGACTCCCAGGGCTCTTGATCCCTATTTTAAATCAGTTTTCTATATCTCTCCATCCCCATTCTGTTCATGTGCCCATCTAAGTATCTTTTAAATAACTCCAGAGTACCTGCCTCCACCACCTTACTTGGCAGTGCACTCCATACCCCCACCACCCTCTGTGTGAAAAAAGTCCATCTAGCATCCAAATTATATTTTACCCCCCTCATCCTAAGCCCGTGACCCCTCGTGATATTTGATTCCAACCTAGAAAAAAGCTTAACTCTGTTTACTCTATCTATACCCCTCATAATCTTGTATACCTCTATTAGATCTCCTCTAAGTTTATGTCTTTCTAAGGAAAACAGTCCCAATTTGCCTAACCTCTCCTCGTAACTCAGACCTTCCATACCAGGCAGCATCCTGGTAAACCTCCTCTGCACTCTCTCCAGAGTCTCCACGTCCTTCCGGTAGTAAGGCGACCAGAACTGGACGCGGTATTCCAAATGAGGCCAAAACATTGTGTGATTTCAAGAAGAAATTAGATATAGCTCCTGGGGATACAGGGATCAAGTGATATGGAGGGAAAGGAAAATTGAATTTGATGATCAGCAATGACCAAAATGAATGGCAGACCAGGGTCGAAGGGCTGAATGGCTTACTCCTGCTTCTAGTTTCTTTGTTTCTGTGTTCTTGTCAGTGGATGTGTGTGTGTGCGTGTGCGTTTGAGTGTGTATAAGAGTGTGCATACATGTGTGTGCAAGTGTGTCCAAGTGTATGTGTGTATGTGTCCGTGTATGCGTGTGTGTGTGTATGCATATGTGTACATGTGTACGTGTGTGTGTGTGTGTGCGTACATGTGTGTGCAAGTGTGTCCGAGTGTGCGTGCATGACCGTGTGCATGTATGTGTGTGTGTGTATGCATGTGCGTTTGAGTGTGTGTATGAGAGTGTGTGTACATGTGTGCGAGTGTGTCCGAGTGTGTGTTCGTGACTGTGTGCGGGTGTGTGTGTGTGTGCGTGTGTGTGTGTGTATGAGAGTGTGCGTACATGTGTGTGCAAGTGTGTCCGAGTGTTTGTGCATGATTGTGTGCATGTATGGGTGTATGTGTGTGTGTACATGTGCGTGTGTGTGTGGGTGTGAGGTTAACAGGACATTTGTTGCTTCTTTTCTTCTGTCAAAATTGCTCCTGCGAATCAGAGGGAAAGACACTGGCAGTTCAGTGTCACACAGCTCCACAGGATGAACCTGCAGCCACTGTGTCTGTGTGAGTATTTGTGTATGTGTGAGTGAGAATGTGTATGTCCGTGCACAGAAATATAAACAGGACCATTCCTGGCTAATAGCAGCATGCAGATATCATTTCTTTTGGACTGCAGGTTCTGGATTGAATGTGTTCTGATTGTGAGGTCAGGGCCTGATTTTCCCACTTGCTCCTGTTACCAATGAACACGTAAAGAATCATATCACTGCCTCTCTTCATTAACATCTCAGCTTATATGACAATTCATTGTGAACAGATATCTCCATTAAACTTCTCCCAAATATACCAATAGTGTGACTGCAGATCTGGTGGTTTGACAGGTTTTGACTGCTCTTAACAGCCATGAGATGTCAGCAGTGAGGGTGTGGTATCGCTGCTGATGGAGAGAGGGAGAATCTGTACAGGCTGTGCATGCTAATTGCCAGCTAAGCCAATTATATAATGTGATCAGTTTGCAGTAGGACTGTCCCTTGTCACAGACCCTTTTCATTTATAACCAAGTTAATAATTGAATTTTAATGTGTAACCAGGTTATATAATTACACTAATTGGCTGTTGCTGAAGCTACCTGATTCATTGGTCCAAGAGCGTCACCAGCAGGCATTCAGTGGCACTGCAGGCTAGCAAATGAGATGAAGGAAAAGTCTTCACACAGCATGTAACTGGCTTTTAAACAGATCCATGCTTTTTCAGTATGTTGTAATGTGAAGCTTTATGGATATGTTATTTTGGATGGCTTCTCTTGCACTGTTACCTCTGGTGTCCCACAAGGAATCTCCCTTGGCTTTTTCCTATTTCTCATCTGCATGTTGTTCTTTGACAACATCTGATAATACAGCATCAGTTTTCACCTGTACATTCACCCAGGTCTGTTTCACCACTAACT
This sequence comes from Sphyrna mokarran, assembly GCA_024679065.1. Taxonomy (NCBI): domain Eukaryota; kingdom Metazoa; phylum Chordata; class Chondrichthyes; order Carcharhiniformes; family Carcharhinidae; genus Sphyrna; species Sphyrna mokarran. Next base: position 132,828,508 of record JAGIQG010000004.1, on the reverse strand, counting down.
CCCTCAATACCTCCATTGACTCAGTATCTTTGGCATTCAGTACTGGATGAACAGAAATTTCTTCTGATCAAAGATTAGGGAGGCTGAACCTATTGTTTTCCGTCCCTGTCACTGACCCTGTTCTCCAGCCACTGACTTTATTCCTCTCCTTGGTACCTGCTTGAGGGTGAACCAGGCTATTTGCAACCTTTGTGTCATATTTGACGTGGAGACATGGCATAGCGGTCAGCACTACTGCCCTACGATGCCAGGGACCCACGTTCAATTTCAGCCATATCTGACTGTTTGTATTGAGTTTGCATGTTAGAATCATAGAATCCTACGGTGCAGAAAGAAGCCCTTTGGCCCATCGAGTCTGCGCCAGACGCAATCCCAACCAGGCCCTACCCCCATATTCCTACATATTATACCACTAATCTACTCATCCCTGGACACTAAAGGGCAATTTCTTAGCATGATCAATTAACCTAACCCGCACATCTTTGGACAATGGAAGGAAATGAGAGTACCCAGAGGAAACCCATGTAGACACAAGGAGAATGTGCAAACTCCACACAGACAGTGACCCAAGCCAGGAATCGAACCCAGGACCCTGGAATTGTGAAGCAGCAGTACGAACCGTTATGCTACTGTGCCACCCTCATAGTACAATCTTAGAATCATAGTTTACCTAGAAGGAGGCCATCCAGCCCATCGAGTCTGCACCGACCACAATCCCACCTATTCCTGTGACTTCACATATTTACCCTGCTAATCCCCGTGACATTAGGGCTCCTTGTGTCTGCGTGGGTTTCTTCCAAGTGCTCTGGTTTCCCCCCAATGTGCAGGTTAGATGGACTAGTCATGTTAAATTGCTTCTATAGCATTGTCTAAAAGGATTAGTAGAGTAAATGTATGAGGTTGTTGGAATAAGGCCCGGATAGAATGCTGTTTCAGAGAGTCAGTGCAGACTTGATGGGCCAAATAGCCTCTTTGATTTGATTTATTGTCACAGTGAAAAGTATTGTTCCATGTGTATTATACAGTCAAAGCATACCGTTCATAGTGAAGGAAAGTAGAGAGAACAGATTATAGTATCACGGTCACAACTAGGGTCCAAAGAAAAATCAGCTTAGTGTGAGGCAGCTCCATTCAAAAGTTTGATGGCCTCAGGATTGCCAAATCTGTAAGAGACTAAAGTAAAGCATCGTTAGAGAAGTTGCCTCGCTCCAAAGAACAAAGAACAAAGAACAAAACAGAACGGGAAACAGACCCTTCGGCCCAACGGGCCCACGCTGCCACCCCGATGTTCCCACCTCTACCCGTGGTCTCTATCTATGTTTATAGATCTATGGATTAAAAACCAAATTTGAGACAATTTAGGGAGAATTTGTTTTGCCAATTAGCCTAAGAGCACATCTTTGGGATGTGGGAGAAAACCGGAGCACCTGGAGAAAACTCACACAAGCACAGGGAGAATGCGCAAACTCCCACAGACACAGGCCCAAATCCATGTATCTGCACAGCACAGCAATAGTCACTGAGCTGTCGTGTTGCCCATGGTCCAGGTCAAACATACACTAACGACGTGAAGCACTAGGGTACTCTCGAAAAAAATCCAAGAGCAGCCCTCTCACGACCCATCGTGTGTATGCCCTTCGTTCGACAACAAGATGGACCAAAGCACCTGTAGGATAAAAACAAGTACATCAATATCATCATCTATTTACACACTTCCCAGGGACTCCCAAGGCTCATGATCCCTATTTTAAATCAGTTTTCTATACCCCTCCATTCCCATTCTGTTCATGTGCCCATCTAAGTATTTCTTAAATAACTCCAGAGTACCTGCCTCCACCACTTTACTTGGCAGCGCATTCCATACCCCCACCACCCTCTGTGTGAAAAAACTCCCTCTAGCATCCAAATTATACCTTACCCTCCTCACCCTAAGCCCGTGACCCCTTGTGCTATTCGAGTGCATCCTAGGAAAAAGCTTAACCCTGTTTACTCTATCTATCCCCTTCATAATCTTGTACACCTCTATTAGATCTCCTCTAAGTCTATATCTTTCTAAGGAAAACAGTCCCAATTTGCCTAATCTCTCCTCGTAACTCATACCTTCTTGGCTTTTTGCACTGTCAGGATTCTATGAGATGTGTTTCTAAGCATAAATACACTATCACAAAGACCATCTTTAGTGCCGCCTGACTTCACTCCCACCTCAGCTTATCTGTGACGAATCCTCATCTATGTCTTTGCTCCAATATCTCCCTGTGTAACTTGGTGTTTTTCTTTGAAGTGCTCCTGTGATACACCTTCTGACATTTATTGCCTCCAAGGCATTACGTAAATACACTCTATAGAAATTGATATCTATAGTGTTTGCAGATGCTTGTTTTTTGATATTAATATAATTATTTCTTTTGCCAATGGTTTGTGGGTGAGTAAATTAATGACTGCGTAGGATTGGTAGGGAGCTGGTATAACATCACAATATACCTTTTAGAGTTTGGGTTTACCAGGCTTTCCAGCAGGTGGTAAGGATTGTAAATCTTCTGCCAAATAATCTGACGTGTTCTTTGGAGCTAATCTAAGATTAATATTTTAAAACAATCAAAACTGGTCAAGAAAGCATAGCGTTTATGCTACGAGGTATATCACCAAAGCACTATTCAGGTGATTTCATCATTACATTGAATTTCTAAGAAAAACAGCAAGACTTCCGAACTGGAAAATCAACTGATTTGTCAAATCTACAAAAAGTACGATAGTCCTGCCTCAAGTGATACAGAAGTCTGAGGTCATGTACCAACTGACTCAAAAACAGCTTCTTTCCTGCTGCCATAAGACTTTTGAATGGACCTTTCTTGTATTAAGTTGATCTTTCTCTATACTCTAGCTACCCTCCCCTTTCTTTCTCTATGTATAGTATGCTTTGTCTAGAAACAATATTTTTCACCTGTATACCAGTACATGTGACAATAATAAATCAAATCAAACTAAACCTGGGATTTTACCTGCTCAGCGCAGACTGCATCGGAAGAGTTGAGTATGTTTCATATTGGATGGAACAGTTTGATAGTACAAAATCTGCCCTCGTCTACTCAGCTCTGCGGCTGCTATGCAGCCCCTGGATGTGGCACTTGAATTAACTTGTTTGTGTAATGGGTGCAAGGTCGACTGTGCAGTAACCAGCTGCCCCGCTAGATCTATTAATGCCGCCCTTGATGGATTGGATACACACCACTGATTGTAAGCCCTTGCCTGGAGAAATTATGCCTTTGGTAAATGCTTCCTGCAGCTGAGAGAATGAATGAATTGGCTGCAGACCCCAGTGTGACATTTGATCTGGATGATACACCGTAGTTCAGCTGACAGAAGGTCACCCTCTGTACTGAGGTCAAACCAATTGTCTCTCTCAATATTCCAGGAGCGTTCCCTGCCGTCAGCTGCTTACCCCCTGACGTACCAACTCTCCCCTAACAACCTGGCCAAGGACCAATGGAAAATCATTGGACGGGTGATTGACAGATTGAAGTATGCCAGCTGCTGGTGGGAGTCAAACTCATTAAATCGACATAAAGCAAGCATCTCAATTATTATTCCTCTGCATTATTGTGAGACCACCACCTCATTATTAAAACATAGGGAATCAAATTGCAAAGAGATACTTCACCAGCTGGATTGTTAAATAAGGACACTGCACCCCATGACCCTTTATTTCAAAGAAGGAGCCTCTTCAGTTGGATGCTATTAAACATCAAACAATCACAAAGTATTATTATTAGCATTACCACACTTTTCATTTGCTGTTGCAACTGAATGCACATACACTGAGATGACCAGAAATTTGTAGGAATGGCATACTGGTTCAGGAACCATATACATTTCAGGGGGATTTTTCTGTATTCATGATGAAATGTAATAGAAAATTTCTTCAAACCTGATGAAAATTGTGTGAGCCTATATAAATCATTACTTCTTTGGATTCCCGTGACAGTGGGAGCCCAGTTGACCTCACTGAAGGGATTTGATTCTGCTTTGAGCTAAGTTAGTGAGTGTTGCCAGGCTATTTAACTACAGAAAGAGTCACAGCTGAGACCACTTAAGTCTTCTCCCACACAGCCCGATATCAGGCATAGCTCGGTCAGAGAGGGATCAAAGACATTTATCTCCCAGTTTTGTATTCTCCTGAAGGGTCGCTGTTGAAAATACAAACACAAACCTTTCAGTTTAGAGCTATTTATTAGTGTCACAAACAGGCTCACGTTAACACTGCAATGAAGTTACTATGAAAATCCCCTATTTGCCGTACTCCCGCACCTGTTTGGGTGCACTGAAGGAGAATTTAGTATGGCCAGCACACCTAACCAGAAAGTTTTCAGACTGTGGGAGGAAACCGGAGCATCCAGAGGAAACCTATGCAGACATGGAGAAAATGTGCAAACTCCACACAGACTGTGACCCAAAGCAGGAATCGAACCTGGGTTCCTGGCACTCTGAGGCAGCAGTGCTAACCACGTACTGCCATGCAACCCATGCAAATAGAACATAGAACATAGAACACTACAGCACAAACAGGCTCTTCGGCCCACAAGTTGTGCTGATCGTATCTATACTTACCAGGCCATTGAACTATCTGTAACTCCCAATCCCATAAATCCCATGTACAGTGCATTTCTGGTACTTTGTTTTATGTTTGCATTTTTTTAAGTTAATTACAATGATTTATTCTTCTCTTCAGACCTGACATTTTCTCCTGTCTCAGGACAACAATTTTATTTCATCCCTCTGAGATTCTTTCATAACTTGTCAAGGAAGCTCATCAATATAATGGTCATTTGTGACCAGCTTTATACTTGTGCATGCATACTGGGAACTGGATTTATTTGCTTCCATACGCATTTCATATAAAATTATTCTGACTCTCAGGGAACCTTTCATCCTATGAGATTCTGGGCTTGGATTCAAATCTATATTCCAGAATCATAAAAAAAATTCCAGCATGATTTGATTGAGTTACTGGGGTATGTCGAGTGGAACTGGGCAGTTGCTGTTGTTAGGCGTGGAAACAATGAGGTGGTGGGAGCTGTAAATAGGCAATCTTGGTGGTAACTTACATGTGCAATTTGGAACTTAGACAGGGTCATAAAGCAAATTTCCTCCTCCAGGTGCTCTGGTTTCCTCCCACAGTCCAAAGATGTCTGAGTTAGATTGATTGGCCATGCTAAATTGTCCCAGGGTGCATAGGTTAATGGGATTAGCAGGGTAAATATATGGGATTATGGGGAAAAGGCCGTGGGATTGTTGTTGGTGCAGACTCTCTGCACTGTAGGGATTCTAAAAACAAATTGAGATTTCACACTGCTCTAGTTTAGTTGGAACCAGCTGGAGGTGGAATCTCGTGCAAGATTACTGAATTTTACCCTGAATTGAACAGGATAGTTTCAGCAGACCTGGCAGCATCTGTGGAGAGAGAAACAGTTAATTGTTAGTGTCTGTATGAATCTTTTCAGAGTTCTAAAGCAAAGTCATACAGACCTGAATCATTAACTCTGTTTTTCTCTGTCTACAGATGCTGATGTGTGCTATTGCAGACCAGAACACTGCACTTGCCTGATGAAGACACGGGAGTGTTGAAAGCTCGCCATTTTACTATCAAATAAATCGGTTGGATTAATAATTGGTGTTGCTAAATTCTTACTGAGTTCTTACCACTCCAATCCAACGCCGGCATCTTTACATCATGACTACTACAGATGTTGCCAGACCTGCTGAGTTTATCCAGCATTTTCTGTTTTGAGCTCAGATTTCCAGCACTCGCAGAGTTAAAATAGGAGTTAAAATGGGCATGGAATTGGGAGCATGCAAGGAACTTAGAATGGAAAAGATGGTTGATAATGAGGGCGGCTGGGTTCAAGATGTACATTTTGGGAAAAGAGGATGTGACATGAGCCAAAGGCAGGGGGACAGAATCTAAAGAAAATGTTCCATTTATGGGGGAAGCCAACACTGGGTCATGATCTCTAATGGGTGGCATGCCGGCACAGTGGTTAGTGATGCTGCCTCACAGCTTCAGGGACCTGGGTTCAATTCTTGCCTTGAGTAACTGTGGAGTTTGCACATTCTCTCCATGTCTGGTGAGATTCCTCTGGGTGCTCTGGTTTCCTCCCACAGTTCAATGATGTGTGGATTAGAGGGACTGGCCATGCTAAATTACCCCTTAGTGTCAGGTGGATTAGCGGAATTGCATGGTGTTGCAGTGGGATTGTTGCAGTGCAGGCTCGATGGGCCAAATGGCCTCCTTCTGCAATGTAGGGATTCTATTCTATGGAGCAGAGGGAATTATACAGTGCGGAGCCAGTACCAAGAGGAGATTGAGGGTGCAGGAGATGCAGTTGGGCTTGATGAGTGTAAGGAAAGTGAAGGAGGAGGGCATAGGGATTTGATAGGATGGAAAAAACAGCCGATCCACTAGTGCGATCCGTACCAAACTATCGTGTAATCCCCATAAGAGATAGTGGAAAATAGAGAAAAAATACTTTTAAAAATAGTTCTCTGAAATTGTGTCCTCCCCTAACAGTCAGAGGTAAATACAGAGAGATATACAAAATAGCCTCCATATTCCTGCATGAGTGCAGCTCCAACAACAGGCAAGAAGCTTGATGCATTCAGGACAAAGCAGCCCTGCCTTCTTGACATCCCATCTTCCAACTCCCTCCAACAGTGATGCACAGGGACAGCACTGTGTACCATCTACCATCAGTACTGATGTAATGCTGGAGTTTGGAGCTTACCAAGTCTCCTTCGGCAGCAGCTTCCAAACCCACAACCACTACCATCTAGAATCACAAAGGCATTAGCTGTATGGGAACACCGGCCCCTGCATGTTCCCCTCCAGATTACACACCATCCATATTGCTGTTTGTTTATTGTAAAATCCAAGAACTCGCTTCCTGGACCTTTTGACAATTCATTGACTACAGCTCACCACTAACTTCTCAAAGGCAATTCAGGATGAGCAGTAAATGCTGGCTTCACTAGCAATGCCCACATCCTATAAATAATAATAAAAAAGTCAGTGTATTGGAATGATGACAAGGAATGAGAGGGAGGAGGCATTTGCCAACCAATTATCTGCAGAATTTCTGAATGCCCACCTGCACATTAAAAGATATTGAAGAGTCAGTAAGATCAGTGCTTTGGACTTTAACTCCTCTAATAACCTGACCGAAATTCTGATCTTAATTCTGTGCAAGCAGCAGTGTTTAAATTGGCTCAAATCATGCCCAGAGTTTATGGACCCACTTACAGTTAGTTCTTCCAGGTGTGTGACAACACTCATCCCTGTCTTAGCAAGAAATTCTAAAACATAGAACATAGAACATAGAACACTATAAAACCTCCTTAAAGTCCTTACTTTGCTGATGCTCACACTCCCCTAATCCCCTCTTTCTTCTCAACAGAATGGCTGGTGGTGGCAGGTGAAAGGGCAGATGGCATTGGGGGTGTGATTGAGGAAACGGGTAAAAAGCACTGAGAACAGTGTAGAGCGATAAGCTGAGAAACCTCGGGCTGCGAACTTTGAGAATGGGAAGGAAAGCCTCAGGGTTGCCTGGGAGTTTTGTTGAATTCTTTGCAGATTAATTACAATCTTTGGGCATGAATGGGAATTATGTGGGATTCTTGGTATGAATCAAACAATGGGCCATAAATATATACAGAGTGATGTGAGACTAGGAAGTTGGCATGGCACAGTGGTTAGCACTGCTGCCTCACAGCACCAGGTATTGGAGTTCAATTCCCAGCTAGGGTCACTGTGAAGTTTGTATATTCTTCTTATGAGTTTCCCCTGGGTGCTCTGGTTTTTTCCCATATTCTGAAAGATGTGCTGGTTAGGTGCATTGACCCAAACAGGTGCTGAAGTGTGGCGACTCGGGGAATTTCACAGTAACTTCATTGCAGTGTTAGTGTAAAGTATATTTATTAATCATAAGTATGGCTTACATTAACGCTGCAATGAAGTTACTGTGAAATACTCCTAGTTGCCACAGTCTGGTGCCTGTTCAGTCACCTGACGAAATTGGGCAGCACAGTAGCACAGTGGTTAGCACTGCTGCTTCACAGCTCTAGAGACCTGTGTTTAATTCCTGGCCTTGTGTCACTGTCTGCGTAGAGTTTGCACATTCTCCTCGTATCTGTGTGGGTTTCCTCTGCATGCCCCAGTTTCCTCCCACAATTCAAAGATGTGCAGGTTAGGTTGATCGGACATGCTAAAATTGCCCCTTAAGAACATAAGAAATAGGAGCAGGAGTAGGTCATCTAACCCTTCGAGCCTGCCCCGCCATTCAATAAGATCATGGCTGATCTGAAGTGAATCAGTTCTACTTTTCTGCTTTCTCCCCTTAACTCTTAATTCCCTTGTCTATCAGAAACCTATCTACCCGTGACTCAAATATATTCAGCGAGGAAGCCTCCACCTCTTCAATGGGCAGAGAATTCCAGAGATTCATCACCTTTTGAGTGAAGAAGTTCCTCCTCAACTCCGATCTAAACTGTCCTCCCCTTATTTTGAGGCTGTGCCCTCTACCTCTGCTATCCTTTCTAAGCAGGAAGAATCTCTCGACCTCTATCCTATCTAGCCCCTTGATTTTCTTGTAAGCCTCTATAAGATCCCCTCTCAGCCTTCTAAACTGTAACGAGTACATACTCTATCTATCCAATCTTTCTTCATAAGCTAACCCCCTCATCTCCGATACCAGCCTGGCGAACCTCCTCTGTACATCTTCCAAGGCCAATATATCCTTTCGTAAATAAAGGGACCAAAATTGCACACAGTACTCCAGCTGCGGCCTCATCAGTGCCCTGTACAGTTACAACAAGCCCTCCTTGTTTTTATATTGTACTCCCTCGCTATAAAGGCCAACATTCCATTCGCCTTCTTGATCACCTACTGCATCTGCAGGCTTGGTTTTGGGGATTCATGCACAAGGACTCCCAGATCCCTCTGCACTGTAGCATGCTTCAGCTTTTCACCCTTTAAATAATAATCCCTCCTACTATTATTTCTACCAAAGTGGATAACCTCACATTTGCCAACGTTACACTCCATCTGCCAGGTCCTTGCCCACTCACTCAACCTATCCAGATCCCTCTGCAGACTTTCCGCGCCCTCCACGCAATTCGCTTTTCCACTCATCTTCATGTCATTAGCAAATGTTGTTATTCTACACTCAGCCCGTTCCTCCAGATCAGTTGAGGCCCCAGCACCGATCCCTGGGACACTTCACTAGTCACCAGCTGCCAACCAGAAAAGCGCCCATTGATTCCAATTCTCTGCTTCCTGTTAGATAATCAATCCTCAATTCAGACTAACACCTTACCCCCAACTCCGTGTACCCTAACCTTCTGCAGCAATCTTTTGTGAGACACCTTCTGGAAATCTAAAAACACCACATCCACCGGTTCCCCTCTGTCTACCGCACTAGTCACATCTTCATAGAACTCCAATAAATTCATTAGACACAATTTCCCCTTCACAAATCCGTGCTGTGTCCGTTTGGTCAAACCGTTCTTTTCTTTGCCCCTTACTATCCTGAGATGCATTGGTTAGATGGATTAGCGGGTAAATGTGTGAGGATAGGGCCTGGATGGGATTGTGGTCGGTGCAGATTCGGTGGGATGAATGGCCTCCTTCTGCACTGTAGGGTTTCTATGATGAAACGCACGCAGACACAGGGAGAACATGCAAACTCCATCATTTGCATGGGTATATTTGTCATATCTGATGTATCTGTCATATCATATATGACAGTGACCCAAGCTGGGAATCAAACCTGGGTCCCTGATGCTGTGAAGCAGCAGTACTAACCACTGTGCTACCATGCCAACTTCCCACCCCACCACCCAACCACTTACAAATAATGCAAGCCTAATTTGTGATAGAGAAATAAACTTTCAATGATGTTTGTTGATCCGGAGGCTCTTTGAGTGGTGCCAATCCGTATGTTAGGAGAGCAAAAGAGAATTGCTGGAGTGATCAAAAGATGCAGGGTGGGGCGGGGATTGTTGGAATTAAGCCCTTTTCCCCCCTGATTTATTGAATTTTGTGTTTATTGTGCAATAAAAAATTCTGTCGGGGATGTAAACCGTCATGTCAGTTGCAGTTTAATTCTGATGACTTCGCTAGGAATCTTTTTCAGAATGATGCCTGTGAAATATATTTTGTAAGAAGTCTGACAACACCAGATTACTGTGTTTACCCCAGTTCAACGCCGGCATCTCTACATCAGATATGACAAATATATTTTGTGCAGATGGTGTTTGCCATGTGTGGTACAAAAACTGAATTATAAAGAGAGCAAATAAAAAACCCGCTGACATCTTTTAGTGAGATTCGCCTCGTAAAAAGCAATGCCAGAAGGTTGTGGTTGTGGCGGGGGGGGGGGGGGGGGGGGATGTTGTCGGGGGGAGATGTCTGAAATATTGTTGTAAAGTGGCCACAGTGTGGCAGAATTGTTTCACCCAAACTCTGCAAAAAGCACGCTAGAAGCTTGCTTCCTGTGTCCCTGGCTGGAGTCCAGGTCTCTTGATTTACAGCGAGGCTGGAAGAGCCATGAAAGGAATGATATCATCTTGTCCTGAGCTGAACTTTCATCTTTGACCTGATGCAAACAATGCTTTTTTTTGAAAAAGCAAATGGTTTGTATTGAAAAAAGAACACAGAGCACACACAGGGGAATGAAGTACAGCGTAGGGACGAATGATTAAACAGCAAAACAGCACCTCCTTCCGATATCTAAGCTAAGACAAATACCACACAACAGCATGTAATCTATTTTAGGTGATGGTTGAATGGATTTTTGTCTGTGTGCTCAACCGCAGCTCACCAGGCATAAATTTGTTTGCATTATGAATTGTGATAGGTTATGCAGAGTTATTATAAAATGTATAGCCTGAGAAGGGATTATGAGTGAGAATAATGCTCCTGCTGACCTGAAGGTATCTTCAGCACTGTCGCTGTGTAATGTCCTTCGATGCCCCTTGAAGGAGTTCTTTCTTGCTTGTATACTAATGAAGATTGTCCTCGTGCTGTATGTCAGTGCTGTCACTTTAAGCGACACACGTATTCAGCAGCCTGTTTCATACAGAGGAAGATGTCATAAAGACTCCTGTGCAAACAGTAAGTGCATGGCTGAGGTGATGTCAACTTTAAAGCTGTCACTTGGAGCAGAAGTGATAGCGTGATCTGCTGGGTTGCCTGTGTAATGTATAGAGGCTTCCACAACACTGCCGGATGCGAAAGAGCTCTGCATCACTACTCAAAGCACAAAAAGAGGATATTCAGCCCATTCTGCCTGTGCTGGCTCTCTGAAAGAACTATCCAATTAGTTCCATTTCCCTGCTCTTTCCCTATATCACTGCAGATTTCTCCCCTTCCAGTATTTACATTCATATCATTCTGACTTTGCTTCCTCTGCCAGTTCTAGGGTTAGTTCCTACAATAAGAAAACCATGACAGTGCAGACCATCTGTGGTCCTTTTGCTCCCAAGAGGATCCGCAGCCTCTTAAAGTGACTGTGGAGATCTTGTACTCTGACAAAGGATTGGTCATCCAGTCTCGAAATGTTGGCTCTATTCTCTGTCCACAGGTGCTGTCAGGACTGCTGGGTTTCTTCAGCATTTTCTGTTTTTGTTTCAGGTTCTAGCATTCGCTGTTTTTTGCCTTGATCTGTGGAGTTCTCATGTCCATCAGAGAGCTGCACCCAACGGTTGGGTTGTTCATCGTTGGAAACACTGTAGCAGGGCAATTCAACATTAGAGAACATCTCTGTGGCTCAGGGCTTCATGCCCACATTGAACATCATCACAGTGTGTCTGGGTCAGGAGCAGTGTAAATTACAGAAGACAAACTACAAGTCCAATCCTCATGGCAAATAATGACTTCACTAATGTCTAGTATTTAAATCTTTGCATCTTTAATTATCAAAACAAGTAAAGTTTCTCACCAGAGTTGTACACTATAAAGAATCAAATGAATCACCAGATATAAAGATTCTTTGTAGTCTCTTCTGTTTGAGCATTACTCCAAACACATGAGGACAAAACACTGCTCACAGTAACAAGGTATTTGCATCCCCTTTGATTTAAGTGTGAGAAGACTTTCAAGAAGGCTGGTGGATTATTAGAAAATCGGAAGTGGTTACTTTGATATGTTGGCCTTAAAGATTATAAAAGAAAATATCCGTCTCACAAAAATGATTTTGAAAGACAGAAGATATCCATGTTAAATTCAGTACCGCAGTAGTCCTGAAATATGGTATTGTTTTTCTAAAAGTGCTCTTTTATTCATGTGTTTTGGCCGTGAAAAGTGTGTATCACTGGTCCAGATATTTACCCTCTGAATAGAAACCTTTACACCATAATCTGATAAAAAGAATGCGAGGGAGGCTCCTTTGTTCGAGGTAATGCAGATACAGAAATAATGGAGAATTCTCCCTGTTGCAATTTTGCAATTGTATCGGTAGATGGCAAAGGGCTTCATGCTAATCATAGCAGATGGACATCTGAGAGTCCCACTGCATTTAATATGTAAAAAAAAGCAGCATGAGAGATCCTAATTAACATCAGTGTAAATATTTATTGCAGGACAGGCTGAAAGATAGGTTATTTTAATATTCCTTCAATACTGTACAGTTTCATATGAGCATAACAAACCACAAAACAATAGCATTTTCCCTATTAAGCTCAGTCCTTCCCCAGAACATGGATAATTTGCTTCACTGGAGATTGTAGCTTATCAATTCAATTTGAGAGAAACGTTTGTGAATTTTCCTTGATTCTGTATAAGTCATGAATTGGATTGACACTCACAGTTCACATTATTCAAATCTGGCCATGTCTTCACACAGATGATTTTTCAATGATTTTACCAATGCAGAAGAAATTTTTAATGGCAATCTTTGGCCACACTTGGTGCTTGGGCCTCCAAACCTATTCTAAAACTGACACTTCCACTACCTCCGTGCTCAGAGCCAAGTTAAATAAGAATCACGAGAAGTACATTCTTAAAAAACAAACTTAATTGCCACATATCTGATTTGTAAAGCTCCTGAACATTACAGTAAGATACTACTTCAATTTCTCTGAACTATTTACAAGTGGCTGAAATGCTGTGCATTTAATAGTCTTCGAGACACAGAAGAATGTAGGGGACAAATAAGCTACTGTTCATGATGAATGGAATTGGTGGAACATCCACAAGTCAGGTATCTTATCTGAAACGTTTTGGGATTGATTGCTTTTCAGATTTCAGATTATTTCAGTTCTTGGCCACCACATATTGGCCTAGGCCTTCTCAGTACACTGAACAAAGCCAAGGCTAGCTATAGACCAGCGTGAATAAAATGGCTAGAGAAATAAGATGAACAATAGAAAAATGACTACAGGGTTGGTCAGCGAGGTTCGTGTCAGCTTGCTCACAGACTTCCCTCGCTAAGGAATGATGAGGTTCCAAGAAGCTACTATTTTGAATGTGTTTGGACTTCAGATTTACAGATAAGAGATACTGCACTCACATCACAAGGCATATGGAATTGTAGTGCAATTTTAATTAGTTTCGTGAATAAAATGAAAGTTTAGTTGAACAATGGAAATCACTTCAGAGCAAGTTGAATACTCTTAAATGTTCAGAACTAGATTTAAGTTTATTTATTAGTCTCATAAGTAGGCTTATATTAATACTGCCTGAGGTTACTGTGAAAATCCTTTAGTCACCATGCTCTGACACGCTGTTTGAACACAGAACATAGAACACTACAGCACAAACAGGCCCTTCGGCCCACTAGTTGCTCCGATCACATCTATACCTACCAAGCCATAGACCTATCTATAACCCCCTATCCCATTAGTTCCCATATACTCATCCAAATGTTTGGGTACATTGAGGGAGAATTTAGCATGGCCAATGCACCTAATCAGTACATTTTTCAGACTGTGGGAGGAAACCGGAGCACCTGGACGAAACCCATACAGACATGGGGAGAATGTGCCAACTCCACACAGACAGTGACCCAAGCTGGGAATCAAACCCAGGTGCCTGGTGCTGTGATGCAGCAATGCTAACCACTGTGCCATCGCGTCACCCATAAAGCTGCCTAGTAAACAGGAGATACAAAAGTGACAGGTTAGGTTTGTTTCCCAGTCTGCACAGAGTTTGCTGACCTTGGTCTGAAGAATGTTACAGCTGACTTCAGTGCCCTTGAGCCAGAAAATTTTCAAATCAGCAAGAATTTATACAGCTGACTCTTCTCTGGAGATTATTGCTGCTTTATTTTTTATTACTGCTGAAAAACAGGCTTGTGGGTGTCAAATGAAAGCAGGATTGAACTAGGCTGTGATAACCATCCTCCTCCCCACAAAATGTCACAAGTACTAAGGTTGTCCATTTTGACTCGTCTGCTTTGCAGATGCCTTCAGGATGTACTGGAGGGCTCTTAGATGTTGGCGGCAGCTGCGGCTCATTTGCTATCACTCTCACTTCTGAGTCCCAAGGTTCTGGGTTGAAGTTCCACTCTAGGGCTGAGCACAAAAATCAAGGTACAACTAAGGTCCCTCTACATGAGGGAGTGCTGCACTGTTAATCTTCCATCTTCCAGATGAGATGCTAACTGGGGTCTAATTTATCAGCTTGAGTGGATGTAGATGATCACAAGGGAGTTCTCAGTTCCCTGGCCAATACCTATCCCTTCATCAACATCATAAAAGCATTTTCTAGCCATTATTATATTGCTGTTTGTGGGAGCTTGCTGTGTGAAAATTGAGTGCCATGCCTTCTACATTGCAACAACGGCTACACTTCGAAGATTTCTTGATCAATTTGGCCAGTGGGCTGATGAATGATAGATGGAGTTTAATTTAGATAAATGTGAGATGATGCATTTTGGTAGATTGAACCAGGGCGGGACTTACTCAGGTAACGGTAGGGCGTTGGGGAGAGTTACAGTTCGAAGAGATTTAGGGGTATAGGTTCCTAGCTCTTTGAAAGTGGAGTCATAGATGGACAGAGTGGTGAAGAAGGCATTCAGCATGTTTGGTTTCATTCGTCAGAACATTGAATACAGGAGTTGGGACCCCTTGTTGAAGTTGTACAAGACATTGGTAAGGCCACACTTGGAATACTGTGCATAGTTCTGGTCATCCTATTATAAAAAGGACATTATTAGACAAGAAAGAGTGCAGAAAAGATTTACTAGGATACTACCAGGACTTGATAGTTTGAGATATAAGGAGAGGCTGGATAGACTGGGACTTTATACTCCAGAGCGTAAAAGACTAAGGGATGATCTTATAGAAGTCGATAAAATAATGAGGGGCATAAATCAGGGCGGATAATCAATATTTTTTCACAAAGATAGGAAAGTTTAAAACTAGACGGCATAGGTTTAAGGTGAGAGGGGAGAGATACAGAAGGTTCCAAATGGGCAATGTTTTCATACAGAGGGTAGTGAGTGTCTGGAACAAGTTGTCAGAGGTAATAGTAGAGGCAGGTACAATGTTGTCTTTTAAAAAGCCAGTTACAGGGATAAAAGTGGTATAAAAGGATATGAGCCAAATGTGGGCAATTGGGACTTGTTTAATGGTAAAAATTGAGTGGCATGGACAGGTTGGGCTGAAGGGTCTATTTCCATGCTGTAAACCTTAGTGACTCTATGACTATGCCTTCATTGTCTGTAAAGCACTTGAGACATTAGTTGGTTGTAAAAATGGTGATGTTAATGCAAGTCTTTCCTGTTCTTAGCCCGTGGTGCTAAATCCCAATAGGGTGAGGTAACAGAAAAATAAATGGAAAGTTTAGAAGAAAAGGAACGATATCAAAGAAACAGACATTGTGAATGCACACAAACTCTCTCCAAAGCTGTGGTGATTTGCTTTGAACGCTGTGATTCATTGATCAGTATCTTAGTTTACATTTCTATAGGATGTAATTTGCTTTCAAAGTGGAAAATCTGGGACTGTCGCCCTCAAAGGCTGTTGAACTTAAAGCGAATGAAAGCACAACAACTGAAATTGATAGATCGTTTTAAAAGCAAAATTCCTCTGACGCTGGAATCCAAAACAAAAGCAGAAAATGTTGGATGATTTCAGCAGGTCTGACAGCATCTGTGGAGAGAGAATAGAACTATGATGAAGAGTCATCCTGACTCGAATCATTGGCTCTATTCTCTCTCCAGAAATGCTGTCAGACCTGCTGAGATTTTCCAGCATTTTCTGTTGATAGATTTTTTCGTTAGGTCTAAATGTTAAGAGTTATGTGACCAAGGCAGTTAGATGAAGCTCAGCTTCAGATCAGCAATGGTCAAATTGAATGGCCCATATCAGGATTGACCTTCTGTTTCCGATTCTTTTTGCACATAATGACATTGCAGTTGCAACGCTAAAATTGGGGGCATTTGATTCAGCAGAGAATCCATTTATTATCGGGACCTTTGCTTTACCAGAATCCAATTCTATTTATCATTGAATAAGTTTACGCAACTTTTAAAGCTGATTTCTAGCTGATTTGATGAAAATGGGAGGCCAGGCTGATTTGGGTAAATATAAAGAGAAGTTGCTGTTGTCTTTGATCAGAGCCACTGTCTTCTGATCAAACTCTGTGGCTCACTATAGGGGATTTTATAATTTTCCATGTTGAGTCCTGGATTCTGTGGTTCCTTTGTTTCTGTGATGACGCATAATCTACACCGGAATGAATCCAAAACAGTGCAGATACAAAATCTACCACTTAACCTTCAATGTGTAATTTGCCTGATATATTGTCAAACTGTGGTTAGATATCATCCAACGCTGGGTTTGCTCCAACACTGTTTGTTGATAGTTAATATAAAGAGATCAATGTGATATCCTGGAACAGATGATGGAACAGCAACAAAAAATAATTCTGTACATAAACATTTGCTCATTCAAGACATTGTAGTCTTTTGGGAACAGAATGCTTTTGTTATCTAAATATTGTTATTACCAGGCTGTGACACAGTGGTTACCACTGCTGCAGTGGTCACAACACCACGAACCTGGGTTCAATTCCAGCCTCGGGTTACTGTCTGTGTGGGGTTTGCACGTTCTCCCCATGTCTGCGTGGGTTTCCCCTGAGTGCTCCTACATTCCAAAGATGTGCACGTTAGGTTGATTGATCAAGGTAAGTTGTCCCTTTCTATCAGGGGGATTAGTGGGGTAAATACGTGGGGTTACAGGGCTATGGCCTGGCTAGGATTGTGGTCAGTGCAGGCTGGATGGGCTGAATGGCCTCCTTCTGTATTGTAGGAATTCTATGATCCTATGATTATTTAGGGAAGATGGTTGAACTATAATCCAGAGACCCAGGCTGATGCTCTGGGGTCACGTGTTCAAACCTCATCATGGTATCTTATAGAACTTAAATTCAATTAATAAATCTGAAATATAAAGCTAATCTCAGTAACAGTGACTGTGGAGCTACTAGGAATTATTGTTCTGGTTCACTGATACCCTTCATGGAAGGAAAGCTGCCATCGTTACATGGTCTGGCCTCCATGACAGCAGATCCACAACAATGTGATTGACACTTTAACAGCTCTCTCAGCTTATGGAAAATTAGGAATGAGCAACAAATGCTGGTTTTGGTCAGTGATGCTCATGTTCCATGAAAGAATAAATAACATTTAGACAAATGCTTTCTGTTCAATAAAGGGAAATTATTTCATGTCACTTGCCATTACGTCAAGTTTTACTTCTTAATCACTGCTCTGCAACCAATTGATACGCAGGTAAAGAAACAGCCTTTGAATCTATTGGTATGGATGCTATCATCAAAGGATTTGAATGACACAATGATTAAGAAATGTCATCAGCAAATCACCTGCTCATTAGAAATTAATGATTAGATGAAGTAGTTAAATGAATGCACTCTGGCAGCTTTGTGTACATTATTGACCAGCTGCAAGTTCTCTGTCAATCCTGTGCACGCAGTTCTGAGATTCCAACTTATTAAAGATTCCAGAGATGGAATCTTTTTTTATTGTTTTGTTGTTTGCCTGGGCAACGGATTCTGTTCACTTGTTGAGCAGAGACTCGAAACTCCAAGTATCCATTGAAGCAACCCAGCATGTTACCTGTTGGAGAGGGGACTGCTTGCCATGAGGTGGGCAGTGGCTGCTCCAGTGGAACACAATGGTCCAGCCCACCAGAGCAACTGTTCTCTAAGCTCGTCAAATTTGGCTCATCACTTCTATCTGCTGTCTCCCATGTTGTGTTCATGCTATGCAGCAAAATTGGACTACCTTCACCAGGGTGCAAACCTGGTCAAATTTTATGGAGACTTTGCGCTACTTAAATTTCGGGGTCGACAGTCTTCTTCTCGAGCTCCTCAGGTGAGTTCAAAGCAATGCAATGTACTATGTTTGGAAACAGCTGGATTGCAAGAGTTTCTGAAAAGATCATAGAATCATACAATCTCTATATGTGCAGAAGGAGGCCATTTGTTCCATCAAGCCTGTACTGACAATAATCCCACCCAGCCCTATCCCTGTGATCCCATGTATTTATCCTGCTAATCTCCCTGACACTAAGGGGCAGTTTATCATGGCTAATCAACCCAATCCGCCATCTTTGTAAAGATGGCATATCCAGACGGAGGATCCACTCCAGATCAGGGTTTTACTCCCTTAGTCTTCATCTCTCCAAGAGGAGCACTTTGTCCATAGCCAGCAGATTAGTTCATGAATGCAAGGATGTGTCCACATGCTGGTGTTTAGAGGGGATTCACTTTTCCGCACACTGTAGACATTTATTTTTCTTGCTTCAATTTCTTCTTTTTGGGATTTTTTATGTTCCTTGAACTATGGTTTAGCTCCTAAGAAGCAGCTTAATCTTCATGATTTATTATTCTTTCGTGGTATTTGAGCATCACTGGCTATGCCAGCATTTATTGCCCATCACTAATTGACCCTGAGAAGATGGTGGTAAGCCCCCTTCCTGATTCACTGCAGTCCATGTGTTGTAGGTATATCCACACTGCAGGAAGGGAGTTGCAGCATTTTGAACAAGTGAAAATTAAAATAAATGTTGTCAAAAGTAGGCTTACATTAACACTGCAATGAAGTTACAGTGAAAATCCCTTAGTCACCACAATCCAGCACCTTTTCGGATATACTGAGGGAAAATTTGGCATGGCCAATGCAGCTAATCAGCACATCTTTCAGACTGTGGGGGGAAACTAGACCACCTAGGGGAACCCATGCAGACATGGGAAGAATGTGCAAACTCTGTTCAGACAGTGACTCATGCTTGTTCTGTGAGACAGCAAAGCTGACCACTGTGCCACTATGCCACCGTGCCACTCAATGATGTAGCTCCAAGTCAGGCTGATGTATGATTTGGAGGGAAATTTGCAAGTGATAGTGTTCAAGGTGGCAGAGGTCAGGGGTTTGGCAGGTACCCGAAGTCAATGACAAGTTGCTGCATGATTTTTTTCTTATGTGGTACACATTGTTCCCACTGTGGATTGGGGGGAGTAAATACTTAAGATGGTGAATGAGGTACCAGTCAAGTGGACTGCTTTGTCCTGAATGTTGTCCAACTGCCTGAGTGTTGATGGAACTGCATTTCATTCAGGCGAGTGGAGCGTACTCCATTACAATTCTAATTTGTGCTTTAGAGCTGGTGGAGATGCTTTTGATAGACAGAAAGGGAGTTACTCATCACAGAATTCCCAATCGCTGACCTGCTGTTGTAGCCACATTATTTATACATTAAGGCCAGCTCTTGCATTCTATAGAACATAGAACATTACAGCGCGGAACAGGCCCTTCGGCCCTCGATGTTGCACCGACCAATTAAGAAAAAGCAGTGACCCTCTAACCTAAACCATTCCCTTTTCGTCCATAAACTTATCTACTAACCTCTTAAACGCCACCAAACTTGGCGCATCTACAACTGCCGCAAGCAGGGCATTCCACTCCCTAACCACCCTCTGGGTAAAGAACCTACCTCTGATATCCGTCCTATAACTATCACCCCTTAATTTAAAGCTATGTCCCCTCGTGCTAGCTTTCTCCATCCTAGGAAAAAGGCTATCACGTCCACCCTATCTAAACCTTTAATCATCTTATATGTTTCGATTAGGTCCCCTCTTAGCCGCCTCCTTTCTAACGAAAACAACCTCAAATCCCTCAGCCTCTCTTCATAAGACCTGTCCTCCATACCAGGCAACATCCTGGTAAACCTCCTCTGTACCCTCTCCAATGCCTCCACATCTTTCTTATAATGTGGGGACCAGAACTGTACACAATACTCCAAGTGCGGCCGCACTAAAGTTTTGTACAGTTGGAACATGACGTTGCGGCTCCGAAATTCAATCCCCCTAGCAATAAAAGCTAAGACTCCATATGCCTTCTTAACAACCTTATCGACTTGATTGCCAACTTTCAGGGATCTATGCACGTATACACCAAGATCCTTCTGTTCTTCACACTATTAAGAGTCCTCCCATTAGCCCTATACTCTACACGTCTGTTATTCCTGCCAAAATGAATTACCTCACACTTTTCCACATTAAACTCCATTTGCCACCTCTCGGCCCAGCTCTGCAACTTGTCCAAGTCTCTCTGAAAACTATAACACCCTCTTCACTATCTACCAGTCCACCGACTTTAGTGTCATCTGCAAATTTACTAATCCATCCTTCAATACCCTCATCCAGATCATTTATAAATATTACAAACAGCAGGGGCCCCAAAACAGATCCCTGAGGTACACCACTTGTAACCGAACTCCACGATGAATATCTCCCATCAACCACCACCCGCTGTCTTCTATCTGCTAGCCAATTCCTAGTCCAATTAGCTAAATCACCCTCTATCCCATACATCTGCATTTTCTGCAGAAGCCTTCCATGGGACACCTTATCAAACGCCTTACTAAAGTCCATATATACCACATCAACCGCCTTACCCCCATCCACCTCTTTGGTCACTTTTCAAAAAACTCAATGAGGTTAGTAAGGCACGACCTACCCTTCACAAAACCATGCTGACTATCCCCAATCAATTCATTTCTCTCTAAATAACTATAAATCCTATCCCTAATAATTCTCTCCAATACTTTGCCCACAACAGAAGTAAGACTCACCGGCCTATAATTCCCAGGAAAGTCTCTCTTCCCCTTCTTGAACAATGGGACCACATTCGCTATCCTCCAGTCTTCCGGCACTATACCCGTAACCAACGACAACCTGAAGATCAGAGCCAGAGGCTCTGCAATCTCCTCTCTCGCCTCCCAGAGAATCCTAGGGTAAATCCCGTCCAGCCCAGGGGACTTATCTAACTTCAAACCCTCAAGAATATCCAGCACATCCTCCTTATCTACTTCAATACAACTGGTCCAGTTATGTTCCTGCTCATTACTAATCCTCAAGATATTGATGATGGCAGAATCAACGATGGGTGTGCCATTGATATCAAGGTGATGAGGTTCTCTCTTGTTGGAGATGGTCATTGCCTGGCATTTAGGTGTCACAATTGCTATTTGTCACTTACCAGCCCAAGCAGGAATGTTATCCAGGTCTTGCTTCATGTGGGCACAGACTCTTTCAGAATCCGAGGAGTTATGAATGGTAATCCACACCCTACTGTCATTAGCAAATTTCCCAATTTCTTATATTATGGTGGAGGGAAAGTTTTAATGAATCCGCTAAGGATGATTGTGCATCGGCAATGGAGAGAGTTAATGGTTGTGAATAGGATACCAGTCAAGTAGGCTGCTTTGTCCTGGATGATATTGAGCTTCTTTTGTTTTTGCAGCTACATGCATCCAGGCAAATAGAGGGGATTCCACAACACCCCTAACCCGTGCCTTGTAAATAGGCTTTGGGGAGTCAGGAGGTGAATTACTTACTGCATGATTCCTAGCTTTTGAATTGCTCTTGTAGCTGCAATATTTATATAGTTAGTTCAGTTCAGATTCTGGTTAATAGTAACCGGCCTCCCCTGGCTCCCGAATGTTGTTACTGGGGGATTCAGCAATGATAATGCCATTGAATGTCAAGGGGTGATCGTTAAATTCCCTCTAGTTGAAGATGATCATTGTCTGAGTTATCTAAACAAAGAGAACAAAGAACAACACAGCACAGGAAACAGGCCCTTCTGCCCAACAAGCCCACACCGCAATTTTAACGTTCTTACTTCCACCCATGATCCTTGTCTATGTTTACGGAAATCTGCATTGGAATCTACTGCAAAATAAGTCAAAAGACTAATCAGTATTAATGTAAATAGCAATTATATAATGTCTATAGTACTTTATACTAATCTTTTTGGTTTACACAGGAGAAGGTATATACGTTGTTTGCTACTGGATTGCTTACATGGCTCTTGAATTTTAAAACACAATTGGATAAATAACTATTTAAGTATAGGATTAAGGTTGTAGGAGCTAACTGTACAGGAAATTGACTGCTCTACAGTAAAACCCTACTGCAGTGAATGGGAGCTCATGTATTAGGCAGCTGGACAAAACTGAAGAATAGACATTTGGAATTGAAAGAGATCCAGAATTTGAATTGATTATTTTTGGAGTTGAAGCAATATTTGTGCAGAATGTTCTCTTAGGACATTAAATAAAGTCTGTAAAAGTCGCCACAGTCCCAGACGGCCGTAGGTTGCTCCGCTCTTTAAGGGGGAGAGCTAACTGGTGGTGATTTAACATAAGGATCATCACATCTGAAGGGGGTTGAGAAGGTCTGGTCTTCATAATATCTCAGGCAGTATGGGAATTGTACTTGTGTTGTTGGTATCACTCCGCATCATGAACCAGCCAACTGATAGGCAAGATGAGTGGAAGGAGAATGGTAACAATGTAAAGATGGAGTCCTACAAAGCAGCATCTCTTCTGTAATTTCCCTCAGGTTCCCACGAAGGAATCAGGCTTCATCCTATTGATCAAAGTTAGCTAAGAGCTCCCAATGGCTCAAATTAAAAATTCTCACCCTCATATTTAAATCCTTTTCTGTCTCCATCACCTCCTTCCACCCTGAAATCACCCTCCTCAACTCAATGTTTTTGTTAATGTGATCTCTTATGTATTGTCCCATTATTGCTTTCATCCCAATAGAACCACACCCACTAAAATCCTGTATTCCTTCAAATCCTTCGTCCCCCCTTTAAGACCATCTTAAATTCTCATCTCTTTCACTCAGTGTTTGAGAACCTCTCCTAATATCTCCCTTTTTGCCTTAGTGTCCATCTTCTATGTTGGTTGGCCTTCCCTTGCATTTAATGTGTTGTGTGATGATCTAATGAAGATTGAGAGATCAGGGGATATGGAGCTGAGGTACATATCAGTCTTGATCTAATTAGATAGTAGAACAGGTTTGAGGGGCTGAATGACCCACTTATATTCCTACTAAGGCATTTTATAAATGGACGATGTTGACTGAATCTGAAAGAAACTGCATTTCCTTTTGAAAACCTCATTTCCTGTTCTTGCAGTGTGTCAGTTTTCCAATTATAAATCCCTACATTCTCTATTATGGAAAGACTATTTATATCCTCCTGCCAGTTGTGATGCTGTAGAAGCTCTATCTTGCACTAAAAGGAAACTGCCACACATTAACCAAATTTTCTTTTGCTTCACAGATTGTCCACATTTTGCTACATATCTGTAAATAACTAATAGTATTATACAAAAATACAAACAGAATGTATGACTTTTAAAAATGGGCTGAATTATATCTGTGCACCGTGGTCCAATAATTGCTCTCTTCCCCTGCTTTGTCTAAATATAACATTTTGGTTTTGATTTCTTGGACGGGATTTTATGGCCTCACTTGTGCGAAACTGGAAATTCCCGGCTGAGGTTAATGAATATTTCCATTGTTCGCTCCTTGTCTGCTCCAATTCTGTGGTGAGCAAGACAGTGCTTAGATGTAAGACCATGGGAACCTGACCCTACAGGCAACACAGTAGCACAGTGGTTAGCACTGTGCCTCACAGTGCCAGGTATCCATGGTCAATTCCTGGCTTGGGTTATTATTTGTGTGGAGTTTGCACATTCCCCCCGTGTCTGCCTGGATTTCTTCCGGGTGCTCCGGTTTCCTCCTGCAATCCAAAGATGTTGATTGACTGGTGCTGAATTGCCCCTTAGTGTCAAGGAGACTAAAAGGGTAAGAACGTGTTTGTTAGGTGCATTGGCCATGCTAAATTCTCCCTCACTGTACCCAAACAGACTCGGAGAATGGCAACTAGGGGATTTTTACAGTAACTTAATTGCGCTGTGAATATAAGCTTACTTGTGACACTTATAAATAAATTTTAAACTATGCTCACATGCAAGGCTGAAGTCAGAATTGAAATGAAAAGAAAACAAACCTTGCATTTATATTTCTGCACTCAAGGGTTTCTATTCTATGGTTTCTTTAATAACCTCGTGATGTCCCAAAGTATTCCTGCAATGTGTCCACTGATGTAAAATGGAAGCAGATAATTTGCACGCAGCATGCTTCCACAAAAAGCAGAGTGATACTGACCTATTTGTTAGTTGAGGGATTTGTATTGATCAAGATGAATTTCCCTGCTAGACTTCAAAAATAATGCCATGGCATCTTTAGCATCCACCTCAAGAGGGTAGGCTTTGTCTCATTCCAACATCTCATTTGATAGAGGGAACCTCACCCAGCACTGCACTAAAATGATCACCTATGTTGCTCCAGCCTTGGGAACACAGAATCCTCTAACTCAGAGGTAACAATGCTATCACTACAATGGACAATCTGACATCGACTACTTTAAGGAAGCTGTTGATGCATTTATTTAAGAAGAGCAGTGAGCTATTTGAATCTAGAGGAACCTGGGTGTGCAAGTCCACAGATCCTTAAGGTGGCAACACAGGTGGAGAAGGTGGCAAAGAAAGCATATGGCATGCTTGCCTTATAGGATGGAGCACAGAGTATACAAG
Source organism: Sphyrna mokarran (assembly GCA_024679065.1). Classification (NCBI taxonomy): domain Eukaryota; kingdom Metazoa; phylum Chordata; class Chondrichthyes; order Carcharhiniformes; family Carcharhinidae; genus Sphyrna; species Sphyrna mokarran. The sequence continues at coordinate 132,803,539 of JAGIQG010000004.1, read as the reverse complement.
TTGGCATATGATGTTGCAAATACATGGAATGTTGTTTAGGCCACATTTGGAATACTACATCCAGTTCTGGTCACCGCACTACCAGAAGGACATGGAGGCTTTGGATAGAGTACAGAAAAGGTTTACCAGAACGTTATCCAGTATCGAGGATCTTAGCTGTGAGGAGAGATTGCGTAAACTGGGGCTGTTCTCCCTGGAAAGACGGAGGATAAGGGGTGACCTAATGGAGTTGTATAAAATTATGAAGGATATAGATAAGGTGAACAGTGAGAAACTTTTTCCCAGGTCAGAGGTGACAAGTATGAGGGGTCACAGGTTCAAGGTGAGGGGGGTGAGGTTTAACACAGATGTCAGAGGGATTTATTTTACACACAGGGTGGTGGGGGACTGGAATGTATGGCCAAGCAAGATGGTTGAGGCGGACACGCTGGGATTGTTTAAGAGTTATCGGGATAGCCACATGAACAGACTGGGAATGGAAGGATACAAATGAATGGTCTAATTGGGTGCATGAGCAGCGCAGGCTTGGAGGGCCAAAGAGCCTGTTCCTGTGCTGTCTTGTTCTTTGTTCTTTGTTCGCTGGGCATAAAACTTGATGCAAATACACTGAATGTTTGCTGCCACACCAATGAAGTTTATAACCAACTGTTTATATTGCTTAGAGAATGACAATGGTCATAATAATCAGTATGAGTTGACTCTCTCTGTCTCCCATTAGTCAGGTAATTGAGGAATATTTGACTCTGGTCTTAGTGGAGCATTTCCAACTAATACACTAAAGTTTTATAAAACCATTTCCAGATGATCAACACACTTTCTACAAGAGCACTTAAGAGACAGCAGCCTGCTTCATCAATTCCACTCAATGTTCTTTATCTTGACCACAAAAGGCCTCCAAAAGTGGTTCAAACCATATTTCCTCGGCGACAAGTTGAAATTCATGTTGCATTTTTGATCTGAACTCTCTACAGTTTAAGAGGTCTTGTACTGGGGTGACATAACTGCACGCTTACATCGTTCTGCTATCATGAGGCTGGATAAGGAACAAAGCTTGGCTGTGCCTGACAGGGAATGGCCGTGGAGTTTGAAGTGATTCTCTGTCTCATGAGGCTGTCCTGGAACTCAGCAGTTCAGCTGCTGTGACTGAAGTTTTGCCACAACCCAAATGGGAGCTGATTCTGCAGCAGGTTGCCCCCAGTTCAGGACATAAGCATTTACATCCTGGCTGCATGTTACCTCGATAAAGAGAACTTGGAAGTTTTAGCTCCTGCTTCTGTTGTGCTGAAATGATGAGATTTGCTGACATTAAAAGCAATTACTTAAAATCCATTCTTCTGAGAGTCTGGGTCGACTGTAATTTCACCCCTCTGTAATGGAGGGTTAGATCAATAGTCATTTCAGGGTCAGAGCAAAAGCTATTACATTCCATTCTGTGACTTGGAACGTGGCTTGTATAATTCTGGAAATCATCTCAAAGAAATTTGCCTCAAATGATGACATTAAGAAACACAAGGTAACAAAACCAATGGTTCAAACGAAAGTACAAAGTAGACTGGAAGAAATGATTAAACATCACACTGATAAAGAGGTTTTTTTTGTCTTATGAAAACATCAGAACATATTTTAATAGACTGGTTAATGTTAGGTGATCAAATTGTTCAGAAAATGCATGCACAATGACACTCATAACTTCACTCAGGGATAGATTTGTGTATATATATGTATAAATATCAATTTGTATGAGATTGAGTGCAGGCCCCTTTCAGGGCCCCGTTAGTTGAAACTAAAAGCAGAAAAAAATCTCCCCTCCCTTTTTGCTGCAGTCAGAGATATTTTTTATCAGATATTAAACAGGAAAGAAGGAGCAAATCAAACATTGCTACAGCTTCTTTTCTGATTGTGATAATGTAACTCTGTTTGAAATTTAAAAACAAAGGTGCAGAATCTTGGCACATGCTGGCGTGATGGTTTGGATAGGGGCCACACCTGCATTACAATGAGTGTGGAGCCGCCGCAGAATCCTGAACCTTTGGTCCCCAGTCTTCTTTTCCTGCTGACTACAGGACTTCTCCAGGGTCCCAAAGCCCATCAGATCATCACAGGAAATAACAACTCAAAGCAAACACTAGGGTCAAAATGTAAACCTGGGAAAAGTATGGGGGGGGGGCGGTGGCGGATGTGGATGACACTTGTTGCTGTCATTTTTCTTTTTTAAATATAACGGTAATGTCCCTATCCTGAATTTACCTCAAACTGAGCAAATCCAGATGTGTATGAACAGATGTACAGTACAGTACCGCTCTGCAATTGGAGAGCGTAGTAGGAGCTATGAGATGGAGCCTTCACCAAACAAACTGACAGGATAAAAACTCCTCCCATTCGCTAAGATTTATGGGAATATTGAAATGTCACTGGGTAAATGCTTGTAATTTTTTTAAAAAGTTCTGTTATTAATGTCACAAGTAGGCTTAATTAACAATGCAATGAAGTTACTGTGAAAATCCCTTAATCGCCACACTCCAGTGCCTGTTCGGGTACACTGAGGGAGAAGAGAGAACTTAGCTTGGCCAAAGCACCCAATCAGCATGTCTACATATTTGTAAATGCCTCATGTGTCATTGGCAAAGGGCCAGTAGTCATTTGAAGACCATATTGCCCTGTTACAGCCTTGGACGTGAAGCAGGGGAATGCAAGGTGCAGTCTTTGGGTGGGGATGGGGCGGTGGTGGTGAAATCAGAACCTATGTCATTGCCTGTGAATATTTTCAATAAGGGAAAACCTTTTACCTTAACGTGTCCAGGAAACAAATAATAAAAACTATTGTCTACATGTCACTATAGATAATCAAGGACCCTACACATCCTGGATATTCTCTCTTCCACTTTCTTCCATAGAGAAAAAGATACAAAAGTCCGAGGTACCAACTGACTCTAGTACAAATTCTTCCCTGTTCCCATCAGACTTTTGAATGGTTTTACTATATGTTAAGTTGATCTTTTTCTACATGCTGTGACTGCAACATTACATTTTGCATGGTCTCCTTTCCTTCTCCCCTATGTGTTCTATGAACGCTGTATAGTGTGCAAGAAAAATACTTTTCACTGTATCCCAATACATGCTTTTATTCTTCCTCGGATGGTGATGGCTAACAGGAGGGGATGTAGCTTTAAATTGAGGGGTGATAAATATAGGACGGATGTTAGAGGTGGGTTCTTTACTCAGAGGGTAGTAAGAGAGTGGAATGCCCTGCCTGCAGCAGTTGTGGACTTGCCAACTTTAAGGGCTTTCAAATGGTCATTAGATAGACATATGGATAATATTGGAATAGTTTAGGTTAGAGGGTCATTAGATTGGTTCCATTAGTCGGTGCAACATCGAGGGCCGAAGGGCCTGTACTGTGCTGTAATGTTCTAATGTTCTATGTCTATGTGACAATAATAAACCAAATCAGAAAAAGATTAATTTCATGTGGAGCACCTTGAAATGTTTTGAGGTATGTTAATGTCTTTCTTTTGGGGCTGTACAGTGGCACAGTGGTTAGCACTGCTGTCTCACAGTGCCAAGGACCTGGGTTTGATTCCCAGCTTGGGTTATTGTAAGAACATAAGAACATAAGAAATAGGAGCAGGAGTCGGCCATCCAGCCCCTCGAGCCTACCCCACCATTCAATAAGATCATGGCTGATCTGTAGTGGTTCAGTACCACTTTCCGGCTTTTTCCCAATAACCCTTAATTCCCTTGTTAATCAAAAACCTATTCACTCTCGACTTAAATATATTCAGCGAGGAAGCCTCCACCACCTCATCAGGCAGAAAATTCCAAAGATTCACTACCCTTTGCATGAAAAAATTCCTCCTCAACTCTGATCTGAACCGCCACCACACCCCCCCCCCCCATCTTGAGGCTGTGCCCTCTAGTCCTGCTATCTTTGTTAAGCGGGAAGAGTCTCTCTATCTCTACCCTATCCATCCCCTTCATTATCTTATACATCTCTATAAGATCCCCTCTCAGCCTTCTAAACTCCAAAGAGTACAAACCTAGCCTATTTAGTCTCTCCTCATAATCCAATGCCCTCATCTCCGGTATCAGCCTAGTGAACCTTCTCTGCACCCCCTCCAAGGCCAATATATCCTTCCTTGAATGCGGCGACCAAAACTGCACACAGTGCTCCAGCTGTGGTCTCACCAGTCCCCTATACAGCTGTCTGTGTGGAGTCCGCACATTCTTCCCGTGTCTGCATGGGTTTCCTCTAAGTACTCTGATTTCCTCCCACCGTCCGAAAGATGTGCTGGTTAGGTACATTGACCACGCTAAATTCTTCTTCAGTATATCCAAATAGGCACTGGAGCGTGACGGCTAGGGGATTTTCATAGTAACTTCATTGCAGTGTTAATATGAGCTTACTTATGATACTAACAAAATAAACTTTTTTCAAGTATCAGCAACAATCCCTTCGTGTCGAAACCGAATCCAACAGGATTTATTGTGGTCAGAAAGAAATATGATTATTTTCTGAGAACATCATTCACCAGCTATCTGGACTTGTTTTAATGAGCTTGCATTATACAATCTCACGAAGCAACAATGAATCCAGTGTGTTAACTGGCAGAATTGGTGTAGCCGTTCCAATTGCTTTTTGACAACAAATAAAATGTTTTTGTCTTTTCATTTATAGGGGGGGACGAGGGACCCCTGGGTACACCCGTCGGCTGGTTTGGGTAGATGCAGGGAAGGGAAGGACGCTGACTCGCACTAGGACCCGGGGAATCCAACGTTTCCACAGTGGTGGGTCTGGCTAGCCCGAGTGCAGACAACAAAAGCAGACTGGGATTGTCTTTCTCTCTGCATCCACACCCTGTCCACACTGCACACAAATTGGTGAGTTGCTCCTTTGCTTAAGTTAAAAAGAAAAGAAAACGGAGAAATAAACAAAAAAAAAGAAAGTCGCAGTTTGGTATCTATCTCTCTATATAGATACCCGTGCACAATTCTTTGTAGCACTTTTATCGAGCTTGGCGTTCTGCAGTAAGATATTGACTCGCTGTGAATTGAGAAATGATTTATCTCAGTGTCTCTGCAATTGATATACGGAGACGATGAGATTTCTCTTGTACGTTTCGTGTTCATTCCCGCTCGCCTGGTATATTCTCACCTTAAAATAGTAATTCCTTAGCATTTTTCGGGATTTCTGGACAAGAGTTAGCATTTTCAATCCAATCAATTGGAAATACATATTGCAGATTGAAATGAATAGACAATGGTGCCTTTCCTTCAAGTAGATCGTTACACTTTGTATTTTTTCCCCCATTGAATGTGAATTTGTGTCTAAACGTAGGGATTTTTCACAGCGAGCTGTTCTTTGAGCGTGTGATGGTTTAATACATCGCTGTAATGAATTCCCTTTGTTAAGATGCCTTTGACAGTAACTGTTCAGAGAGCTATTTTTTCTCTAACTGATTCTGGCTCCTTTGTTAACAAGTGTTTAATATGAACCTTCCGTGCGATGTGTTCAGTTATCTTTTGCTTTTCCGAGTCATTTATGAATAAATGAATATATTTTATTGGTAAACCGTTATGTTATATGCACAGTACATAGCAAGAGAGAAGCCCCTCCCCAGAAATCGTTACCTTAAGGCATGGGGTCAGGAATAAATTGCCGCTTGTGTTTCAATGTATGACTGAAAAAGGTACAAAAGGTTGGTTTTGGTGATTTTTTTTAAAAAAAGAATTGTGTTTTAGTGTTGGGTCACTTTTGAGGATCACTTGCGGTTGGAGCCGGAATGAGCACATTTTGATTTTTGTTAATGGAGGCTGTCATTTGGGTAGATTTTGCTCCATTCTCTGAGGCAATGTCACACGGATTTGGTTCAGCGCAGCTTTCTGTTTCTAAACTGCCTAACCCACCAATTCCCCTCTCCATTTCCAACCCAGGAAACAGCACCTTCTGCTGCACCAACCTGACATTTCCACTTCACACAGCAGCTTAGTCTCCAGGCAGACCTGAAAAATCTGCTATTACCAAACTGTGTGTGTGTGAATGTTTGTGTGTGTGTGTGTGTGTGTAATGATACTGGCTGGACTTACCTACCCCCCCCCCCCCCCCACTCACTTCTGAACCCACTCAGGTGTCACAGGGAAAAGACTTTCTCCCCATGAACATAGTCATGAAGACATGCCCACAGCACGGAATGAAAGCTTGCCTTTGGAATGAGAAAGTTTGCATTGAAACCATGTTTTTTTTTTCTGTGGGCTACATGAACAATGCATAGAAATAATGGTACGGGTTGATTTGCATTGCTTGATGGATCCTTAACAACAGCTTGGATTGTAATTTACTGGAAGCTCAACTGAGAGTGGGTGTGAGCCCCACAAACCAAACAATCCCCGACCCCATTCAATCTCTAATCTATATCTCAGCACCAATTAACATCAATGTTGCCAATCTAGGGAGAGGTTAACGTCAACTAAATTCCCTGCTCTAATGTCAGTTGGATGTTGGGAATGGAGGAACACTTTTTTAATGGCACCCCATCAATTTATTAGCATGTCTATTCTCTAGGCAGAGATAGAACACTACAGCACAAACAGGCCCTTCAGCCCACAAGTTGCGCCAATCATATTCATACCTACTAGGCCATAGAACTGCCTGTAACACCTAATCCCATTTAACCCCATGTACTCATCCAGAAGTCTTTGTTGATCACTGAGATACCAGTGCAACCCATGGATTAATCCATGTTTTTAGGACAGAAGAAAAAAAAATCAGTGGAATTCCAAGTGACATCTACATGTATTCAGCACCTATATCCAATTCCTGTCAATGTCCAGTATATCACTGCTCAACGTATGGTTCTGCTAAATAAAAGTTGGTTAAAGGGACATTGGTGCATTTAGTGCAAAGATAGGCGGGTGGTGGCATAATGGTTAGCACTGCTGCCTCGCACTCCCAGGGATCCAGGTTCAATTCCAGCCTTAGGTGACAGTGTGGAGTTTGCACGTTGTCCCTCTGTCTGTGTGGCTTTCCTCCAGGAGTTCCAGTTTCCTCCCACAGTCCAAAGATGTAGAGGTTAAGTTTATTGGCCATGCTCAATTGCCCCTTGCTGTCAAGGAGATCAGTAGGATAAATTGGTAGGATTACAGGGAAAGGACCTGTGTGGGATTGTTGTTGATGCAGACTCAATGGGTCAAATGGTCTCTTTCTGCATGCTAGGTGGATTGGCCACATTAAATTGCCACATAGTGTTTAGGGATGTATAGGTTGGTGGATTGGCCATGTAAGATGTTCTTTTGAAAAGTCAGTGCAGGCTTGATGGGCCAAATGGCCTTCTTCTGCAATGTAGAAATGTTGTGGTTAGTGAGTGAGTCTAGAAGAGGCCTGGGCTATTTTCATCATAATGACATTATACTGAAGTGATTAAACTGTGTCTGTGGCTATCAAATCATTAGATGAACTCATCAGTCCTTTGTCTCCTACGTTCACTTTGTAAGTACTAGCTTGGCTCAGTAATGGCATTCTTGTCTCTGATTTCAAGAGCTGAATGGGTAAACTAGAGAGACACTTCCTTCAGGCGCTGAAGGGATTCAATATTATTGGTGATACTATTGTTGGATAGTCTGTTCAGGTGGATGTAAAATAAGGGAGTTCTCCTGCTTCATCTCCAAATCTTTGTTATCAAAGGCAAATTAATGGCATGCATATCTGCTTGATACATATATCAGTTTATGGGACCATTCAAATTAGCTGTCATGTTTGCCTATGTAACTATAGTGACTGGACACCACAAATAATTAGTTGAATGTATAGTGTGTTGAAATGTACATAATGCCCTTGGGACCAATAATAAATGAAAATCTATTTGTTTTCAAAGTGGGTTGCTGTAATGTTTCAATTTCATGAAATTGTATTCACATGAGGGCAAATTAATCTCATGGGGAGAAGAAGCTCTTAAAGGAGAGTGTATAGAATAGGGGTAAACACTGGGAATTGTGATTGTGCATCCCAAATTGAACCGATCTCTATCCATTCAGTTCATTAATGATATGTATATTTAAAGAATTCTGTTTTGCTGATATATGTCTAGCTATTTCAGTATTGTAGATGCATAGGTTTGGGTCTTCTATTGTGGATAACATTGGTGGAAATGTGATTAATGTGCTTATCGTCCGTATACTGACTGATTACGGGTTGTCCAAATTTCCTTAGTGTCTGAAAAAGCAGTCACTGCACTCAGAGATCGCAAATTCAATTTTCTGATTTCATCTATATGTTGAAAACATGTTTCAACAGAAATTTTCAATTTAATCTGGCACTAGCTATTAATGAATGATCTCAACACTAAATGAGCTTATACAGGATAAAACAAAAACACTTTTTTTAAAAATTAGAACATTTTATAAAATGAAAGGGCTTTTAAATTTCATTAAATATAGGCTGCTATAGAAAATTAGCTGGAAGATAAGCTCTCAAAAGCTTTTCTTTGTGAACTTTAATTTTGTTGAGTTAGTCCACTACTGGAGAATGGAATGCTTTCTCAAGTCAGAAATTGAGTACTGGATATAATAGAGTTTGATGCAATGCTGAGCAAAGCTCCCTCTACTGTATGCCAACAATGTGGTTCATTAGAAATCTACTGTTCCAGTGTAATATTTCCATTTCTAAGACTAGACTCCTGTGGTCTTTGAGAAAGGTTGCCAAACCTTTTGTATGGAGGGAACATGTACAATGTGGGGATAAAAATGGTGCCAGTGCTCCTTCCCTAGCATCAGTACATATTCCCAACAAATTAAACATGTCCACTTAAATCAGAGTTATGAACCAATTATTGGAGAATTATTCTGTGCTTTAGGCTTTTTAGCTGCCAAGGATTTTCTTGATTTTTCACAAACTTTTGCTGTGCGTGAACTTGAGCCTTATGTCTCTTGCAGGTTTGTTTGATCTTCAATTCTGACCAATTAACCGAAGTATGTTCCAAGATAAAGAGCTGGATTTCGGCCATTTTGACGAAAGGGACAAGACACGTTACTCAAAGGGTTCAAGGATGAATGGCTTGCCCAGCCCCACACACAGTGCTCATTGCAGTTTCTACCGCACCCGAACCTTGCAGGCCCTTACCACTGAGAAGAAAGCCAAGAAGGTCCGCTTCTATCGCAATGGGGATCGGTACTTCAAGGGCATCGTGTATGCAATATCTGCCGATCGCTTCCGTTCCTTTGATGCTCTGCTGGCAGACCTGACCCGAACCCTTTCCGATAATGTGAACTTGCCACAGGGAGTTCGCATTATCTTTTCCATTGATGGGATTGGGAAGATTACCAGCCTTGATGAACTGGAAGAAGGTTAGTACCTTAGTGTAAAAGCAGAAATCATCTCCCCTCATTTTGTCCTGTTTAGTTACTTAAGGGAATATTGTTGGATAACTGATAGTTTCTTATTCAGAAACATTTTATTCCAACGTAACAATGCAATTTATGATAAGTAAGTTGAGATCTGAGGGTCATATGATCGAATTTTGTTTAGGTTTATGTAATTTTAAATATATCTTCTAATTGTCTGACCAGTTTAAAGGGGAGAATTGTTGCAGCTTGGTTGAGTTGTGACACAATAAAGCTTCTTTGTAATATCTGGAATTTTGACTATTCTTCTCTATCCTAGTATTAAAACCATCCCTATCCCTACCCCATGCTTTCTTTGCACCAGTGCTGAACTTCCTAATAAAGTATCAAAAATGCCATTGGTTTGCTGTTTGCTAAAATTTCCACTACAATATTGATTACCTATGTATGATGGATTTTGATTAACAAGTTCAGTTTTTGTACATCTATCATGTATTATTTTAATAATTACATGTTTAGCCTTTATTTTAGTAACATTATTTCAATCTTTGGCCGAATTGCAAATTCACACAAATTGTAAGTAGCAAGTTCCAAGTGATCATTGATCGAGTGTCCCTTGTGAATTTATCATACTTGCCATTGAGTAAGGTAGCAGGAGAAATAAGTCACTCTGAATTGTGTAATTTATTCCTAAAATGTTGGGTTCATGAAAGACTTTAGAATTTGCTTTTTCTCCATCTATATTGGAGTGGGATTGTATATTGTTTTTAAATTGCTATTTTAAGGGGTTCCAAAGGGTAGTGGGAAAGGGTAAAAGGTTTAAAAGAGGGACAGTCAGGGACAGTTAAAGATAACCTGTCAGCCAGTTCCTCACCTTTGCTTTCTGTTTCCATTATCAACAGGACCAGAGTTGATCTGCAGTAGTGAGGATGACTTCCTTGGCTGCCTCTTGTCTGATACATGGGAACAGAATCCTGCGATCAGCAGAGTGTGAGCCCAGCATTGCATCATTAACCAGTGACTAGACTGGCACTACACACCAGCAGCAGCTGTGTAATAATTCCCTTCAACGTGCAACTGTCCCAGCACATTCCACACTATAAGGAACTGTGTTAGCAAAAATATTAATAGCTCTTCTGGCTAAAATTAGTTAGTTAAAATTCTGTGATACAATAGTTCAAATTACAATGAAGAATTTCCTAGATGTAGCAAGTTTTGATGGAGGGAAACCAATATATTTTACTGAATAATTGTGTCACAGATGAACTTCATTAAGACTGAAGAGTGAGTATTAACCATTTCATACATTTAAAAAGTTCAGTGGACCAGCCTTGAGGCCATACATAATCTTTTTGAATTTGATCTTGCCTCTGCGCAATAAAGCCTCTCGTGGGAGGCTTTCCAGCTATCCCAAGGCTAGAAATTCCCACCTGAGATCAATGGACCTATAAATTTTCTGCCAAATTTTCTGTTCCCATCCACTTCGATTCCCGCAGTGGGTGGGACGGGCAAATTCCTTGCACTCTTTGTGCCTTGTTTGATTTGGAGATCTTGAATCAATCCTGCAGTGTAAAAAAAACCTTGTTTGTTTAATTGTGTTTGTGTCTTCATGGTTGTATGCAAGCGAGGAAGAAAACAAAAAGTGAACATACAAGCATACCAGTTAGGAGCAGGAGTGGGCCACTTGGCTCCCCAAGCTCCCCAGCCATTCAATAAGATCATGGCTTATCTGTTTGTAACCTCTACCCCACATTCCTGCTTACTCCTAATAATTTTTTACCCTCTTGTTAATCAAGAGTCAATCCATCTTTACCTTTAAAAACATTCAAAGACGTCTGCATCACTGCCTTTTGAGGAGGAGAATTCCAAAGGCTCATGATTCTTTGAGAGAAAAAAATCTCCTCAAACCTGTCCTAACACAAGAAAAAGAAGCACGAGCCAATTTTTAAACTCAGAGCTCCAGCAGATGAAGGCAAGCATGCCCTATACCTTCTTGACTATCTTCTCCACCTGCATTGCCACTTTCAGTGACCTGTGTGCCTGTACATCCAGATCCCTCTGCCTATCAGTACTTTTAAGGGTTCTGCCACTTACTATATATTTCCTGTATTAGATCTTTCAAAATGCATTCCTCATATTTGTCTGGATTAAACTACATCTGCCATCTCTTTGCCTAAGCCTCCAATTGATCTATATCCTGCTATATCTTCTGATGGTCCTCATCGCTATTCGCAAATCCACCAACCTTTGTGTCATCTGCAAACTTACTAATCAAACCACTTATATTTTCCTCCAAATCTTTTACATAGATTACAAACAGCAAAGGTCTCAGCACTGATCGCTGAAGAACACCATTTATCACAGCCGTCCATTCAGAAACATACCCTTCCACTGCTACCCTGTCTTCTATGACCGAGCCAGTTTTGTATCCACTTCACCAGTCCACCTCTGATCCCATACGACTTCACCTTCTGTACCAGTCTGCCACAAGAGACCTTGTCAAAAACCTTACTGAAGTCCATGTAAACAACATCCACTACCCTACCCTCATCAATCATCTTTGTCACTTCCTCGAAAAACTCAATCAAGATAGTGAGACATGACCTCCACTTCTCAAAACCACAGAACTCACTGCCAGGGAAGGTAATGGAAGCAGATACAATAATAACCTTTTAAGGGGCTTTTTGACAAATACATGAATAGGATGGGAGTAGAGGGATATGTCCCCGTAAGGTTAGGAGGTTTTAGTTCAGTCGGGCAGCGTAGTTGATGCAGGCTTTGAAGACCGAAAGGCCTGAGCCTGTGCTGTAATTTTCTTTGTTCTTTGAGTCAGTCACCAGGGTCTTCAAGCCTGCCCACCATCCAATATGATCATGGCTGAGGCTATGCTGGTTCAACTCCTTTTCTCTGCCCTCTATTCCTTGATCTATCAAATATTTATCCACCTCCACTTTGAATATTTCTAATGATCCACCTCTGCCACCCTTTGAGGTAGAGAATTCCAGAGATTCACCACCCTATGCGAGAAGGAATTTCTATGATTCTACGCAGCTCTGTTTTAATGAACCGTCCTTTATCTTATGGCTATGTTTTCTTATTTGAGACTCTGCCACTAGTGAAAACACTTCACCGTCTACCTTGTCAAGCCTTTCAAAAATCCCACCACAGCAGATGGTGGAATTTGAATTCAACAAAAAAAAACCTATCGATGACTGTAAACCATTGTTGATCGTTGGAAAAACTCATCTGGTTCACTGATGTCCTTTAGGGAAGGAAACCTGCTGTCCTTACCTGGTGTGGCCTATGTGCGAATCCAGAGCCACAGCAATGTGGTTGATTCACAACTGCCCAAGGGCAACTAAAGATGGGCATTAAATGCTGGCCAACCAGCAATGCCCATGTCCCACTAATGAGTATATTCATTTGTTTGAATAAGCTCACTCCTCACTTTTCTAAACTCCAAGGAATACAAACCTAGATTGAACTGCCTTTAATGTTCCTATATTTTATAGGTAAGGGGACAAAACCAAAGCAGTATTCCAGATGAAGCCTCACTAATACCCTATACAATTGCAGCAAAATCTCTCTACTTTTAAACTCCAAACTCTCTGCTATAAAGTCCAAAATGCCATTTGTCTTCTTAACTACTTGTTGAATCTACCTGCTAGCTTTTTGTGATTCATGCACTAGAACACTTAGTTCCCTCTGTACTCACTCTCACCTGTAGTTTCTCACCATCTAGATAACAATCTGTCTTTTGATTCCTCTTACCAAAGTGCATGAGCTCACACTTCCCCACATGAAACTCCATTTGCCAGAATTTCGCCCAGTCACCTTATCTATCACTTACTTCATTGCAGAATCACCATGTCCTCAACACAACATGCCCTTCCACTATCTTCATGTCAGCAGCAAATTTGGAAACCTTGCATTCTGTTATTTTCCCCAGGTCATTAGTGTAATTAGCGAACAGTTGCAGGCCAAGAACTGATCCTTGCAGTAATCCACTTGTTACATCTTTCCAATCCAGAAAGGACCCATTTATTCCAACGCTCTGTTTTCTATGTGACAGCCAGTTTTCAATCCATGCTAACATACTTCTCCAGTTTTATGGGCTTTTACTTTATTCAACAGCCTCTTATGAAGCACCTTGTCAAATGCCTTTTAGAAATCTAAAGACACTACATCTACAGGTTTCCCTTTATCTACTCTTCCTGTTACATCCTCAAAGAATTCAAGCAAATTTGTCAAATTTTTCATAAAACCGTGTTGATTAGGTTTGACTATATTCAGCTTTCCTAAAGGACTAGCTATTTCCTCTTTGATTACTGATTTTAGCGTTTTGCCAATAATAGCTGTTAAGCTAACTGTCCTACAATTTCCTGCCTCTTGCCTTTCTCCTTTTTGAACAATTGTCTGTTTTCCAATCATCTGGCACCCTCCCAAAATCTAGCAAGTTGTGAAAAATTTCAACCAATGGGTCCATTATCTCTGCAGCCACTTCCATTAAAGCCACGACATCCATGTAATTCATTAAGTCCTGGTGACTTGTCCACATTTATCATTCTCTGATACTTCATCCCTTGTGATTGGGATTTTTGTAAGTTCTATCTGTAACTTGAAATGAGCTCATCTAATATCTTAGAAATATTTGCAATGTCTTCCATTGTGAAGACATGCAGAAAATTTATTTAGCATATCTGTCATTTCTTTGTTTGCTGTTATTAATTCACAGCTTCATTCGATAGAGATCCTACATTTATCTTCACCACCACTTCCTATATATATATATACCCATAGAAACTCTTACGCTTGTTCTTATACTGCATACAAGTTTTCTTTCAAAATTCATTTTCTCCCTTATGAGTTTTTTTGTCTTTTGCTGTTGGACACTAAGAACTTCTCAGTTCTTTGGTCTACCACTATTCTTTGCCAATTTGTATGTCTTGCTTTTCAATTTAACATTATCCTTGACTTTCTTTGTTAACCATGGATTTTGCCTCTTTCTCATGGAATCTCTCTTTTTGATTGGGATAAACTCCTGCTGAACATTTTGGACCAGTTGTTTGAGTATCTGTCACTGTTTGACTGACCTGTATCTTGTTTACCCAGTTCACCTTAGACAATCCCCACCTTGTACCATAATAATTGCCCTTATCTAAGTTGAAGAGACCGGTTATGGATCTATGGAGATCACCCTTCAACTTTATCTGGAATTCTTTCACATTGTGGTTACTACCCTCTAAGGGATCTTTGAGCACAAGATTCCTTACAAAGCCTTTCTCATTATACAAACCAAATCTCAAATAGCCTGTTACTGGTAGATCCTGCAATGCATTGCTCTGAAAAGCAATCCCTGATGCACTCCACAAATTTTTCTTCTATGCTATCCTTGCCAGTTTTGTTTGTCCAATCAACATGCAAATTAAAATCTTCCATGATAATTGCAGATCTTATTAAACATGCCCTTGATATTTCCCCATTGATGCTTTGACTGCTTGAGAGATCTCATTTTGGGGGTCATTGGCTATTCCCATTCTTGTCTTCCTTCCCCCTACTATTTATGATTTCAACCCAAGTTGATTTCACATCGTTTATATCATGATTCATCGCTGCTGTGAAAACTTCCTTGATTAACGATGCTGCCCCATTTCCTTTCCCCTTTGGCCTGTTCTTCGGAACATTATAGATCCAGGAATGTTGAGTACCCAGCCCTGGTCACTCTGCAACCATGTTTCAGTAATAGCTAATGCATCATACTCAATATGTTGCAGTCTATGCTATCAAATCATCCATCTTGAAGCAAATGTTTATTGCATTTAAATAAATAACATTTAACTTGTGATTTTTGGAGGTTTACAACTCTAGATTTGCTCTGTGTTGCATAGTTTTGTTACATTTCCTGCCCTGGCCTGCGACGCTTTGACAGTCAAGTTCCCCTCGCTATCCTGTGCCACTTCTCCATCATACACTCTGAACGATAAACTTTCTGTTCATGGAACCCTACCCCCTCCTAGTTAGGGCCGTTGTATGAGTCCTTGGTGTAATATAATATTCATATGATCTTTCCCTACCTGTAGCTTTCTCTTGACTCAAACTGATCACTAACCTGCATGTCTACTCTTAACTCTGATTCCTAATTTTCCACACAACTGAAACCTCACCCCCATTTGTTAATTTAAAGCCTTCTCTACTTCCGTAGTCTGCAAGAACACTGGTCTTAGCTTGGTTCATATGTTGACTGTCCCAATGGTACATTCCCCAATTTCTCCAGTACTGATGCCAATGTCCCATGAATTGATACACTGAGCCTTGTATACATCTCTCTAATTTTTGTGTATCCTTTGCCAATTTGCACATGGCTCAGGTAGTAATCTGGAGATTATAACTACGGTGGGTCTGTTTTTTAATTCATAGAATCCCTGCAGTGCAGAGGGAGGCCATTCAGGCCAGTGAGTCTGCACTGACCACAATCCCACCCAAGCCCTATTCCCTAACTTCACACATTTACACTGCTAATCTCCTGACACTGGAGTCGATTTAGCACGGCCAATCAACCTTACCTGCACATCTTTGGAAGGTGGGAGGAATCCGTAGCAACCAGAGGAAACGCATGCAGGGTTTCAGAGCAACCCATGCAGACACAGGGAGAATGTGCTAACTCTACACAGACAGTGTCCCAAAGCTGGAATTGAACCCGAGTCCCTGGTACTGTGAGGCAGCAGTGCTAAGCACTGTGCTATCCAACATTTCCCCTGATCATTAAACCTTCTGTTCTTAGAACCTGCTGTTCAGTGCCCAACTTCTCAAACTGCCTCCACTGAGCCTCCCTCCTTGTTCTACCCTTGGTCAAATAAGTTATTCCATATTTTCAAACTGTGATCCCTAGCTCTAGATTCTCCCACAAGAGGAAGCATGCTTTCTGCACCCATCTTGGCAATAACCCTCAGAATCTTAAAGATTTCAATCAAATTGCCCCTTACTCTTTGATTCACCCTCAGGATCTTAAAAGTTTTGATAAAGTCACTCTTTACTTTCTTACATTCCAGTAAGACATTTAATCCCTCCAACCGTTCCTCGTAGAACAGTCTGTCAATTCCTATATTACTCTGATAAACCAGGACGCAGAAGTGGGCTGATCAATAGTAATACCAGGAGCAAACACTAATAATGACCGACTAACTGACCAGAAACTATCTGACAACTCAATGTTCACTAAGTAATCACACTATAAAAATCAGTGATTTAAATGAGTTAAAATTCCTCCATTAAAATGTGCAAGTTATTGTTACTTTCACATTCATATAATTATCTTACTGATTGACCACTGTTTTGTGTTGACTTTGGCTTCACTTAACATTTGTTAATTGACTGAAGTTCACAATAAGGGCTTGGTCATCAAAAGTTACAGCCTGTGCAGTGATACAGACAGTGAAAAGCATTGTGACCCTTTGTGTTAGAAATTTTATTGCATTTGGCATGATTCACAGGGAGTATTGGCTTCAAGCCCAGCAACTACCTATTGCCAAGTCTTTGATAATATCCGTTATTTTGGTACCATTTTTGTGTTGGAAAAATATATATGCTAGTTTCTCATAGATAAGATAAACAGGATATGAATTTCTCTACGGAACTGTGTTAGTGTTAATTGGGTCTACATTAATAGCTCATTCTACATTAACTTCAGGTTAGAATCTATGTGCAACATAGTTAATATATTTTGTATATGCACAAACATCACTCCCACCGTAAAAATCTGAACACACTCATTCTGTCATCGAAGCAGCTGAGAAGTGCAGTTCTGGCATGAGTAAGGTAGGGTATAGAGATTGGGCAGGTACTGCTGTCGGAATTATAACCGAAAGGAGAGAAATTATGTTAAATTAATGACCCCACCCCCCCACAACCCACCCATTTTCCATTTATTTAGTTTCGAATAAAATTGAGAGCGGAATGTGGGTAAAGCTGATAGCTTTGTAAGCGAGTATTTAATAGCATCTGTGTGAAACTGCTTGGCCCACACTCTGCATTAACTTGTCTGGCCTTCATCCTGCACTTGCTTATTTATGCGACAGCTAACGGCTTTGTTAATGATCTCATTATGAATTTATTTTCTTTGGAGACATGATTAAATTTACAGCCTTTGTTCTGCATTTAAACCTGGAAGTTATGAGTGCCTGAACTCAAAAGCCTGAAAAGGCGAGCCTTTTCATTAGACAACTTTCCTTGCTGGTGGAGCATTTTGATATTAGTTTGTCCTCCTTAAACAAGATGGATGATTATTCACATTTCATGCAGGAGTTAACAAGATTACATTAGGCCTTCAGTGAAGGTGACAAAATAACTAAGTCCTTAAGACAGTCAATTTAAAATATCTCTGCTTCTGCTCCCCTAATTGGTTAGTTGGTATGTGCACCAGCTGTTTGGGTTGGAGGCTTACAGACCAGCAGGTTTGATCCCTTCTATTGTGTTGAATTAGTTGAGCTCAGCTGGTCTGGCAATAGTAGAGACATAGCCAAATGAGGATTTTGGTACAGGTGTAGCGATGTCTTGCTGCAGTTATACAGGGCCTTGGTGAGGTCACACCTAGAGTATTGTGTGCTGTTTTGGCCTCCTACTTTGAGGAAGGACATTCTTACTATTGAGAGAATCCAGCAAAGGTTCACCAGACTGATTCCTGGAATAGCAGGACTGACGTATGAAGAGAGACTGGATCGTCTGGGTTTGTACTCGCTGCAATTTAGAAGAATGAGAGGGGATCTTATTGAAACGTGTAAAATCCTGATGAGACCAGACAGACTGGATGCGGGAAGAATGTTTCCGATGTTGGGGAAGTGCAGAACTAGGGGTCACAAAAAAGAATAAGAGGTGAGCCAATCAGGACTGAGACGTGAAAAACTTTTTCATTCTGAGAGTTGTGAACCTGTGGAAGCTGTTGGGGCTAAAGGGGTCAAGAGCTATGAAAAGAAGCAGGAGTGGGATACTGAAAGTGCATGATCAGTTATACTCTTATTGAATAATGATGCATGCTAGAAGGGCTGAATAGCCTTCTCCTGCACCAATTTTCTACGTTTCTACAATCGGTCACAGTGACTATACCTGGAGAATCAAGAAAAACCAGTACAGGGGTCGAACTCATAACCTTAAGAAAAATGGGTCAGGTTTCCTAATCCTCAGCTCTGACCATATAATTCTTGTTGTTAGAGCATCTTCAGACCCATTCTGTCTTTTTTACCCATTGGGGAATAGTGGGGGAAGTGATGGAAGAATCTCTGAGCTGATTATCAAGCTCAACTGTCTTTTTCAACTGTCCTTTCATGGTCAACGAGTCCTGGTGTTGGACTCTAACCTAGAGCCTCTGGTCCTGCAGCAGGGATGTACCACTGCACCACAAGGTCTCCCTGTTAACCTGTAATGAAATGTGCACACATATTTGAGAGTGTACGTGGTTATACAAATCCCTATGATTGAGTAGCCTGTCACCAATAAATGTCCGAGTTTATAACAGGGAGAATAAACTCTCAAGTCAGATACCAGAGAACAGGCAATACCTTTACCAGTAACTGTATTCCACATGAGCTGTTGTTTGAAGCAAAATAAAGACTTCATAGAATGTGAAAGTCATTGTATGCCAAGAACCATGGAGGTCTAACAGTTAACATATGAAACCTATGTGGTGTGTTTGACTCAAGAATGCGAGAGTACCAAACACCGGGTAATTTAAATTTTTTGCAGCTCTTTTTGCTGGCATCAGCTATTTCAGTTGTTACCTCCTACATTTCTTGAGTCCAGATTTGGTCTTTGCTGTACTTGTGTGTGTGTGTGTGTGTGTGTGTGTGTGTAAAGAACTAATAGAAAACACATGAAGCTGACAGATTCTGGCAAGATCCAGCCACTCTATTTAAACAAATGGAATTGTTCACCTAACAAACGAGAATAAGCTTCAAAGTGGAACATGTAGGCAGTCGATCATTCTGCACTCGGAAGAGGACTTTCAGTAGACACTTCAGAAGAGTCATAGGATTAGATGAATAAATTGATAGGTCCCTGTGGTCAGCAATATAATCACTTTACAGACATGACTATTTCACAATGTGCATACTTGTTCTTAAATAACAACTTGAATTATTTCTCTTGTTACTCACTGCTGCCCCACCCGTCCCCCACGCTATGGATTTTCTGTTTTCCTCCCGTCCACAGCCACTCTTATCAACTTCACCTTCATCAGCCAGGAGAAATAGGCAATGAGGTCCCTAGCCTCTCTATTACTGCTGCCATTGTTTGAGCTATGAAAGATTTGACAGCTGATAGCTCAGGAGGGACAGAGTTAGCAATGCAAACCATCTTTTCTATTGCTCTTTTCTGAGATTCTGTATCGCTGTTGGAAACGTGGGGCTCCCTCCATGCTTAATACAGTGGGATTGTTCTGAATCTGTCAGAATAAGCATTTTTCCACAGCTCCCTGATGACTCAGTGTATAATGTGCAAAACCAGTGTTGGATTGAACTACGCAGAAAATTCCCAGAGTCAGCCCTGCTGTTCTGTGTTAGTTGATCTCGACAGGAGGGACGATGAGGTTCCTTCAGTTGATCTCCATAATTCCAGGGCAAGGAAGAGGAAATGTGCGGCTGGAATTTTGGGCATGGTTGCTGCCTATTAACAACTCAGAGTTGCATAGGTGGAAGCATAGGATAAGATTACAATTAGGTTTGGCTGTGGTATGTTAGGGACTAATGATCCCTGGACACTCATTGTACATCTGAATCATGGACATTAGATTGTAGCAGGCCCTGATTGAACTTTAAAGTAGCTCCAGATTGGAGAGGATAAAATAAACAATGGTATATAAAGTAGCACAAGCATGTATTTGGAGAGACAACCATTGTGGATTTCTGATGTTACTTTTCCAGCCTTTTCAGCAGCTCAATAATTACTTTATCTGCTTGCCACCTTTTCTCACTGGCCAATGGAAGGTCCCCATGAAGAGTGTAAATATAATTCCCCAATTGATGCCACTCCAAGTCTGATCTTAATAGCATTTTTTTCCTCTGAACTTCTGACATGAAGATCTGGCTGACTTTCTTAAGTTTAAAATGGAATGGATTTATTGAGTTAAAAACCTGCTCGATAAAGATATAAATATTTTTTAAAAAATAAATTCACGTCCAACTTTCGCAAGACATGCGCACACTCACAAGCATGCAGAGTTACAAGCTATGTTTTTTAATCCAAGTTAAAATTAACATAACATAGAACAGCACAAACATGCCCTTTGGTCCACAAGTTGTGCCAATCATACCCATACCTACCAGGCCATAGAACTATCTGTAACTCCCAATCCCGTTTAATCCCATGTACTCATCCAGAAGTCTCTTCAAAGACCCCAGTGAGTTCGCCTCCTCCACCACCGACGGCAGCCAATTCCATTCACTCATCACTCTGAGTGAAGAACTTACATAGAACATAAAACATTACAGCACAGAACAGGCCCTTCGGCCTTCGATGTTGCGCCGACCAATATAAAAAGCAATGCCCCTCCAAACTAAACATTCCCTTCTCTTCCATATACTTATCAACTAACCTCTTAAACGCCACCAAACTTGGCGCATCTACAACTGCTGCAGGCAGGGCATTCCACTCCCGAACCACCCTTTGGGTAAAGAACCTACCTCTGATATCCGTCCTATAACTATCACCCCTTAATTTAAAGCTGTGTCCCCTCGTGCTAGCTTTCTCCATCCTAGGAAAAAGGCTATCACTGTCCACCCTATCTAAACCTCTAATCATCTTATATGTTTCAATAAGGTCCCCTCTTAGCCGCCTCCTTTCTAACGAAAACAACCTCAAATCCCTCAGCCTCTCCTCATAAGACCTGCCCTCCATACCAGGCAACATCCTGGTAAACCTCCTCTGTACCCTCTCCAATGCCTCCACATCTTTCTTATAATGTGGGGACCAGAACTGCACACAATACTCCAAGTGCGGCCGCACTAGAGTTTTGTACAGTTGCAACATGACGTTGCGGCTCCGAAATTCAATCCCTCTACCAATAAAAGCCAAGACTCCATATGCCTTCCTAACAACCTTCTCGACCTGACTGCCTACTTTCAGGGATCTATGCACATACACACCAAGATCCCTCTGTTCATCTAGACTACTAAGAATCCTACCATTTGCCCTATACTCTACACATTTATTATTTCTGCCATAGTGCATTACCTCACACTTTTCCACATTAAACTCCATTTGCCACCTCTCGGCCCAGCTCTGCAACTTGTCCAAGTCCCTCTGCAAACTAGAACACCCCTCTTCACTATCTACCACTCCACCGACTTTAGTGTCATCTGCAAATTTACTAATTTACCCCTAACATCTCCTCTGTACTTGCTGCCCAACACCTTAAACCTGTATCCTCTCATAGCAACCATTTCAGCTCTGGGAAATAGCCTCCGAAAATCCACCCTATCTATTCCTCTCAACATTTTATAAACTTCTTATCAGGTCGCCTCTCAACCTTCATCTCTCCAGGTAGAAGAGACCCAGCTCCCTCAACCTGACTTCATAAGGCATGCCTCCCAATCCAGGCAAACCCTTGTAAATCTCCTCTGCACCCTCTCAATAGCTTCCACATCCTTCCTATAGTGAGACGACCAGAACTGCACACAGTACTCCAAGTGGGGTCTGAGTTTATAGGCCATTGTTGTTGAGGGAACAGTAGGAAATTTGGGATACCTATAAAAAGAATAATAGTTATCCTAGAGGACTTTAATCTTCACACAGATTGGGCAAACTAAATTTACGGCAGTAGTATAGAGGACAAGTTTATGGAATTCAATCAAGATAATTTTCTAAATCAGTATGTTGAGGAATCAGCTAGAAATTACACTATTCTGGAAGTGTTGTTTAATGAGAATGGGTTATTTACTAATCTTGCAGTAAGGGAGCCTTGAGGGAAGATGACAATAATATGGTAAATTCTCAAACTCTATGAAATTCTATTTAAGATCAAAAATTAGTTCTTCAATTTAAATAAAGCAAACAATGTAAGTACTAGGGGTGGATTGGCTAATGTAGAGTGGGTAAACAGGTCAAGATATGATGGTAGATAAACAATGACTGCCACTTGAAGAATGAATATATCATTTACAAGAAAAATACATTTATTTAAAGCACAAAAATCAATAGAGAGAAAGTGCTCCAACCAAGGCTAACAAAGATAATATTAGATCAAAAGGAGAAGCTTATTAAGATGTGAAAAAGAAGTTGAAAACTTGATGACTGAAAAAGTTCAGAATTTAGCAAATGGGGACAAAGAAATTGATAAGAGAATATGAGAACAGACTAGCAAGAGACATACAAACAGATTGTAAATTTTTTTTAAGCATGCAAATAGGAAGAGGTCAGTGAAAGCAAAAATCGGCCAGAGGCACAAACAGGTCTAAGTATAGTGAGGAAATGAGAATTTCTAAACAGCTACTTTGTATCTGTCTTCACAATAGAAGACACAAAAATCATTCCCAAAATAATAGCAACCAATGGTCTAGTGAGAATGAGAAATTTAAAGGACTCTGTGTAAATCAAGAACAAGTACTGGACAGATTCATGGGACTAAGTGGAAACAAATTCCCAACCTGCATTCCTGCGTTTTGGTCTTGCGTCAGATCTTTGCGATCTGACGACCTGCATCTTTGCATTTTAAAAGAGGTAGTTTCAGAAATATTGGCTGCATTAGTTTTGATAAATTAAGTGATAAAAAGAGAGTTCACTGTTATGTGTCCTTTGCAGTAATCTGGTGGCTGCAAAAGATGTTTTCCATGGTTATCTCGACATTTCAGGACTTGAAGTCCATTTAAAACTGGAGAGAATTCCTTTTAAAATTCAGTCCATCTTTTCCAAGGTAGTTGATTCTTGTACAAGATATTCCTGTTAATAGAAATTCACTATCTCTCTGTACTGGATTTTTATATCTCTAACCAAGATAGACTTGGGAGAGAAGGGAGTGGGAGAATATCATTGCCCCAGTACCATATTCTTCCAGGCTCCTCCTGTTTTAGCACTTGTGTGCTGTATTAAAAGAGATAGCAAAATTGGTTATTCTTGTCACCTGAATTTTCTCCCCATAATAATTAAAGAACTATCTGCTTGGCTGACACCTGAACAGACTATTGTCCCATCACCTACGATGTCCCAGCCATTAGTTTCTGAATGATTCATTATCCACCTTGATGGAATAGCAAAAACACCTTTCCAGATAGATATTGTCCCAGTAGACTTTCTATCCATGCTTGAGAGGTAGTTGCTGAAATTCAACCGCTCTGCCTGCCATGGAATCAGAGCGGGCAAGGGGCCAACAATGGAAATGTCCATTGACCTCACGTAGAAATTTCTGGCCTCAGGTCAAGTGAGACCTGAGCATTATAGAAATGCAAGTGTGAGACCCAGTATATTTCAGTAAATCTTATGAAATGATTCTTGAGATCAGCAGGTGACTTGTGACAGCCAACTGTCCTTGCTTACTTTGCAAAAGCTCCATTTAACAGTTTGATCAGCCAGTGAAATTAAAGATTGCTACCAGTAATGAACTAGTCATAAAGTAGGTTTATCAGGCTGATTCCAGGGACTGATGTATGAGGAGAGATTCACTAGGTTAGGATTGTTTTCGCTGGAGTTCAGACAAATGAGAGGGAAACTCATTAAGATGTCTAAAATTCTAACTGGACCAAACAAGGGGGAATCCAGAACTAGAAGTCGCAGTCTGAGGATTCAGGGTAGACTATTCAGGATGGAGGTGAGGAGACATTTCTTCCACCAAAAAGTGGTGAGCCTATGGAATTCATTACCACAGGGAGTAGTTGATGCTAAAACATTGAATGAACATAAAAGATGGCTAGATTTAGGGCAAATGGGATCAAAGTTGCAGGGAAAAAGCAGGATTAGACTATTGAGTTGGACGATCAGTCCTGACCATCATGGATGGTGTAGCAGGCTCAAAGATCCAAATGGCCTCCTCCCTGCTCCCATCATCTATGTTTCTATCTTGTATCTCAAATCAAGAGAAAGGAATTGCAACTTATTACATGACCACCTCATTGCTAATCAGGCAAACAAAATAATCTAGGCAAAATGTTTTCATTTTGGCAAGAATTTGTGCAATAGTCATGAATGGTGGGGCAGACTCGGTGGACCAGATGGGCTCCTGCTGATCTATCTCTTATGTTCTTGTGTTATATTGTAGTGTATTAAATAGATCAGCTCATTTGCATTTTGACTATATTTCGGGGATGTAGTGTCATTAAATGATTCTGCTGGAGTCAGTGCCAAAGGCACAATATAGTTCTAAATGTTATTAATTAATTGAAGATGGGTACAAATGAGATTTCAGTTCAGAATTTAGCTCTTAAGTATGGGGTTACGTAAGACTTGTTTCAAAGTCCCAACTGGGATCAGTTGCAGAAAAGAAGCAATTAAGTATCTGACACAGAAAGATATGCACACAGGTCATTCGTAAAATAACGAGTTACTTTCATAATCCCAATGAGAAGTAAATCCAGTTGTACTCGTTTTGCTTGGAATTTTCAGCCCTGGTCAGCTGATATGGATTTTGTTGATGGTTCCAAACAGCCATGTTTGACAAAATTAACTGTGCAAGGTGACGTTTTCATCCAATAACCAAAAATAAATACTGCAGATGCTTCAAATATTAAATTAAACTAGAAAATGCTGCAAATTCTCAGCAGGTCCGACAGTATCAATGACCTTAATTCAATTTCATTCTCCACAGATGCTGCTAGATTTGCTGGCTATTTTGGTGTTTTCTTTTTTTTTTAATTTAAAATTTCCACCCATATATGTTGCAATGAACCTGATCGAATGAATCCTGAGCTACATAACAGTAAATTTGGACTGGTCATGAATTCTGTGTCAGTGTGATGCCTTGGCTGTTTGTAAACCTGGTGGGTCATATCTAACACCACCTCCCTTTGGCTGCTTGCAGCAGGCAGAGTTCTGGCTGTGCCCAATCAGCTCTTGCTTCAAAAGACAGAACGTAGCCTTGGATTTTCACCACAATGGACAACCTCTCTATTGTGGAAAAAATAGCACAAGTACCTGAAAATTGTGAATCTTCCCCCTAAAAATAGCACTTAGCATTTTGTACACATGTGCTAGCCATTTAAATCATCAGCTTTCTTGATTAAAGTTGGACTTCAATAGCCCAGGCATGTGAAACTGAAGTGTGCAGAGTAGACCCTGGTAAGAGCAACTTTATGGATTCATTTGGAAAGCCTTTGGATTTGGTGCTGGGTCACATTTGGGGGAATGTCAGGTGCCCTTTGTGGGTGGTCAGGTACACCTGGGTATATTAAGGTGCCTATTGGAATTGTTAAAAGTAAGAATAAATGTGCATTAAAAATGCATAACTATCATTCAGTATCTAACTATGAAATGGCAGGCACTCTGTGATAATGATTGGCAGTGTAATTAATGTAATGTAATAAAGCTATAATTTAGCAATGGAAGCCTTCAGATTTATGTTAAGAGTGAAATAGCAGGCAGTGATTTTTTTTGCTGAGTCCAGAAATCTTTTATCGCTTATCTGTTTTTTTACCAATATTAGAAATACAAATTTAGGGTATTTGCCATATTCTCTTGATCAATTGTGCAACGTGGACTATGACATTATTCAGCTGATTCCTTCAGTGTGAGAGTTTCAATAATTTTTACACATCCATACTGAGTGTTAGTCCTTTTTATTAATCCAGATCTCGTCATATCAAGTATTAAGCTAAAACCTAAGCAGCTAATGCAAACCGTATGAAACATTTTTTCTGGGTTTCTTTCTGTTGTGGGTTTGACCATGCACGTTTCTTTCTGTTTAGGGGAGAGCTATGTTTGCTCATCACATGACATCTTCAAAAAGGTGGATTACACCAAGAATGTGAATCCCAACTGGTCAGTGAATGTCAAAGCCTCTGCTACCCAGAAAGTGCCACAGTCCCTGGCCAGTGCCAAGCACATGACTGAGGTCAAAGAAACCAAGGACTTTGTCCGTCCTAAGCTAGTGACTGTGATACGGAGTGGAGTTAAGCCACGGAAAGCAGTGAGAGTTCTGCTTAACAAGAAAACAGCACACTCCTTTGAGCAAGTTCTTACTGACATCACTGAGGCCATCAAGCTGGAGACTGGGGTCGTGAAGAAGCTGTACACTTTGGATGGCAAGCAGGTGAGTCTCACTGTTCCATCAATAATCAGCCAGTATGAGGTGAGCTATAAAGCCTGTATCGGTGCTAAATATTGAAATAATCTGGTCAATTTGTGGATGAAATCTGACCTTCGTTTAGTTGACTGCCTTATTTTCTATTTTCCACTGCATCAGCGTGGTTTTGTTATTCTGACAGACCACTTGTCTTTAAAAGTCTTGTAGCACTAATCCTATAAATCAGGACATTATAAAAGCCTCTTACGACAGATCAGTGAATGAGTGAATACTTTCAAAACCCTCTTAGATAAATCAATCTAACAGCGCACATGGGAAATAATGTAGCATCTGATCCAAGAACTTGCGGTCAGCAGCACTAATTGATTGCATTGCTATGTGCAGTGAGACTCTTGAAGGTATTCTAATGAACAATTGTCTGAGAACCTCTAAAAAGTTTCATAGAATTTCTGCATTGCAGAAGAAGGCCATTTGGTCCATCAGGTCTGCATCATCTCTTACACAGGCCCTATCCCTGTAATCACATATTTACCCTGCTAATCCCATATATATATATATAGGGACACTAAGGGGCAATTTAGTATGGCCAATCTACCTAATCTGCACATGATTGGACTGTAGGAGAAAACTGGAGCACTCCAAAGAAACCCACGCAGACACGGAAAGAGCTTGTAAATTCTAATTTGAAGTGATGATGAATTATATGAACGCATGACTTTATCTATGAGCTTCTTAAAGGTCCCACGTGGGGCAGATAGTCAAATTGTTCTGCTATTTTTTAAAGAAAATTCAATTGGAATGCTGAGCAATAAATGATAGCGTCTGTTGCGTGGGGCGAAGAGGTTCTTAAATAGCTATATAAAAGATAGGTGAGGGAATCTGTAGGATTTCCACAGGAATGACAAGATACAACAAACATGTGATTGCAAAGAAATGGATCATCAATGGAGAACATAATGCTACAGGTGAGGACAATCCCCAATATCTACTCACATTTGATACATGTTCTTGATCTTGCTTCTAATTTTAAACGTTTTATATTAATGTGTATATAAAGCTATGTGCCTTGTTTCTATTTCTTGTACATTTCTCCAAGCCTTGCACCTATAAGCATGGCTGGTACTCTGCATCTTGTCTCTGTCAATACTAATCACCAGGAGATTATAAGATCTGATGATGACGTAATCACCCCCTGATAAACTATTGCACGTACACACTTTGCATACCTCCGAACTATTGGTCAATTATGTCTGGGGACAATTTAACTTAACAGTTGTGATTAAGCTGCAGACATCTCAATCAGACAAGAGTAATTGTTTAATTTCATATCAAAGGGATACTGACATTACCAAGATATGCTATTTATTACCACCATTCCTGAATATAGAATTACAATGAGTGGAACCCACTCAGTTTTGCCCTTGACTTTACATTCAAAGTTTATATTGAGACGTGTGGTGTCATTGCCAGCAGTTGAGGCTATTTCAAGAGGACAAGTACAATAAGAAAGGATAAAGCAAAATACTGTGGATGCTAGAATCTAAAACAAGAGCTGAAAATGCTGAAGAAACTCAATGGGTCTGACAGCATCTGTGGAGAGAAAAGAGAGCCATTGTTTTGACAAAGGAAGATTCTTTGTCGGAGCTCTGACGAAGGGCCATCCCAAGTTAAAACATTGGCTCTGTCTTTTCTCCACAGATGCTGTCAGACCCGCTAAGTTTCACCAGCATTCACAATAAGAAAGGACACCGGGTTTCACAGTGAAGTTGGTTATATTTTGCTGACCTCACATTTTGATTTACTCATCAATTTGAAGATAAATATTCTTCATATTTCTCACCATATCAACTTGGTTTGGGGATCTGATCTCAGATCTGACTTTGTTGCTGGCTGTGTAGAAACAGTTCAGGGATGACGTCTGAGTATTCCTTTCCTCCCTGTGAGGCTGATCACCTTCCTGTAGTGACATGGCTGAAATGGGGAGCTTAGTATCCTGGAGAAATCGAAACTACATATACCTCATGTCTACACTCCAGTCAAAAATATCTACCTGAAGTTTGAAGACTAGTTTAATCACCTGACTAGCCGCGTGCTATTTACTGCTAGCACAAGCAACAGGAAAAGCAAGACGTTCTTCAGTATAAATCAGGTACGCCGCTTCCTTTTCTTCCGTTTGTCATTGTTTTTTTTTCAGTTAACACACAAACTTGGGCAGGGATGTTAGAAAATTACCATGTCTGAGAAACATCTTTACCAATGAGGGATCCTTTCAGAATAATGGGATTCTGTGACTGAAACTTGAGAGAGCAGGATTTTCTATTAGTGTGAAACACACATAGACCTCAGGTGAAGATCTCCTATAACTTCAGCATCTTGTTTGAAATGACTTCTTAAATGAAGAAAGGTACCATCTTTGCTGCAGTTCTTACCCTTTTAACACAATTCCATGCATAAATTTGGGGAATGAAGGGCCAGCTCCAGTAAGTTAGGCTATGATTAAATTACTGTCACAACACAGGAAGCATAGCTGCCATCTTTCTGAGGAGTATAACAAAGTAAAGAAGTAGATTCGCCAATTGAAACCCCCTCCATTCAAGCTGAAGAAGCTGTGATAATCAGTGGAATTCAGAGTGTTGTATGCAAGATGTCACTGTTTTACAATGCCTTATTTCTCACTTGTAAGCATGTAATTTGAGGATTCAGCACTATCATTACCGATACCAAAGCTTTTCATTTTGACACAAAATAGTCTTTGCCAAAGTATCTAAAATTCCAGTTTAGCATCATAGGAGAGTGGGGCGGTGGGGGGAGATGGGGAGTTTAAAAAGAAACACACTGTATATGGCCCTCAGATCATTGCCAGACTTTCTCACTTAGAATTAAAAACCTATTTAAATCATCCTACTCATTTTCCACAAAATCTCCTGTCGTCATCTGAGCTGCAGAAATTATGCAAGTCCATGACTCCTGGAAAGACCTCAGACATTCTGAGGAGCATAAAGATTAGGGGTAAGTTAATTAAGGACATGCTTTGTGGGACCATTTAATAATGCTAGAAGAGATCTTTATATGACTCAGGAAAAATTATTCGTATGCTTCCCATTTCTTGTGATGCCATTCACATTTGCTCACAGCACTAATGTTGTTTCTGCTTTTGTGTAAATCATTCCCTATGTTTAGAAAACAGAAATATCCTTTGAAGTATGATGTACGCCCCAGATTTTATGTGTCATTCAAGCAGGTTTGCAGACAAGGACTGATTGGGAGTGTTAAACTGTACATTTATTATGCCTCACCTATTGGGTATTTACTCATCATCACCGAGAATGATGTGTCTAAAAAGAGCAAACAGGAGATTTTGAGTGCACCATTAAAATGCTCACAAACTTTGTGTTCCATATTCACCAATCATTGATGTAGCGCATGGAGCACTGTTGCAGAACATAGAGATAAATGATCTCACAAGTAGAATGAGGAGAATGGTGATGAGTTGAAACAGCACTTTAAAATATTACTAAATGATGGATTGTAAGATTCACATGCGAACTCGAGCTTTTTCCTTCCCCCACACATTTATGCAATATCCCAATTGCTCACTAATATTCTAATCTTTAGAGCAGCAGACAATCATTTCTCTTTACTATAATTGGTTAAATGTTGTGTAGTGATTTATAACTCTGCAAAGAATACTTTCACAGGTCTCTTCAGTAACAGAGTAACTGCTAAATGGATAAGTTGAAATAATTATCAGAACTACCTTTTGTGTATTGCTTCAATGATCAATAGCTGCTTACATGAGAAAAAGAAGGTTCATATGGAAGGGGACATATATCTGGACTGCATAAGTACAAGAATGTCATGTTTAATACTTTGCTTTGTTCTAGAGGCAAGAAAAAATATTCACGCAATATTTTGGCCATGTTGCCAAGAGCGGCTGAGCTGATACAAACTGTTTTGTCTATAACATTACTGGGGGTAATAGATGAAAAAAAAATTCAGCTGGCAAGTTTTATCAGCGGAAAATCTAACTTCTCATTTGCTTCAAAGTACTCGGATTTCTGTTGTAGATCGCCAATATAATACAATGTGGGATGAACAGTGAGATACATATGGTAATGGAGGGGGAGGAAATGAGTGGGGAGTGGTGATGCCTGGGTGTGGTAAGACAAGTCTGATATTGCTGGCATATTTTGGGGAAATTTGTCTGAAGTATGGGAAGGCCTTTGCTAAAGTAGTACAAATGGAACATGTGCTGAATAAATTCTTTGCAAGCACCAGGAACTGATCCTTTTCCTTTAAGGTTGGACCAAAATGTAATATCAAATGAGCATTGTAATATGATATAGCCAGATTTCAGAGTTTAGAAATCCCTATTTCAGTTTAGCTCATTGGTAATGCTTCCAGCTTCAAGTCAACAGATTGCGGATTGAAGACCTCCTCCCCCTCCCCCGCCTCTCAGAACTGCAGCAAATAATCTAGGGTGACACTTCATTGTAGCACTGAAGAAATGGCAGTGTTATTTTTCTGATGAAATAGTGAATTGAGACTTACCCTGTCTGTTCAGATGAATATAAAAGATCCTATACCACTATTTAAAGAAAACAAGAAGTTCTTGCTGAATTGTAGTCAATATTTATCTCTTCACAGATACCCCACTAAATTTTAAATTTATTTATTAGTGTCATAAGTAGGCTTACATTAACACTGCAGTGAACTTACTGTGAAAACCCCCTAGTTGCCACATTCCGACACCTGTTCAGGTTACACTGAGGGAGAATTTAGCATGACCACTGCACCTGTGACTTTTCGGACGGTGGAAAGAAAGTGGAGCACCTGGCGGAAACCCACGTAAACACAGGGTGAACATGCAGAGTCCACACAGACAGTGACCCAAGCTGGGACCCAAGCAGGTCCATGGCGCTGTGAGGCAGCAATGCTAACCACTGTGCCACCGTGCTGCCCGTATGAACGAACTATCTGGTCATTATGTAATTTTTTGCTTTTGGGAGCTCATACATAAGTGATGCCTAAGTATATTTAAATGCAGATTACAATATTATTTATTTGTACTGAGGATAAATATCTAGAAATTTCTGATGTCACCTGATTCCCATTTAGTTAACCATGTTGCCAGCAATGGTAGTTCCAACTTTGACTATGAGGTAAGGTGCAACAGATAGGAAAAATAATGATAAACAAAATGTTCAAAACAGCTTGACATAATAGCACACGTTTGTTGGCAAACTTTCCTCGGGTGATCAAACATTTCTTCTTCAGATTCTGTAAAGTAAAGCTGACAGACCCCCTGGTGTATTCCTCCCAGTATCCCTCATTTGTCAGACGTTCTGCTTTCACTCTTCCAAAAAAGTATGTTTGGAAGAAAATGAAATGGAGAAAGGCCCAGTTTTTTCTTTGTATCGTAATGCTGCGTAAAGATTGCTGTTCAGTTCATGCACATGACCAGTTGTTCCTGATCCATCATTCACTCTACGAGGATTATTTTCCAATTCTAAAGACAAAATGAAGGTATTCTTCTTGCTAAACTTTTTGTCAAATTAAATTTTTGGAGAAGAATATAGGCGATAGGTGGTTTGAATCAGAATCAAGCATTTCTATAGCATCATTACAGGAGGTTTACCAGGATATTGTCTGGTATGGTGGGAAGATCTTATGAGGAAAGGCTGAGGGACTTGAGGTTATTTTCGTTAGAGAGAAGAAGGTTAAGAGGTGACTAATTGAGGCATACAAGATGATCAGAGGGTTAGATAGGGTGGACAGTGAGAGCCTTTTTCCTTGGATGGTGATGGCTAACACAAGGGGGCATAGCTTTAAATTAAGGGGTGGTAATTATAGAATGGATGTCAGAGGTAGATTCTTTACTCAGAGGGAGTAAGAGCATAGAATGCCCTGTCTGCAGCAGTTGTGAACTCCCCAACTTTAAAGGTGTTCAAATGGTCAGTGGATAGGCATATGGATAACATTGGAATAGTTTAGGTTAGAGAGTCATTAGATTGGTTCCACTGGTTGGCGCAACATCGAGGGCCGAAGGGCCTGTACTGCGCTGTAATGTTCTGTTTCATCTTCTATTAACATAATAAAACATTCCAAAACATTTCACAAAGGCATTCATGAAGCACGTAAGGAATTAATGCAGCTGACCAGAAGCTTGGTCGGAAAGATAGTTTTCATCTTCATTCCTCATAGGAAGAAAGCGAGGGAGAGAGGCCGATGGTTCTGGAGTGGGAATTCCAGATGTTAAAGCCTGGTAGCTGAAAGCATGATCACCAATGGTAGAGCAATTAAAATCAGGACTGTTCAAGAGGCTGGAATTCAAGGAATATGACTATCTCAGAAGGTTGTGGATTGGAGGAGATTACAGTGAGGGTAGGGGCAAGGCAATGGAGAGAACACCAACATGAGAATTTAAAAATCAAAACTTTTGCTTTTCTTGGAGCCATGATAGGTTAGTGAACACGGGGGTAATGAGTGAATGGACCTTGTTGCAAGTTAGGAGGTAAGCAGCTCAATTTTGGATAAGTATAAGCTCTGAGTTTGGCCAATGACTATAATCTCCATGTGGGTGGAGTTATGTAAAATTCGACATATTCAATGTCAACATGTAGTTGAGTGCTATCAGCAATTTAGTCGATTTGTAAAATGGCTTTTAAATAAAATTATGCTTGTGACATGAATGATGGTACAAATTGGGAGAATTAAAGACAATATAATTTGAATTATCTTTTGAAAAGACCATTTCTTTAGAAAGATATTGTGATGTAAGTTGTGAAGGACAGGAAAATTGAAGGGATGGAGGATCAGCAATATACGGTAATCCCGGAACTCCCCAGCAAACAATCCTATATATCTATAGACATCCAGCAGAAGATAAAGATAGTGACCCCTCTTCTGCAATGACTATTCTCCTCAAAATATTGTCAAATGATTTAATGAATGTCTAAAGAGTATAAGAGTAGAGAAATGTTGCTGCAATTGTGT
This sequence comes from Sphyrna mokarran, assembly GCA_024679065.1. Taxonomy (NCBI): domain Eukaryota; kingdom Metazoa; phylum Chordata; class Chondrichthyes; order Carcharhiniformes; family Carcharhinidae; genus Sphyrna; species Sphyrna mokarran. The sequence continues at coordinate 132,769,995 of JAGIQG010000004.1, read as the reverse complement.
TGGGTGTTGGTGAGACCACATCTGAAGGATTGTGTCCAGTTTTGGTTTTCATATTTGACAAGGTTGTGGTAATATTGGAGGCAGTTCAGAAGAGGTTCACCAGATTGATTCTGAGATGAAAGGATTGATGTATAGTGAAAGATTAAACAGTTTGGGCTTGTATTGGCGGGAGTTCAGAAGGATGACAGGGGATCTGATCGAGGTATGTAAAATTTTAAAAGGGATTGATGAAGTAAATGTAGATCAGATGTTTCCTCTTATGGGGCAATCTAGAACAGAAGGTCACAGGTACAGGTTGAGAGGTGATATATTTAAAATGAGAATGAGGAGAAACTATTTCTTGCAGAGGGTGGTGAATTTGTGGAACTTGCTGCCCTTGTGGTAGAGTCTGAATTGTTGAATGGTTTCAGGAAGGAGATGGATACATTTCTGATTTAAAAAAAAACAGATTCAAGGGATATGGGGAACAAATGGGGAGGTGGATTTGAGACCAGGGAGAGATCAGCCATGATCTGATTGAATGGCGGAGCAGGGCTCGAAGGGCTGAATTTGCTACTTCTGTTCCTAACTCCTACGCTCTTATGTTCTCATGTAAAATCACCTATTACAGCTCCCATAAAGATACCCTTCACAACTAAATTTAGATGGTAAATATTGGGGCAGGATGTTTCACCACTAGGATATCAGGTTCCCGTTTGATCATTTTTTCCACGTGGCCTGTATTGACGCACAGTTTCTGGAAAGGGTGATATAGCGAGAACCATGACTGCAGATTCTCCACTACCTTTAGCCTAGGGTTACAGGGGACAATTGAAACATTGGCTGTATCAGCCTGAAATGATTGAATTGGAGACCTTCCTAACTTGTATGGTCTAGTATTGCATCTGATGATGCATTTACCTGCTAATTCCTTTAAAGAATTTGCTAGTTCCTATTTAAATAAGACGACTTCTGAGTTATGCATTAGATGCAGAATTAAAGGAATATTTTAAGTACAGTTTTGCCTGGAACAAAAGTGACGATGAACAGAAAAGTGCAACTTAATGATTGGGAACAACAGATTAGATAAGTAGTAATTATTTTGCTTGTAATGAACATTTCAATCTGTTTTATGCTGCATTTGGGTAAAAGGAATAATTAACATGCAAGAAAGGAGTTTGAACCTCAATTAACACTTCTTCCTAATAGATCATATGTGATTTTGGGGTGATATTTTTACATCTATTTTTAAGTAAACTATTTTGTTTTATTCATAGCTCAAGATATATAATCTATCCATAGTTTGATACATTCTCCTCTATCTTTATAAGAAAGTATATTTTACTGAATGATACAATAACCTCTGAAAACTATTTAATTTGATTTATTATTGTCACATGTATTAACATACAGTATTATATTGTTTCATGCATGCCATACAGACAAAGCATACTGTTCATAGAGAAGGAAAGGAGAGGGTGCAGAATGTAGTATTTCAGAGCTAGCTAGAGAGAAGGATCAACTCAATGCAAGGTCAGTCCATTCAGAAGTCTGATGACAGCAGAGAAGAAGCTGTTCTTGAGTCAGTTGGTACGTGACCTCAGATTTTGCATCTTTTTCCCAACAGAAGAAGATGGAAGAGGGAATATATGGGGTGTGAGGGAGAGATCCATATAATTACTTATGTCTTCATTGCCACATTCAGTATTTGGAACTGTTGGTTGGAAGTAGTCTGGGAGGAGCAGCACTCTTGGTGTATTGTCACGCTGGGGATGTGATTAGATGATCCCAAGCTGTATCATTACAATGACCAACTTTTGTAATGTACATTGGTGGGGAGAGGAGGGAGGAGGATGTAAACGCAGTAAGTAGTCTCACAATACTTGGTTGAAGTCCAGGAAGTTTATTTGGTAGCACGAGCTTTCGGAGCACTGCCCCCTCACCACGTGAGTGGAGAGCTGGGTCCACAAACAGGGTATATATAGACACAGGCTCAGTTGCAAGATAATGGTTGGAATGTAAATCTTAATAGGTAATCAGGTCTTTACAGGGACAGACAATGTGAGTGGGGAGAGGGATAATCACAGGTTAAAGAAATGTGAATTGTCTTAAGCCAGGACAGTTAGTGAGACTTTGAAAATCCAGGCCGAATGGTGGGGGTTTACAGATAGTGTGACATGAACCCAAGATCCCAGTTGAGGCTGCCGAAATGTGCGGAATCTGACTATCAGTTTCTGCTTGCGATTCTGTGTTGTTGCCTGTTAAGATTTGTATTCCAACCATTATCTTGTAATTGAGTCTGTGTTTATGTATGTCCTGTTTGTGAACCCGATTCTCCATCTACTTGATGAAAGAGCAACGTTCCGAAAGCTTGTGCTGCCAAATAAAATAAACCTGCTGGACTTCAGCCTGGTGCTGTGCGACTTCTTACTGTGCTTACCCCAGTCCGACACCAGCATCTCCACATCATGGTATAAACCAATGGTTTCATCTAAATAGTTGTTTGAAGTAGTAGTGTGTGCCTACGAGTCAGTGTCCTGGTCATGGAATTATTCAGTACAATATGCTTCTTCTTTAGGAATTTCAAAATAATTCTTTACTAGACAGTTTCACAGGCTAGGTTTTGAGTGTATTAATTATCTTGAATATGGCAGTACAATTTGCTATCCCTTAAAATTACATGAGATAGGAATTTGAGTGATACAAATCTATGTAATTAAGGTCATTAGTTACTGATGGCAGCTGTGCATCTTCAATCCTTCTATCATCCAAGCTTCTAGTATTGTCTCATATACACATTTGACTTCAAGAAGCTTCTTACTCATGTCAGAATATACCCTGTCAATATAATTACTGTGATCTATGAGGGGAGGCAGTGGTGCAGTGGAATTGTCACTCGACTAATAATCCAGAGACTCCGGGGACCAGGGTTCAAATCTTGCCATGACAGATGGTGAAATTTAAACTCCTTAAAAATCTGGAATTAAAAGCCCATGAAACCACCTAGTTTAGTCATACCCTTTTGGGAAGGAATTCTATCATCCTTACTTGGTCTGGCTATGTGACAACATATAGAACCTCTGGAAGGAATAGGCAATAAATTCTAACTGTCTCATAAAAAAATTTTAAAAAAATGACCATCCACAAAGGATGCCAATGAAGAGTTATTTAGGTATGTGTGTAATGTAACACATGGAACATTAATCCCTTCACAACACATTATCTGTGTTGTGACCCTGATGACCATTATATCCATTAATTTTCCACACTGTTTTCAGAAAAAGTTAAGGTTTACTGTTTGTTATTTGCAATAACATAATAACCTTCTATTTAGGAATGCAATGTTAGATTAAATGCAATTAAAAGACAGGTTGCTTATGGACAGAAGGAGAAATTGTACGTAATATTCATATTCTCAATTTAGGAGGCCTGACTAACTTTATTTCACAAAAGCTGTGTTTAACTTAGGCTTGCAGCACTTTGGTAGAAGCACAGCGGTTTTCAGAAGTGCTGCAACCCAACTGAAGAATTGGCCTTGACCTTGGAGACAGAGCAGTGGGTTGGCAATATAAACGTGGCTCCTGGAGACCAAACGGTAAACAAACACTGCATTTCAATCTTTATTCACAAGCAACTGATCTGTTTCATTGACTTTTATTGGTTTGTTTGAAACTTCCCCAAACTGCAAGAGTGTGGAGCAATCAGAACATTGTTACAAAGCAGAACATTAAAGCGCTCTAAATGCTCGTAATTACATAGCACTTTATCAATTGCATGGAGGGTCTCAAAGCTCTTCACGAAGCGCATCACTTCGAAACACTGGGATTGCTAAGTTGATGAACAATAGTTTGAGGGCAGCTGGTTTCAAGTTGTTGATGTTGTAGGTTCTGACAGCCGACACAAGTGGTTTTGTATTATTAAAGCACTATTGAAGAGAGATAGCAGACCTCCATTCAGTGCGAAGAATAGAGTGGAGTAGTGTGATTGTTCTCATAATGGTTTTATTGTGGCTGCTGCCTTTTGGCGCATCAATGATTAAACTCAAATTTGAAGATTGCCAGGGACAATAGAGTTCTTGACATGGGAAATGCCTTCTTTCACCAGTTCACATGGGCAAGAATAGGATCAGGACAGTTAAAAGAGCCATAGCTTGACCAGGTATTTTTGATGTAAATGCATTGAATACCTTAGCATTGATGAGCCATGTTCCAAATTCTGAGATGCAGAAATAAAAGTAATGGAATGTATTTTAAAGAGTTTTGCTACAATAGCTGACAATTAGCATGCATTCCTTTGAGTTAAGAAGATGAAGAGGTAAGGTGACCAATGAAATGACTCAATTGGCTAGATATGGAGAAATAATTTGCTTTGATTTTCAAGTGCAAATCTGCACTTGTTTCTCTGAAAAGGCTGAAGATGCTGCATTAATTAAAACTTCCCAGACTGAGATCAGTAAGGTTTGTTAGAAAAGCTTTTGAAGGTATAAGGAATAAAGGTGGGTACAGATCTGCCTTAATCTAATCGAGTGGTAGAGCAGGATCAAGAGAATGAATGGCCTATTCCTTTCTTTGTGTGTGTGCCCCAAATTATTGCTTCAAAGAAACTGCTCCACACAGTCCTTGCATTGCAATGCAAGCAACAACTTCATTGACCCGGTGCCTTGAATGTAGTACAATGTCCCAAGGTGCTGCACGGGGTTTGGGGTGGGGGTGGGGGGGGGCAGTTACCAAACAACAAACTGCAGAAGAATGTATTAAGGCAGGTGACTGAAATCTTGGTCAAAGCAGTTGATTTTAAGAGGTGCTGTAAAGGAAGAGAACAAACTACCTACCCTCTCCGTGATGTTTTTGCAATCAATTTGCCGACTGTTTTGTCAATGTCTGAGTAGACAGCAGTAAAACCTAATTTTAGATTAGTGCTAACCCTGATCTTGGGGAAAGCCAAAGACATGTCTCTGTCCTATTGTTGAAAGGCCCATGGTTGTCTAAGTATGCAAGGGTTTAAATGCTTGCTTTCTTTTCCAGTTTTGCTGTGCTCCATTCTATTCTGTGTCTTTTTATCCTGCAGTCTTGAGATTTTTTTTAGCAAGTGCAGACAGTGAGATGTTGGCCACTTTGTTGTCTACACTTGCTAATCTATTGTCCAGAATTCCTTACCTAACAACACTGTGGGAGTAACGGTAAAGTTGTCATAGGATAGCTGATTAGTGTACCTCATCATACAGACTGCTTCAAGAAGAAGACCCATTACCACCTCTATAACAATCAAGGATAGGCAAGAAATATCAACCTTAACAGCAATGCCCATATCCTGAGAAAACAACATCTTTCAAGTCAGACTGCATGGTATAGATTTTAATTTATTTTTAAAGTAGTTCCCTAGGTCACAACTTTGGAATCTTTTTTGGCATTGAAAAAAGATTTGGTATTTGGTATTATAACTAAACCTTAACAGATTTCTTGAAGTCAGTTATCTTCCTGATGTTGCATCTAAGAATTTTGAGAACTGGACATAGCTTTTACTCCTAAACTTGCGGTGGTAACTTTTAAGTAAACACCCTTCTATGATATCCAGACCAGGTATCTTTTCTCTCACTGTTCTGAACAAGCATTTCCATTGCTTGGTCACACATAAAATGATACTAAATAAATAAAATTTTTAATGCCGAGAAACAATATTTTTCAACAATTTGGGGTTGATGTGAGGGTAAGAATTCTCCCCAAAGCTTTCAGTGACCCCTGAAACACAAACACAATTTCCATGAATCTGAATATAGTAAGAAGTCTCACAACACCAGGTTAAAATCGAACAGGTTTATTTGGAATCTGTTGGATTTTAACCTGATGTTGTGAGACTTCTTACTGTGCCCACCTCAATCCAATGCTGCCATCTCCGCATCATTAATCTGAATGGAGATGATCAACAGTTTCATTTTGAACGATGTACAAGTAGTAAAAAGGGAAAATGTCTGTGAGTTACCAGCACTATGAGAAGACACAGGAAATGAAACCTCATTATTCTACTCATAAGATCTTTACTTTTTGTTCCTGTGGAGACTCCTGGATTCTTGTCTGTGCAGGAAACATGAGTTTTAGTACACTAATAATATTTAATTGGAAATTAATGTTTCTTTCTCTGCAGAATTGTGTATATTTAATTAACAAGCTCGTTCAGCAATGATTCACCTCATAAATGCTGAAGGAGACCAGTCTTTGAGATGCAGTAATAGTGCTGTGATTAGATTAGACCTCTGGCTATCTTGCTCATCTGTGTTCTGTACATCGCAGACAACTTTCAGGCCAGAGATTTTGTCTAAATTGTCTGCCTTGAAAGATTCCACATAGCGCACCTGTGAATGACTGTGTTCATAATGTTGGATTTTTTAATCTCTGCCTATGAAAACTTTTAAGTAAACTTGAGTAAACTTAAGTATTCTTGAGGGTTTGAAGTTAGATAATATTCTTGAGGGTTTGAAGTTAGATAATATTCTTGAGGGTTTGAAGTTAGATAATATTCTTGAGGGTTTGAAGTTAGATAATATTCTTGAGGGTTTGAAGTTAGATAATATTCTTGAGGGTTTGAAGTTAGATAAGTCCCCTGGGCCAGACGGGATTTACCCTAGGATTCTCTGGGAGGCAAGAGAGGCGATTGCAGAGCCTCTGGCTCTGATCTTCAGGTCGTCCTTGGTTACGGGTATAGTTCCGGAAGACTGGAGGATAGCGAATGTGGTCCCATTGTTCAAGAAGGGGAAGAGAGACTTTCCAGGGAATTATAGGCCAGTGAGTCTTACTTCTGTTGTAGGCAAAGTATTGGAGAGAATTATTAGGGATAGGATTTATAGTTATTTAGAGAGAAATGAATTGATTGGGGATAGTCAGCATGGTTTTGTGAAGGGTAGGTCGTTCCTTACTAACCTTATTGAGTTTTTTTGAAAAAGTGACCAAAGAGGTGGATGGGGGTAAGGCAGTTGATGTGGTATATATGGACTTTAGTAAGTCGTTCGATAAGGTGTCCCGTGGAAGGCTTCTGCAGAAAATGCAGATCTATGGGATAGAGGGTGATTTAGCTAATTGGATTAGGAATTGGCTAGCGGATAGAAGACAGAGGGTGGTGGTTGATGGGAGATATTCATCGTGGAGTTCGATTACAAGTGGTGTACCTCAGGGGTCTGTTTTGGGGCCCCTGCTGTTTGTAATTTTTATAAATGATCTGGATGAGGGTATGGAAGGATGGAGTAGTAAATTTGCAGATGACACTAAAGTCGGTGGAGTGGTAGATAGTGAAGAGGGGTGTTATAGTTTGCAGAGAGACTTGACAAGTTGCAGAGCTGGGCCGAGAGGTGGCAAATGGAGTTTAATGTGGAAAAGTGTGAGGTAATGCACTATGGCAGAAATAATAAATGTGTAGAGTATAGGGAAATGGTAGGATTCTTAGTAGTCTAGATGAACAGAGGGATCTTGGTGTGTATGTGCATAGATCCCTGAAAGTAGGCAGTCAAGTCGAGAAGGTTGTTAAGAAGGCATATGGAGTCTTAGCTTTTATTGGTAGGAGGATTGAATTTCGGAGCCGCAACGTCATGTTGCAACTGTACAAAACTCTAGTGCGGCCGCACTTGGAGTATTGTGTGCAGTTATGGTCCCCACATTATAAGAAAGATGTGGAGGCATTGGAGAGGGTACAGAGGAGGTTTACCAGGATGTTGCCTGGTATGGAGGGCAGGTCTTATGAAGAGAGGCTGAGGATTTGAGGTTGTTTTCGTTAGAAAGGAGGCGGCTAAGAGGGGACCTTATCGAAACATATAAGATGAGTAGAGGTTTAGATAGGGTGGACAGTGATAGCCTTTTTCCTAGGATGGAGAAAGCTAGCACGAGGGGACACAGCTTTAAATTAAGGGGTGATAGTTATAGGATGGACATCAGAGGTAGGTTCTTTACCCAGAGGGTGGTTAGGGAGTGGAATGCCCTGCCTGCGCAGTTGTAGATGCGCCAAGTTTGGTGGCGTTTAAGAGGTTAGTTGATAAGTTTATGGAAGAGAAGGGAATGGTTTAGTTTGGAGGGTCATTGCGTTTTTCATAATTGGTCGATGCAACATCGAAGGCCGAAGGGCCTGTTCTGCGCTATTATGTTCTATGATTCATCCCTGAATGCACAATATAGTCAACAAATAAATTTATTCCAAGGATAGAGACCACAACAATCAGATAAAAGGGTCACATAAATTTTTATAGTTGAATGGTCATGTCTAACTCTTAATTTTTCTGGTAGATTTCTTTTTGTTTTCTCTTCAGGTAATGGTGCTGTTGTGCAGCTCATTTGGTCTCCGTAACACCTTGAGACCTTGATTTAATGTCTCACTGAAAAGTAAATTTAAACGTAAACTACCTTTGCCCGCCAGCTGCTGATGTATTTTACTTCCAAGTTTACGGTCACTTTCTTTTGAGTGATTATTGAGGTAGTGCCACTGAAACTGAATGGACTATCACCTCATAGTGGATGGATGCCATTCAGCCCATCTGCACAGACAACAATCCCACCTAGGCCTTACTCCGATCGAGTTATTCTTAATTCCTTTCTGTGGTTGATAATGGGGCTGTGAGCAATGTCATTTGCTGCCACAGACAGACTCAGCAACCAATTTGTACAGGCAGCAGTGTAACTTTGCAGTGTCAGGCACAATAAACTACACCCCATCACCCACTCCCATCACCCTACACTCCAGGGGAAGACCCATGAGTTACAACGTTCAGACCACATGTAGCACTTGTTATGGTTCAGGTCAGAAACTCAAGTATTTTATGAAGCTTGCTGGGTTAAAAGTTTTGCACTTTGAATTTGGCGAGGGTGAGCATGATATGTTCACCTCAGATATGATTCAAATGACGGATTGGGGAGCTTTTATCAAACAAAGTTTATTTAAGAATATAGTTAACATGTATAGTAAGAAAATTGGCAGTAACTTATATAAATTACAAACAAAAACAAAACAGCCACAATAATGTATAACTCTTAACGAATATATCTAAAATATTCCAATCAAACAATAACTTCCCATAGTCAAAAACACCTTTCCACAGGTTTAACATAGTAAAGACTAATGCCCACATGATACAGGAACTGAGTCCTTTGGTTGGAGAATTGAAACCCTGATGTCACAGCCTTAACTTCTATCAGCTCTCCAGATACATGCAGAACAGTTTGAAGTCAGGACAACTTCCCAGAACACCAGGAGAGATTCTGATCAAGCTGCCAACAGCAGATTGTCTTCTCCAGAAAGGGAAGAAACTTTGCTTTCAACTAACTAGCAGAATTTCCAAAAACCAGAGAGAGAGAGAAACACTTGTTTTCAGTTAGTGTCCCTTCTAAACTAAATTGCTGCCAGTCAGAACAAAAAACAAAATCTTAAAGTCCCTAAATAAATTTTTCAGCAGTAAAGGAATTAAGGGTTATGGTGAGTGGGTGGGTAAGTGGAGCTGAATCCACAAAAAGATCGGTCGTGATTTTATTGAATGGCGGAGCAGGCTCGAGGCCAGATGGCCGACTCCTGCTCCTAGTTCTTATGCTTTTATGTTCTAATTTCAACTTGCATTGCTTTGAAAGAGGCCTCCGTTGACAGCTTAATAGATTTCTACTCAAGCTCCTGTTGGTCGTTTTTATTTACATTTCCCTCCATTGATCCTAACAGCCATATTTGCAAAGATTCTAAGCTTGATTGACAGCTATGGTTTTTTCAAAAGGAATAAGTGGTTTAACTTCCTCTTTTGCCAATCACTGGCCAGGTCAGTATTTATTGACTATTCTTGATTGTCCTTCAGATGCACATATGCAACAACAAATAAAATACTTGTGTATCTGCGGTAGCTTCTTGACACCCGGATGAAGCCAGTGAAGTACTTTTGAAGTGTAGCCAGTAATGTATGAAATGTGGCAGCCAGCTTGTGCACAGCAAACTCTCAACCATTAATGTGAGATTGACCAGGTTATCTCATGTTATTTGAGGGATGAATAGGTCCTTTAGCATCTGGAGAGAGGAAACAGATTACTGATATTTCAGTTTCTGATGAAGAGCACATACATGCGTATATTTCTACATTTTACAATGCCCCTACTTTCTCAGGAGACTAAGGAAATTTGGCATGTCTGCTACGACTCTCAGCAACCTTTGCAAATACACCATAGAAAGCATCCTTTCTGGTTGCAACACAGATTGGTGTGGCTCCTGCTCTGTCCAAGACTGCAAGAAATTACAAAGGGTCGTGAATGAAACCCAGTTCATTACACAAACCAGCTTTCTATTCATTGAATCCATCTGAGGCTACCTCAGAAAAGCAGCCAAAATAATAACTTAGTGTTGAGGGTAATAGATAGGCCTGGTAGATAGGGATATGATCAATGCAACTTGTGGGCCGAAGACCCTGTTTGTGCTGTAGTGTTCCATGTTCTACAATCAAGGACCTTATGCATCCCGGACTTCTTCTCTTTCGCCTTCTTGCAATAGGAAAAAGATACAAAAGTCTGAGGCCTTGTATCAGCTGACTCAAGAACAACTTCTTCCCTTCTGCCATCAGACTTTTGAATGGCTCTACCTTATATTAAGTTGATCTTTCTCTACACCCTAGCTATGACTGTAACATTATATTCACACTCTCTCCTTCTCTATGAACTTTGTGCTTTGTCCGTATAGCGTGCAAGAAGCAATATTTTTCACTGTATACTAATACATGTGACAATAATAAATCAAATCAACTTTGCAGATGGTGACCAGCCTCCTGTGCATTTCCAGCATTTTCTGTTGAAACATTTTAAATAAAACCAGCTTTGCGAGAAATGTGAAACACAAGTTTTCATTTGAAAAGATGCCAGATGACTCTTGGGTTAGTGTAACTGGGGATTGTGGATTTAATTTGTTGGCAGCAGCCCATTTGTGAGGCAGAATGGATCTGTGCCTCTTATTGTAGTGGTACAATGCTTTCCTTCAAACAACCGCATAACCTCAAACAGACCGTTGTTCACAGCAAACTACCCAGCCTTCAGGACAACAGCAACCAAGACACCACACAACCCTGCCACAGCAACCTCTGCAAGACATACCGGATCATTGACACGGATGCCATTATCTCATAACTCATCACCATCCACCAGGTACATGGTACGTATTCTTGCAACTTGGCCAATACGCTGCAGAAGAGGATATCCTGAGGCTTGGTACATTGGGGAAACCACACAGATGCTATGATAACAGATGAATGAACACCACTTGACAATCACCAGGCAAGACTGTTCCCTTCCTCTTGCGAAACACTTCAGTGGTCACAGTCATTTGACTTCTGATCTTCGGGTAAGCATTCTCCAAGGTGGCCTTCACGACACACGGCAGCACAGAGTCGCTGAGCAGAAACTGATAGCCAAGTGCCGCACACATGAGAACGGTCTCAACCGGGATCTTGGGTTCATGTCGCTGTAACACCCACAACTTGCCTGGACTTGCAAAATCTCACTAACTTTCCTGTCTGGAAACAATACACATCTCTTTAACCTGTGCTTAGTGCTCTCTCCACTCACATTGTCTGTACCTTTCAGACTTGATAAGCTGTAAAGACTCACATTCCAATCATTATGCATGTAAATTGAGTTTGTGTCTTTATATGCTCTGTTTGTGAACAGAACTCCCATCCATCTGACGAACGAACAGCCAGTTCCGAAACTAGTGGCATTTGCTACTAAATAAACCTGTTGGACTTCAATCTGGTGTTGGGAGACTTCTTACTGTTATATAATGCATCAGAACTTCACTGGCTCACCCTTATCGAAGGTATTCAAAATATCTTGGAACTGTAAGATTCACTTCCATGCAGCTCTCCTTAAATAATAAATAATCTTGAACTCTGGTCTTTCAGATTATTTCATTTTTACATGTATAATATTTGCAGAATGAATTCATTACTTATTTCTCTTACATTAGAGAATCCCTGCAGTGCAAAAAGAGGCCACTTGGCCCATTGAGTTTGCACCGATGCTGTGAAAGAGCATCCCACACAGGCCCTCCCCTACACTCTATCCCGCATATTTATCATGGTTAATCCACCTAACCTGCCCGTTGGTGGACTGTAGGAGGAAATTGGAGCCTCAGGAGGAACACGTAGAGGGAGAATACGCAGACTCCACACAGACAGTCACCCAAGCTGGGAATCGAACCGGCATCCCTGGCTTTCTGAGACAGCAGTGTTAACCATTGTACCACTGTGCCATCTGTCTTTGGACTAAATGCGCCAATGTTCCTTGAACTAACTTCCATTTAGCAGAACCATATATTGAACAGTGAATACACTGGATATTGACTGGGATTGATTATTGGTGCTGAATACATGTAGATGTCAGCTAAAATTCCCCTTGTGCTAACTGCTGTACTCCTTTCTTTTGAATCTTAGGATTGTAAACACAGAATGGGGGGGGGGGTTGCATTTACCCATCATGCCTGTGTCACTTTGCTGGTTTGATTCCGCTGCTCTCTTTGTTCCTTATCATAGTTTTCTTTTTATAAACAATTTTAAGCTTCCTTCGTTATTTCTGCTAAAGTATTTAATATAATGATCCTCTGCAGAAAATCAAACTTCCTGAGGTCTCTGATCTGTCTTGTGATGGTTACAGAGCATAAACCATCAATCAATAGAGATCATTTTCTCTACAAATCTTCTCGGAACATCTCATTATTTTATGCAACTCCATCAAGTTTTCTCTTAAAGTGCTTGTTCCAATTTTTTGGTTTCTGCAATCTCTTCTTATAACCAAAGCCTCTCAACCTCAGTACCATCTTGGTCAATCTCTTCCATCTCCTTGCCGTGACCTTAAGTAACTTGCTGCTAAGTGATTTGCTCAAAATTGGATACAACTGGTGAGATTCTCTGCCCTCCCAGCTGCGGGTGAGAGGTGATGTTTTATTTGTTAGCAGCAGGATTCTCTGGTCCGGCTGTCAGTGGCAATTCCCAGTGATGTTACCTCAAGTCAGCGGGAAACCCATGGCATGCAATGCTGGCGAGACTGGAGAATCCCACCAGTGTAAATGACTGGAAAATTCTAGTCACCATTCTAATATCAGCCTAAATATTTTTTAGGTATTTTTGAAGTTTGTGTTTCATGCCACATTTGTAAAACCTAGATCTCATTTATCTTTTCATATTACATTAACTCATTTTTTTCTAATTTTGATGACTTATGACTCTGAACACCTGTTTTTCTTTTTGACAACTTACCAACTTTCCTTATTTGGTGTGTAGTCTTTTTCATATGTTCGTAAGTATATAAGATACAGGATCAGAATTATACCATTTAGCCCATTTAGTCCACACTGGTATTCAATCATGGCTGATGTGCTCCTCATCCCCATTTTCCTGCCTTCTTTCCATAATTCTTCAACCCCATTACCAATTAAAAATCTGTCTAACTCCTCCTCACATTTACTCATTGTCCCAGCATCCACCACACTTTGGGATAGTGAATGTCACAAGTTCACAACACTTTGGAAGAAGTAATTTTTCTTTAACTCTGTTTTAAATTTGCTGCCCCTTATTCTAAGACTTTGAATTCTTATTCTAAAATACCTCACAAGAGGAAGCAACCACTTCATGTTTACTTTATTCATATTTTTTATCACCTTGTGTACCTCAATTTGATCTCCTCTCATTCTTCTAAATTCCAGAAAGTATAGGCTTAAACTGTTCAATCTCTTTTCATACGACTTTCTTGTTCTTGTACTCAAAATTTAACACCTCTCACTGCTATCCTTCATTCAACATTGTTTTTCTCAGTGATAGCCAGTTTTGTTATGACCTCTAGAAGTTTAGGTGCTAAGTTAGGTTGATCTGTCTGCTATCAGGTCTCCAAAGTTTCTGTTCAAAGAAGTTTTGCTGGAGTTTGTGTGGCTACATAACATTGAAAATTTAATAAATACCGTTATGAATAGCTTACTTTTGAAGACATTTGAAGGAAACATGTTAATTATTCAATAGCTATGAAAATGGACAATATCTCAACAATGCTTAAAGTTTTGTAAAATACATTTTAGAAGCCCCCCAGTATTGAGCAGCTGCTGTGTTGAACATACTCTCCTCTACACTCACTGTCTATAATGCTGATTATGAAATCAGATACTAAATTATGGGCAGATCAAAGACCACATACTGCTGCGATAGATGTACAGCTTATATTAAAATTAAGCTGCTTCCTTTGAGAGGAAATTTGATTTCTGCAGAGACTCGTGCCACTGCAGAGGTTCACTTTGAAGGTCCCTATTTGATCTCGGCAGTGTTAAACAGTTAAAATGCCCCTACCCTCTGGAGGAGAGGAGAACAAAAGTGTCTATTAGTGCAGAGAGGCAGCCAACAAAGCAAACAAAATGCTTAGCTATATTGCCAAAGCACTAGAAAATCAAACCCGGGAAGTTCTCTAGTGAAGAAATGCATAACAGTGGTAGCGAGAAGCTGAGAGACGTATGAATTTGATTTGCTTTGATTTATTATTGTCATATGTATTAGTATACAGTTTCTTGTGTGCTATACAAATAAAGCATATCATTCATAGAGAAGGAAAGGAGAGAGTGCAGAATGTAGTGTTACATCATAGCTAAAGTGTAGAGAAAGATCAGCTTAGTGCAAGGTAAGTCCATTCAAAAGTCTGATGACAGCAGGGAAGAAGCTGTTCTTAAATCTGTTGATACATAAGAACATAAGAACTAGGAGCAGGAGTCGGCCATCTGGCTCCTCGAGCCTGCTCCGCCATTCAATAAGATCATGGCTGATCTTTTTGTGGACTCAGCTCCACTTACCCATCTGCTGACCATAACCCTTAATTCCTTTACTGTTCAAAAATGTATCTATCCTTACCTTAAAAACATTCAATGAGGTAGCCTCAGCTGCTTCACTGGGCAGGGAATTTCACAGATTCACAACTCTTTGTGTGAAGAGGTTCCTCCTCAACTCAGTCCTAAATCATCATCTCCTTATTTTGAGGCTATGTCCCCTAGTTTAAGTTTCAGTTGCCAGTGGAAACAACTGCTTCTATCTTACCTGTTCCCTTCATAATCTTATATGTTTCTATAAGATCTCCCTTCATTCTTCTGAATACCAATGAGTATAGCCCCAGTTTCCTCAATCTCTTTTCATAAGCCAATCCACTCAACTCCAGAATCAACCTAATCAATCTCCTCTGCACCCCCTCCAGTGCCATATATCCTTTCTCAAGTAAGGAGACCAAAACTGTACACAATACTCCAAGTGTGGCCTCACCAGCATCTTATACAGCTGCAACATAACCTCGTTGTTTTTAAACTCCATCCCTCTAGCAATGAAATTCCATTTGCCTTCTTAATTACCTGTTTTGCACCTGCAAACCAACTCCTTGAGATTCCTACATGACCTCAGACTTTTGTATCCTTTTCCTGAAAGGAAAAGTTGGAAGGGAGAATGTCCAGAGTGTGTGAGGTCCTTAATTATACTGGCTGCTTTGCCAAGGCAGCAAGAAGTGTAGACAGAGTCAATGGATGGGAGGCTGGTTTGTGTGAAGCCTACAGAAACATTTCAGATCGGGGGAGAGTTCTCCTAGAAACATTCTAAATGTCGAATTCATGTAAAAAAAAAACTGGAGTAAATTCTGCTGGTTTTTTCAGAGGGATTATGAAAATTAATCTCCCACTCTCTGATGAAGCGTGAGCATGAATCACACTGAAAATCTGTGGACAGGGTCTCAGTCAGCTGGAGGGGGCAGCAGCATAGCGCTGAGCGAGTCACTGCACACGCACTTTTCTGTCAGCATTGAGATCGGCGCATGCGCAATTGCCACAACACTGCTAATCAACCAATCACTAGCCAGCCCCATGACCCCGCATCGCTGTCTCTCCGAGAGCAAGAGAAAGATATTAGTGAGCCTGGAGACTTCAGTCCTGGGCCCACTAATGATATTCAAATGAACATTAGGATAATTTATGCAACGCTGCACCAGAAATCGGTGTGGAGCTGATGGCCGGAGATACATGGTGGCCAGTGGGAAGCCTGCTGGACGGTTTCCACTTAAGACTCCTGGCTGGGAGAATCCTCCCTCCCTCCCTCCTTCCCCCACCCTGCCTCAGAACTAAAGGAAGGGGATGGAAAAGATTCCTTGTAAACACGTATGAGATGTTATTTGAACACAGGAAGAGCATTACCTAGACCAGGTTCTTTGTTTGTCTTTTGAGGTGAAGATGATATTCCTGACCTGAGGTATTTGGTAGAGTTCTGGTTGGTACATTGTGGGGTTGGTTAGCTCAGTTGGCTAGATGGTTAGTTTGTGATGCTGATGATGAGGGTGGTGAATTTATGAAACTCGCTGCCCCACAGCACGGTGGACTTTGAGTTATTGAATGAAGTAACTAGATATATTTTTCATACCAAAAAAGAATAAGGGGACATGAGAAACAGGTGGTGAAGTGGATCTGAGACCAGGGAGAGATCAACTGTATGGTCTGAAATTCATAGGATATAATGAAGTTGGAAGAGCCAAATTGAGCTTCTTTATGCATTTCATAATGAACTGAATAAGTTGCTGATACTGACCACACATCCAATTAGGCCAGGGGTCTAATGCAAGACCTCCTTGAATGCTCTTGTTGAATAAAATCTTCATATTTCCTCTTGTGAAGGGAGACTGAATGAGCTTTATTCGTGTAGAACATCCCAAAGCACTTCACAATTTAATAGCTTTAAATCTTAATCACTATTGTGATTTAGATCAATGTGGCAGTTAATTTGTCCACTGACAAACTGTGAAGACATATTTGACCAAATATCTGTTTGAGTGTATTTAATTTGACAGAAATATTGACAGAAAGCACCCTGGTACATGAGTAGTTCTGTCTGATATGAGAGTTCATTTAGAGGCTCAGTTTGATGAATTGCTGTGCCTGCCATGAAAAAATAAAACATGTTACTATTGGTTGAAGTTGGCTTTGCAAGTCACATCTCCCCAGGTAAATTTTCCAGGGCCAGGCTTCACCTGAGTGATCGCTCACGCATTGGAGTTGTGCAGTCAAACTGTGCAATTGAGGCTCCAATCAAGAGTCATTGGGCGGAATTTTACCAGCATGTCTGAGGTTCAGATGATCCTGCCCGAAGCCGAGGGAGAATGCCGTTCTTCAAGCCTTGTTCGCCCTGGAATTGGTGAGGCAGAATGTCTGCAATGGCATCTTAATAGAGAATTAGGAAGTTGCATCCACACTCACCCCTTCATGGCCATAGTCAATAAATGGCCTACATTCTGATGGTACAACAGCTCTGGGCACCCTTGTTTTTTAAACTATTGCTTGATCACTTCTTTATGCTTCCCCATCTCCCTCAGCAGCTTCACTGCTCACGTTTGGGATGCCAACCATTGGGTTCTCTCATCAAGCTTCCTGCTTCAAAGCCCCACCTACTATTTTAATTCTATTGTGATGGTAGAAATGGCCTCTTAATTTCCTGATGTGGGTAAGATGCCATGAAGACATTTGGCACTAGTTGGGTTGGGACTAAAAGTGGTCTAGACACTTGATTATTTCACATGTTCAAGAGCTTCTGCCTAATGTGTTGTTCAAACGACATAACTTCCAACAGATCAGCACTCTCTCAATACTGTCCAGATTATGGACTGAATTTAATGGTAATAGCAGGGCTTTCATCACCAAACTAGCCAGCTTCGTCACGATGGCTGTCCTTCCCTAATCAAGGCAGCTGCCGTACACATAGAAGGCAGGCAGCTCAGCAGCGCCATCCAGAGAGCTGGCCATTGCTGAGGTTGCACCTGGAGGAAGTGAGTACAGCAATGAAGTGTGTCCTCACATCCAGGTGAATAAGGCCTTGGGCTGCTGAGCCCATTCAGGCAGGAGTTGACAAATTGGGAGAGATGATAAGGGCAAGCAGCATCTGAACGTGTGTTGCCACCATGAGTGCGGGGAGGGGAAATCCTTCAAGGTGCACAAAAAGGAGTCCCACTCACCCTGGGAGGTCATCAGGTGTTACTCAACAGGATAGAGAACCCCCCGCCCCCCTACCCCTCCCAGCCCTGCAAGCTGGTAAAATATCAATGGGGGAATACAGAACACTTTAGCTGGCCAACTTAATTGGCTCAATTAGACTCTGTACAAGAAAGCTATTTGCTGCCATTGGCAAAATGACATACATCCACTGCCTTCCCACGTTGCCAGTGTTCCTGACTCTCTGCTGATCTGAATGTCTGGTAAAATCTAGCCCTAATATGCTCGTTTCAGTTTCTGTAGATTTTGCTTTTGAAACTTAAATTATCCTTTCAGATTTATAGCTTAGAATGGGTGGATTAGAATTTTCAATAGCAGATATATTGAAATGCATTGAAATGGAAAGCTTCCCAAACTGAGTTCTTCATTTTCATTTTTTTTGGCATCTTTTGGTACTTTTTATTCCAGTCGAAAAACCCAATTCATGTTCTCATGCGAGAGATAAACAAGATCTAAGTTGATAGATGACACATTGCCACCACTCCCGGGCTTGATCTAAGCTTCATCTTAGCCAAAAGTCCGACATGGCTTTGAAAGATTGCATCAGGTAAAGTCTTGGTTTAACCTCATGCACGAACCTGACCCTTTACTCTAAACTCGCCTGGGCAAATTATCGTCACATGCATCGGCACATCCCCAGTGCAATGAGTTACCTCAACACCAGGGAGAACCAATCATTGGCTGTCCCCTGCCAATTAAGTATTTTGATTGTGCCAACAAATATGTGAGACCCAGTGGTTGGATCCCCAAGTTGCATGTTTAAAGGGCTTTTGCATTGTCAGAATGCTACCTGAGGGTCATCAATATGTGGTCTCTTAACCAGGAATGGTACATGGCATAGGAACACAAATAATTGAATAAACAGTCAGATAGCATGTAAATATAAGAAGCCTGAATGGGGTTATACAAATATAACATCCTCTCCTAAAGTTAAAGGCACAATCTAAAGGTTTTGCACCATTTAATATTTTTTTGATTTTACTTTGTTTTTTCCTTTTCCAAACCTCACTCTCCTGTGGGAAGTTCTGATTTCCCCTGGGTATTATTGCTGAACAGGGAGCAGTTTAGATCTGACCTGAACCCTTCCTGTCTGCATCAAGCATTCAGGCATAAGTAGTATTCAGTGACAGTCAGGATTGATCTTTTTGCTTATCTCTCTTGCTGTTGTTTTGGGATGGGGGGCGGGGGGGGGAGTGTCGCAGCTGAAGTGTGTCCCGGTCACTGTCACTGCTGTGATCAGCTAACTCAGCACAAAGTGGCGATGGAGCTGAGCTCGCACACACCACATGGGTGCACTTTCTTTACTCCGCAAGAATACTGATGTGGGATCACACCACGGCTTTTAAACAGCTTGTGTGTTACGTGAAAGAACAATAGTAACGTAATGAAAATAAGCCTCCCCTGGTTAAGTCATGGGGAAGACCAGGATAAACCAGCATTCCATCGTGTTATTTATGTGCCTTGAGACAATGGAGGAATGATCAGGATATTCTGGGAAATGATAAGCCATTCTTTCCTTCGTAGTCATCCTGGCCAAATAGTCAAAACTCTGCAGCTGGTCTGATCTGATGTCAGTGTTGTTGCCACTGAAGAAAACAGCTGGTTCCTAAAATCAGGGAGAGGGAGCGAGATTGATCAGTGGAGGTTCTGCTGTGACTTTTACATTTATCACTGGGAGGTAAGGGGGCGGAAATGAAGATTTGACACCTGCCGACATGTCCTGAAACACAGCTGTGCTCATTCTATCGCAATTACTTATTCCAGTCATTAACAGGACGCCTTTCCTTGGCTGTGACCTCTTATTCAAAGTGGGTTTTTTTCTTATCTGTCTGATGCTCGCGCTGATGGCTTTGTTCTTGCCATTAGCTGGTTCAGTTGCTACCCCTAAATATCAGTAAGTTGCTGAATGTGGCATTATTAAACTCTGTTGAAGTGCTTCGTAATCTGCCATTTAAAAGAAGCTTAAACAGAGGATTGGAAGTGGACGCAATTTTGTTTTAATTCGCTCCAGATAATCTTGTAACCATTTGTTGGAAGATTTTCCCAGGTTCTTCTTCCCGGAGCCAATTTGGCTAATTTTCAAGCATGGTACGGCTGCACGTTGAGAACAAGGGCGGCGTTTAGAAGCGTTTTTGTTTCAGCAGGATTGAGACAGACGGGACCCTCCCTCGCTGTCTCCCTCCCTCACTCACTCATCACTCTCTGTCGCTTGCACTTCCCTGCGCCCCCATCCCCCCCCCCCCCCCCCCCAAACTTCCATCTCCTGCATCTGATTTTCTTTTAACTGAACGCAGACTGTCAGCTTGTTGCTAGGAGACAGCATCTGCAGCACAAAGAGCTCAGACTGAGTAAGGTCAACAATGACAGCCTTGCTAGCAGTGTATATTTGTCTCTGTGTCTGCAGGCAACCCTCTCCTTCCCTCTGCACATTCCCCACATTTAAAAATATTTGGAATTAAAAGTTGAAAAGACTCACTTGCACGCTGGAAACATTGGGAAATAATTACTTGAGGACAAGGTACTTTAAGACTTTGACCTCCCCCGGCACCCCCATCTTGCTATTATTGCTGTGGACCCTGTAGTCTATATTATTTTGGAGGGTGAAATATGTGTGTAATTGAATCCAGTTGCACGATTCAAACAATGAATTATGTTCCAGCAGGTTTACTGACTAGCTCCAAATTGAAATTTGGGATATATCTGATTTGTGTTGTAGGAATCCATTGTCATGGTGAAACCAAGAATTGCAGATTTGCTTCTTTAAGACTCATTTGTCCAGTAGCTGAATTTTGGTGCAATTCAGAATTGGGCTATCTTGTTGATGGAGGCGTTGACATACAGAATCAGAGGTGTTTGCAATGCAGCAAGAGGCAAACATAACTGAGCAAGCTCTTTGCAACATCAGCCCAAAGCTAATCCAACTGCCCTTCTTCCTCCATAATGCATAACTAAATTTATTCCTTTATAGAAATCCTTATTAGTAGTTCCATAATAGATTCAATCTTCAAATTAACTAAAGGACTTGTATCTGATGTTTAAAAAAAAAATCTATTCGGTCAAATATTTGAAACTGTTCAAATGCCCAATGGATAATACGTAAAGGGACATTATTGTGACAACCAGCTATATATCAGTTTGATTTAATTGTTAGCATTCTCACCTCAGGTCATTGTGGGTTCAAGCTCATTCTAAAAGGCTGAAATTTTAATTTAAAGTGACACTCTAGTATTGTACTGAGGTGATCCAGCTTTGCTGAGAGTAATTCCCATTGCACACAAGTTTCTCACATTTGATACTTCTGGTGGTTTCAACATACTTGCCACAGTTCAGGGAGAATCTTGACCAATAGTCCTCTTTCCTTTAGAATCAAAGGTTATGGGAAGAAAGCAGGATTAGGCCATTGAGTTGGACGAGCAGCCAAGAATGACACAGCAGGCTCGAAGGGCCAAATGATCTTTCCCTACTCCTACATTTCTACAAAGTCAAAAAACAAGTAGGCAGCCTTTTATCCGATAGTTTATGGAGCATCACCAAAATGGCAGCTACTTCTGTACAAGTTGCTGCATGTCAAAACAATTTCAAATAAAATGTCACAAATCTCTGATTCTCTTTTATCTTCCCTTTATAAATAAGACCTTTTTTCATGTTCTTTGGAATATGGGCTGGCTCTACCATCGACCAGTCATTCTGTCAATTCACTTGTCGCTATGTGTGGGATTCTCCGATCTTGTTTGTTCCTGTTCTGCTGCTCGTGAGAATTTGGCACTCAGCTAGAGCTCCATTCACCGTGACAGCACCGGATAATCTGGACCGCAGATGAGATCGGAGGTTTCTGGAGTATGTGCGCTCAGTGTTTTTTAAAAAATATACAATTGAATACCAAAGGGCATCAAGTCAAGAATTCCCATTTCACAATCTTATAGGCTGCTAAATGTTGTTAAAAGGGTCCCCTGGGAAGTGTTGAATCTACCAGTTTACTCCTGTGGTTTTGAATGGAGTGGAGAGTGCTTCTCCAGTTACTTGGATATTGGAAGGAACATAGATTACCCTGCCATAAAGTATGATATATTATACAGCACCACTTAATAACATCTGATAGTAAGGTTTCCCGCTATTAATAAGGTGAAACTCCAGCACCAAAGCAGAAGATCCTTTTTGGAGAAATTGATTTTTTTTTTCCAATTCCACCATGCTTTTAAACGAAAAGAATACTTATTAAGGCAGCTGCAAATCTATAGACTTGAAATGACCTTAATCATTAAGACTTAATTCAAGTCAGTAACGAAGCAAAATATGCTGGAAATTCATAATGGTCCTGTCAGCATTCAAAGGAGCAAAGATAGATGAACATTTTCATCTTCAACATTTTCATGGGCAGCATAGTGGCACTGGTAGCACAGAGGTTAGCACTGCTGCCTCACAGCACCAGGGACCCCGGTTCGATTCCCAGCTTGGGTCACTGTCTGTGTGGAGATTGCACGTTCTTCCCGTGTCTGTGTGGGTTTTATAAGAACAAAAATAAGATTTAGGAGCAGGAATAGGCCATCTGGCCCCTCGAGCCTGCTCTGCCATTCAATAAGATCATGGCTGATATCTTTGTGAATTCAGCTCCACTTACCCGCCTGCTTACCATAACCCATAATTCCTTTACTGATCAAAAAATGTATCTATCCTTGCCGTAAAAACATTCAATGAGGGAGCCTCAACTGCTTCACTGGGCAGGGAATTCCACAGATTCACAACCCATTGGGTGAAAAAGTTCCTCCTCAACTCAGTCCTAAATCTGCTTTCCCTTATTTTGAGACTATGCCCCCTCATTCTATTTTCACCCACCAGTGGAAACAACTTCCCTGCTTCTATCTTATCTATTCCCTTCATAATCTTATATGTTTCTATAAGATTCCTCCTTATTCTTCTGAATTCCAGTGAGTATAGCCCCAGTCTATTCAGTCTGTCCTCATAAGCCAACCCTCTCAACTCTGGAATCAACCTAATGAATCTCCTGTGCACCCCCTCCAGTGCCAGTACATCCTTTCTCAAGTAAGGAGACCAAACCCATACACAATACTCCAGGTGTGGCCTCACCAGCATCTTATACAGCTGCAACATTTCCTCAGGTGGATGTAGCTGTTACTAGGGGGCTTAACTATAAGGTTCATGGTGGGAGATGTAGGAGGGATGTCTGAGGTAGGTTCTTTACTCAGAGTGGATGGGGTGTGGAATGCGCTGCCTGCTGTGATAGTGGAGTCGGACACTTTAGGAACTTCCAAGTGGTTATTGGATAAGCCTCAAACATCTAATGTCCACATCACCTGTCCTAGTCCCCCCATTATAGTTAAGAAAGCCCACCAATGTCTCTATTTTCTCAGAAGACTAAGGAAATTCGGGATATCCGCTATGATTCTCACCACTTTCTACAGATGCACTATAGAAAGCATTCTTTCTGATTCTATCGCAGCTTGGTATAATTCCTCCTCTGCCCAAGACCATAAGAAACTACAAAGCGTAGTGAATAAAGCCCAATCCATCACACACATTCTCCCATCCATTAACTCTGTGTCTACATCCTGTTGCCTCAGAAAAGCAGTCAGCACAATCAAGGACCCCATGCACCCTGGACATTCTCTCTTCCACCATCTTCCATCAGGAGAAAGGTACAAAAGTCTAAGGTCACACATCACGTGACTCAAGAACAGCTTCTTCCCTGCTGCCAACAGACTTTTGAACGGACCTATTTATATTAAGCTGATCTTAATATCAGCTTAAGATATTAAGCACATCAGAATGATAGGGAGTGGGATATCTTGATCTTGGGTTCGGACCTAGCTTGACACAACATTGAGGACCGAAGGGCCTATACTATGCTGTACTGTTCCATGTTCTAACATAATCTCGTTGTTTTTAAACTCCATCCCTCTAGCAATGAAGGACAAAATTATATTTACCTTTTTAATTACCTGCTGCGTCTGCACACAAACTCCTTGAGATTCCTGCACGAGGACACCCAGATCCCTCTGCACAGCAGCTTGCTGCAATTTTTTACCATTTAAAAATGGTAAATGGTCCAAGTGCTCTGGTTTCCTCCCACAGTCCAAAGGTGTGAGGATGAGGTGGATTGGCCATTCTAATTTAGAATGGCCAATCCACCTCATCCTCACACCTTGGTGTTAGGGGGACTAATTAGGGTAAATGCATAGGGTTATGGAGATAGGCCTGGATGGTATTGTGGTCAGCACAGATTCAATGGGATGAATGGCCTCCTTCTGCACTGTAGAGATTCTATGATGATTTTGTTGGAAGATCTGTGTCTTAAAGATCCGACAGATCTGCTGTGTATTTCCAGCATTTTTAGTTTCTTTCCCCCTTTCCAGGGTTCCAGTTGCATTTCAGAAATTTGTAGGAATGTTCAGTGATGATCTACTACAGTGCTACATACTAGAGAAGAGTAACTCCGAGTCATATCTCTCTATAGCCACTCATCACTGGTTTCCTTTCTCACCATTTTGGGCCTTAATTGTTACAATCTTAATTGCTTATAATATTTGATTTGATTTATTATTGTCATGTATATTGGTATACAGTGAAAAGTATTGTTTCTTGTACACCATGCAGGCAAAACATACTGATCATAGAATACATCAGGCAGAAGGAAAGGAGAGGGTGCAGAACATAGTGTTATAGTCATAGCTTGTAGAGAAAGATCAGCTTAATAATATAAATAGGTCTGTTCAAAAGTCTGTTGGCAGCAGGGAAGAGGCTGTTCTTGAGTTGCATGATACGTGACCTCAGACTTTTGTAGCTTTCTCCTGATGGAAGATGGTGGAAGAGAGAATGTCCTGGGTGCGTGGGGTCCTTGATTGTGCTGACTGCTTTTCTGAGGCAACAGGAAGTATAGACACAGAGTTAATGGATGGGAGAATGTGTGTGATGGATTGGGCTTTATTCACTACGCTTTGTAGTTTCTTACAGTCTTGGGCAGAGGAGGAATTATACCAAGTTGTGAGAGAATCAGAAAGAATGCTTTCTATAGTGCATCTGTAGAAAGTGGTGAGAATCATAGCGGATATCCTGAATTTCCTTAGTCTTCTGAGAAAATAGAGACATTGGCGGGCTTTCTTAACTATAACAGGGGGACTAGGACAGGTGATCTGTACACTAGAAATTTGAGGCTCTGAACCATTTCTACTCATTCCCGTAGATGTAGACAGGGGCATATCCTCCACTACATGGAGAGGCACTGTTTGCTTTAAGGCACATGTGCCCATTTATTTTAAGGGTTTTTAATAAAGGGCATACAAACTTGCTTTGAACAAGGAAATGAATAAATGATCTTATAAAATCATTGTTTGCAGTCTGTCGATTTGAGGATGATGTTGATTCAGGATTGGAAGTTTCTGCTGCAGATCTTCCCATTACTGAGCTGGCTGATTCTTGACCTGTAGATCATTGGGCACAAGGGCCAGGACATCCCACAAGGTCGTGGGATTCAGAGTGCAGGATATTCTTCCTTTCCTTTTCTTCTTTGCCGTTGCTGTGCCTCATTATTAAAATGTTGGGATTCAAAGCATGATGCAGCTTGATGGACAGATTGTAGCCATTTTGAACAATAGGTGGAAACTCTTCCGAGTCATTAACGTCAATAACATTATGCTTCAAGAAGATTTCCAGAGAGCCTTCGAAGTACTTTCTTTGAATTTCTCTATAATGCTGGCCAACTACCGCCACACCAACATCACCATCACCACCCCACCATCCCCCCTCTCCCCATACTGACTGAATCTGGGTGATGCAATGGAGGCTTGCTGGTGAAATTCCTAAGCACTGTCATGTGTCCCTGATACACGATTCAGGTCTCACTGCAGTTCTGGAGTGTAATCATAGAATCCCCACTATGCAGAACAAAGTCATTCAGCCCATCGAGCATGCATCGACCACAATCCCACCCAGACCCTATCCCCATAACACTATGCATTTACCCTACTAATCCCCCTGACACTATGGGGTAATTAACATGGCTAATCCACCTAACCCATACATCTTTGGACTGTGGGAGGAAACCGGAGCACCTGGAGGAAACTGAGGGGGAGAACCTGCAAATGCCACGCAGAAGCGACCCAAGGCTGGAATTGAACCTGGGTCCCTGTTGCTGTGAGGTAGCAGTGCTCACCACCGTACCAACGCCACAACTGTTCTGTACACCACGCCACCCCCAATAACTTCCCTGATGACAACAACTGCTCTGTACGAGTTGTTGACCTGCAGAGGCCTTTGTTTTTTAACCTGCGTGGTCGTAGAAGACTGTGCCAGTGCAACTACCCACTGTTGGATCTCCTCGTCAATGTTAGCCTTTTGAGAGAGGTGGCTGTCAAGAAATGGGAAGTTTCTGATACATTCCAGAGTCGTTCTTTCAATATAGTTAGGAGATGGAACATTTGAGTGACCAGGTATGGGTTTTAAGGACAGGCTGAGTTGCTTGTGTATAGAATTGAAGAGGCTGGTATGCAAATCTGCTGTGGACTAGGCAATGATACTGTAGTCAGTGTATTCATGGTGGCCTGTTTAGTTTTGCCGCAGGGCTGACTGAGGCTAAAAGATTTTCCACCTAGATAACAATTGATCTTTAATGAGGGGAATTGTAAGGGGTTCTACACATAGCGTTACTTGAGCTCACTCTTGATTCCAAAGGGAACTGTTTAAGACCTCCCAGTAAGAAGTCTCACAACACCAGGTTAAAGTCCAACAGGTGTATTTAGTAGCACAAGCCACTAGCTTTCGGAGCACTGCCCCTTCATCAGGTGTATGGGAATTCTGTTCATAAATAGGCCACATAAAGACACAAACTTAATTTACAAAATAATGGTTGGAATGCGAGTCTTTACAGGTAATCAAGTCTTAAAGATATAAACAATGTGAGTGGAGAGGATGTTAAGAACAGATTGAAGAGATGTGTATTGTCTCCAGATAGGGTAGCTAGTAAGATTTTGCAAGCTCTGGCATGCAGGGGGCGGTTACAGATAGTCTGACATGGACCCAGAGTCCCTGTTGAAGCCATTCTCATATGTTTGGAACTTGGCTATCAGTTTCTGCTTAGCGACTCTGCGCTGTCGTGTATCGTGAAGGCCACTTTGGACGACACTTACTCAAAGATCAGAGGCCGATTGCCCGTGACTGCTGAAGTGTTCCTCAACAGGAAGAGAACACTCTTGGTGGTGATTGTCGAGCGGTGTTCATTCATCTATTGTTGTAGCGTCTGCGTGGTCTCCCCAGTGTACCATGTCTCGGGACATTGTCTGCCTGATACACTGCAGGAAACAATGTTGGCCGAGTTGCAAGTGTATGTACCGTGTACCTGGTGGATGGTGTTCTCACTTGAGATGGTAGTATCCATGTTGATGATCCAGCATGTCTTGCAGAGGTTGCTGTGGCAGGATTATGTGGTGTTATGGTCACTGTTCTTTGAAAACTGGATAGTTTGCTGCAGACAGTGATCTGTTTGACATTGTGCAGTTGTTTGAAGGCAAGAATTGGGGGTGTGGGGATAGCCTTGGTGAGATACTTGTCTTCATCAATGACGTGTTGAAGGCTACGACATCTACGAAGATGTCGTAGCTTCTCCGCTCTGGGGGAGTACTGCACAACGAAAGGTACTCTGTCCGCTGTGTCCCGTGTTCCTCTTCTGAGGAGGTTAGTGCGGTTTTTTGCTGTGGTGTGTCAGAACTGTCGATCGATGAGTCGAGCGCCATATCCTGTTCTTATGAGGGTATCTTTCAGCATCTGGAGGTGTCTGGCAATCTTCCCCACCTGAGCAGATCCTGTGTGTACGGAGGGCTTATCTGTAGGGGACGGCTTCTTTAATGTTTTAAGGGTGGAAGTTGGAGATGTGGAGCATCATGAAATTATCCGTGGGCTTGAAGTACAGTGAAGTGCTGAGGTGCCCATCCTTGATAGAAATGCATATGTTCAGGAATGCAACCAATTTCGGAGAATAGTCCATGGTAAGTCTGATGATGGGATGGAACTTGTTCATGTCATTATATAGTTATTTCAGTGATTGTTCACCATGAGTCCAAAGGAAAAAAATGTCATCAATGTATCTGGTGTACAGCATCGGTTGAAGGTCCTGTGTGGTGAAGAGGTCTTGTTCAAACCTGTGTATGAAAACGTTGGCATATTGAGGGTTAAATTTGGTCCCCATAGCTGTTCCGTTTATCTGGATGAAAAACTGGTTGTTGAAGGCGAAGACATTATGGTCCAGGGTGAAGCGGCAAGTTGTAAAATTGAGTCTGGAGACTGGCAGTTGTCAGCGTTGAGTACTGAAGCAGTTGCAGCAATGCCATTGTTGTGGGAGATGCTAGTGTAAGTTCCGAGACATCCGTTGTGACGAATCAATGAATACTGCTCGACATTCACCAGGCAAGAGTGTTCTCTTCCTTTTGGCAAACACTTCAGCGATCACAGGCATTCAGCCTCTGATCTTCGGGTAAGCATTCTCCAAGGCAGCCTTCAACTACAATTCAACAGTGTAGAATTGCTGAGCAGAGACTGATAGCCAAGTTCTGTACACATGAGGATGATCTCAACCAGGATCTTGGGTTCATATCACACTATCTGTATCACCCTTGACTTGCCTGAGCTTGCAAAACCTCACTAACTGTCCTGGCTGGAGACAATACACATCTCTTTAACCTGTGCTTAACCTTGTCTCCACTCACATTGGCTGTACCTTTAAAACTTGATTACCTGTAGATTCGCATTCCAACTATCATTTTGTAAATTGAGTTTGTGTCTTTATACGCCCTGTTTGTGAATAGAACTCCCATCTGCCTGATGAAGGAGCAGCAAGGGCTCCGAAAGCTTGTGGCTTGTGCTACCAAATAAACTTGTTGGACTTTAACCTGGTATTGTTAGACTTCTTACTATGCCTACCCCAGTCCAATGCCGGCATCGCCACATCATAACATCGCCCACTTAAGGTAGTTTCAGCTGTGTCATCATGAAGAAATTGCAGATTGTGAGGAAGTCTATTGAAGCACAATCCGCAAAGCCTCGCGATTTAAAGAGGTAAGTTGTTTAGGAAAACAAGTTTAGGCAACAATTGAAACTAGACCATGATAGGGAGACACCAGTGCAAACAAAGAAAAGGCAATTTTCAGACTAATTTAGCAGGCTCTTCACAGAATGAGTGATCAATATGCAGAATGGACTTTGGTGATAGGGAGATGGTTCAGTCTTTGTGAATGGTGTGAAGTGTTATTTGGCTTTTTTTTGCCACGATCTTGTTGAAATGATGTTTGTTTGATTCTGCTCCTCAAGCAAGTGTGAAAAAGAATCTTATATTTTTATATTGTGTAGTAACACATGCCAAGGCACTTCACAGGGAGCATTGTAAAGCAACACCTGATTCTGAGCCACACAAGGAAATATTATTTCAGATGGCTAAAAGCTTAGCCAAAGAGGTAGGAGTGTCTCAAAGGAGGAAGGAGAGCGAAAGAGGCAATGAGATCAGGGATTTAGAGCCAGGCAGTTAAAGGCGAGCATGGCTGCCAATAATGGAGCAGTAGTAGCTATTTGTGTGAAATAATCTATAACTTTGCTAAAAAGCAAGGAGGGGAAATAATTGTGTCACCACATCATCATTACTTTCCCCTCTCATCATTTTGGAACATGATCCAAATGCAAGGATTGCAGCTGTTTGTAGTATTGGATGCAGAAAAGGCTGTTTGGTTTATTGCACCGTGGTTGTTTCACTCATTCATTTAGCCAGTTTAAAAAGCCAGCTGTACATTTCTGTCTAGAAGCGCACAGTGAATCATTCACACCGATCATGCTGACAGCATGATAAACTGACAGCTCATTCCTCTGGGATTATACATCCCAATGTAGTGACATTCTAACGTACACCAAAGAAATTGCACTGAATTTTCACAGTGAATTCTCAAGGGTAACCAGTCAAATATTTCCAATTAAAACAGTCTCAAAAGAATTACAGCCTACACAATGTTAATTTGGCAGTGAACATGAGGGTGGGACACTGATGGCTTGAGCTCCCATTATTTAACACTATTCGTATTGTACCCTATAATGTTTATGGCAATTCAGCGTAACTTGACTGGGGGTTTCACTCTCATCTACAGCAACTTATGAAGATAGCTTTAATAGAAGTGCTATCTTTTCACCAAATAATTTTTGATGCAGTTTCTCATGTTTGTTTCTAGTTGCCCTCATTGGCTCACCAAGTGTCTTGTTTTGGACCAGTGCACGCAACATTGCAGTGTTGAACTTCAAAGTCACTTGCAATTTCAGAAAATTTCCATTATAAATTTCCCGGCTGTATTGGTATTGTGAATGCCACTTTGCCAGAGTTAAATATTGCCAACCTTGGCCAAAGTTAATCAAAACTGCTGAGAAAACTCAGTTGAGGACTTGACTATGTGTTGGAACCTTTGTGTGTAGCACATAAATTGTAGAACATGAGCTGGCACATGGGAAGGAGTCTTCTATCTTGAACATATCAGTATGTAGGTAGAGGTACATACCTACATATGAGGTAAGTTGCATATGTAACTTATGCAGAGGTAAGTTGTAATCCCATGAAGAGAAGAGAGAGTAATTCGTGCTGCTTGTGTACGGAGTGGCACAGTAGTTAATACCAATGCTGCACAGCTCTAAGGACCTAAGAAGAATCGATTCCTGGCATGGGTCACTGTGTGGAGTTTGCACATTCTCCCAATGTCTGCAAGGGTTTTCTCCATGTGCTGCGGTTTCCTTCCACTGTCTAAAAACGTGCGGATTTGCCATGCTAAATTGCCCCTTAGTGTCCCAAGATACATAGATTAGAGGGATTAGTGGGACAGAGCAAGAGGGTAGCCAGGGAGGGAGTCAGTCATTATGGACAAGGAAGGGAATCTATGCATGGAGCCAGAGGAAATGGGCAAAGTATTAAATGAGTTCTTTGCGTCAGTATTCACCAAAGAGAAGGACATGGTGAGTCTTGGAAAGATTGTGTAAATAATTTGAGTTGTGTTGAGATCAAAAAGGAGGAGGTATTAGGGCTCTTGAGAAACATCAAGGTGGACATGACCCCAGGGCCTGATGGGATATACCCCAAAATATTGAGAGAGGCAAGAGAGGAAATTGCTGGAGCCTTGAGAGAAATCTTTGTATCCTCATTGGTTACAGAGGAAGCCCTAGAGGATTGGCGAATAGCCAGTGTTGTTCCTTTGTATAAGAAAGGTAGCAAGAATAACCAAGGAAATTACAGGTGAGCCTTACATCAGTGGTAGGGAAATTATTGGAGAGGATTTTTCGAGACAGAATTTATTCCCACTTGGAAGGAAGTGACATATTAGTGAGAAACATCATGAAGGGGAGGTCATGTCTCACAAACTCGATCGAATTTTTCGAGGAAGTGATGAAGATGATTGATGAGGGTAGGGCAGTGGATGTTGTCTACATGGACTTTAGTTAGGCCTTTGATAAGGTCCTTCATGTTAGACTGGTGCAGACAGTGAAGTCGCATGAGATCAGAGGTGAACTGACAAGATGGATACAAAACTGGCTTGGTCAAAGAAGGCAGAGGGTAGTGTTGAAAGAGTGTGTTTCTGAATGGGATCAGTGCTGGGACCTTTGAGGTTTGTAATATAAATGATTCGGAGGAATTGTAACTGGATTGATGAGTAAGTTTGCAGAACACAAAGATTAGTGGATTTGTGAATAGCGAAGAGGACCATCAGAGGATACAGCAGAATATAGATCAGTTGGAGACTTGGGCAGAGAGATGGCAGATGGAGTTTAATCCAAATGTGAAGTAATGCATTTTGAATAGGAAATATACGGTAAACAGCAGAACTCTGAAGAGTATTGATTGGCAAAGGGATCTGGATGTACTGGCACACATGTCACCGAAAGTGGCAATGCAGGTGGAGAAGGCAGTCAAGAAGGCATACAGCATGTTTACCTTCATTGGCTGGAACATTGAGTTTAAAAATTGGCAAGTCATGTTGCAGCCTTATAGAACCTTAGGCTGCACTTGGAATACAGCATTTGATTCTGGTCACCACATTACCAGAAGGATGTGGAGGCTTTGGAGAGGATAAAGAAAAGCTTTACCAGGATGTTGCCTGGTATGGAGGGCATTAGCTATGAGGAGAAGTTGGAAAAACTTGGTTTGTTCTCACTGGAGCGATGGAGGTTGAGGGGAGACTTGATAGAAGTCTTCAAGATTATGAGAGGCATGGACAAAGTGGATAATCAGAAGCTTTTGTCCAGGGTGGAAGAGACAATTACAAGGAGACATAGGTTTAAGGAGTGAGGGGCAAGATTTAAAGGAGATGTACAACGCAGATTTTTTACACAGAGATTAGTGGCTGCCTGGAACTCATTGCTGGGGGACGTAGTGGAAATGGATACAGTAGTGACTTTTAAGGGCATTTTGACAAGTACAGGAATAGGATGGGAATAGAGGAATATGGTTCCTGGAATGGTAAGAGGTTTTAGTTAAGCCGGGCAGCATGGTCAGTACAGGCTTTGTTCTTGTAAATATGTGGGATTATGGTGATAGGGCTAAGGTGGGATTGTTTTTGGTTCAGATCCAATGGGCCAAATGACCTCCTTCTGCATTGTAGGGTTTCGATGTTTGCAGAGCTCTTAGACCCCGGTATCAGAATATGTTGGCCTTCAACCTCACTGCTGAGGAACCCATCGTGCAGAGGGACTATTACTCATAAAAGAAACATTCTTAGAAAATGGATTTTGCTGCCCAGATTTTGATGTGCATCCCTTTTTTTTTGAGTGGAAAATTCTTCTATATTTCCGTATTTTTAGTCACTGAGTCCTTCCTTCTCCAGAAATATGCATAGTCCCATAATATATGGATAATATTTGATCCTGGATGCATGTAGCTTGAAGGTAATTCTCTTCTAAAGAAATTTGGATTGATAATCCTCAATTTAGTGTTATTGGGAAGATTTGAATCTCATTTTGAATTGATAGGAATAGATGGAGGGTTTGTGACAGTACAGTAGTGAAGCTTTTGGGTTCAGCGGCCAACTGTTTAAATAAATGTAGATATTGTTAGTTGGCCTTCATCCAGTTTATCAATGGTGACTTGTAGGAACTGGCATTAGGAGAATCCAATACTTCTATATTAGTTCAAATAAAAAAAAAACTGATAGTGTTATATTCATTCCTGTGCAGCAGAAAAAGACAGGCAACCTGTCCCAAATATCCGTTAGTGCCACTGGGATTATGTGGTTGACATTGCTACAATTCCCAGAAAGTCATTTAGTCAATCAGGCCTACAACTCCACCCACCATCCACCCGCACGAGAGAGAGAGACAGAAATACTTGGTTAATATTTAGATCATGCTTGGTCGATGGGTGCGGCATTGAATTATTAGTTTGTGTGTATATTTACTCTTGTCAGATACTTATCATTCAATTGCCATTTGTAATATTCTACATTGGATGTGAACATCAGAATGCATGGCTAAGAAAAGTTTCAAGATGGTTGAACTGGGAGTTGAAGAATTTTACATTGGTTTTTAGTTGATTGAAATCCCAAAATCTACTGCATGCTGTCCGATATTTATATTTTTAACAATTATTTTGTTGAATCATGACACTTCTTTAGCCAGTGATAATTATCAATAAGTGTGAAATTATGGGCAGAGTTTTCCTTGGGTGGGGGCGGGAGGGGGGGTGGGGGGTGGCGTGGTTGGTTGGTTGTAAGGCAGGGCTGGGGGAAGAGAGTGTAAAATTGAATGGACAGAAATTCCTCTGGACATCCATCCCCCCAACTCAGATGCAGTTTCATGTTTGAGTAGCAGAATTCCCACTACAGTGGGAAACTCCCCATATTCCTGCTCCCTTTGTGGCACTTAGCTTCAAAATGGGAGAAGTAACTTCTCAGAAAAATTGAAATCGATATCGGGGGTGATTTTAAAGGTTGTAATTATAATCTCAGCTCCTCGGGTTACAGTGAATATTAATTGTCAGACCATTTTTTTTATGGTCTATGTTGTCATCTTGATCCCTTGATTCAACTGACTGTTTGGCAATTCTTTTCAAGTATCTTTTGTTTTCCATTCAATGATACTTTGAGTAGATGGACAATAATGTATTCAAGACTTTAATCTGATACTGGTTGATAGAAGACTCTCTTGTTTTTGTAATTATCAACACTGCGGATAATGCTTTCTTTTCTCTTCAATTCAGAATTGTCCATTACAGCAATCATGTTGGTGGCTGTAATGTGATCTAATGTCTGCAGCCAAACTAGTGGGGATTGAGATTCCCTCTCTGAATAGGCTGTCCCAGAACATTACCTGCTTGATCGCTCCCTAACTGCTGCTGACTGTGTCCCTTTAAATGCGTGTTGAGTGCGACACAATTGAGTTGCGGTACAGTAATAAATACCTCTTGTAAATGATGGTCTACGCATGAGCCGAGTCTAATTGAAGACAATGAAAGCATTAATTATTGCATTTAAATTGAGCTGTCACCTCGATACTGTTCAGATAGAAAAGTGCATTATCATTAAAGAACCTTGAGGGAGAGATAATTGCTGGAGCAAAAAATAAGCATTGTTACAAAAACGTGAATGACTTGTTAAAGCATCATGCCCATTTTAAAAGCTTCAGCTTTGCTTGGTCGATCGTTTGACTGACCCCGCTTTGGAAATGTATAATATGAAATAATTGAGAGAAACCATTGGATATACATTTAAACGGCAGAAGAAATACTTAACTATCAGAATATTATTTTGAACCAACAATTTTATTCTTAGGATAAAACCTTTAATAAGTTGTTGGATTCAAATAGACTTTAGCATAGGGTGGTGATGGAATGAAGAACCCGTTAGGATCTGAGTGTTTTATTCACAATACTATACACTTGCATGCAACTTAATCAATGTCATTGCTTGTTTGCAAGAGGTTAATTTTGGTTCAATCACATTGACAGATTTTCTTCACTCCTCTGAGAACATGGTTGCTACTTTCTACTAAACTCAAGACCTGATCTGAATATTTCTTTAAATGGTTTTTATTAGATAGATTGGCTCAATGTCAAAATGAATTCTGATTTCTGGATCCCCTTCTGAAGCATCAGCTGGAATTTTACATTCCTGACGTGTGTCCCACCCACTGGTTGGAGAACCAGTGACTTGATTTGATTTATTATTGTCACTTGTATTAGCACACAGTGAAAAGTCTTGCTTCTTGTGAGCTATACAGGCAAAACGTAATATACATAAGGAAGAAAAGAGAGGATGCAGACTGAAGTGTTACAGTCGTAGCTGGGGTGTAGAGAAAGAGCAGCAGGGGAGAAGCTGTTTTTAAGTCAGTTGGTACATGATGTCAGACTTTTATATCTTCTTCCTGACAAAAGAAGATGGAAGAAAGTATGCCTGTGGTGCGTGGGGCCCTTAATTATACTCGTTGCTTTTTGGAGGCAGCAGGAAATGTAGACAGTGTCAATGGATGGGAGACTGGTTTGCACAATGGACTGGACTTCCTGTGGTAGATTCCTGCGGTACTGGGCAGAGCAGGGGCCATACCAAGCTGTGATACAACCAGAAAGAATGCTTTCTGCAGTGAAGTAGAAGTTGGTGAGAGTTGTAGCGGACATTCCAATTCTTCTTGGTCTCCTGAGAAAGTAGATGTGTTAAGGGGCTTTCTTTGCTATAGCATTAAGAAGACATCAAGACAGGTTGTTGGTGATCTGGCCATCTAAAAACTGGAAGCTCTCAATCATTTCTACTTCACCCCTGTTGATGTAGACAGGGAAATGCCACCCCATATGCAACGCATGGAAA
This sequence comes from Sphyrna mokarran, assembly GCA_024679065.1. NCBI lineage: Eukaryota > Metazoa > Chordata > Chondrichthyes > Carcharhiniformes > Carcharhinidae > Sphyrna > Sphyrna mokarran. Next base: position 132,734,167 of record JAGIQG010000004.1, on the reverse strand, counting down.
CACAGGTTACTGCTCTCAGGAAGACCTCTGACCAATGTCAGGCCTCCTCACGATTTAGGATCCCAATCCTGCCTGGCAAAAGCTGTCAGGCAACAGAGGCTGGCAGCTCTCCAGCACCTACAGCCCATCTGGGAATGATGGTTGCTATCGTTAAAGCTGCAGAGTCATCATCAAGGATCATTGCTGGGTCGCTAGATTCAGGTAAGTGCAGGAAAGGGGAAACATGGGGTTGAAGATCAGGGCAGGAGTGTGGTTTTCAAAGGCCACCCTACTTCTCGATCTTGGATCTCTTGGTTGAGCATCAGGTGCCTGACAATGAGGGACCACTTCTGTCCTGGTAGGCCACTGGCAAGCCCAAAAGATTGGTTGGATGTTTTTAGGGTGACACAGGTGATCTGTGTTACTCCCATTTAATCGGCCCCATAGGCCTTTTCTCTGCCAGTGTGCACGCCCCCAGCTTCGTCCATAGCCCCACATCCTGTCCCCATGACACTGTGTGGTGTCTGGTGGACAGTGCCAAAGTGCCTGATGGGCAGTGCCAGAATGCCAGGCTGGCACTGCAAAGAGGGACCCTCTTTGACCCTGACACCTTCACCTGTGGGGTGAGGACACCTCTTCCCTGTTTGTGGGGAACAATTGTAAACATTGCTGATGGGAACCACTCCTGGCGGAGGGTGAGAGTGGGGATGCTAACAGCCTGGAGAACTCCATTCCAAGCCAACTGTTCACGTGGAAATGTTCATTTCTATATGATAATTGGCTCTGCTTTGATTTCCAGCAAGGAGTTGATAACACTAAACAAAACCTCCTTGGAGATTCGCGACTGGTCGGATGCCAGTCATGGATCTTGCAAGAGGCCTCCAGCTGTTGTCTTCTGACCCGCTATGCTGCTGGAGCAGTGCAGTGGGCTGGGGGGGAATCGCGGCCCATGTGTTTAGCTCTGATATCAAATAGATTCACTTTGGCTCCAATGTTACATTTTTATACATGGTGTAAACCTAGTTTGAAGGTTAGAATGTTCCAGATTCGATGGAATCCTCCTTCCTGATGAGAGTCTCTGTGGTGTCAAGTTGGTTTCAGGCTGTATTTGCTTCAGTGTGAAACCACAGCAATCGTAATGTGAAAGAACATTTAATCATCATGATCTGAAGAAGGTTCAGATGTCTCATTTACTGCTTGATTGAAAGTTCCATCTCATGAGACTAAATACCCTTCAGCTCTGTGGAAAAGCTTGAGCTTTTTTATCATAGATATTAATGACCTGCATCAAGGAATGGAGAGTGGTATACCCAAGTTTGCAGATGACACAAATCATCTGATCCTCCTCACAAAGTGAGGAGGTACACTTAGTTGAGAAGATGGTAAAAAAAGTTACAGAAAAAATTGGACAGGTTAAGTGAGTGAACAAAACTATGATAGATGTAGTTCAATATAGAGAATTGTGAAGTTATCCACATTGGATCTGAGAAAGACAAATTGGATTATTTTCTTGAGACTAAGAGACTAGAAGCGGTGGAAGTGTAAGTCACTAAATACCAGTGCCCAGTTATTTTAGAATCCCTACACTGCAGAGGGAAGCCATTCAGCCCATCGAGTCTGCACAAACTCTCCGAGAGAGCATCTTACTCAGCACTATCCTCGGAACCTCGTGTATTCACCCCACTAATCCCTCGAACATCATTGGACGCTAAGGAGCAATTTCGCATGGCCAGTCTTCCTAAACTGCACATCACTGGACTGTGGGAAGAAACCCATGCAGACACGGGAAGAACACGCAAACTCCATACAGACAGTCACCCAAGGCTGGAATCGGATCATATTAAGGAGTTGAACAATGTTGTCCTGCAAAACTTTGTTGCCTAAGGGACTGCTGTGTCCCACTTCCTTTTGGTGGAAAATGATCCAACAGCCTGATCTGACCAGTTTGGGGTTGTAGATCCCTGTGAATCTATGGCTGCTGCCACATTGCTCACTCATTGCCATAGCACTTGTGACAAGTAGATGATGGATGATGGATGATAGAAAGATGATGACCATAGCTTGCATGTGAATTGGGTTACAGGTGAGAGAGAGAGAGAGTTGTGCATTGTCAGCCTCACTTCTCTCATCCTGACCTATTTTGATCCAGTGGCAAAACAAATGTAAATGGCTGGAGATGGGTTGGAATGCTGTGAGCAACCATAAGACCTTAAGAAACGGGAAAAGAATAGGTCATTCGGTCCCTCGCGCCTGCTCCATCATTCAATAGGATCATGGCCAGTCCAACATTCCTCACATCCACTTTTCTGCTCTTCCTCCTTAACCCTCGATTCCCTTATAGATCAACAATCTACCTATCTCAGTTTTAAATATACACAAGGACTCTGTTTCCACAGCTCTCTGTGGCGAAGAGTTCCAATGACTCACAACACTTAGAGAGAAGAAATTCCTCGCCTCATTGGTGTCCCTTTATTCTGAGACAATACCTTTGGTGCTGGATTCACCAGGGCATCTTTCTTGTGTTTTGTCCTGCTCAGTGTACTTCCACAAAATGGCGCTGACTCACCTTCAATACCATTGGATTTCACATTGACTTCATCCATCACTTTTGCCAAAATCAGCCTTTGTGAGCCAGAGAAGACAAATCCCAAAGTCCCTGAGGATAGGAGATCCAACAGTTCCCCTCACCCATTGAAGTGATTTAATGGGGTATGGGTGCTAACGGTTATTCGGAGTCAAAGCTGAGAGACAGTGAAGATGAAGATCAATGCAAGACCAGCCACTCGAGTGCAGTGAGCCTACCTGCGGGAAGTGCAACCCCGCCATCACATCCCTTTTCCAGCACATTTCATTATAAAGAGTTTCTGGTAGATCCCATCGGGAGTACTGCATTCAGCATTGGGCACTTCACTTCCCAAAATATATAATTACCACGGAGAGGGGACAGTGGTGGGTGAGCAGCACAGATTCACCAAAATAGTACCAGGACTTAGTTATGCATCAATTTGGCTAATATGACCTTGATTTCAGGAGGTTGATAGTTGATCCAATTGAAGGGTTTAAAAAAGTGAAAAGATTCAGTAGAGCAGATAAAAAAAAACTTTTCTCGGATCGGAGGGGGGGGGCAGTGTCCAAACAGGGCATTATTGGCAGCACGATAGCACAGTGGTTTGGACTGCTACCAGAAGGATGTGGAGACAGCTACCAGAAGGATGTGGTTCAGTCCCAGCCTTGCCTGTCTGTGTGGAGTTTGCACATTTTCCCTGTGTCTGAGTGGGTTTTCTCTGTGTGCTCTAGTTTGCTCCCACAGTCCAAAAATGTGCAGATTAGGTGCATTGGTCATGATAAATTTCCCCTTAGTTTCCCAAGCTGTGTAGGTTAGGGAGATTAGCAGGGTAAATACATGAGGTTTGGTTGAGATTGTTGTTGGTGCAGGTTTGATGGGCTGAGTGGTTTCCTTCTGCATTGTACAGATTCTATGATTCTATGATTATTTGAAATTAGTGCAAAGTGACTGAGGAGTGAAATTGCAAAGCACACCTTGAAACAATAAGTAGCAGATACTTGGAATTTGCTCCCCAAAAAGCCATGAGTTTATTGAAATTTTCAAGAATGTGATAGATTTTTGTTGGATAAGGGCATCAAGAGAGATTGAATTCTAGGGGCTGAATGGCCTGTCCCTCCTTGTTTGGAAAGAGAGGGGCTTTTCTAAGACAAAATGAATGTTTTGTAAACCAATGTAGAGTTTACAGGATTGAATGTGCAACGTTGAATAAAATCCTCCTCCCCACAGTTTTTGCTTCAGTTTAAAAATTGTCTTTATAATCGATAAAATATGTTTAATTGCTCAATATTCAGGAGTTCTTTGTCATACCAATTGTCTGGCAGTGCACGGGGTTTGACATCACAGCTGCCTTCAGGGACTTTGTCTCGATCATTTATCTTTAGCTTAGCTGGGGATTTATAAAAACCATTGGGACATTGCAGAAAGAATAATTGCGAATGTTTGTGGTGCTGCTGGCATGATGCAATATGCAGCACTTTCCCTGCAGATATATAATGATGTTTCAGCAGTTTAAGATTATTAATTTAATATAAAACAAAATATGATATTAGGTAGGAAATTTGTCATTCTTGTCAATGAGATGTGATTAGCCTCTGTTTCATTTTCCAACCATCACATACTCACTCTCACCAGACAACTCCCCGCGCCCCCCCCCCGCCCGTTCAAAACTTTGTGAATAAATGGTTTTGCTTGCTCGATGGGGTCCTCGTGTACGTGTGCTGTCTCAGATCAGGAGTCCGCTGTTCTGAAATTGGAGACATGTCTGATTGCAGGGCAGCAATTAAACCATGCAAGGCAGTTCAGCCATATTATGAACCATGACCCTTTGTGAAACGGCTACAGAAAAGAAGTATAATTGATCCTTAACGAGCTCACTGTGTCACCTTTTGTGCAAAAATGCGACGCCAGTTGAATTGAGTCCTAACTGAATACAGTCAGATGATGTCAGGAGACTGAATGGATCAGTGGGGAACTGGCATTTTCCTCCCCCAGCTACAACTAATTCCACCTCAACCCAGCACTGGTTTGGCTTTGGAATCTGATCTTTAGAACTCAGAATATCCTGATCATGGAACAGAGCGAGAGGTCTCTGGTTGAATATGATTTTACTTATTATTGTCGCAAGTATTGGGATACAGTGAAAGGTATTGTTTCTTGCACTACGTAGAACAAAACATACCGCTCACAGAATACGTAGTGAGGTAGGAAAGAAGAAGGTGCAGAATGTGGTGTTACAGTCATAGCTAGGGTGTAGAGAAATATGTAATTAATATAAGGTAGGTCCTTTCAAATGTCTGATACAGCAAGGAAGAAGCTGTTCTTGAGTTGTTTGGTATGTGATCTCAGACTTTTGTATCTTTTTCCAAATGGAAGAACTGTGGAAGAGAGAATGGCTGGGGTCCTTGATTATGCTGGCTGCCTTTCCGAGACAGCCAGAAGAGTTGACAGAGTCGGTGGTTGGGAGGCTGATTTGTGGGATGGACTTAGCTACAGTCACGACCCTTTGTAGTCTCTTGCTGTCTTAGTCGGAGCAAGAGCCCTACCAAGCTGTAATACCTCACACTGCCTGAGTAATGAAGTAACAGACAAACCAACATAGAGTCAACCTGCCGTACGTATTCTGTTCAGATCAAAGCCAGGCATAATGGGAAAGGCACAAATCAATGGGTGGATGGAACCTTGTTCCAGTTTGGAGATTTACTTTGCTAAGATGGAAGTTCATCAAAATGTTAATTGTCTTGACAATTAATGGTATGGTGATTCAAGTCAGAGCAAAAGTAACAACAAGATGATTTTTATTTAAAGGAGAAACAGATTTCTTATGTTAAACAAAATTCCACTCATCCCACAGAAGCGCTAGATCATCAATATCAAAACCAACGCTACATGTACTTACGGTTGTGCATTCTTTGTGGTTTTGAGCAAGCTTTCAATGGGAAAAAGTAGGCATTTTGAAAAATATTCTCTGGGTAGGATTCAATTTCCCAAATTATTCTGAATTGCCTGCGCTGAGTAGATAAAACTGGTTGAGAATGTACGAGAACTTTGGCCTACAAATCAATACTTTGTGGCATTTTTGCAGCTAACCATATAGAAATATGTTAATGCAAAAAGTGGGGCAGGAGTGGAATAATAAAAGATGTTTGTACATGATTAAATCATGATGTGGAGATGCCAGTGTTGGACTGGGGTAAATACAGTAAGAAGTCTTCCACCATCAGCTTAAAGTCGAACAGGTTTATTTGGTAGCAAAAGCCACTACCTTTCAGAGTGCTTCCCCTTCATCAGGTGAACGGGGTTTCAATTCATAAACAGGGCATATAAAGATACAAACTCAATTTACAAAATAATGGTTGGAATGTGAATCTTTACAGGTAATCAAATCTTAAAGATAGAGACAATATGGGTGGAGAGAGGGTTGAGCACAGGTTAAAGAGATGGTATTGTCTCCAGCCAGAACAGTTAGTGAGAATTTGCAAGCCCAGGTAAGATGTGGGGATTACAGATAGTGTGACATGAACCAAGATCCTGGTTGAGACTGTCTTCATGTGTGCAGAACTTGGCTATCAGTGTCTGCTCAGAGACTTTGCGTTGTCGTGTGTCATGAAGGCTGCCTTGGAGAACGTTTACCCGAAGATCAGAGACTGAATGCCCGTAACTGCTGAAGTGTTCCCCAACAGAAAGAGAACACTGTTGCCTGTTGATTGTCAAGCAGTGTTCATTTGTCCGTTGTTGTAGCATGTGCATGGTCTCACCAATATATCATGCCTCGGGACAAGACAATGGGATCAAGACCTTTGATCTGGATTTTCAGAACCCACTCCAAACTCTCATCCCACGTATTCCCCACGCTCTCTACTGCCACTGAAGATGCACAAGGCTAACATTTTTGCCCATCCCATCATATTGGGCAATGGGACCCTGTGCAAGAACCTCTTCAGCACTTCGAGGGCATCCTGAAACCCATTGTACAAAGAACCCCCAGCTTTTATCGTAACATTATGGACTTCCTTCAGAAGCTCAGCACAGATGGAGCAATTGAACCAGGAGCACTCCTGTACACCAGCATCCCCATGACAATGGCATTGCTGCAACTGTCTCAGTACTCAACACCAATCTCCAGATACAATTTTACAACTCATCTGCTTCATCCTGGACCACAATGTCTTCTCCTTCAGCAACCAGTTCTTCATCCAGACACACAGAACAGCTATGGGGACCAAATTTGCATCTCAATATGCCAATATCTTCATACAAGGCTTAAACAAGACTCTTAACTTTACAGGATCTTTAACCGATGCTATACACTAAATACATCAATGACATTTTCTCCCTTTGGACTCATGGTGAATAATCACTGAAACAATTATATGATGACATCAACAATTTCCATCCCACCATTAGACTCCCCATGGACTACTTTCTGGAATCAGTTGCACCCTTGGACACACACATCTCCATCAAGGAAGGTCACCTCAGCACTTCACTGTACCGCAAGCCCACAGATAACCTCACAATGCTCCACTTCTCGAAATTTTACCCTAAACATGTTAAAGAAGCCACCCGCTACTGACAAGCCCCGCCCCCCCATACATAAGATCTGCTCAGATGAAAAGGATCACAATAGACACCTCCAGATGCTGAAAGATGCCCTCATAAGGACAGGATATGGCACTCGACTCATCGATTGACAGTTCTGATGAGCCACAGCAAAAAACTGCACGACTTCCTCAGAAGACAAACATGGGACATGGTGAACAGAGTACCCTTCGTTGTCCAGTACTTCCCTGGGGCAGAGAAGCTATGACATGTTCTCTGGGGCCTTCAACATGTCATCGATGAAGGTGAACATCTCGCCAAGGCCATCCTCACGCCCCCACGTTTTGCTTTCAAATAACTGCACATCTCAAACAGGCCGTTATCCGCAGTAAATACCCAAATTCCAGAAGAATAATGACCACGACACCACACAATCTACCATAGCAACTTCTGCAAGATGTGCTGGCTCATTGATATGGATGTCATCATCTTACATGAGAACACCATCCATCAGGTATGTGGTACATACACTTACAACTCGACTCAACATTGTCTGCCTAATACACTGCAGGAAAGCATGGTACATTGGGGAGACCATGCAGATGCTACGATAATGGGTGAATGAACACTGCTCAACAATTGCCAGGCAAGAATCTTAGCTGGGTTAGCCAAGGGGGCCCATTCTCCTGTAGGTTAGGGAGGTATAAAAATGAGCCAGGGTTCAGGCTTTTGATTGCTGTTCAATGACCTGTGTATGTTTGCGTGTCAGGTCAGGACAGGCTCAGTGAAAAGATGCTGCTATCTATACTAGAAGGTATGCAATGCTTAATTTTTCTGTGGCCAAGCCCAACTTTGGTAGCCTAACTCTTGCCCTCATTAAGATCAGTGAACTCTTTATAGATCAGGGTTAAAACCCAAGATTTTCCTCAACTGGATAAAAAGAGAAAAACGTAACTGCTCTAAATCTGGATAAGTAGAGAAGATTTGAAATCAGCCTATGTGAACAGGTATAAGGAGAAGAGACAGGGTAAATATTTGGATACCAACTCTACTTTTGAGTCATCACAGGAGTTATGCCTGCTGTTTTAAGACCACATAAAACACATGGAATTGCAGGTAATGTCTTGAGATGGATAGAAAGCTTGTTAGCAGATAGGAAGCAAAGGGTTGGCATTAATGGGTCTTTTTTGTCAGTGTTTAGAGGGATTCTGCAAGGATCTGTGCTAGGGTCCCAATTGTTCATGTATATGAATGATTTGGAAAAGGGAATTGAATGTATTATCTCCAAATTTGCAATTGTAAAAAGTTGAGTGGGAGGGTGAGCTATGAGGAGGATGCAGAGATGCTTCAGCATGATTTGGAGTGTGTGAGCATATTCATGGCGGATGCAGTATAATGTCAATAAATGTGAAGTTAAATACTTTGGTAGTAATAATAGTAAGACAGATTATTACTAGCATTATTAGCTGTTGTTAGTAATACAGGTTATTATATATCCACAAGACGTAGGCATCATTGGCAAGGCTGGTATTAGAAATCATAGAAACAGTGCAGTGCGGAAAAAGGCCATTTGGCCCATCGAGTCTTCACTGATCACAATCCCACCCAGGCCCTGTGCCTATGGCCCCATGTATTTACCCTTGCTAGTCCTCCTGACACTAAGGAGCAATTTAGCATGGCCATTCAACCTAACCTGCACATCTTTGAACTGTGGGAGAAAGCCGGAGCTCCCGGAGGAAACCTACTCAGACACAGGGGAGAATGTGCAAACTTCACACAGAAAGTGACCCAAGCTGGGAATCGAATCCTGGTTCCTGGAGTCGTGAAGCAGCAGTGCTAACCACTGTGCTACCTTGCTGCCCCATAGTAGCACAGTGGTTAGCACTGATAATGGGTATTTATTACCCATTCTTGTTTTGCCTTGAGATAATGGCGGTGAGGTACTTTCTTGAATGTTGCCCATTGCACAAACCAGCCTCCCCTCTGACTCTGTCTACACTTCCCACTGCCTTGGGAAAGCAACAAGCATAATCGAGGATCCCACACACACAGGACATACTTTCTCTACCATCTTCCATTGTGAAACAGATAAAGAAGTCTGAAAGTACATATCAACCGACTCAAGAACAGCTTCTCCCCTGCTGCCATCAGATTTCTGAATGAGCCTGCTTTATATTAAGTTGATCTTTCTTTACATCCTAGCTATGACCGTAACACTACATTCTGCACTTTCTCCTTTTCTTCTTTCCTATGTACTCTACGAATGATATGCTTTGCTTGTATAGCTCACAAGAAACAATACTTCTCACTGTTTCCCAGTGCACCTCACAATAAGAAATCGATTCAATTGCTGCATTTCTTTGTCATGGTAGTTTATTAGAAGTGGGAAAAATGTAATCACTGGCGTGCCATTCCTGGTTTTGTGTCGGGTATCAGTGCCCATACAAATCCTTTGGCATTGAGCATGCAAAAGGGGACACAGCTTTAAATTAAGGGGTGATAGTTATAGGACGGATATCAGAGGTAGGTTCTTTACCCAGAGGGTGGTTAGGGAGTGGAATGCCCTGCCTGTGGTGGTTGTAGATGCGTCAAGTTTGGTGGCGTTTAAGAGGTTAGTTGATAAGTTTATGGAAGAGAAGGGAATGGTTTAGTTTGGAGGGTCATTGCTTTTTATAATGGTCGGCGCAACATCGAAGGCCAAAGGGCCTGTTCTGTGCTGTAATGTTCTATGTTCTATGTTCTAAAACATGTAAAACTGTGTGACTGGGAAGAAGGACCGGTTCCCATTGGAAGATCCCTCCATCAGGTGACACTTCCGCAGATGCAGTGGGTTACAAGCAGAGCTGTGTGGACAAGCAGGAGAGCTCATCATAGTCGTAGTTTCCACGTACATCTCCATTCATTTTACAGTTTTTAGTAATTTTATTTCTGCAATCCCAGATGAGAGGGAATGAGCTATAAGGAGAGGCTGGACAAACTAGGGTTACTTTTTATGGAATGGCAGAGCCTGAGAGGAGACCTAATGAGAGTCTATAAAATTATAAGAGGCATAGATAGGGTTGACAGTCAGAATCTATTGCCCAGAATTGAAATGTCTCAAACTCAGGCCACCCACTTGAGGTGAGGAGGGGGGAGGAATTCAAAGCAGATGTGAGGGGCAAGTTTTTTATAGAGAGAGTGGTGGGACACACTTCTACGGGTGGTTCAGGCAGTTACGATGTAGGCATTTAAAGGGCTTTCAGTTAAGCGCATGAATATACAAGAAAAAGATGGATAAAGAACAAGGCAGTCAGAAAGGATTAGTTTACTTTGGCGTCATGTTCAGCACAACATTGTGGGCTGAAGGGCCTGTTCCAGTGCTGTACTGTTCTATGTACTTGAATAGGAGTAAACTGAAAGAGGTGGATACTCAGCAAGACCGTGATGTCCTTGTGCACGAGTCACTGAAAGTAGGCATACAATACAGAAGGCAGTAAAGAAGGCAAATGGTATGTTGACCTTCATAGTGAGAAGATTTAAGTACAGGTATAAGGATGTTTTGCTGCAATTGTACAGTGCCTTGGTGAGGCCACACCTGGAGTATTGTGTGTAATTTTGGTATCCTCATCTGAGGAAGGATGTCCCTGTTATAGAGAGAGCACAGCGAAGGTTTATCAGGCTGATTTCTGGGATGGCAGGTCTGTCATATGAAGAGAGACGAAATTGGTTAGGATTCTATTCACTGGAGTTCAGGAGAGTGAGAGAGGATCTGATAGAAACTTATAAAATTGCATCAGGGTTAGACAGGGTAGATTCAGAAAGAATGTTTCCAATGGTGGGAGAGTCCAGAACCAGGGGTCATAGTTTGTGGATAAAGGGCAAATCTTTTAGAACTGAAATGTGTTTCTCACTAAGGGTGGTAAATATGTGGAATTCATTAACACAGAATGTAGTTGAGGCCAAAACGTTGGCTGATTTCAAAAATAAATTAGATATAGCTCTAAGGGCAAAAGGGATCAAAGGATATTGGGAGAAGGGGGGATCAGGATATTGAATTTGATGCTCAGCCATGATCAAAATGAATGGTGGAGCAGGCTAGAAGAGCCGAATAGCCACCTCCTGCTTCTAGTTTCTGTATTCCTATATTGAAAAAAATCCATCTTATCTCCATTTAATGGATGTAGGTAGACCTGCTGTGTATTTCCAGCATTCCCTGGTTTGTGTGTGATTGAGTACAAGAGTTGTTGGTCTGTTTACTGAATGAACGATGAAGGGCAATGGGGTTAAATGACTTTCACAAGACAAATGTGGAACTTCACAGGAACTTTAATGAAAATAAATGGTGTGATTATCCAACAGTGAGCCAAGTTGTAGTTTTGGTGTATTAAGGGAATTGAAGAGTAGAAATGAAACACAAAATGGGAACTGTTTCAATTCAGAAGCAGGAAGCAAATTCCTGGAAGACCTTTAAGGGAGTTTAGATTGATAAGCCATGTGAATGTAATAGCAGGTTTCATGTCTGGTCTATTCTGATTTAGTTAACCTCTATCATAGTTCTATATTCTATAGTTGGCCTAAATAACTGATGGCTAAAGTAGAAAAAAAATCAGGCAGGGGTTCTATAGCTGATTATGGTGCGTAAATCTTTGCTGTAACAATATGTATGTTGATATTAAGTGAAACAAAGAAATCTCACAACACCAGCCTGAAGTCCAACAAGTTTATTTGTAACAAATGCCTCAAGCTTTAGGAACACGTTATTCCTTCATCAGGTGGCTAGGAGTTCCAGCTTGGGACATTTGCTACAAATAAACTTGTTGGTGGCGTGAGATTTCTTCCTGTTTTTCCCCAGTCCAATGCCGGTTACTAGTCCAAGTGATGATACCACTATGCTAATGCCTTCACCGATGTTTTTAAGAGGGAGATGGAAATACAATGCCAAGAAAAGCAACTTTTAGAAGCAGCTTGCCACCTACTGAGGAAAGTACCCTTGGCAGGAAGGGATCAATATATGGGATAAAAAACCTATTTTCAAATATTGACTGACTTGCTGTATTTCAAATTTACAAAAGTGAGATATCTGTACTTCTCCAATTGTCACCTCTTGGACATTCCCAATTTTAAACACTCCACCATAGGTCACCGTGTTTTTTGCTGCCTAGGTCCTAAATTCTGGAATGCTCTCCCTAAGCCTCTCTGCCTTTCTACTTCTCTTTGCCTCTTTAAAATGCCCCGTCTTTTATCTGTCCTAAAATATCCGTATGGAGCTCAGTGTTAAATTTTGTTTGATAATACCCCTGTGGAGTGCCTTAGGAGGTTTTACCATATTGAAGGTACTGTGTAAACACAAATTGTTTTTATTTGCTAGCAGCTGGAAGTTGTACATATTTATGTCGGAATATCACTGACAGATTTATCAGTGGTTACAAATGTGTCCTTGGGCTTTAGCTTCATTTATAGTACAGCAGTTCACTTTTAAGCCTTATTTATGTAATTGTTTAACAGACTGAATGCAACAGACTACGTGAATGCTGTTCAAGAACTGGGATTCCTCTGGGTGCTCCGATTTCCTCTGTTAGCCAAAAATGTGCAGGTTAGGTGAATTGGCCGTGCTAAATTGCCCAGTGTCCCAAAGTGTGTAGGTTAGATGGATTAGCCATGGAGAATGTGTGGGATTGCAGGGATGGGGAAAGAGAGAGGAGCCTGAGTAAGTTACTCTGTTGGAGTGTTGGTGCATAATTGATGGGCCGAATGGCCTCTTCTACACTGTAGGAATCCTGTGATTCACTGTTCTTATTTCTACTGTTTCCTACCTGGGCTCTCTAGATCTCACTCAAACCATTGTTATTTGTATGTAAGTCTTGATAGGGACTGTTAACAAATCATTCAATGTTGGAGATTTAGTAACCAGTATTTTGCACAGCCTATATTTAAACAAGCACTTCTAGCATAAATCATTAATGGTGAGGTAAGTGGAAGTCCTTTCCCTTCATGATCCCTGAATGCAGTGCCAGTTGTTGCATCCTTATTGGTGCCCACTCTTCTCCTTACGTAACTTCGTGACAATGACACTATATGTATTCTTCCCCACCCAGAGTTAAGCAGTTGAGACCAGTTAACTTAGCAGAGAAAAATGATCACTCATTGGAAAGCTTGGTAAACTGGCAAGAAAACTTGTCCCAGTTCTCTTCCAAGATGTGCTGATTCCTGAGGCAGCTGACTATGGAAGCTTTGCTGCTGTGTGGGTATTGAGAAGGTTTGTGTAGATTAGTTGGATTGGCCGTGCCAAATTGCCCCTTTCCTGTCCAAAGATGTGAAGGTTAAGTGGATTTTGCTATGATGAATATATGGGAATAGGTGGAGGGGAGGACCTGGATAAAATATTCTTTGGAGAGTTGGTGCAAACTCAATGGGCTGAATAGCCTACTTCTGCACTGGAAGCAGTCTATGGTTCTATGTCCACTTGCATTTCAACCCCTGGTTATCTTGTTGAACAGCTGTATGTTTTATCATGTGCTATAGATCTTAACTATGAGAATATCAATTTTCAGCAGTCGGTTTAGCTGACAGCTATTTTTTTACAGAAAGAAAATGTTTAGTAAACTCTCTGTCTTCCTGGCTGCTGCCATTTCTGAATGCTTGATTTCTGAATATTAGTTGAAAACTCTGCTTATTTTGATAATAGCTGTATTTCAGAAATAAATGAGAGTATTGCTGCAATTATTTTTCAGGAAATAATAAAGAAGATTAGGCTTTGGCTTCTTTAATATTATAGTACAAGTATATTTGTGTCTTTGAAATCAAAATGAGTTTATCAGTTCACTAATGTCTGGAGTCTGTAATACAGATGGTTAGTGTAATATAGTTTTACTTCTTTTAGGTACATTGACAGCTTCGCCTGTGACTTTTGTGTGAAAATTCAATTGGTGCAATAACAGGGTAGAGATTTGTACGTCCGATCAAATGGAGCGAATGCTAAAATTATTTTGATTGTTAAATTCTAATTCCAACCTCGGGATACACATATTTAAATCCCTTTTTAAGGAGCTGTTTATGGTGCTGAAAATATGATTTATTTTAGCAGTTAGTTCCAGTGATATTGACACTGTGAGAAGTAATTGCTTTCTTTGATCAATTTACTGTGAGCTTGCTGTGGATTCTATTAGTTACGTGAGTGATTAGATGTGAAGAAGGAATGATCAGCCTCACTGCTTCCATATTCTCACCTTTTGACAGATTGTGTGGTATACAACTTACCCTAATATCCGCTTAATGCTAAGGCCCAATCAAACCCCAATATTCTTTGTGTTAAAATTGCCTTTCTACCATAAAGCGGTATTGCAGAGAGGGAGCTTGGGGGTTTAGCAGCAATGTGAGGAGTGGGAGAGGACTGCGGTATCTTTGATAAATACCCAGAAACACTATGATGAGGTGGTAGGACTATCTGCACCATTCAGGGTGAAAGATCCAAGGCGATGGTAACATTGAGAAGGGTACCAGCATCCAGAGCCAAAAGATGGTGGGGAGCGAGGTGTTGGGAGGGGAGCAGAGGTGGGACCAATGATAGCAGGGGTTCCTTCAGCTATCATTGATGAGGAGAAGAATTGAATGTCCACTTGTTTTGGAGAGTGTTTGTGGTAGCACTGAACGAAAGTGATCTAACTAGATTTGAGGCATGTCATAGTCTGTATGGAGTTATCCATTGTTCCAAGTCCTGGAACACAGGCATGAGTAGTTCTGTGAGAACATAGAAGGGGGCCTACAGATCTAGGAGAGAGCTGCAAAACCTTAAAATCCTCGAAAGGTGATAGTAGTGTCTGGAATCACCAAGGCACAACTGTTGGGCTTCTTTTGGGGGTGGCTTATAGTGGGGAGCAGTGGAACGCTATAGAACATAGAACATTACAGCACAGAACAGGCCCTTCGGCCTTCGATGTTGCGCCGACCAATGTAAAAAGCAATGCCCCTCCAAACTAAACCATTCCCTTCTCTTCCATATACTTATCAACTAACCTCTTAAACGCCACCAAACTTGGCGCATCTACAACTGCTGCAGGCAGGGCATTCCACTCCCGAACCACCCTTTGGGTAAAGAACCTGCCTCTGATATCCGTCCTATAACTATCACCCCTTAATTTAAAGCTGTGTCCCCTCGTGCTAGCTTTCTCCATCCTAGGAAAAAGGCTATCACTGTCCACCCTATCTAAACCTCTAATCATCTTATATGTTTCAATAAGGTCCCCTCTTAGCCGCCTCCTTTCTAACGAAAACAACCTCAAATCCCTCAGCCTCTCTTCATAAGACCTGCCCTCCATACCAGGCAACATCCTGGTAAACCTCCTCTGTACCCTCTCCAATGCCTCCACATCTTTCTTATAATGTGGGGACCAGAACTGCACACAATACTCCAAGTGCGGCCGCACTAGAGTTTTGTACAGTTGCAACATGACGTTGCGGCTCCGAAATTCAAGCCCTCTACCAATAAAAGCCAAGACTCCATATGCCTTCCTAACAACCTTCTCGACCTGACTGCCTACTTTCAGGGATCTATGCACATACACACCAAGATCCCTCTGTTCATCTAGACTACTAAGAATCCTACCATTTGCCCTATACTCTACACATTTATTATTTCTGCCATAGTGCATTACCTCACACTTTTCCACATTAAACTCCATTTGCCACCTCTCGGCCCAGCTCTGCAACTTGTCCAAGTCCCTCTGCAAACTATAACACCCCTCTTCACTATCTACCACTCCACCGACTTTAGTGTCATCTGCAAATTTACTAATCCATCTTCAATACCCTCATCCAGATCATTTATAAAAATTACAAACAGCAGGGGCCCCAAAACAGACCCCTGAGGTACACCACTTGTCACCGAACTCCAAGATGAATATCTCCCATCAACCACCACCCTCTGTCTTCTATCTGCTAGCCAATTCCTAACCCAATTAGCTAAATCACCCTCTATCCCATACATCTGCATTTTCTGCAGAAGTCTTCCATGGGCCACCTCATCAAACGCCTTACTAAAGTCCATATATACCACATCAACCGCCTTACCCCCATCCACCTCCTTAGTCACTTTTTCAAAAAACTCAATGAGGTTAGTAAGGCACGACCTACCCTTCACAAAACCATGCTGACTATCTCCAATCAATTCATTACTCTCTAAATAACTATAAATCCTATCCCTAATTATTCTCTCCAACACTTTGCCCACCACAGAAGTAAGACTCACTGGCCTATAATTCCCTGGAAGGTCTCTCTTCCCCTTCTTGAACAACAGGACCACATTCGCTATCCTCCAGTCCTCCGGAACCACACCCGTAACCAACGACGACCTGAAGATCAGAGCCAGAGGCTCTGCAATTTCCTCTCTTGCCTCCCAGAGAATCCTAGGGTAAATCCCGTCCGGCCCAGGGGACTTATCCAACTTCAACCTCGAGAATATCTAGCACATCATCCCTATCTACTTCGATACCTTCCAGTTTGCTACCCTGTACCTCAGTGTTCTCCATAACTACATTTACATCACCCTGCGTGAATACCGAAGAGAAATATTTATTCAGTACCTCTCCAATCTCCTCAGGCTCCACGCACAACTTCCCACTGCTGTCTATGACTGGCCCTAATCTTGCCCTAACCAATCTTCTATTCTTAACATATCTAAAGATATGTGCCCCATCAGCTATGGGCTGATGGGGCACACTAGAGGTTGTGTAACGATGCTCATAGAGTTTGGGATAAGAGAGGTGATTGGGTCAGCATCAGGCAAGTGGCCCACCTCTTTCAGTCCTCAAATTCGTGGCACTCTCGAGGCACCATTCTGCAGGTTTGGTTTGAAATCTAGTAGGACCAGCTGTTTCAATAGTGTAGATACAAAAGCAGCTCAGAGACTGGAACGAGAATCTCTGGCTCGCCAATGGCCTGTTTTCCAGTGGTGGAGTCAGTTTGCCGTTGGTCGGTGATGGGATCTTCCTGTCCTGCCGATATCTGTGGCGTTTTGCATGGCTCGCCCATTGTCCTGCCAGTGAACCTACCACATGAGGTTCATCTTTGGCGGGACTGTCAGATCCCATCAGCAGGAAAATCCTGCTCCTAAAATTCTGCAGCTAGTGACTTATCTCCTGACTCCCCGAAGCTCGTCCACCAACTACAGGGGAAAATCAGGAGGTTGGGACCATCCAGGAGAAAGCAGCCTGCTTCATCAGCACTCCATCTACCATCTTATGCATTCACTCAATCCACCACCCAACACAAAGCGGCAGCCATGTTTTCCATTTGCACGATGCATTGCAGCAAGTTGCCGAACTCTTTCTAAACTATGATCTCTACTACCTCGACAGCTGGGACCACCATCACCTGACACTTACCCTCCAAGCTGCATAACATCCTGACTTGGAACTACACCACCATATAGTACCATATGGACTGCAACAGCTCAAGAAAATGCCTCACCATCAACTTCCCAAGGAAATTAGGGCTGACAACAAATGTTGACCTTACCAGAGATTTTCACACCCTAATTCTGGATTTTAAATGTGATGATTAATCAGTAAGTTTAAGTGTGTGAGACAAATGTGATTTCAGTAAGTAAAGAGGCAGCATGGTGGTACAGTGGTTAGCACTGCTGTCTCACAGCACTAGGGACTCAGGTTCAGTTCTGGCCTCAGGTCATTGTTTGTGTGGAGTCTGCACATTCTCCCCATGTCTGCGTGGGTTTGCTCTGGGTGCTCTTGCTTCCTCCCACAGTCCAAAGATGTGCAGGTTAGGTTGATTGGCCATGCTAAATTAACCCTAGTGTCAGGGGGATTAGCAGGGTAAACATGAAGGTTTATGGGAATAGGGCCTGGGTGAGATATTGGTCGGTGCAGATTCAATGCACTGTATTCCTTCTGTACTGCAGGGATTCGATGAAATGGTATACTCACAAAAGCTTGCTGTACACAAAAAAATCAGCATATTGCTTTCAGAAGATACTTTATTCATTTTTTAAATCTGCATGTCATTACAAGAAATTGCATGATTAAAGATAAATAATCTCACAACAATTTACTGAGTTATCACAACCAACCAGTTAATTAAAAGTTTTATTAAGTATACATTTAATTGTGATTCTCAGCAAAATGTGTTTATTGCCCTGTGCTGCCTTCACAGTTAAATTTATTTTAAGGATATTGTGTGTGGTCGCATTCTACAAGATATTTAATCAATGCAACTTTCTAATGCTTAAACATGATTGAAAATAGTCAGAACTGTAGCACTTTTCACAACCACCCAAACGTCTCTTAGCGCTTTACATCCAATGACATAACTTTGAAGCTTAACTATTTTAATGAAGGGATTGTGAATTTGCATCCAGTAAGCTGCAACAAATAGAATTACATGTGATATTGCCCAGAATAAGGTTGATTGAGGAATGATTATTAGACAGGACACTGGGAATGGCTTCGCCACTCTTCTTTGGAGTAGTGCCATACGATCATTTGCACCTGAGAGAGCTGAGAAGCCCTTGGTCATCAACATCTCATCCATCAACAGTACAGCATATCATCAGTACTACACTGGGGTGTCTGCCTGGATAATCCCCGGATTGTAATTTGAATGCACAACTTTTTTACTCAGAGACAAGAACGGCTACCGACTGAGAGATGCATATCCCACATTAGACAAATCTTCTCAATGCCATGGAATTGGGGATCAAGGTGAGACTGGACTGTTTTTCAGAGAAATACACAGATTTAACAGTCCTCTATGTTCATCCCTCTTTCAGAGAGAATTCAGCACTGGCAGGGGATACCTGCTCAGCAGTGATAGATTTTTTTTCAAAGTTCATAATTAAATGTTCGTTTGCGGGCTGCTTGTGGCTGAGATTTGAGAGCCAAGATAACAGTCATGGTTTACTGTTGGACCAGGAATTTGTGAGGCCTCCTGTTTCAACTCCTTCTACGGAGCCTTGCACCAATGCTGTTACTCCCAGCTGTCCTGTGGATGAGTTCTCCTCTCTCCTTAGAGGGGCCTTGCAGCGGTGACACAGCTCATTTTATTAAACTTTGAATTTCTTCAGAGGACACGTCAAGATGGAGGTGCTGTTGTATTCTCTCTTTGACACTGACTACCTCTCTCTGTGGGACTGCCAGCTTTCCAAAGCTGTAGACAGTCTGTTTGGGTCTGCAGCCTGCTGTCAACCTTAATTGGACCTAGTGACAGCCCTTAATCTGTCACCTTTGGGAGGATCTCCTAGTCCAGTGCCCTGACAATCAATCCAGGTTGGATCGAGATCTGAAAGGGTCCCCGACTCAACCTCATATCCTGAGAGCTGAAGATTCCATTCATTTATTGATCAAGTAAAGAAAATGGGTTTGATGATAGATTGCATAGGTATGGAATTTAGACAAAATCATAGCTGTTATTAAGCTTGAAAGAACTCCTTATTTCTCTGTGAAAGCTGGCAAGAGGAATGATATGATGGAAATAATAGAAAAATATTAAATATCAATATAAAATTAGAAAATTGTGGGGAAGTTTAGAGCTTTCAGAAGGTTCATATTCAAGTGGCCTTGAATTGAAAACAATTTTAAAAAGTTGGTAATTTGTGTTTGTGAACTCATTTGTTCATGTTTGTATATCAATATTTCCATTATGCCACTGACCAACACTGTCATATATCTGAAGCTGCTCATGTGTAATGTTGAATATTGACCCAGGGATCACGGATAGCATTGTCTGCCTGTGGGGGAAGGGCAGTATAGTAACTGTTGAGGTGGTTCCCTGCTCTCTGAGTGGCCTCATTTATATTAGAGCTGTCTTTTCCCCGATATGGTGTAGCCTCTTCATTTTCAGTTTAATCATCTCACTGTGATGGGTCAGCCTGATTTTGTTTGAACATGTTGTCTGATGTTGCTCCAATGAAGCGTGACAGAATGGAAAAAAAACATGCAGTTTAATTTTAACACTTGTCCTTTCTTATTCCATGGTTCATTGCTTACTGAAATATCCCAAGTTTTGCCACTGCCTAGTTCCTGTTTCAGAAACTGCTAGAGTCTGGCAAAGATAATCAGTAATCATGCATAGTCTAGCACCTAGCACCTTAACGGGCTAAATGTTTTACTCGATTGCAGCAATGGGAAGCGGAGGGTGGGGGTTTGATAATCGTTGCACTGCTCTGCTACATTTTCTTGGAAATGTTGAATTTAGTTTGCTATGGATGTTATAACCTGAGGGGACCAGTTTCAGTGGCACTTTGAAGTGAATTGATTGAGCTCTCGAGAAAGACTGGTACCATATTATTAGCAGAAGTATCATCATTTTGAGAGCGTCAGATGCATTGCCATGTGACAGCATTTACAGTGTTGTAAGCTGTTTACAGTGCTCACACTGTTTAAAGCAAGGGTTAGGGTGTACTCCAGATTTGGCAACCAGACCTGTGCAGTGGGGAGATGCATTTCATGGCTGAAATTGGCACACGTTTTGATGTTCTGGGGAAATGCTGAGCGAGACTAGTGATGTGAGTTAACACCTGACTTTTGTGGTTCGGTGGGGAAGGCATCCCTCCTGACCCTGACAGACCCGCTGCCATTTTATATTCAAATGAGTGTTGATTGGCAGTAGTTGGGACTTCCGTCTGCTTTAGAAAGATGATGCCAATCACATTGGCTGACAGCTATCAGTCCTCCCTAGGCACTGGCTGGAAGAGACACTACAGCATGGTGCATGGAACTAAGTGTAGGAAGCTGGTATGAAGATAATTGGCAGGGGTCCCAGGGAAGGGGCATTACAGAATGGAGGTGGTTGGCTAATTAGGCATAGACTGAAGGTGAGAGGGAGGTCTGGAAATGTGGAATCTGTGAGAGCAGGGCATTCCTGGTTGGTCAGAAGAGGGGTTCAGATGGAGGTTCTCCATCACCCCCTTCCTACCTGAGATGGAGGATAGTGCATTTTTTCTATTTCTCATCCTTGGTTAGCCAGCATCTGCCAGCCTGAGAATTGTGGCTGGGTGGAAATATGCCCTTTACTGACCACTAACTAGCCAATTAAGGGCCTTAATAGGGTCAGTGGTGTGAGGCCCTATAAGGCTCTGCCCACCTCACTGTCAAATCAAACCTGGGTTAGGGTGGGCAGGATCCCAGAGAGAATGTCATCCATGCAATTCTTTGCTGCCTCCATCTCAGAACTTGTCGATTAAGGGTTGGTGTTGGGGGTAGCAGAGCATAAAATTCAAGCCATGGTCATTGTGGAATTCCCATCTTCTTAGTTCAAAATTGTGTCAATGGAGCCTGGGAGCAAGTTCTAAAAGATGATATATATTGAGGATCAGGAGACTGTTGAATTAGAATTGTTTTCATTTATTGAGTGGCAAAGAGTAAGAAAAGCCCAAAGTGTGTTCATCCAGTAAGCTAACGTAAGTTGACTCTCTACAATTTCTTTCTTGTTGGCTATTTCACATCACAATGTTCATTCTGCAATGAATTCCATCTGGACTTAACCCCAGTACAATGTTTTAGTGTCAATGTCTTTCAGGAAGGATAAATTGCTTTGAAAACCACCCATCTGGAAATATCTGGATATTCTATTTGACCACATCCTCTGGGTTTGCATGGTGTTACTGATTCCAGCCAAATGGGATCTATAACTCCTTTGTAAATCCTTTGTAATTCACACATTCTGAAATAAACATCTACCAGGATGTAAAAAGTGATGGAAGTGTGTTGGCCCTTAGCTTTATGGATAAGAATATCCATAACTTTTAAACTGCTGTGGTTATTTGTTGTATTGAGCTAGGAATTTTAGCAAAAGGCCCAGTGGAAAAAAAAAACACATTTGCAACCCTAAGGGATCAATTGACTGAAGCATGTAAACGAGCAGACCAGCAAACTGCAAAGTGCTCTATAGCTGCCATTGTGGGATTTGGAAGCTCCATTAGCTCTGCATATTTCTAGGAGTCATGAAAAAAAGGTCAGTTTTACTGAATATGATACTCCAAATGGTCCTGCACTGAGCAGAAGTAGGGCACAATAATTTATGAGGGCTTAAAAGCCAACAGGAGTTCAAAATTAAGAAACAACTGCAAACTGTGTTGGGACTTCATCGGCCTGGAGCGTGGGTGACTGCATGGCCTAGTAATAGCCTCTACATTCGATTTACTCATGCATCCATATCAGCAAGAATGAGGATTCTCAATGCTGAGAGTTATTTTGTCTCGTGCTGGGGTGGCACAGTGGTTAGCACTGCTGCCTATAATGCCACGGACAGGATTTGATTCTCTGCAGGGTCTGCATGTTCTTCCTATGTCCGTGTGGGTTTCCTCTGGGTTTTCCGGTTTCTTCCCACAGTTTAAAAGACATGCTGGTTAGGTGCCATGCTAAATTCTCCCTCAGTGTACCCAAACAGGTGCTGGAGTGTGGTGACTCGGGTATTTTCATAAGAACTTCATTGCAATATTAATGTAAGCCTAATTGTGACACTAGTAAATAAACTTTATTAAAACTGGCTGCAACAACGCAGATTGGTACACCGAGGGAAAAGGAATGTACTAACTTTATCCTGTTCCAACTGGGCCAAGTCAAGGACTGAATCTGAACCACCTGGAGCTAATGGACACTTCTTTAAAATAAAGATAAATGGTCCTCTTACAGAGGTCAGTGTGTCTCAGATGTGCATTACAGATGCCAAATGTCTACTTTTTGTGGCTCTTCCTTAAGCTTTGCAAACACTTGGCATGAGGCATGGCATTGAATGGCCAGTAACGTGCCTTATTTGAGATTAAGGACCTGGGGATGGGAATCCTGTGCCCTTAAGAAAAGCAGAAGCTCCTTATTGCTGTCAATAGCACCGAGTGGTAGCTGTCACCAGTGTACTCACAGTAAGAAGTCTGACAACACCAGGTTCAAGTCCAACCGATTTATTTGATAGTAATCTCACAAGCTTTCGGGGTTTGCCCCTTCGTCAGGTGAATGGAGAATTTACCCCAATCCAACGCTGGCATCTCCACATCATGACTATTGTACTTGCTAGACACCCAGAATCAGCCCAAAGATGTACAGGTTAGATGGATTGGCCATGGTAAATGGACGGGGTTATGGGGATAGGGCAGAGAGGTGGACCTGGGTAAAATACTCTTCCATAAGTCAGTGCAAACTCGTGGACTGAATGGCTTCTTTCTGCACTGTAGGGCTTCTCTGATTGTTACTCACATGTCTTTTGAGTTTTAACTCTTGTCAGATTATCAAGTGTAAACAACTATTGAACTTTTAACTTTTGTGACTTTATCAGCATCTAATGATATGGTTATATATATGGTTATCTTTTATCTTAGGCAACCAGGTATCGGTACATCTGGAAACTCTTCACCATTATCCTGATAATGGGGGATAGAATATAAAAGGAGGGTGCTGGTGAGGCTGCGACTGGAGTACTGTGTGCAGTTTTGGTCTCCTTATTTGCGAAAGGATATATTGGCCTTGGAGGGAGTACAGAGAAGGTTTACCAGGCTGATACTGGAGATGAGGGGGTTAGCCTATGAGGAGAGTTTGAATGGACTGGGTCTGTACTTGTTAGAGTTTAGAAGGCTGAGGAGAGATTTTATAGAGACTTACAAGATAATGAAGGGGCTAGGTAGAGGTAGAGAGATTCTTTCCACTTAGAAAAGAAAACAGAACTAGAGAGCACAGCCTCAAAATAAGACGGGGAGGGGAGGGGTCAGTTCAGAACAGAGTTGAAGAGAAACTTCTTCATTCAAAGGATGGTGAATCTCTGGAATTCTCTGCTCATTGAAGTGGTGGAGGCTACCTCATTGAATATATTTAAGTCACGGGTAGATAGGTTTCTGATAGACAAGAGAATTAAGGGTTATGGGGAGAAAGCGGGAAAGTGAAACTGATCCACTTCAGATCAGCTATGATCTTATTGAATGGCGGGACAGGATCGAGGGGCTGGATGGCCGACTCCTGCTCCTATTTCTTATGTTCTTATTATTTGCAGGATTCTAAACCAAGGGATTGAGAGTATCTGTTGTGTCTAATGTGAAGTATATTCTCCCCATATAGGGAAACTTCTCACAATTCTAGACAGTCTAGATGGCATTTAGCAAAGCCTTGAGTTAGAGAACCTCCTTAATCATTGAAACTCTCCAGGGCAGAAGGAGGCCGTTCAGTCCATCGAGTCTGCCCCGACAATAATCCCACCCCAGGCTCTATCCCCACAACCACGTACATTTATCCTGGTAATCCCTCTAACCTACACATCCTAGGACACTATGGACAATTTAGTATGGCCAAGCCACCTAAGCTGCACATCTTTGGACTGTGGGAGGAAGCCGGAATACCCGGAGAAAACCCATGCAGACATGGGGACAATGTGCAAACTCCGCACAGACAGCGACCCAAGCCAGGAATCGAACCCATGTCACTGGAGCTGTGAGGCAGCAGTGCTAACCACTGTACCGGTAAATGTTTCACGTGACTCTAGTGAGCGGTGTTAATAGCTGAGTTGGACAGGTTTTTCACCTATATGGAATCAAGGATTGTGGATGGCAGACAGAAAAGTGGAGTTAAAGCCACAGTTGGATCAGCAATGATCTTATTGAATGCTAGAGCGGGTTTGAGGAACAAATAGCCCACTCCTGCTCCTATTTCTTATGTTCTTATTCAAATAGATTTAAGCTTTCCAAAGCAATAGAAACCACCCAGCCTCGTTGTTGGGCAGAATTTGAAGCAGTCACATAACTCCCATCGCAACTCATTTTACCTTAAAGAGATAGTTCCAAAATACACAACTCCTATAAGCCTTATATTTGTAATGCAAACTTTGCTTTTCTTTCCCCCTCGGTTTGTCAAATCAGATCACAATTCAACTCATAAAAACTTTGGATGTGACCCTACCGGCTGTTCCTCACCACTGTCCTGCAGCAGCGAGAATCTGGTACCCAGCCAAATCTCCATTCTCTGCAATGGAATGGGAAAATCTCGCTGGCAGCAACAGTGGTAACACTCCGGCTTTCAGTTTTATTTTCCAATTCAGGAACGGGTTGTAGTATTAGGCAATGAGTAATGATCTTTTCAATTATTTTGATAAAATTATTGATGTTTCTCCTCATGTAGATTCACATCTACAATTTGACCATATTATGATTTCCTTCACTCAAAACATTGCAGTTGCACCCACTGATTTTCAGGGAAGATATTCTAAGAATTATAGAATCCCTGCAATGTAGAAGGAGGCCATTTGGCCCATCGAGTCTGCACCAAAACAATCCCAGGTCCTATCCCCATAATTCCAAGTATTTACCCTGCTAATCCACCTGACACTAAGGGGCAATTTAGCATGACCAATCCATCTAATCTGTCTAGTCTAATCCAATCCATCTTTGGACTATGGGAGGAAACTTGGAGAAAGTTAGTTTGTTCTCTCTGGAATGACGGAGGTTGAGGGGCGACCTGATAGAAGTCTACAAGATTATGAGAGGCGTAGACAGTGGATAGTCAGAAGCTTTTTCCCAGGGTGGAAGAATCAGTTACTAGGACACGCAGGTTTAAAGTGTGAGAGGCAAGGTTTAAAAGAGATGTACGAGGCAGATTTTTTACACAGTAGTGAGACTCATTGCCGGTGGAAGTGGATATGATAGCGAGTTTTAAGGAGCGTCTTGACAAGGATATGAATAAGATGGGAATAGAGGGATATAGTCCCTGGAAGGGTAGGGGGTTTAGTTCAGTTGGGCAGCATGGCTGGTACAAGCTTGGACGGCCAAAGGGTCTGTTCCAATGCTGTAATTTTGTTTGTTCTTTGTTCTTTGAAACCTGAGCACCTGGAGGAAGCCCATGCAGATGTGGGGAGAATGTGCAAACTCTGCCAGCAGTCACCCAAGCCGGGCAGTGAACCTGGATCCCTGGTGCTGATGACACTTTAATAGAATTTTGGCAGAGTATTGTAGAGCAATGTGCTACTTGTGAGGAAGATGTTGAGTAAGCTGTTATTATTTAATGATTTCATTTGATGACCGAGTTAAGTGACATAAGTGATGGTTGTGATGTTTTCTGATAATAATGAAGGGGAATTCTAATCAAACTACACAATTAATTAATTTACCATGAGAAAGTGCCACAGAAGTCCAAAGATGCTGTAATTCGTGAACACCTCATTCATCTGACAAGGAGGTCGAAACACCCCGAAAGATTGTGAATTTACTATCAGATAAATCGGTTGGACTTAAACCTGCTGTTTTCAGACTTCTTACTGTGTTTACCCCAATCCAATGCCAGCATCTCTACATCATAATTCATGCCGAACATGGAATTTTGAGATGTTTTTGTGATAATTTGCGGCTAAGGGAACAGTAAGAATTTGTCCTTTTATGCTCAATATGGATGTGTGGGAAAATCAGCCACATGTAGCTATTAAACTACACGTTTGGGCAGAATTTAATCAAGATAGTGGGAGCCCTCCTTGCTGGCTGGAGAGCCTCTCATTGCTTCCTTTAGGGAAAGTCTGCCGTATCAGATGGTAGCACTTAAAATAGCCAGCCATGTACCTTATCCGAGACCAAGGACAGTGAAGGTGGGAGAAAGCTGTCAGAAAGCAGAGGCCTGAGTCTCCTCATTGGCATCAGTGGTATGGGTAGTAGCTGCCACCAGTACACTCACCAGAAGCCCAGTATCAGCCAAGGATCCAGGTCGCAGGTGAGTGAGGGTGGGGTGAAAGTCATGAAGCGGGGCTTCGCTGACTGGGATGGGTGGGGGAAGTGGGGATGCAGTGGAAGGAGGGTTTGGATGAAAAGGTGGATCTCCATCAGTGGATTTCCATCCCCAGGGTCCTTGATCCTGGGCAAAGCCTGTTTCTGGCCACTGAAGTATCTGATTGGTGGGCCTTTCCCAAAAGAAGCGATGAGGGTCTCCCGCTGGCTCGCCACCCAGAAGCTGAGACACTTGTTAAGTGGATTAAATTCTGCCCATTATTTCATCATTTTACTCTAAAATCTATGCATAGTGTGACTGAAGTGAAGCGCCATCCTCGCCAGACAAACTTGCCAATAGTGATAATTGTGGGAAAATGATGGCGTTCTCTTTGAGTCTCATTTTTATTTGCCCTGTTCAAGAAACAATTAAACAGCCACCGTCTCCAAATGATCTCCACAGTCACTGCAGTTCCCTCGACTGATACTGCAGCACTGCCGAGCCAATCACATCTGTCCTCTATATCCACTGCACCATTGTCTAAATCAATTATTCCTCAATGTATGTCTGTCCAGTATCCTTACGTCTGCCGAGTCTTTTATTTTCTTCTGCTTCATCCCAGCCACTGCTTATTCTTGTTACTTCACTCAGCCTCCATTTTTGCTTTTAATTAACCTTCCTTCCGATGACCCTATCCTCCCTCTTTCTCTCCTAGTCCAAATTATCAGTTGGCTTGGTTGAGTCTGTGATGGTCACATACTTATGATTGTCCCAGACTTCTTTTAATCCTGGGATTTGAATTGGAGAGCGATCCGTCATATTGTACCACTTCTACCAAAGTATTCAGAGCATTGAGTCAATTTATTACAATTACACTTCAACTTGCTCTGTCCTCCAAGCATCATTCACTTCACAGTGTTGCTCCATCATTTTGGCATTTTTCACAATCACGCATGCTTGACAACATTTGATTCCTCTTGATAAATACAAAAATCAACCCTGACTTATTGCTGCCTTTGGAATAAGCTGGGCGGTACAGTAATTAGCAATGCTGTCTCACACCGCCAGGGATCTGATTTTGATTCCAGCTTGGGTTATTGTGAAGAGTTTGCATGTCCTCCCTCCCCCCCACCCCCCTGTCTGTATGGGTTTCTTCTGGGTGCCTCCCACAGTCTGAAGGACGTGTTGGTTCGGTGCATTGGCCAAGCTAAATTCTTTTTCAGTGTACCCGAACAGGCACCAGAGTATGGCAACTAGGGGATTTTCACAATAACTTCATTGCAGCATTAATGAAAGCATATTTATGACAATTATAAATAACCTTTTCCTGTATGCTTTTAAACTATTTGCAGAAAGTAAGGTGCCTATGGATCAGCAAAGGTTATTATTTCAGTTTGCTTAAAATCCTATAATTTAATAATACATTGACTTGGCAGTGGCTTAGAAGCATCAGAAATTATCCAATGTGGCTGCAGTGCCCATATTTTACTGCTCTCCTGCGGTGCTTCTAGACCGCAGGCGGAAGATAATTCAATTAACAATAATAGTTGTATGGACCACAACATTACAAATAGAAGGTGAAGCCTTTAATGTGGGGCTATGTAAAATTTGCATAAAAGATGAGAAAGAATGGAAGACTGAAATAGCTTTTAACGATCAATATTAATTGTACACTATTTATACATAGATGAACACTACCATAGACTGATCACTTCCATAACATTGCCTCTCCTAATTTAAGCCTCACCTTGTCAAAATTCAGCCCACAAAGAGATGTATTCCAGCCAACTTGGATGATTGCTGGTGCCAAGTCCTATTGCTGGATAATGTGTTTTGGTCAACGTCTTTGGAAGTTGATTTTTTTTCAAAAAAAATCTGATCTTATGACACTTTGGGTTTTGTAAAGTGTAATAGGTATTGTTCTTGCCAAAATTTGATGCATTTGTAAAACCTTATTCTTAATCTGCTTTTGCATTCTGTGACATGAGATAAAAACAGTGGCCGCCACCCATCAAAATAATTTCCAATCACTTTATTTTATATTCTCTATTTTAAAAGGTCTTATTTTCTCACTTAAGAGAAAGCAAAGCAAGGACCTTAATTAAAATATGAATTATATGACATTATGATGTTACAATACATCTACATTTTATTCTACTGTTGAATATTTATATCCAGCAGGTCTGTGATGTGTTCTACTTATTACTGGCGTTGTATAGTTTATACGAAACCCTACCTGAGATAGACTGATAGAGGTTTACAGCATAGAAACAGGCCATTTGACCCAACTTGACCATTCTGCTCCTTTGTTTTTAACATCTAAGCTTGTCCCAATTGCCTGCATTTGGCCCATCTCCCTCTATAACCATCTTACCCAAGTAACTATCTAAACACATTTTAAAAGACAAAATTGTACCCACCTTTACTAATAGGCCAATAAATTGTTTATATATGTCTACATTTAGGGTAAAAGATCTGAAGATTATCAATTTATGCCTCAGATATCTTGCCTTTATTTTCATGCAGAATTGGAGGTGAAGATGAATGCTTTATAATGCATTGCATACTATTTCTTCTGTGCATCTGCTGAAACATCACACATACACAGAGGAGATAGCTCTCAAATTGTTGGGCCTTAATTCTTGGCAATGTTCTGAGATGTATACCAGTTATTGCCAAGTTCTGTTTTGCTTCCTACCAGCTCAATTCTAGTTCCATCAGTAAAGCCTGGCTTGTTTGTCACAGACTATTCTCAGTAAGAACCTTCTCTCGTATAGACATTAATCTATTTTATGTTTTCTATCTGAAGTGTTGTCGATGAATTGCTTTCCATCAGCCTCAAGAGGATTAATAAATGGTTTATCCTAAAAATTTCTCTAATACCGTCTGATTGGATTCAGTAGTCGGAATTTTTGAGACACTCCAATTTCAATTGTCATCACAAAACGCTAACCCTAATTCCTAACTGGCATCCTAATACTAACCTTAATACAGTGGATTTGACCAAAGGAAGAGGTTACAATTATCAGAGTTTTTCTGTACATCCAGCTTTACTGTTTAGATACTTATCTCTCATTGTTTGGCATGATCCCACGTCAGCCAACAGTGACTGACTCACAAATCCCAGGGGTTTTCTCTTCTTTGGAACACATTTCTACTGCTTTATTCAGTTCTTTTTCTGTGGTGGCTTTCTTTGCCCCATCTTGGTGAAAAGAAACGGAACATAGAACATAGAACATTACAGCGCAGGACAGGCCCTTCGGCCTTCGATGTTGCGCTGACCAATTAGGAAAAAGCAATGACCCTCTAACCTAAACCATTCCCTTTTCATCCATAAACTTATCTACTAACCTCTTAAACGCCACCAAACTTGGCGCATCTACAACTGCAGCAGGCAAGGCATTCCATATCCTTACCACCCTCTGGGTAAAGAACCTACCTCTGACATCTGTCCTAAAACCACCACCCCTTAATTTAAAGCTATATCCCCTCGTGCTAGCTTTCTCCATCCTAGGAAAAAGGCTATCACTGTCCACCCTATCTAAACCTCTAATCATCTTATATGTTTCAATAAGGTAACTGATGTCCCTTCTATCTTGTCCTATTTCAGAGCTGGTTCAAAATTTCTCAAAGACCCAGCCAGTTTTGCTGCTAAACTGCACAAACCAAGAAAATCCCCTCTTTGATTCCTGTGGTGCATTGCATTGGCTGATTTATTGAAGATGATAATCAAGGGTCAGTTATCCTCAGCACGCTTGAGGGAGAAATAATCCAGTGACTTCATCTCGAAATGAGTCATCAAGGACATCAGCTGAGAACAGTGCTGGCCTCAGCAGCATCCCACTCCCTCTCCACAATGTCCCCTGACCGGGCATGATTGAGCATCCTGCCCTTATTCAGTCTCTGCCCTCACGTGTGAACAATAGCTGGTATTGTTTGGTATGGTATCCATCATGGTATCATGGGACATAGATAAACTGCAGAACTGGGCCGAAAGGTGGCAAATGGAGTTTAATACAGAAAGGTATGAGGTGATTCACTTTGCTAAGAGTAACAGGAGTACAGAATATAGGGCTAATGGAAGGACTCTTAGTAGTGTCAACAAGTAGAGAGATCTCGGTGTACATGTGCATAGATCCCTGAAAGTTGGTATTCAAGTTGATAAGGTTGTTAAGAAGGTGTACGGTGTGTTAGCTTTTATTAGCAGAGGGATTAAATTTAGGAGCTGTGAGGTCATGTTGCAACTGTACAAAACTCAGGTGCGGCCACAACTGGAGTATTGCGTACAGTTCTGGTCGCTGCGTAATAAGAAAGATTTGAAGACATTGGAAAGGGTACAGAGGAGGTTTACCAGGATGTTGCCTGGTATGGAGGGAAGGTCTTATGGGGAAAGGCTGAGGGAGTTGAGGTTGTTTTCATTAGAGAGAAGAAGGTTCAGAGATGACCTAATTGAGGCAGACAAGATAATCAGAGGGTTAGATAGGGTGGATAGTGAGAGCATTTTTCCTCAGATGGAGATGGCTAACACGAGGGGACATAGCTTTAAATTAAGGGGTGGTAGTTATAGGACACATGTTAGAGGTGGGTTCTTTACTCAGAGGGTAGTAAGGGCATGGAATGCCCTGCCTGCAGCAGTTGTGGACTCACCAACTTTAAGGGCATTCAGATGGTCAGTGGATAGGCATATGGGTAGCATTGGAATGGTTTAGGTTAGAGGGCCATTAAAATTGGTTCCGTTGGTCAGTGCAACATTGAGGGCTGAAGGTCCAGTACTGCGCTGTAATGTTCTATGACAACTGTGTCCTACAGGAAGAGGGGAGCATAAAATGAAAAATAATATTTACAGGATACAATTTCTGAGATTAAGGCAGATTATTCTGGGCCTTGCTGCTGAGGGAGCAAGCAGTGGAAAACGACAGAAACCAATGAATACGCTAAATATTATGATACAAGAATGATGTATACCACAGAAATTAACTATATTGTGTACACATTCGCGTGAGAGCACCTTTAACATTTCCTTCCAAAAAATGCAACAATGTTGCTGAGTTTTGGAACTTAGAACATAGAATGCTACAGTGAAGAAAGAGACCCTTCGGCCCATCGAGTCTGCACTGACCACAATCCTACCCCCATATCCCTATATATTACAGCCTCTAATCCCTCTAACCTATGTGTCTCTGGATACTAAGGGACAATTTCTTAGCGTGGCCAATCAACCTATGGGAGGAAACCGGAGTACCCGGAGGAAACCCACGCAGACACGAGGAGAATGTGCAAACTCCACACAGACAGTGACCCGAGCTGGGAATTGAACTCAAGACCCTGGAGCTGTGAAGCAGCAGTGCTAACCACTGTGCTACCATGCCGCCCAAAAGACGTAAATACAAATTTCCACGGAATTCTACTGTTAATAAACTAGAGCGCTAATTTACGGCTAATTTATTCTGCCCCGCTAAGCTCCTAGCATGCCTTGTTTCAAAATGCACTGTGCTCCCACAGTAAAACAGCAGAAGCCCAGGCTGCAAGCATGTGCCAGTGACAGATGGTAATGTGGAGGTGTGAAATTGGTCATAAATGGAAGAGTAAGAGGCCAGGCTGGAGTGCAGCCAGTGGAGGTATAATCAATAGCACAAGATGGGCAGTTGCACTGGATCAAAGTCACGTGAACAATTTGCATGATATTTATGAACCACTGACGAGGCCAGATGAATAATCAGCAAGAGAAAACTCCATGGGCTTATAGATAATTGTGGGGAAATGACAAAATCTGTAATTAATTAGATCCATAATCAGTTTTAAACTGTGTAATAGTTTAAAATAAATCCTCTTCTGTTGAATTTCTCACAATTCAAATTATACAATACGGACAGAGAAAATATTGCCATGAGTACCTGCGGAAAGGTACCCGTGATTTTTTGTTTGTTTAAAGAAGTAAATTCAGTTGATATACTGAATTAGTTCTTGAAGTTTTTCTTCTAAGCTGACAACCAGTAAGAGTTATAAATCAGCAAGAGCTATAAATCATACAGGTCACTTACAAAGTGAAAGGTGCATATTTTCAACACTATATTGTAAGGATATATCAGCACTGCATTATAATTCAGCATGCACGTAGAAATGAACAGGAAAGCAATCTAAATTCTATCAAGAGTAAATTATATTCAGAGATGGAATAAACTAGGATTGCTCACCCTGGGAAGACAGAGGCTGAGGGGCGACCTGATAAAAGTTTATAAAATTATGAGTGATATTGATAAGGTGAACAGTTGGAAGCTTTTTCCCAGAGCAGAAATGGCCATTACAAGGGGCACAAGTTCATATAAGGGGAGAAAGGTTCAGTGGAGATGTGCGGAAAAAGTTTTTTATAGATAGAGGATGATGGGAGCCTGGAATGCACCCATCACCCCAACATGAAGTGGTTGACTAGCTACATTTAAGACTTTTGATAAGCGTGTGAACAAACAGGGAATAGAAGGATTTTTAGCGGTTGGCCTGGATAGCACAATGTGATTGGCCCAGGTGTGGAGGGCTGAAGAGCTTGTTCCTGTGCTGTATTGTTCCTTGTTCTATTCAGTTTAAATGTAACAGTGGTCTGTGTGAGACAAAGTTCCGTGCTCTAATGTATCTGTGCTCCGAAGAAGTAATTACTGAAACTAGTGTCTCATTATTAGTTAACAATTCTGACTTTCATTTGTGTCTTTTTCCCCACAAAATATTTTTGTTATTTGGAAAATCTGTATGTTGTTACTGAGTGCAACAGCAAAGGAATTAAAAGGCTTTTGTGCAGAAAATAAACTTTTTATTTAGCTTTTTAAACACTACTATTTATTCCAAATTAACTATCATTTTATTAACAAATTAGGAAATGAACCTTCACTAGAATGATCCACCATTGTGATTTGAGCAATAAAACACAATAATGAATGTTACTGTTTATTGTAGGAAAAAGCTCACGGTAATACCATTAGATGTTAATGTTTTTAATCTCGGTATATTGGCTGTACCAGCCATTAATCCTTTTTGGTTTTTATTAGATCTGACTGCAGGATTGTAACTGTGAGAGGAAACAAAGAGTTATCTGATTTAATTGATCAATAATTCAAGATGTTTTGTAGTGGCAATGAGCGCACATTGATGTCTGGTTTGTGGGAAGGCTGTTGTGTTCTCGTCCTCTGAGGAATTTGATTAACAACGTAAACTCTTTCATTACAGAAGGATAACAATTGGCGTTGAATTAGATTTTCACCATCCTTTTGCCAAAGCGCAGTAGGGCCTGCAGAATTAATGATGACTTGCAGTTGTAGTCTAGGTAACTATCCTGCCCCTCAGGAATTTGTCTGCTTGCCTTTTTAAAATGTTTGTTCTGAATCCACCTGGAAGTGTTGCACAGTGGAAACAATTAACAACACATCACGTTAGATCCGCAGCAAATCCAGTAGAAAGAATGAAAGGAAAAACGCCAATCAGGTTTTCTGTCTTTGCAACTAATGTGCAGTGTGATAGAACATAGAACGTAGAACATAGAACATTACAGCACAGAACAGGCCCTTCGGCCTTCGATGTTGCGCCGACCAATATAAAAAGCAATGCCCCTCCAAACTAAACCATTCCCTTCTCTTCCATATACTTATCAACTAACCTCTTAAACGCCACCAAACTTGGCGCATCTACAACTGCCGCAGGCAGGGCATTCCACTCCCTAACCACCCTCTGGGTAAAGAACCTACCTCTGATATCCGTCCTATAACTATCACCCCTTAATTTAAAGCTGTGTCCCCTCGTGCTAGCTTTCTCCACCCTAGGAAAAAGGCTATCACTGTCCACCCTATCTAAACCTCTAATCATCTTATATGTTTCAATAAGGTCTCCTCTTAGCCGCCTCCTTTCTAACGAAAACAACCTCAAATCCCTCAGCCTCTCTTCATAAACCTGCCCTCCATACCAGGCAACATCCTGGTAAACCTCCTCTGTACCCTCTCCAATGCCTCCACATCTTTCTTATAATGTGGGACCAGAACTGCACACAATACTCCAAGTGCGGCCGCACTAGAGTTTTGTACAGTTGCAACATGACGTTGCGGCTCCGAAATTCAATCCCCCTACCAATAAAAGCTAAGACTCCATATGCCTTCTTAACAACCTTCTCGAATTGACTGCCTACTTTCAGGGATCTATGCACATACACACCAAGATCCCTCTGTTCATCAACACTACTAAGAATCCTACCATTAGCCCTATACTCTACACATTTATTATTTCTGCCATAGTGCATTACCTCACACTTTTCCACATTAAACTCCATTTGCCACCTCTCGGCCCAGCTCTGCAACTTTTCCAAGTCCCTCTGCAAACTATAACACCCCTCTTCACTATCTACCACTCCACCGACTTTAGTGTCATCTGCAAATTTACTAATCCATCCTTCAATACCCTCATCCAGATCATTTATAAAAATTACAAACAGCAGGGGCCCCAAAACAGACCCCTGAGGTACACCACTTGTCACCGAACTCCACGATGAATATCTCCCATCAACCACCACCCTCTGTCTTCTATCTGCTAGCCAATTCCTAACCCAATTAGCTAAATCACCCTCTATCCCATACATCTGCATTTTCTGCAGAAGTCTTCCATGGGCCACCTTATCAAACGCCTTACTAAAGTCCATATATACCACATCAACCGCCTTACCCCCATCCACCTCCTTAGTCACTTTTTCAAAAAACTCAATGAGGTTAGTAAGGCACGACCTACCCTTCACAAAACCATGCTGACTATCCCCAATCAATTCATTACTCTCTAAATAACTATAAATCCTATCCCTAATAATTCTCTCCAACACTTTGCCCACAACAGAAGTAAGACTCACTGGCCTATAATTCCCTGGAAGGTCTCTCTTCCCCTTCTTGAACAATGGGACCACATTCGCTATCCTCCAGTCCTCCGGAACCACACCCGTATCCAACGACGACCTGAAGATCAGAGCCAGAGGCTCTGCAATCTCCTCTCTTGCCTCCCAGAGAATCCTAGGGTAAATCCTGTCCAGCCCAGGGGACTTATCTAACTTCAAACCCTCAAGAATATCTAGCACATCCTCCCTATCTACTTCAATACTTTCCAGTTTGCAACCCTGTACCTCAGTGTTCTCCACAACTACATTTACATCTCCCTGCGTGAATACCGAAGAGAAATATTTATTCAGTGCCTCTCCAATCTCTTCAGGCTCCACGCACAACTTCCCACTGCTGTCTATGACTGGCCGTAATCTTGCCCTAACCAATCTTCTATTCTTAACATATCTAAAGAAAGCTTTAGGATTCTCCGTAATCCTATCAGCCAAAGTCTTCTCGTGTCCTCTCTTAGCTCTCCTCAATTCACTCTTTAGCTCCCTCCTGGCTAATCGATAGCTATCCATTGCACTAACCGAGCCATCAAGCCTCATCCTGACATAAGCCTCCTTTTTCCTTTTAACCAGCAAATCAACTTCTTTCGTACACCAAGGTTCTCTTACTCGACCATTTCCTCCTCGCCTGACAGGGACATACTTATCAAGGACTCGCAGCAGCTGCTCCTTGAATAAGCTCCACATTCCAGATGATAGCACAGTGGTTAGTACTGTTACCTCACAGTGCCAGGGACCTGGGTTAAACTCTGGCTTGGGTCAGTGTCAGTGCTGGACTTATACATTCTCCCTGTGTCTGCATCGGTTTCCGCTGGATATTCCGGTTCCCTCCCAGAGTCTGAAAGACGTGCTGGTTAAACGCAATGGCCATGCTAATTTCTCCCTCATTGTACCCAAACCAACAGGAGAGTATGGCAACTAAGGGATTTCCACAGTAACTTTGTTGCAGTGTTAACGTATGTCTACTTGTGGCACTAATAAATAAATGAAAACAATCCCACATTCTACTCAGTCATGGGTACTTGTGACCCTATTTAATCACCTTATAGAATCATAGGGCTTTACAACATGGAAACAGGTTCTTTGGCCCAACTTCTCTATGCCACCCAATTTTTACTATTAAGCTAATCCCGATTGCTCATGTTTAGCCCATATCCCTTTATATCAATCTTACTCATGTAACTGTCTAAATACTTCTTAAAAGACAAAATTGTACCCACCTGAACTACTACCTCTGGTAGGTTGTTCCAGACAGTCAGCAGTGTGAAAACATTGTCCCTCTGGACCCTTTTGTATCTCTCACTTTAAACCCAAGCCTTCTAGTTTTAGACTTCCCTACCTTTGGGAAAAGATTTTGACTATCTACCTTATCTGTTGTCCTCATTATTTTATAAATATCAAAGATTACTCTGAAGCCTCCTACACTCCAGAGGAAAAAGTCCCAGCCTATCCAGCCTCTCCTTATAACTTCAAACCATCAAGTCCCAGTAGCATCCTAGTAAATCCTTTCTGCACTCTTTCTAGTTTAATAATATCCTTTCTATAATAGGGTGACCAGAACTGTACGTTGTATTCCAAGTGTGGCCTTACCAATGTCTTGTACAACTTCAACAAGATGTCCCAACTGCTGTATTCAGTGTTCTGACCAATGAAATCAAGCATGCTGAACGCCTTCTTCATCACTCTGTCCATCCGTGATTGCACTTTCAAGGAGCTATGAACCTGTATCTCTCAATCTGTTTGTTCTATAACTCTCCCCAAAGCCTTACCAGTAACTGAGCAAGTCCTACCTTGATTTACCAAAATGCATCATCTCGCATTTATCAAAACTAAATTCCATCTGCCGTTTGTCAGCCCACTGGCTCAATTGATCCAAATTCTGTTACAAAACCTCCCGTTGAAAAAATGTGTAAAATGAGTTTATTTAGTCATAGTGATGAGGCAGGACAACAGAACACTCGTGCATCTTTCATTTCCACAATTCAACCTTGCTTTTCTGACTTTGACAGAAAACAACTCTCCCAGCTTTCTGAAGAGCAGGATTTTTTTTTTGTCCCATTTGGTGATCTGAGTACTATTTCTCTAACATTTCCTCAAATCACATTCCTGAACAGATTCTTATCTCACTCCTTGTTCAATATATTTGTAAAACTGCTGGAATAGCTTTTTCTTCCAATCAGTGGGGTTGAATGTGGGTAAATGTAAGATTATCCATTTTGGTTGGAGGAATAAAAAGGCAACTTATTATCCAAATGAAGCAAAGTTTTAAAATGCTTCAGTGCACAAGGATTTGGGTGTTCTCCTGCATGAATCACAAAGTTAATACACAAGCAGCAGGTAATAAGGAAGGCAAATGGAATTTGGCATTCATTGCTAATGGAATCATGTGTAAAAGAGGAAAGTGTTGTTGCAACCATATAAGGCATTGGTAAGACCATATATAGAGCACTACACATAGTTGTGGTTGTATTAATGGAGAGAGGATCTAAATATGTTAGAGATGGTTCAGAGAAGGTTCACTAGTTTGTTTCACTAAGTTCAAAGGTAACTCACGAGATGGGGAAAAAGTGCTAACCCAGCCAGTGAAGCCCATGTCTCATTATTGAAAGAAAAGCTGGATAAAAGTTGGTGAAGTTGGTTTTCAGTGACGACAGGCTAAAACCCCAGCAAGGTGGGGTGGATGGTGGCAGGATAGACAGACCAGGGAGAACATAGAACATAGAATAGCCCCTTCGGCCTTCGATGTTGCGCCAACCAATTAAGAAAAAGCAATGACCCTCTAACCTAAACCATTCCCTTTTCATCCATAAACTTATCTACTAACCTTTTAAACGCCACCAAACTTGGCGCATCTACAACTGCTGCAGGCAGGGCATTCCACTCCCGAACCACCCTTTGGGTAAAGAACCTACCTCTGATATCCGTCCTATAACTATCACCCCTTAATTTTAAGCTGTGTCCCCTCGTGCTAGCTTTCTCCATCCTAGGAAAAAGGCTATCACTGTCCACCCTATCTAAACCTCTAATCATCTTATATGTTTCAATAAGGTCCCCTCTTAGCCGCCTTCTTTCTAACGAAAACAACCTCAAATCCCTCAGCCTCTCTTCATAAGACCTGCCCTCCATACCAGGCAACATCCTGGTAAACCTCCTCTGTACCCTCTCCAATGCCTCCACATCTTTCTTATAATGCGGGGACCAGAACTGCACACAATACTCCAAGTGCGGCCGCACTAGAGTTTTGTACAGTTGCAACATGGAAGGAGGAGAAACGAGGGGGAGGAGAGATAAAACCTTGGGAGTAGGTGAGGAAGGATCTTTTACTGAGACTTGGCCTTGTCTTCCACCAACCGGTGAATTGAAAGCTTCTGGAGTGGATATTTT
Source organism: Sphyrna mokarran (assembly GCA_024679065.1). Taxonomy (NCBI): domain Eukaryota; kingdom Metazoa; phylum Chordata; class Chondrichthyes; order Carcharhiniformes; family Carcharhinidae; genus Sphyrna; species Sphyrna mokarran. The sequence continues at coordinate 132,695,142 of JAGIQG010000004.1, read as the reverse complement.
ACATGGGCCTTTCCCACTACAGGTTAAATTCCTGTGGTTGCAGAATAATGAATTGGTCATTTAAACGCTTCAATTGTCCCCCCACTGGTTTTAACAAAATTGTGGTGGAGACGGGGTTAGCGGGACAGGTGGGTTAGATGACAGGCATAAGATGAATGGCATTTAAGGGCATTCCTCCTGCAAGCAGCTCCTCTTCCCTCTCCCATCCAATCCCCAAAGGGCAGAGAAGTTAAATCCAGCCCCATGTTGCTCTTCTCGGAACTTTTTAAAGAGATGATTATTTTTAAAGAAGTAAACAAGTTGCTTGGAATTTCATTTTGGCCTTATCAGTGAAGAATACAAGATTAGAATATCATGATTGACTTAAACTGAAATTCCCTTGAGAGCTTGATGGGCTAATTTTGGGGCATGATCATTCATATCCTGACAATTACCCTCGTTTACCTTTGCTAAAGGACATCATTTGGTGTCTACGTGTTTCACATTCATCAACATAGAATTCATCTGCTATTCCTTACCCCAGCTGTATCATTATTTTTAAATTTTGTTTGTTCCCCATTATTTCTCACCTTTTCACACAGCTTGCTATGCTTTTATGATATGGCGGAGTATGTTCCAAATCAAATCAGAAACTGCAGTGGACAGTTGGGAATCTCGGGCAGAAAACACAGCCTTGTAGAATTCCTCAGACAGCCTTTCCTATTTATCACTACCTTCTGTTTCCTATTGCTGAGCTATTTTTCAGTATAGCTCCACTAATGCCTTTAATTCCATGATGTTCAACTGTCGCACTGATAACTTTACATTGCAATGAGCTACAAAGACTCGTATTAGCCAGACAGATTGGCTGCAATAGAATTTGGTAAGACCCATTATGAGACCTTAGGTGACTGTGTGGAGTTTGCACATTTTCTCCGTGTCTATATGGGTTTCCTCCAGGTGCTCCAATTTCCTTCCACACTCCAAAGATGTGCTACTTAGGTGCATTGGTCAGGTTAAATTGGCCCTTAGTGTCAGGTGGATTAAGAGGATAAATACATGGGATTACGAGGATAGAGTCCCGGTGGGATTGTTGTCAGTGCAGGTTGGATGGGCAGAGTGGTCTCCCTCTGTGCATAGGACTTCTACGAGACATAAAATAATGATCACTGAGACAGTAAAATAGATCTAGGGGCCAAATGGTCCTCCACTAAAAAAGAAAGACCAAAGAAAATTTAAATCCTGTTCATTTCAGCATGTATATGAATAGATTGGTGTATAGGGATGTTGGGAATGAGCTGTCAAGCTGAGCAATGTGGGTACAGATGTACAATTACTTCCTATTTCCTGGACAGGAATTCATTTCCATGGATCTAGCACCCTGATGTCAGGACCAACTGAGGGTCTCATTTCCAGGAGCCAGATGGGCAGAGCTATTTCTCAGAGGCAGCCTCCAAATTTCCTGATTATGTGGTTCCCTTCATCTTAAGGACAGTGAATGAACACCCACTCCTGTCCATCACATGATAAGATACAGGAACAGGAATAGGCCATTTAGCCCTTGGAGTTTATTCTGCCATTAACAGAATCATAGCTGATCCAAAAATCCTCATGTCCCCTTTCCCTTCGATTCCTCGATGAATCCATGATCTCTCTCTGCCTTAAATATACACAAGGACTTTGCTGCCACACCTCTCTGAGGCAGGGAGTTCCAAAGACTCTCAACTCTCTGAGAGAAGACATTCCTTCTTATCCTAATCTTAAATTGGTGCCCCTTTACTCTGAGACTGCCCTCTGGTCTTAGACCCAGTCAGACAACCAATAGCCTGGGTAACCCTACTGTGAAGGGTGAGCATTCTCAAGTCAGGTAGGAGACTTTGACCGTTCCTCAACATGGAAGCAAAAAAATTATTATTTAAGAGGGGCAGGAAGGTTCTTTGGAGTGGAAAATCTGCTTGGATTGTTGGGGCTGCAAGGATGGCCTTTGATACCCACAACTCCCTCTTTGGGGGATGGAGCTCCTCTCTCTGCCCCCAGCCTAATGCAGGGAGGCTGCCTCCATTAAGCTGGCATACTCCCTATGTAAGAAGTCTCACAACACCAGGTTAAAGTCCAATAAGTTTATTTGGTAGTAAATGCCACTAGCTTTCAGGGTTTGCCCCTTGGTCAAATAAATCTGTTGAACTTGAACCTGGTGTTGTGAGACTTCTAACTGTATTTACCCTAGTCCAACACTGGCATCTCCACATTATGCTCCCTAACGGGCAGGGAGCAGGCTGCTTTGTCAGCAAGCCTGAAAAATTTTGATCTCTAAATATGTAAATTGGCTTTCTATCTCCCTAGTGCAGACGGTTGATCTGCATTCCTGCCCACCCCCTGCAGAAACATCCTCAGTGGCTGGAACTGTCCTGAAATAACTCTCACTACTTTCCCCTGCCTATAAGCCCATCATCCAGGGCCAGATAAAGTGAAAGTGTGGAGATGCCAGCGTTGGACTGGGGTAAACACAGTAAGAAGTCTCACAACATCAGGTTAAACTGGTTGGACTTTAACCTGGTGTTGGCAGATAAAGTCGATCCATGGACTGCATACGTATTCCACATTTTAACTTACAATTTGATGGTGAATGCTGTCTCGTTTGTGGCATCATATCAGCTCCCCTTCCCACTGCCCTTTCACAGATACTTGCTGAGATAATTTTCAAGAAGTATTCTTTATTATTTTCAGTCTGGGCACCATTTTGAATTGAAAGCCTGACAGTCGCGAGCAATTATAGTATAGTGTGCTGTGAGTGTTTGTGTACAAATAAACAGACCTTGATACATCATACAAGGTCAGCACATTTCCATAATTCTGTGACACTCTAGAAAGGTTTCTCATGCCGTATACAGAGTGCCGGAAGGGTCATAATGAAGGCAGTAAGCTATCACTGTGCTGCCGGCTCCCTTTTGTGCTGACATATCGTCAACTCCTCTGGGATTTTAACTGGCTTGACAACTATCAAATGGGCTTGAGTCATAGCCAGTGCTACAAATTTACTCTGCATTTATCAACATTTTCACTTTGCATAGTTGGTTGCCCTTGGGACCACTGCTTGGATCATTTTCATACGATTGATTTGGGTCTGGGCTCAGAAGGAATGGATGTTTATGGCATGAAATTGACAGTTAAAATACTATGGGTACAATCTTCCTGTCCCATTGTGTTGGCCAAATAGTGTATCAGGATGGAAAATTTCAGTGAGAGACAAAAAATTCCTGATCTTGCTGGGGTCTTTTAAGAGACTTCTGGATGAGTACATGGAAAAGAATAGGATAGGGGGTTATAGATAGGTCTGTGGATTGGTAGATGTGATCGGAACAACTCGTGGGCCGAAGGGCCTGTTTGTGCTGTATTGTTTTATGTTCTATGATATCCGGGTCCGTAAGATCGCGATAGGTGAGAAATCTGGCATGAACCTGATTTTTCATCTCTCTCGCGATTTTACTGATTCAACCCACCCATCAAGCACTGGAACAAGAAGGTAAGATTACGCCCATTAGAAATCTTTTGGAAAATTTCTGCATGTTTGTTTTTAGGTTCATGTTCCTGATATTTAAATATAACTTTATTTTAAGAGTCATTGGATAGGATTTTCTGGCCACGCTCACCCAAAGATTGGAAAATTCCATCCGAAGTCAATGGACCTTTGCCTGATCCTATATGGTCCACTATCTGTGGACGGAAAAATTCACCTAGTTTTACATCACAGAAGGAGACCCATCAGCCCATTGTATCTGTGCATCTATCTATCCTAACCCCATTTTCCAGCACTTGGTCTATGGCCTTGTAGGCTATGATACTTCAAGTGCTCATCTGAAGGCCTCTTAAATGTTGTGAGGAGTTCTGTCTGTGCCACTCTCTCAGGCGGTGAGTTCCAGATTCCCACTGCCGTATCCTCTTTGTCCAAATACTCTGCTCCTCCTGCTTCTGATGCTGCCAATGCAATGAAATACCAAGAAGGTGTTTAATTTGCCTAAAATCCATGTACAGCCCATTTTGTGTACCTGACCAGGATAATCTCTATCCACAGCATTGCCTTCCTTAGATAGTCAGACTTGGTGTGATAGAACAATTATCCAGTTCTATATGTTTTTCCTAAAGTAAAGCATTTAAAGTTGTTTTTGTAAGAAGCTCTTTCCTCTGCACTGGGACAGTCACTTCCATAAAATTTGCACCCTCCTGATTTTTTTGTTGATGTACTCAGCGCAAATTCTGCCTTTATAGTTCTGAAAGTTGCTTTTGGACTATTTTTGGCATATCTCTTGCCAAGTATTTCCATGACTATCTGGGAGACACTGTATTCTTGAAAGCTTTAGCCTGCCCTGTTCAGCAGCTTGCATTGATTTGGGAAAGTCAGTCATTTTTAGCAATGTTAAGCTTGTCCCGCGAGAGACACTGAAGTTTCTCCTTAATCTTCTTTGAATTTACATATGTGGTTGTTTCTGAAAGAACATGGGAGAGCTAATTGTATTGGGAACAGAGAGACACAAGACTGACATCCACTCAAAACAAGAGTGGTTGGTAACTATGCCATTGTGGCTTTTTTTGGAGTTCAATAAAGCAGTTCTTATTAAGGGTGACACAGCGGCACAGTGATTAGCACTGCAGCCTCACAACCACAGGGATCCTGGTCCGATTCCTGGTTCGGGTCACTGTCTGCACAGAGTCTGCACGTTCTCCCCATATCTGTGTGGGTTTCTCCAGGTGCTGTAATTTCATCTGACGGACATGTTGCTTAGATGCATTGATCGTGCTCAAATACCCCCTCAATGTACCCGAACAGGTGCTGGAGTGTGGGAACTAGAGGATTTTCACAGTAACTTTATTGCAGTGTTAATGTAAGTCTACTTGTTACATTAATAAATAAACTTTACACATTATTATGGGTTTCATTTTGTCATAGTTGAAATATTTCTGCCAGCAGTAATGTGCTGGCAACGTAAGTCTATTTATTAGTTACAAGTAAAGCTTATATTAATACTGCAATGAAGTTACTGAGAAACTGCCCCAGTCACCATACTCCAGCATCTGTTCAGGTTAATGCAACTAACCAGTACGTCTTTCAGAATGTGGGAGGAAACCGGAGCACCCAGAGGAAACCCATACAGACATGGGGAGAACATGCAAACTCCACACAGACAGTAATCCGAGGCCAGAATTGAACCTGGGTCTCTGGCACTGTGAGGCAGTAGTGCTCACCTCTGTGCCAACCCCTGGGAAGTGCAACCTTTGAATAAACTGTGAGGGGACAGGTTGAGGAGAACAGTGATCCTGTGTAATTTTTGAGAGATGATACTTAAAATCTGCTGTATTAGTGAAGGGTTTAGAGCTCGGAAACAGAGGCTGTCCTGAGAAAACCTCTTCTGACCCACCATTCCAGTAAAATGCGGAGCCCGATACAAACCCACTGATCCACTCAGGCTAGTGTAGGGCTCAACTGACTGAGTCGTCAGCACAATGTGCGAGTGGATCATTGTCACAGTGCTTAATTTTGAGCCCTGCTAGAGATGACTAACAAAGGCGATGAGGTCTTTGTAGCCTGGTTGCAGCTGCTGGTGTGGAAATGCTGCTGTATGTGTTTGTAACGGGAGGTGGGTGGGGGGGGGGGGGGAGAAAGTACACACTAAAACACTTTGTTTGGGCAAAACTTTGGAGTTGTACCAGCTGGGCTAGTTAGACCCCCAAGGGTTTTCATTGCTGACTAATGTTGGCAGCAGAGAATCCCATCCACACACACACACGCATACACAGTGAAACACCCAATGTAATGTGATTTCTGGCTGTGTGCCCAACTCTATGTAAACCTCTCTGGTGCAGTGTTCAATCAGAGCACCATCTTTGTTCTGCTGTTCCCCCCCCCCCCACCAGCCTTTTATGGATAAAGGGATCCTTCCTTGAATACATGCAGCTGATTGTAAATAATTGCTGAGCGAAGCAGGGAAATTATCGATATCAAGGCCCCGTTCAGCTGTGGGTGTTTATTTAACCTCGGAAAGCGGTGGTAGCGAATTTTCTAAATGAGAAGCATATTGCCTTCTCAGCTTCTCAGGAGAAACACGCTGGAATAAACATTCAAAGTTCTTTCCTGGAGGGACGCGGTACCTTATTTTAAAATTCAGGCCGTGTATTCACTGCAGCTGTTTTACATAAAAGATTTATATTTTCTTGCTGCAATCAATAATTTTCATTTCCTTCCTCAGTTCTGTGATTTAACTGAATGGGATTGATGCTGATGGAATGATGTTCCATCGGGAATTAATTGCACCAGAGGTCATTGGGGTCAAAACTTACTTTTCTTTAAAGGATGGCTGTCATGATATATTAGTATAACTTTGGGGTTTTTTTTTTTGGCCATTTTCTCTCCTCTGTCCTGATTCTCTCTGGTTCCACGAACACTCTGTATTACCTCTTCTGAATGATCATTCTGAATGCATGAGTGCTGGGAGAGGTTTACTTGTACACAAGCATTTTCCAGTACAGAGAACCAGATAGTAATCGGGGACAGGGAATGACAGAATGTTTCCTGTTCTTATTCCAAGATTGCTGAGGTGCCCATGGGGATCTGTGAGTTAGGCACATTGGCCATGCTAAATTGCTCCTTAGTGTCCTGGGATGGGTAAGAGGAATTAGCGGAGAAAATAAATAGAGTTATGGTGATAGCACCTAGGTGGGATTGTTGCTGGCACAGACTCAATGGACCAAATGGCCTCTTTCTGCACTGTAGGGTTTCTATGACTTCTATGGGAGGCAGTGGCACAGTGAAATTGTGTCTGGACTAGCAATCCAGAGAACCCAAGTAATGCTCCAGGGCCCTGGGTTCGAATCCCACTGTGGATGGTGAATTTTGAATTCAATAAAAATCTGGAATTAAAAGTCTACTGATGATCATGAAACCATTGTCACAAAAAAGATCATCTGGGTCAGTAATGTTCTCACTTCCCTTTAGGGAAGGAAATCTGCTGTCCTTACCTAGTCTGGTGTGCATGTGACTCCAGAGCCCCAGGAATGTGGTTTGACTCTGAAATAATCCACCACACTACTCAGTTGAAGACCAATTAGGGATGAGCGATAAGTGCTGGCCCGCATCCCGTGAATGAATGAAAAAAAAAGTTGTTCGTACATAAACCACTTCCTCAGCTGAAGTCTAATTTAACACAAACCATGGATTGACTTTATTGGTCTGTATGGTTTTACTACCATACCACATAGTGCAAAGAATCCACAAACAACTGGGACATTTTAGAATAGAATATGCTACTGACAAGGCTTTGAATGGTGCCGTGAGCTTGGATTTTACTAACATTTTAATTGATAGCTGGAATGTTACTGCACTGTGCTCAGTGACACTCAAAGGATCAGTTGAAGTATCCTGATTGTGATGGAAAGTGAAACTCCCAGATAGCTTGAGAGTTTGAACTTGTAACGTATTGCTTTAATTGGAGATTCATCTATGTATGGAATTGTGATGGTACATTTCAGCATTGGGATTGCTGATGCTAAATGGGTGCTGGAATGCAGGTCTGGAGATTGTGGTCAGAAGAACAGCACTCTCCAAACTTGAAGTCATCTCTGAGGAATGTTCAACCAAAATGTCTGCACAAAGCAATCCCGGCAACAGTTTTGTCATGTAAACACCACTGCAGATATGGGTCAAGAATATTATAGGGATCAACATGATTTTGTCTGTTTTTTGGGTGGAGGATCTCAGTGTTGAGATTTGTTTTCATTAAGCTGTAAGATGTTGGCACGGAGAAGTTGAACAATTCTCCACTCATTCAGTGAATTGTCTGCATCGGGCATTCCACCCAGGTAGAGAGTAGCATTAAGCTAAAATTCTTTGAAAGCCTGGCACTTTGGGCAGCAAGGTGGCACGATGGTTTGCACTGCTGCCTCACAGGGATCCGTGTTCAACTCCCAGATTAAGTCGTTGTCTATGTGGAATCTGCACATGTTCTCCCTGTATCTGCGTGCGTTTCCTTCGGGTGCTCTGGTTTCATTCCACAGTCCAAAGATGTGCTGGTTAGGTGCATAGGCCAGGTTAAAATTTCCCTCAGTGTACCCAAACAGATGCCAGAAAAACAGATGCCAGATGTGGCGACTAGATGATTTTCGCAGTAAGTTCATTGCCGTGTTAGTGTAAGCCTACCTGTGACATTAATAAATAAACATTATCAAATAAAGCTTTAACTTTTGAAGCCTTTGGGAGAAAGTTTACCATCACTTGAAGTGCAGATTTGGCAGGCTGGCATTCACTTTTGCATTTCTTTCTCTGTCAACCACTGGAGACAACTTGAAGAATCCTTGACCCAATTATAAGAACAAAGAACAAAACAGCATGGGAAACAGGCCCTTTGGCCCAACGAGCCTGTGCTGCCACCTCGATATTCCCACTTCTACCCATGATCCCTGTCTATGTTTATAGATAAACCCACGCAAGCACGGGGAGAATGCGCAAACTCCCACAGACACAGGCCCAAATCCATGTATCTGCACAGCACAGCGATAGTCACTGAGCTGTCGTGTTGCCCATCAAATGGTCCAGGTCAAGTGTGCACTAAGTAGGCAGTCAAGTCGAGAAGGTTGTTAGGAAGCATATGGAGTCTTAGCTTTTATTGGTAGGGGGATTGAATTTCGGAGCCTGCAACGTCATGTTGCAACTGTACAAAACTCTAGTGCGGCCGCACTTGGAGTATTGTGTGCAGTTCTGGTCCCCACATTATAAGAAAGATGTGGAGGCATTGGAGAGGGTACAGAGGAGGTTTACCAGGATGTTGCCTGGTATGGAGGGCAGGTCTTATGAAGAGAGGCTGAGGGATTTGAGGTTGTTTTCGTTAGAAAGGAGGCGGCTAAGAGGGGACCTAATCGAAACATATAAGATGATTAGAGGTTTAGATAGGGTGGACAGTGATAGCCTTTTTCCTAGGATGGAGAAAGCTAGCACGAGGGGACACAGCTTTAAATTAAGGGGTGATAGTTATAGGACGGATATCAGAGGTAGGTTCTTTACCCAAAGGGTGGTTCGGGAGTGGAATGCCCTGCCTGCAGCAGTTGTAGATGCGCCAAGTTTGGTGGCGTTTAAGAGGTTAGTTGATAAGTATATGGAAGAGAAGGGAATGGTTTAGTTTGGAGGGGCATTGCTTTTTATATTGGTCGGCGCAACATCGAAGGCCGAAGGGCCTGTTCTGTGCTGTAATGCTCTATGTTCTATGTTCTAACGACATGAAGCACTAGGCTACCCTCGAAAAATCCAAGAGCTGCCTTTTTGCGCACACTGTTATACAACTAAATATTACTGCAGATCATTCCTTCCTGCACTATCTTCATTTCCTACATTGAGCTTTCTGAATGTAGAGTTATACGTTTTGGTGCGGAGGACCTGTCAGGGTTGGTATTGAATAAGGTTTATTTCACCTGTTACCCATTCCTCTCTCCAAGAGAACACGTTTTCCACCTGGGCTGGATCCCTATCCAGGAAACCGGGCAACCAAGTTGCTGGGGTCATGTGGCAAATTTGATTTGTTAACGTTTGTTTTATGTAGTGTTCCTTTGATTCACTTTCACTGACTAAACACAACACCCGCTCCAGTATATTATTTTATTACTGCTTTCAATCACTGTCTGTTTTTGCGGCAATAAAATATTTTCTTTCTTTGATGCATTGAATAAAATATTGCCTTTGGGGAAAGAACTATAAAATGTCTTTTTTTTTCACTTCTGTTGGTCTGTCTTTACAAATATAATTTGAGCAAACACTTTAGGCCAGATCTTAAATCATCCATGGTGTTATTAAATGATATCATTATGAACTAGCTTTGTCTTGAAGGGATTTTGTGTTTCCCAGTGAAAAACCAAGAGGTAGAAGCGACATGCTATTAAAGTGGTGTTACAAAATTAATGATGTCACTTTTTATATTACATACAATATATGTACAGTTATTTGTATTATATGTTATTATCCCTAATACCCATAATATTGAGAGAGCTCAATAAAATAGTACACTCTTTTGATGTCAATTATGAGAGCCCTTTATAATCCACACCTCATGTAATGTGGGGATGTTTAAGCCTGAAGATTAATCAAAATGATTATGTTTCTGTTTTGGGGTCTCCTCCTTTGTTCAGCCAGCTCTTGAGAACTCTGAGATCATGCACTGCGTGGGTTCAGTGTTCCCACAGCTTTGTTTTGGTCAGTAAGTCTAAACTCAGCTTTAACAGATTCTGCTGCTGTACTAGGCGAATACATTTTCCCCTTTAAAATGGCAGTGCCAGTGCAATTTGTAGTTACGTAAGTGAGTAACTGGGACATACATGGGCAATGGCACAGTGGTTGGCATCAGGGACCTGGGTTCAATTCTGACCTCGGGTGACTGTGTGGAGTTTGCACGTCCTCCCTGTGTCTGCATGGGTTTCCTTTCGATGCTTTGGTTTCCTCCCGTACGCCAAGGATCTGTTGGTTAGGTGGATTGGCCATACTAAATTGTTCCTTAGTACCAGAGGAATTAGCATGAAAATACTTGTGGTTATGGGATAGGCCTAGATGGGATTGTTGTCAGTGAAGCTCAGTGGGCCGAATGGCCTCCTCCTGCACTGTTGGGATTCTGTGATTCTGAGCTCTAGGCTTGATCACAGATCTAAAGCTGACTTCAGATGCAGCAGCAGTGGTGTATCGTTGGTCTAAAAAGCTTTGGATCAGGGGTGAAAAATTCTGCACATAATCTTTCCAGCATCAAATCAATTTTTGGTGCATTAAGATCTGGACCTTTTGTGTTTGACAATGTTTGAATAGTGACAGCAGCACACACACACACACACACACACACACACACCATCCCGAGCCTGGCAGGGGAGGCGAGGGAGAATGGTGGCAGGTTCTAAATTGCACATCCACAGTTCATGGAACAGATGCCCGTGTATATCAGCAGCTTGTGATTATGATGAAGGAAGTGTCTGAAATCTGGAATGTGCAGATTAGACTTGGAAACAGGTTCAAACCTTGTGGCTTCATTTGGAATGCCAAAAAAAAAACCCTGCAGGCGGCCAATGGTGAGCGCTTCCTCCTCCAGAAATCACATGGTTGAGTTGGTGGGTGAGAGGGCAGGAGTGTCTGAAAATCACACTCTCCAGTTTAGACTAAATGGTTAGCACTGAATGTGCTGCTCTTTAAGCAGCTAGGTTTTTGACTGCCTCCCAGTAAGGACCTCTTTATTAATTCGGACCCTGGCCTGGAGGGTCATCTGGAGTTGAGTTGGAAGAATGCTACAATGCTCACCTATCTTTGTGCTATTGGGCTAAGCAGCTTTCATCTCATTAATGACTACAATGAATAGTTGAGACCCCAACACAGATTCTTGTGGGACACTGCTAGCCACATCCTGCCAACTGGAATACCTTCACACCATCCTTACTCTTTTGTTTCCTCTGTTCAACTGATTTCCTAACAGGTCAGTAATTTGGTTCCAACTCCATGAGCTTCAATGTAGATAACTGCCTCTTATGAGAGCCCTTATTACAGGCTTTCTGGAAATCCATGTAATTAAAATCCGTTACTTCAGTCAGCTCTTTGAAATGTCCAAGCAGGTTTTGTCTGGAATAACCAGTTATGCATAAATCCATGCTGGCTGTCTGAATAGCTGGAAATTTCCAACATGTTCAGTCACTCTGGCTGGAGTTTTACTGCCATGCCAGAATCGGGCTGGGTGTGGCTCATAGAATGGAATTCTCTGCTGGCCTCGGGTGTGATTTCATGAGCCTCAGCCAAAGAAGGTCATAAAATACTGGCTTCTATCTTTAATTATAGACCCTAATAATTTCTCAACAACAGATGGTGACCAATCATGATTCCTTGGTTTCCCCATGTCATTTTGCTTGAAAACAATGTCCACTTTTAAAATCTAAATCAAGAGAAATGATTGCACAAACTTGGTAGAATTCCCTGGAATTTAGAAGGTTAGGGTCTGTAAAACAAACAAGTTTTTGTTAAAACCTGCAGCCCCTAGCATTCTAACTATGCTACGGGCTGCAGGTTTTAACAAAAAAGAAATATGTGATTTTGCACACGGAGATTCAAACTACCAACAACAGATTTATTCTGGGAGCTCTGGCCTGTACAGAGAACAAATTAGTAAATTTGGAAATTAAAACGGCAGCACCCTAATGACATTGTTATCAAAACACACAATCAGTTCTTCACGCAATCTGTAACCATGTCAATATATAATGGGGGAATCAAAGATTTTGAGATATGGTAAGGAGAACAGAAAGAATAAATTGTGAAATTATTTCTGTAGGTTGGGACATCTATGTGTAGGAGACACAGTCCAAAAATCAGAACCAGAGCACAGAAGTTAAATTTGAAAACATTTCTATACCAAATGGTGGAAAGTTGGAACTTTATTCTGCAAATGACAGTTGATGTGAGATCTGTTGCTAAATTTAAAACCAAGATTGATAGATTTTTGTTAACCAAAGGTATTAAGGGATTTGGGACAAAGCCCAGTTATGTTACAAATCAATCACAATCGCATTGATGGAGGAATATGCTCGAAGAATTAAATGGTCTCCTCTTGTTTCTATGTTCATCCTTGCAGTTTGCGTCATTACATCCAACTGACTGATCAATCAGTGCCCCAGACTATTGGTAGGTTCAGATGTTGGATTATAGCAGCTAGCACAAAAGGTTTACAGACTGGTAGCATGGTGTCACAGTGGTTAGCACGGCTGCCGCATAGTGCCAGGGACCTAGGTTTTGATTCCTGGTTTGGTTCACTGTCTGGACAGAATCTGCACTTTCTCCCTGTGAGTGCATGTGTCTCCCCTGGGTTGCTCTCACAGTCCGGAAGGCATGTTGGTGAGATGCATTGGCCATGCTAAATTCTCCCATAATGTACCTAAACAGGCTTTTCATAATAACTTCATTGCCTACTTGTGACGTTAATAAATAAACTTTAAAACCTCTGTTGTCAGGGTTTATCTGAATGACCTCATTTAACCTCCATCCTCATGAGGATAGTTTTTAAGTTACAGATTCAAGCTTTTATACTAAATCCAACATTTTACCAATTAGTTAATTTGTCTTTGGCATGTAGTTCGTGAAAAAATTAAATGTAATATAAAAAGCTCTGTTTTTATTAGGTAGGAATCAGTTCTGACTAGTTGCTGGCTCTGGTAAAGCTGCTGGAAACTTTTACTGGAAGATATGAAAGGAGGTTGATTTCTTAAAGGTGATTGCCTGTTTGTGGGTGAGCAGGACTCAAATATCAGCCCATCATCTTGTGTCTGTGGTTTGTTAGAGGTAGATATAAGAAAGGCAAAATGACTTCACAATAGGACAACATGGCAAGATGCTTTAGGCTATTCTTGGGCAGTTTTTCTGAATCTTTCTGTGTATTTTCATGTTGCTAGCCTTTAGGCTTTCACCAGACAGTTAAAGATTTTTAAAATTTATTTATTAGTCACAAGTAAGGCTTACATTAACTCTGCAATGAAGTTACTGTGAAATTCCCCTTGTCACCACAATCTGGCACCTGTTTGGTTAACTGAAGGAGAAATTAGCATGGCCAGTGCACCTAACCAGCACGTCTTTCAGACTGTGGGAGAAACTGGAGCACCCGGAGGAAACCCATGCAGACACATTGAGAATGTACAAACTCCACACAGACAGTGACCCAAGCCAGGAATCGAACCTGGGTCCCTGGCACTGTGAGGCAGCAGTGCTAATCATTGTGCTACAATATCACCTTCAGTTGTCCTTCAGTGTTATTTCTCTGCGTCCATGAAATCCTGTGAACTGAACAGTTCAAAGAGGAAGTCCTGCAGAGGGATGCCAGACAAACTAAGCTACCTACCTTTTTTTTAACCAGCTGCCTCACTTTGGCAGACATCGTGCAGGCTGTGTTTCACTGTAGGAAGCTGTTCCAGCAGTGACTGTTTGGGGAATAAACATTCTACCAGATGTTTCACTCCAATCATAGCGTCCGATGGTTTGTGTCATACTGTGTGACATAAGATATCACCGTACGGCCTGGTTGGGCACACCTGCCAAATTGTCACCAAACATTTTCGTAGATCCCAGCACACTTACCTGCCAATGCCTGTGGGGAGCTGACAGCTTGCAGTTTAGATCCACAGGACAGTGGCCCATATGACAATAGAATATTCACAGCTGTCATAAAGCATGGGGTAGTGAATGTAAAAGTTAGCCTGTCTTCAATCCTCTTTTAAATCACACTTCAAATTTGATGATTCAGGGTGGAACTGATGAAGGAGTTAAATACCAGTGTAAATAACATCTGCAGCACCGTCACGTCAGCAAGCTTCTCCATCTTCTCCACCCAGATGCCAAACGACATGTAAGACTTCCCGCCTCCTTTGTTTTGCTGGGCTATTTCGTAATCTGCTTCATCTTTCAGATTTGCCTTTTTGGGATTTTCCAAAGGGAGTTTTAACCTTCCATTTTAACTGGCTGTATTGCTTTTAATTTGCCTTCATGCAATGTTGCTCTCCTGCCACTAGTCTGCTCCCAAGACTCATTTGAGTCTGCACCAGATGCCGGGAATAATTATGCAAATCAGATTACATCTTGATTTTTCAGTCACAAAACGTACCCAAAATCTCTGAGGTTGTAGAAGAAAATTAGCTCTTGTGTCTGAACATTTGGAGGGTTGGTTTATTGAATGTTTTCACCAGAAGCAAGTTTTTTTAAAAAACCATGAACAATGTATGTGTCTAATGGTTGATGAGGTACTTTATTACAAGCAAGGACGTGAAACTCAACCCTTCCAGTCTGTTTTTTCAAAATAATTAATTCGGTACTTTTTGTTTCATTTTCAACGCTGGATTGGTATTGGATGGGTATGTGAATAGGGAGGGAACAGAGGATAGTCCCAATAAAGGCAGTAGGTTTTTTTTATATTAGTTGGGACATCATGATCAGCATGAGCTTGGAGGACCTGTTCCTGTGCTGTACATTTCCTTGTTCTTTGTTCTTTTTACTTGAAAGGAGAGGTTATTGATGCAATGGTGAGAATTCACAGTTTGCAGTTAAAGGTTTTTGGGAAGAGCATTTGCTTTGCTGTGTTGGTTTAGTTAGGGCCTTTTTGTTAAAAACTATAGGTTCTACCTTCTGCATAACTGGCCAGTGGCAGGAAAAGAAGAACCAATAAATCTCTTTCTTTGTACTTCAGCTGCAGTTAATCATCCAAAATAGTTATGGAGCCAGAAGTTTACTCATTGAGAATTGAGTAAAATAATAATTGTAAAAATGTTATATGAACATAAGTTGTTGTTAGCAGAGCATGAAAACCATATTTGGAGGTTGGATGTCACAAATCCAATTGTGAAAGATCAGGTGGAGGAAGTACAGCTTCAGTAATAATATTGTGACCACCTCCACGAACATAACCAGACAAGGAGCAGGCAGCTGTTGGCGTACAGTCCTGAATGTTCTACTTGCCAGGTCTCAACAATACACAGGCCAGGAAGCTTTAATGATCAGAATTTCATTTAACAGGCTATCAACTAACTTACCCTCTCTGTAAGTGAATCATGTAGAAGGCATGAACATCTGAAACCTAAGACCCAAGTTGACAGATATTACACTGTTAACTCCAGCTAATAACATTTCCGAATACATAATAAGTGAAATAAGAACACAAGAACATAAGAAATAGGAGCAGGAGTGGGCCATCTAGCCCCTTAAGCCTGCCCCTCCATTCAATAAGATCATGGCTGATCTGAAGTGGATCAGTTCCACTTACCCGCCTGATCTCCATAACACTTAATTCCCTTATTCATCAGAAATCTATCTATCTGTGACTTAAACATATTCAATGAGGTAGCCTCCACCGCTTCAATGGGCAGAGAATTGCAGCGATTCACCACCCTCTGAGAGAAGAAGTTTCTCCTCAACTCTGTTCTAAGCTGACCTCCCCCACCGCCCCCCCCCCACTAGTTTGAGGCTGTGTCCTCTAGTTCAAACTCCATTTCCTTTTGAGCGTTGTGCTGAGTATTTATTTGTTGTTGGTTATACTAGTCCAGTATCTCAAATCTGGTTATCCGAAAACCAGACATTTTTATTAGCTGCACAAACTGGGGTAATGCAGTTAGGTGCTGTATTGGTGCAGTGTCACACTGTACTAATTATCAGCTTCATGCACTGGTCTTCTTTCATGCTCCAATATTCAAGTCAACCTTGACTGCACCCAATCTGGCTTGTTCCAATCTGCTAATCCGATTGGCCTCTCTCTACCTCTTTATTTTCAAATGTTATTTCCTCACTATATGTATTTTTTTGGACTTAAGAAACTTATTCATTTGATTTCACGTGTCTCCTATAAATTGAATTAAGGTTTTGAATTTTTTTTATTCTGTAAATTAGCAAGGTCCAATATTCTTCATGGATTCAGAGCTGAGATTATTAGTTATGAGATGCTGTACCTGTAACAGAATGATAATATAACGTGGCAGCAGATAATATTTGAGGAACACCACATGAAAGTGTATGCCGAGGTGATATGGCCATAATTAGTTGATAAAAGTGTTTTGTTTCTTTTAACAAATGGCATGAATAAGAAGCTCTTTGAAAAGCATTTGGAATTTCTGCCCAGTCTGTAATATTGTACCATTGATCATTTCATGGAACTTGCAGACACAGATATAAGCCATTCAGCCCAACTTATCTGTACTTACGGTGGTATTCTATATGAATCTACCCCCCTGTCAATTGCCTCATTCATCCTTTCATATTTCGACCAAGCCTTCTCTTAAATGTGTCAATTATATCTCTCTACAGCTCCATATGGCAGTGAATTCCACATTCCCAACAGGTTTTCCTCATTAATGCATTCTTCTTTTACTCTGCCTTGGTTTTGCCATCTGCCATACTAACTGCTGATCTGCACATTAAGATATTTCCAGGGTAATGTTAGCGAAAATGTAGTATAGAAGAGGATTCTTCTGGAATCACAGACAGTTGGCTGTCCTGTAACAAAAAGCTGACCCAAAGGTAGAGCTGTGCTTTGAGATATCTAATGAGAATTTTGAAATTATAGCATAAGCTTTACTTTTATCTGTGCCTACATCTATCTGATCTGATTTGATTTGATTTATTATTGTCACGTGTTAGTATACAGTGAAAAGTATTGCTTTTTGCATACTATATAACCAAAACATGCCATTCATAGAGTACATAAAGGAGAAGGAAAGGAGAGAGTACACAATAGAGTGTTACAGTCATAGCTGGGTGTAGAGAAAGATCAGCTTAATATGAGGTAGGTCCATTCAAAAGTCTGATGGCAGCAGGGAAGAAGCTGTTCCTTGAATCGGTTGGTACGTGACCTCAGATTTTTGCATCTTTTTCCTGATGGAAGAAGATGAATGTCTGTGGTATATGGGTCCTTGATTTGGCTGTGTAATGTGATTTTGGACTCCCTGGAGCCACCATTCCATTCTCCGTTCCCTTCAAGTAAAAAAATGGTACTGGTGATTTGCTTAAAAAGTTGCTAATCTACCCGATTTTTTGCTGGGTCCCATGTCCATGGTCACTTTTTAAATAATCTATTTGGGTCATATATAGCCTACACAGCACTGTAGGAGTGGGCTTGATTAGCAACAATCAATACTCTTCTAAGCCGGCCATTTGACAGATCTGTGTTGTCCCTCCCTGGTGTTCCTTTAGTAGAGAGACAAATTAATTTGTTGGCCTTTCTGAAGATAACAGTTGTGACTGTCTTAATAAATCTGTGAGCAGCGAATAAACCAAGACTGCAGATGCTGGAAGGAGCCTGACATGTACAAAGTGAGGACCATCTTGCTTTGAAGGTTACTGATAGAGTTCTATGTTGGAAGATGAATGCAGCGCCTTCGTAGATTCCCAGCTATACATATTTCTGTACATCTCTGCTGCCGTTGCAGGCATTTGTTGTATGGAAAGGAAAGGAAGAAAATCATCTTTAAATGAAGAGTCAGGTTTTCTCATTACAACCTTTCCAGTGTTCGAACAGAGAGATTAATTCCTCTCAGCAATGCATTACTGTACCTCCCTCCTTAAAGGTATTGATCTGCCGTGTCAATAGCTCTTCTATGCAAACTGGGCATAGTTGGGCTCAAAGTAAAAATATGCAATGCAGCAAGTTCATTAGAGTTGGGAGATATTGATCTCTATACCACACTCCTAATATGGATGGGGTCCTTGGTACATTTCTTGTCAGCCTAATACTTTAAGCAAACAGCAATGTCTAAGCTTTAGGTTCCAAGACACTACATTATAGCAGCGTGCTGTTTTAATTATAGCATCAAATGGATTATTATAAAAAATCTACATTAGATCAATGGTGATAATCTTATCAGTTCGTACTGCCAGTCTATCGTTGAGGCAAGGTGATGAGATTAGGCGAGAGGAGAAAAATCGATTTTGTGCCTGGTTTTTCGCTTCTTGCAAAATTACCAACCCTGTTTTACTGTTGAAATCGGCTTTGCACCTTTAATATAATAGGTGGGATGTCCAGGGGTGACTGTTGGTAGTAGGAGGGGATCTCTGCCGGGGGACAAGGGGCATGGGGATAGGGTTTGGAAGCCCAGTTCAGAGAGCGATTGGCAGCAGGTCCCAATGTCCATGGGGGGCCGGGAGGTGCGGTGGTGTCAGAAATGACAGAAGATCTCCCAGTATACACTAAGATCAGGGCGCCTGTGCACTGGAGTCCCTAGAATTCAGCTGGTGGCTCCCTGGCAAGAATAGGGTCTCCCTCTCTCTTCTGGCGAGAATTGTCTTGTGGCTTTTTTTTGACCGAGTGTCATAAAATTGGATTTTTCAATTCGCCGAAAAAACAAGTCTGAAACTCTCCCATTTTCCCGCTGGCTCAGCACTTAGAATGTTTTTGGTAAGACCTCCCCATTTGGATAAGTGTAGTTCTCAACCAAATATAAGAAATCAGAACAGGACTAGGCCATTTGGTCCCTCCACTGCCATTTGATAAGATTATGGCAAATCAGGTCACTTTTCTGTCTACTACCCATAACCTTTGAGTCCTTTGTTAGGCAAAAATTTATGTAACTCAGGCTAAGAAATGTTCAATGACCCAGCCTCCTCTGCTCTCTCGCAAGAGAATATGACAGACTAAAGATCTTTTTTTATCTAAGAATCTCCATTATAAATGGGAGATCCCTTATTTTCAAACTATATCCCCTTATTCTATTCTCACCCTTAAAAGGAAAACATCCTTTCAGCATCTACCCTGTCAAGACCTCTCAAGATTGTACATGTTTCAATAAGGTCACCTTTCATTCTTCTAAAATCCAATGGATGCAGGCCTAGCCTGACTAACTTTTCCTTATAAGACAATCCTTCATCCCAGGAATCAATTGAGTGAATTGGTTCAAATTCCATTATACCCTTTTCTCAATAAGTAGACCAAAACTGCATACAATATTCCAGATATGGTCTCATGAATGCCCTGTACAGATGTAGCAAAACTTTCTACTTTTATTTCCATTCCCCATGCAATAAACAACAACAACCCATTTGCCTTCTTGATCACTTTCTGTGCCTGCATACTAACAGTTATGATTTATGTACATGGACACCACGATTCCTCTATATTGCAATCTCTCTTCTTTAAAAAAAAATGCTGATTTTCTATTCCTCTGCCAATATGACCAAGTTGACATTTTCCCATGTTATACTCAATCTGCCAATTTTTTTCCCATTCACTTAACCTATCTATATCCCTTCGTAAACTCCTTTGTCCTCTTCGCAACTTAACTCCCCGACCCATCATCAGCAAGTTTAACAATCATACATTCAGTACTTTCATTCACCTCATTGATATAGATTGAAGAAAGCTGAGGCCCCAGCAGTGATTCTTATAGCACTCCACTCATTACATCTTGCCCAACTGTAAAAACCTATTTATCAATGCTCTCTGCTTCTTGTTGGATAATTAATCCTCTGTCCATGCTAATATGGTACCTCCATTATTTGTACAGTAACCATTGATGTGGCACCTTGTCAAATGCCTTTTGGAAATCTAAGTACCTCCCCATATACAAGTTTCCCTTTACTCACATTGCTTATTACTTAGAAAGTAGAAGCAGGAGTCAGCACTTTGGCCCTTTGAGACTGCTCCGCCATTCATTTTGATCATGGCTGAACATCGAATTCCATAACCTGATCCCCGCTTCCCCCTCTATATCCCTTGATGCCTTTAGTCCTAAGAGCAAAACCTAATTTCTTCTTGATATCAGACAAAGAACTCTACTAAATTAGTCAGACGTGATTTTCCTTTCACAAAACCATGTTGACACAGCCTGATTCCATTGAGATTTTCCAAGTTCCCTGCTATAACCTCCTTAACAATAGATTCTCGCCTTTTCACTGTACAGATATTAAATTAGCAGGCCTGTAGTTTCCTGCTTTCTGCCTCCCTTTTTTTGAACAGAGAAGTTACGTTCAGAATTTTCCAACTGATGGGACCTTTCCAGAACCTGAAGAATTTGGGAAAATTGACACCAATGTTTCTTTTTAAATCCTACAGTGGTATCCATGTGGACCTTGGGATTGTCATTCTTTTGTTGTAGCACTTTTCTTAGTACCAGTTCTCTGCTAATTCTAATTGTATTAAGTCCCTCCTTCCCTTTCATCTCTTGATTTACAGTGATTTTGGAGTGACATATTATTTGTGTCTTCCACAGTGAAGATAGACACAAAATGCATTAACATTTCTTTATTTTCCTATTTTTGATTCCCCAGACTCACTCTGAAGACCAATGTCATTTTTGCTGATTATCTTTTTAAACAGATGTAAAAGCTCTTACTTTCTATTTTTATATTTCTAGCAAGCTTTCTTTCCTATTTTCCTTTCTTCCTTTTATTTGAGTTGATTTGCTGGTTTTCATATTCTGTTCATTCTTCTGACTTGCCATGAGTCTTCACAGGATTGTACACTCTTTCTTTCAATTTGATGCTATCTTTAACTTTCTTTGTCAGCCCTGGATGATGTACCCTTTTAGTGGAGTTTTTCTTTCTCATTAAGAGATACATTTGCAGAGTGTTATGTAATATCTCCCTAAATGTTTCCCATGGCATCACTACTAACCTGACCCTTAATCTAATTTCCCAGTTCATTTAAGACAGTTCTTTTCAAGTCAGATTGATCAGGAAGGGCTCAGGTTTGGTTCCCCAGTATGTAGTGTTAGCTAACTTCATGTGGGGCAGCATGAGGGGACCTGTGATCAGCACTGGATGAAAGTACAGAAATCTGGAATAAGTCTTTGGAGGCAGAAGTCCCTCACCAAAACCCCTTTATTTCTAATTCCAAAGGAATTGTAGAGTGCTATCAGTCAACAGTCTACCTCCAGAGCTCCGCAGGAACGGACACTCCTGGTTAAATACAAGGAAAAGACTCGCTGATTGGCCCATCAATGACCCCTTAATCAGGGAGCTCATATTCCAATAGGCCGACCTCAATGGTCTGATTGAAGTCATTACAAAATCCCAAGTTCTTTGTGCACTATCCTGTATTTCTTTCTGGGATATGCATACATTAATGTTACATTAATCAGGGCCTGCAGTGATGTGCCAATTTTAATCAGGGGACAGAAGAGAGAAAACTTTGGCCAAAACATGTTGCTGAGTAAATAAATCTTGATGTTTTAAAATAATAGACATTCCAATGATTACTTCATTTAGAAATGCTTTAAGGCCAAATTTAGGCTATACTTATTTAGCCCTTACATGTCACTTTATTGCTTAGACATACAAATGCTGAGGATAAAGCTTGGCATTGAGTGTACTAAACCAACATTGAGAACTAATCCCAAAATACAGCTCAGTAATAATCTCTCATCAAAAGCATATTAGTATGGAAAGTGAAACAAAGGTAACGTTTTGGGCAATTGGGAAAGTAGGCCAATGATGACATTTTCTCACTATTTTGTCTGTACTATCTTGCCCCAGTATCTTATCTGAATAAGGATGTGTGATAGCTGCAGTAAATAGTGGATGCTTGGACTGTACAGAATCATGTCTAACCTCTTTTGGTAAAGCTACAATCAGGAAAATAAATTGGAAGGAATAAAAAGTCAGATCACGTGGGAAGTGAGAATCAAAGCGTAAGATGGATAAACCTTTGACTCATACTTGTTTTGAGATGTTAAGGACAATGATTTTCATTGAAGTTGCTGTGATTAGGATGTATAAGGAAGAGGTGCTTCAGTTTTACAATGTTTTGATCAGAGCTATCAGGAACATTGCCCAATTTTGGGTACCAAACCTTTAAGAAAGATATATTGCAGTTGGAAGAAACAGAACAGAGATTCAGTGATACCAGGGCAGAAAGAATTAAATTATGAAAACAGTTTACATAAACTTAGTTTGCATTCACTTAAATTTAAGCAACTGAGGAATGATCTGGTCAAACTGTTTAAAATGTTAAATTCATTGGCAGATTAGATAAAGAGAAGCAGTTTACCTCCAGTTGGGAAATCAGAAGAAGGAAATATAGACTTAAAATTAGAGGTAGGATATGTAAGAGTGAAACTAAGAAGTACCTTTTCACTCTCAGGATAGTAAAAATCTGAAACTATGGCTTAAATTTTCGCAAGGATGGATAGCCTCATTGTCAATACAAAACTGACAGAGGAGGCTGACATATGGAAGACCTGAACAAAGCACCTACCATTTTTGTGGGGAGGAGAATGGGGCTAGGTTGGGATGTGTGTATGTACATTTCACAGAAAGAGCTGTCCATATAAAACAGCAGTACCTCCAGTTATGTCTGATTTTAGTAAGCCAGGAATGGGAAAGTAGAAACAAGTTTAAGGTTTGCACGGTTCTAGGGAGAGATAGAGTACCCATTTAGAGAGATGTGGTACCTGCTTGTACATGTTTCCAGGAAACCTTCGTGGGATGTAAGATGCCAATTGGGTTTAAAAATGGACATGAATGTGCAGCAAAAGTGTATTAGCACATATAAAGTATCAAAGAGAGTTGTCATAAGTAACTGTCAAAAGCAAACATCAAAAGCAATTGAATGAAAGGGATTAAGTATTTGAAGGAATATAAATATAGTGAATGGATTTTTATGAATCATCATGCTTTTTAAAGGTGAAGTCTGGATTAGGGATTTAGAACTTTATTTAATCACAGCATGTTAAGGGTAAAGGATGCTGAATGGGGGCATGAGTTGTGAAGGGGTGACACAGTGGCACAATAGTTAGCACTGCTGCTTCACACGGCCAGGGACCAGGGTTCAATCCCAGCCCTGGATGACTGTCTGTGTGGAATTTACACATTCTGCCCATCTGTGCGTGGATTTCCTCTGGGTGTTCTGGTTTCCTCCCACAATTCAAAGATGTGCAGGTTAGGTGGATTGACCAGGCTAAGTTGCTCCTTAAATGTGTAGTTTAGGTGGATTAGCCATGGGAGATGTGTGGGGTTACAGTTATACAGTGGGAGAGAGGACCTGGGTAAAATACTCTGACAGAGAGTCAGTGCAGATTCAATGGTTTGAATGACCTCTTCTGCACCATCGGAGTTTTATGATTCTGTAATAATCCTGAGTTGTCACTAAATGGGCTACAAAGGGTCATGGGATGGGTAAAGTTCATAGGTTGGCATCGGGGTTATGAGGAGCCATGGGATGGCATGGATAGGTCATGGATTTTGTGAGGGCTGGAGGACGGTTATTTCTAAAACCTTGGACAAAGGGCCGATAAATTGAGGCAGATCTTCTGTCCAGCCTGCCTCCACCTATAGCCAGTAGTCTCCGCAGTCTTTTCAGGGATGCCCACCAGGACACCCATTGTCACCAGCTCCCCCTCTTCACCCTGGACCAAAAATCCAGCGTGCGGGGCCACTTCCATGTGAAGCCAAGAATTTCACCATCTCTGTACTTGACACAAGAATGAGAAATCAGGGCTATCTCTTCTAAAGGTCTGCATTGCTTGCGTCACTTGAGATATTCCATACCAAAATTGATGGATTTTTATTATTCAAGGGTATTAAGGAAAATGGAGTAATGGTGAGTAAATGGAGCTACAGATCAGTCATCAACTAATTGAATTGCATGACCTGGACCCGTTCTGATATCTGTACGATATGTCATTGTCAAGATCACTTTTCAAACCTCCCAAGACCATCAATCAGAAAAAGGACAAGCTAGTGAAATAGTGCAAAATTGTCTGGATTTTGTGCGTTGCATTTGGAAAGTCTGATGTGACTGATTGTAACTTTCACAGAAGATAAAATGGAATGTCTCTAACTGTACACACTAGTCACCCATTTCTAACTTAACTGAACTCTTAAAATGCTTACTCCCCCCTCCAGCCCATCACCACTTAATTGAGCAATCACTATATCTCTTTCATGCAGGAGTGTATCAGTTCACAATCTGTACTTCTGGTTGAAGGATAAGAAGCTCGGTCAGATCTTTCAACTCTTGACTTCAATTTTAATTTCCTGCGATTGCCCAGGTTGTCACTATTTGACTGAACCATCAAAACATTGAAAAGAAAATTGTTTGTTGAAATGCCAAGTATTCATTTCTGTGTTTTGTAAAAGAAAAATATTTTTTTAAACAACATCCGGATTAAAAACTTGCTTCATGCATCAAGTTATGAAGGTCTGAAGTCATTTATCTGATCAAACAGGTCTTCTTGTTGTCAGTTTTCTGAAACAGATAAATGAGATACTGTTTTTGATTTGAGTTATTATTGTCACATGTTTTAATATACAGTGGAAAGTATGGTTTCTTGTGCGCTATGCAGACAGAGCATACCATTCATAGAGAAGGAAATGAGCGAATGCGGAATATAGTATTACAGTCATAGCTGGGGTGTAGAGAAAGATCAACTTAATGCAAGGTAGGTCCATTCAAAAGTCAAAATAGCAATAGGGAAGAAGTCAGTTGGTACATGATCTGAGGCTTTTATATATTTTTCCCAAAGGAAGAAGGTGGAAGAGAGAATGTCTGAGGTGCATGGGATCCTCTAATTATGCTGTCAGCTTTGCCGAGGCAGTGGGAGGTGTAGACAGTCAATGGATGGGAAGCTGGTTTATGTGATGGATTGGGCTTCATTCACGACCCTTTGTGGTTTCTTGTGGCCTTGGTCAGAGCAGGAGCCATACCAAGCTGTGATACAATCAGAAAAAATGCCTTATTAAGATGGCTGCAATCAAATGCATTTGCATTAATTCCAGCACGGAAGAATATTAAGTCCTTCGTTACTCGACTTGGATAGAAAGGACTGTGAAGTCTGATTTGGGAGGATCAGTCACGGCCCCTTTAAGAAATCATGCCCCCAACCACCACCACCCCCACCCCCATGCCCCCTGCCTCCCCTTGGGTTGAAAAGCTACCTTATGTATTTTATGCATTTTTTTCATATTATTTTCGTTAAAAGAACGTTTTTGGAACTCGGCTCGATAATTCCAGTTTTTGAAGGAAAGAAGGCACCAAGATGGTAGGATTCTGAACAATAAATGATTTCCAGCACTTAACAATGAATAGTAAGTATTGAACAGGGAACTTAACAAATACTTGACAGTAGATTGTAGCAATCATGTTGCAAGTCAATGGGATTTATTTTTACAGATGAGATTGCTAAGATTAGTTTAAATTCTTCAGACAGTAACCTGTCCAGCCTGATGATGATGATTCCATACAGGCTTATTTGATGCATAAACATTCAGGCTTAGCTATAAATGGCCTTAGGTTCCCCAGCTCACACTGATGTTGCCAATGGAAACTTACACTGCAATATTCTGCCAAACTCATTTGTTTATACCAGGGCTTAAATCTGACATGAAACTAGGGGGAGACAGTGGCATAGTGGTATTGCCTCTGGACTAATAATCTTGGATAATGCTCTGGCCAACCAGGGTTCAAATCCCAGCAAGGCAAATGGTGAAATTTGAATTCAATAAAAAGCTGGAATGAAAAGTCTAATGATGAAATTATTATCAATTATCATTAAAAACCCAACTGGTTCACCAAAGTTCTTTCAAGAAGGAAATCTGTCGATCTTTGCTTAGTCTGGCCTACATGTGACTTGAGATCCACAGCAATCTGGTTGAAATGTGCTCTGAAATGGCCCAGCAAACCTTTCTATTCAAGCTCAATATGAACGAATAAAAAACAAACGTGCAAATCGAGTGGCAGTAACAGAGATAACAGTGAGTGGATTGCTGGCTACTTCCTTGGTACCTCACTGTTAGAGCTTCGTATCTCTGCAGCTGCCTTGCTGTTGACCAGGAGAATTCCCATTGTGAAATCAGTGGCACAGTGGTTAGCACTGTTACCTCACAGTGCTAGGATCTGGGTTAAATTCCAGCTTCGGGTCACTGTTTGTGTGGAGTTTGCACATTCTCCCGTGTTTGCATGTGTTTCCTGGCTTCCTCCCACAGTCCAAAGATTGACTGGCTATGCTAAATTGATCCTAGTGTCAGGTGATTAGCAGGGTAAATACGTTGGGTAATGGGAATAAGATCTTGATGGGATTGTGAGTGGTGCAGATTCGAGGGGCTGAATGGCCTCTTTCTGCACTGTAGGAATTCTATTCTATGATCATCTGAAAAGTCTTGGATGCAGTGAAGCTAACAATACTTGAGTGTAGGGGAGAATTCTTTATGCACAAGATATAAAATCAAGGGCAGAATCACTGGGGGTGGGAGAGGTGAGGGTGGGGGGTATCTCACACCTGACCCAGAAGCACAAGAAAGACCCGGAAGCACACGATATTGTGCGAGAGCATCCTGACTCATCACATGCTCATGAGATATTTTGGTTAGTGGGGATGTGAGAAGTTTGCCCACCAGAATCAAGCAGGCACTTTAGCCCAATAAGAGGCCAATTGAATATTTACGTGGCCCATCTACTTTTACATATCAGCGGGTGCATTGATTGGCCTGCCAAGCTTTAAGTTTAGCTGCAGCTTCAATCCAGAGCAGGATGAAGTGTCAGGGCTGAGGTGAAATGTAGAAAGATGTCTAGGGAATGAGTTTTGTGTTTTAGTGTGCTGCCTAGATGCAGTTTGCAGTGTTTTTACATTGAGATTTAATTTTTACAGGTCTGCAGTTCACTGAGACTGCTCCACAGTGAGTGCCCCTTGAGGAAGCCCTTTTCCCAGTGCTTGCCCTCCTTTGACCTCCCTGGCAGCGCTGAACCTTTCCTAATGTGTGTATCATGCTGGCTGCCCATTAATTGGCCAGCCAATGTAAAATTGTGTTCTGGGATCGATCACAATGTGCCCAGTGGGCACATAATTTAGGCCCAACTCTCTCACTGACATGACGTGACTTAAAGCTGTGACTCTCTGCCAGTGTTTTATTAATGTTAAGCAGATAATTCATGCAAAAGACAGAAGCCTCTTTCAGCAACAGAGGATTTTACAAGACATCTTTTGGAAGTGCTACAAATGACTATATTAATAAATGGTCCCATGTTTCCTTTGCGTCACAGATAATTATATAGAGTGTTCCAGGAAATTGGAGTAGCAGAATCAATTTTGGAACCACTTCCTTAAAAAATAAACTGTTGGTGCACGTTGAGTAAAATGACCAAAGTTGAACTGCTAAAACTTTTGTTTTATTTTATCAAATCCAATCAAAGTCCAGTTCAAAATCTCAACCAGTGAGACAATCCATATCTAAGCTGACAAGACAGGCTGGCTCTTCCTGTTTGGGCTTGATCTACATGATCCAAGCTGATCGGAGCAGACATCCCACTCCCTCCAGTGCTTGATCTCATTTGCATCTTAGCCAAAAGGCCTAGATGTCATCGAGGGCCAAAGGGCCTGTTCTGTGCTGTAATGTTCTATGTTTAAAAAAAATCACTTCAAGCGAAACCTCAGTGTAACCCCATTGACTTCTATCTGGTGCACGATGTCAATATTACACTTGATCTGAGGGAAAAGTGTTGACGACTAACATTGTTTTCATAGTTGTTGGTGGAGCAAGATTGAATTCCAACCTGTGGTTTCTTCAACCACGTCTGAATAATGCCCTCCACCTGTCTCTTTAGACACAGAGTTGTGGTGAAAAGCTCCCTTCTCTTTGATAAGCACGTTCTAAATGAGTTAAAGTATTTACCCTTCATGTGTGACTAACTTGTCTGCTGCTTGAGGTGAAACATGCAGCCAGCGTACACATCTCTCCCTCCAGGGAACTGCATGAGTCAGTGCCATGAGTGATGTTGTAAATGCAATTATTCATTCAACTTGCTGATTTGTCTGTGACCTGCTTTTGAATGAATGCAGAGTAATAGCAGATTTTTAGTATGGCAGTGTCTCAACAGAATGATGTGGACTCAATGGGCCATATTTTACCAATGCTGGGCAGATTTGAAACTGGGAGTGTTTAGATCCGACTTTTAGACCGTTCTTAGACGGTACGCAGTCTGCCTGAAAAAATATCAATAAGTCTGAATTGTGCTACACAAGCTTGTGGGTGGGGCTTAATGCATCTGAAATCCTGCAGCTCCGATCAGCATCTCCACCTACACATGGGCAGAAATAAAGATAGAATTCTGCTTCCCTGTCACATCGCTGCAAGGCCAGATGATATCTCCCCTTGCCCCTATAGACATTGATCCAACTCCCCTCCCCCAACTTTACTGACTCCCTTATCCCGCCACCTCCCTGCCACCCGTATTGATAGCTGACCCATCTCCACTCCCCCCATCACCCACCCCCCCTCCACCCCACTGATCTCAGGTAGAGTGGCAGTGGATCCTCCCCCTAACCCTAACCCTAACCCCCACCAACCTCAAGCAGAGAGCTGTCAGACGCTAGACATCTACCTCCTCACTAATTGGAATGCCTGAATTGGATTTTTGTAGACCATGTCTGTTTTGTGCCAGTTCTGGATGGGCGAATGTGGTGGTAAAGGGACAAGTGCCTGTAAAGTTGGACGTACATTCCATTAAGTCAATTTAAGTGCATGCAAATGTATTTAAATGGCTGTCATGTCCTCTTTGGGTTTGGTAAAGGGGGAACTGGCACAGAGGCAGACACAGATTGCACTACTCACCTCATGCCTGACTTTATTAAGATTTCACGCATGAAAATGAGCACAAAGCGATGGTAAAATTGGGCCCAAAGTTTAGACTTTTGATGTCCTTATTTGCCAGGATTTTCAAACTTGCATTACGTAGAGAAAGAGTTTGCATTTACATCGTTGATGTATTTTCATGAAAGGAACACTTTTGGAAGTATATCATTAAAGTAACGCTGATAAACTCAGCAGACAACCTGTACAAAGACACAGATCTCAGAGAATGAATGGCTAGATGCTTTACCTCTTTTAAAGTGCTACCTTGCATTATCGGTTCACTCTGTGATATGACTTGAACTCATAACCTCCTGGTTTAGATATCAGTACTACAAACTCATACTTGTAATGAGTTACAAAGGGTACAGCCATTCACCTGATGAGAGTCTAAAGAATGCCATGACATTTAAAGAAGATTTTTGGCTTCACTGCTGGAGATTTCAGAATTGCAGAGCTACCCACTGTGAAAAGATTTTGGAACTGTCACATTACCAGCCTGGAATATTCATCCTTCAGCGACCATGATTAGAAGCACAGCATGAATTCTGTGATACTTACAAAATGTATAAAAATAGCTTCTTCTGCAGAATGATGTATTAAATATGATGTCATTTCATTTGTTGCTATAAAGTTTCTCAGCTTGAGTTTATCAAATGTTTTTTAATAGCAACAATGTCCCTCATCAGTCTTTACACTGACAAATGAGAACTCAGAGAAATTACTTACTTTTGGCTTAAACTTAATAATTAAACAGCAAAAAAAATTAAAGCATTGTGCAGAGGGCAATGGATTACAGCAAATCTCATCGTGGTCTTGGGCGAATGAGAAATGAAGATGAGAATGCCCCTTCTCCCAGATTAGAATTATCTATAAATTTAACTAATTGATATTCAGTCTCCACTGTTCAAGTCCTAATAGCTAGTTGGTGAAGAATGAAAACCAATGAATGTGAGGTAATGCATTTTGGAAGGTTTAATACAAATAGGAAATAGACAGTAAATGGCATAACTCTTAGGAGTACTGATAGGCAGAGGGATCTGGGTGTACAGGTACACAAGTCACTGAAAGTGGCAATGCAGGTGGAGTAAGTAGTCAAGAAGGCATTCAGCATGCTAGCCTTCATTGACCGGGGTATTGAGTTTAAAAATTGGCAAGTGTGTTGCTGCTTTATAGAATCTTAGTTAGGCCACACTTGGAATATAGTGTTCAATTCTGGTTGCCACACTACCAGAGGCTTTGGAGAGGCTACAGAAAAGATTTACTAGAATGTTGTCTGGTATGGAGGGCATTGGCTATGAGGAGAAGTTGGAGAAACTTGATTTGTTCTCACTGGAGCGATTGAGGTTGAGGGGAGACCTGATAGAAGTCTCCAAGATTATGAGAGGCATGGACAGAGTGGATAGTCTGAAGCTTTGTCCAAGAGTGGAAGAGTCAATTACTAGGGGGCACAGGTTTAAGGCGTGAAGGACAAAGTTTAAAGGAGATGTACGAGGCAGATTTCTTACACAGAGTAGTGGGTGCCTGGAATTCGTTGCCAGGGGAGGTAGTGGAAGCGAATACAGTAATGATTTTTAAGGAGCGTCTTGACAAATACATAAAGAAGATGGGAATAGAGGAATATGCTACACAGAAGGGTAGGGGGCTTTAGTTAAGTTGGGCAGCATGGTAGGCATGATGTAAAGATACTGGCGTTGGACTGGCGTAAACACAGTAAGAAGTCTGCAACACCAGTTTTAAATCCAACCGATTTATTTGATAGTAAACTCGCAAGCTTTCGGCTTTATAGCCTTGTTCAGGCGAGTCATTCGCCTGACAAAGGCTATAAAGCTGAAAGCTTGCGAGTTGGATTTAAAACTGGTGTTGCAGACTTCTTACAGCATGGTAGGTGCAGACTTGGAGGGCTGAAGGGCCTGTTTCTGTGCTGTAATTTTCTTTGTTGTTTGTTCAAAGTGAGCCTTTGCTCAATTTAGATTTATTCACAGATGAAATATTACAAGTATATGGCTCCTAACTCAACAACAATAGCGCTGGTAAGTGTCTCTTTCTCTACATTCAAACATGGATAGCATGGCAGCACAATGGCTTGTACTGCTGCCTCACAGCACCAGGGACCTGTGTTCGATTCCCAGCTGAGGTTGCTGTCTTTGTGGGGTCTGAACCCCCTCTCATGTCTGTATGGGTTTCCTCCAGGTGCTCCGGTTTCCTCCCAAAGTTCACAGACATGCTGATTAGGTGCATTGGCCATGTTAAATTTGCCCTCGTGTCCGAACAGGTGCAGGAATAGGGCCACAAGGGCATTTTCACAGTAACTTCACTGCAGTGTTAATGTAAGCCTATTTTTGACACTAATAAATCAACTTTGAACAATTCAAATGATGCTCTCCATCCACACATGGTTGATCACAACATACAATAAACATCTACACCTGGTCTAGTAATGAATTGCAGAGCAAGCTTGAAGGGACAAATGGCCTCCTCCTGCTCCTACCTTCTATGTTTCTATATTTCTATATAATCATATCCAATATCAATTCCTTAGGACTTCCATTCAGTACATTTCTCACGCTTGACATCATTTATTGTTTCCTCAATTTTAGCCAATTGTTAGCCATCAGTCACTTAGTACTTACCTTACTGTGTAGTTTTGAGATTAATTGAAAGTTTGCTCAGAGTCCAGTGATGCCACTGCAACAATAACTTGTATTTATGTAGGACCTTTGAAATCATAAAATTCTGCAAAGTGTTTCACAAAGGCATTATAAAATTACAGTCCTATGAGCTTTGCATTAGTGGTGGGAAAATTATTGGAGAAGATTCTCTGGGACAGGATGTCCTCACATCTGGAAGAGAATAGGCTGATTAGCGATAGGCAGCATGGTTTTGTGAAGGGCAGATCGTGTCTCTCAAATTTGATTTGAGTTCTTTGAGGAAGTGACATAAAAAATTGTCCAGGCCAAGGCAGTGGATGTTGTATACTTGGACTTTACTAAAGCCCTCGATGAGGTTCCTCATGGGAGGCTGATACAGAAGGTGAAGTTACATGGGATCCGAGTTGAGCTGGTAAGATGGATTCAAAAGTGGCTTGAGCATAGAAGGCAGAGAGTAGCGGTGGAAGGATACTTTCCTAACTGGAGGTCTGTGACAAGCGGTCATCCACAGGGATCAGTGCTGGAGCCACTGTTGTTTGTAATATGATTTGGACGAAAATGTAGGT
The DNA here is from genome assembly GCA_024679065.1 of Sphyrna mokarran. Lineage (NCBI taxonomy): Eukaryota > Metazoa > Chordata > Chondrichthyes > Carcharhiniformes > Carcharhinidae > Sphyrna > Sphyrna mokarran. The sequence continues at coordinate 132,662,866 of JAGIQG010000004.1, read as the reverse complement.
ATTCTTATTTGTAAATTTGCAGATGATACAAAAATTGGGGGAGTAGCAGATTGTAGGAGGATTGTCCGTGGACACAGAGGATAAATCAGCTGGAGACCTGGGCTCAAAGATGGCAGATGGAATTTAACCTCGACAAATGTGAGGTGATGCAGATAGAAAGTATACATTAAATGGTAAAGCCCTTAGAAATATTAGCATTCAGAGGAATCTAGGCGTGCAGATACACAGTTCTCTGAACTGTGGCAACTCAGGTGGATAAGGTGGTCAAGAAGGCGTACGGCATGCTGGCCTTCATCAGTCAGGGTGTTGAGTATAGGAATTGGAAAATCATTTGCAGCTGTATCGGCCATTGTTAGGCCACATTTGGAATATTGTGTATAATTCTCGTCACCATACTACCAGAAGAATGTTGATGCATTGGAAAGAGTGCAGAAAAGATTTACCAGGATGCTGTCTGGTTTGGAGAGTATGGACTATGAAGAAAGATTGAACAAACTTGGATTGTTTTCATTGGATTATCGGAGAGTGAGGGGGGACATGTTTGAGGTTTGCAAGATTATAACAAGCTAAGATAGAGTGGGCAGTCAGAGTCTTTTTCCCAGGGTCGAAGGGTCAATTACTCAGGGACATAGATTGAAAGTGGAGGGGAAAGTTCAAAAGAGATGTAAGGGGCAAGTTTTTTTACAGAGGCTGGTGAATGCCTGGAATGCGCTACCAGAGGCAGTGGTGAAAGCGGATTCTGTAGTAATGTTCAAAAGGCATCTGGATCGATACAGTAATAGGCAGGGAATAGAGCAATATGGACCATGAAAAGGCAAGAAACTATTAGATTAGAGAGACATCTATGTTGGCTTAGACTTGGTGGGCTGAAGGGCTTGTTCATGTGTTGTATCGTCCTTTGTTCTTAGAAGTTCAAGAAGGCAATCAGTGGTGAAAGAGGCAAAACCTAGGAATAATGCTTTGAGTGGAAATGACTAGAAATGAGTGGAAGAGAGGATTAATTGGGATAATGCTTGATATCGGGTAGAAAAGGGAGTTATACGCTTGTTGAGTGTGAAGGGAGAAAAGGCCAACATGAGTTCAAGGGATGCAGGGAAATTTGGGCAACAGAGATTACATCATCTTCAAAAAGGGAACTGGAAGAAAATAGTTAAATTAACTGCTTAGAGGAGAAAATGATGCCAGTAAAAATTGGGAGAGTTGGAAAAGACTGGCTATACTTGCCCCAAGACCAGAAAGTCCTGCCCGAGGTCAATAGAACTTTGCATGGTCCTGTACCACCCATCATGGCAGGAAAATTCCAGATCCCCCTGTGAAAGGCTGGGGGAATCATAGGAAGGGCAGTGTCTCAATGAACAAGAGTTACAGGGTGAATTGAATGAGGGAGAAGGATTTGAATGATAGCCTGGTTACTCATTTGAAAATGAAATTGCCTATTTATTTTTAATCCTTACCATAAATGGATTTTAATTACAAAAAAAGATTTTAAACTAAAAGCAATCCACAGTTTTTAAATATGAAAATTAAAATATTTTCAGATGGTGTATAAAAAGTGATTAGTACCACTGTCTCATAGTGCCAGGGACCTGGGTTTGATTCCAGCCTTTGGTAACAATGACTATCTCCTTCTTTTTGTTGACATTGAGGGAGAGATTATTCTTGCCGCACCAGTTCACCAGACTCTCTATCTGATTCCTGCACTCTGTATCATTGTTTGAGATCCAATCCACAATGATGGTGTCATCAGTAAACTTGGGAATTGAGTTGGAGGGGAATTTGCTACACAGTCTTTAGGTACATGAAGAGTGTAGTAGGGAGTTGAGGAGACAGCCTTGTGGAACACTGGCGTTGAGGATGATGTTGGAGGAGGTGGTGTTGCCTATCCTTACTGATTGTGGTCTGTGAGTTAGGAAGTTCAGGATCCAGTCACTGAGGGAGGTGCCGAGGCCCAGTCCATTGACTTAGGAGATGAGTCTTGTAGGAATGATGATGTTAAAGGCTGAGCTGTAGTATTTGAGTAGGAGTCTGACATGGATGTCCTAGTTATTGAGAAGTTCCAGGGTTCAGTTTAGGGCTAGGGAGATGGTGTCTGCTGTGGACCTGTTGCGATGATCGGTGAACCCAAGAGGATCCATGCAGTCTGAGAGAGAGGAATTAATTTGTGCCATGTCTAAGCACTTAGTTTACTGGATTGGCACAGTTGTATGTCATGGGACATTTCAATATCTTCATGCCATATTACTTCTTTAGAAAAGTAAAGGAGAATAGTCAGAGAGTATCTGTCTCTGCTGAAACCCTGCTATCCCCTCTACTTAATCACTGTTTTCATAGAGATCCCCTTCACTTTGATCCCAGTGATGTATCAGCAACTAGCCAAATATTCAAATCAATTAATGAATCTGTTTCTTTGGAAATATGTACAACATGGACTTTTCTTTCCTGCTTGTTAACTTTCCCTTCCCTGCTTGTGAAGTAGTTTGGGGCGTTATCTATTATGATTTGAATGGCTGATGCAAGGGAGAACTTATACTTGTGGAGGAGTTTACAGTTTCTGATCTCGGGACAAATTGGCATGTGTAATGCGAAGAGGGAGGATGGAGTGGATAAAAATAAAGCCTTCAAATTTGACTGGAAAAGTGAAACTCTCAATTGGAATTTGAAGGTAGAAGGCAAGAAAGTGTTTTAATGTGAATGAAAACATTCCTACTATAAGCACACTTCAAATTTGATTTGTCCAAATAATCTTAAATGTATGCTGTGCAATGTCATACATAGCTCCTGAGGGATGCCAGACTATTTGTATTGAGTTAAGTCTTTAGAATCTAGGCACAAAATGGTGATGTTTACAATTAATAATGATTAAATGTGATTTATTTTGTAGTGACAGATACTAAGTGCAGGACGAGTGCGTTTGACATCTCAGTCAATAAATTAATCATGGCCAATCCCAGTTTTTGACATATGTGGAGATTGGTGAGCACAGAAGAAACAGCGTTTGTTTCTCAAGCCAGTTCTAGTTACACGGTTAGACTTACAGACCAAATTAAATTAGATAATGGGGGAAAATCGGTTAAGATGCGCAGGGAATGGTGAATAAATTTCTGGTTTTAATTAGAGATTTACAATTAGGCTCGAGTTGCGTGAAAGTGATAAAAGAATCAAACCGTGCAGGACACTGCACCAATACAATCCAGGTTTTTATTTGAGCTTTATAATGAGGTTTGTGGATGATGTGGTAATAATCGGATAACACTCAACAGAACAAAGCAAAACAGTCGCTTTAGAAGGTCTCAGCCCGACAGTTTTAGTTTTAAGACAATTCATCTCCACTAGAAAAAGGCAAATGTGTTTGGAAATCTGGCAAGATTGTTTTGAGTTACGTGTACTCATAATGGTTAATTAAGCCATCAGATTGGCTGCAAGGTCAAGATAAATGGCTTAGGTCTTCAGACACTGCCAATCTCCAGTTTACCAGCGCACATTTATACTTTCACAAAGCCAGAATTACCTCTGATAAGGTTTGGTGTCAGGGACTCAGGGCTTTCTAATCCCTGAGCCTCATTTTAAACCTGCTCACTGACAGCGCCTGTCTGAGCGAGGTGTCAGAGGAAAACACTGAAAATTTATATCGCACAAAAGTTCACCTCGAAATGAGATAAATGTTGGGATTGGCTGTCAGGCTGTATGTTGGAGCTCCTGTGATTGAGCGATGCAATCACGGCAAGGCAGTCCAAAGACTTTCTTGAATAACCCATAGGAAAAATCCCAATCCTCTTGGCTCTGCAAGGAAAGTATAAAAACCTTAGTCACGCAATCAGTCTCCCATCCATTGACTCTGTATATACTTCCCACTGCTTCAGCAAAGCTGCCAGCATAATCAGGGACCCCATGCACCCCAGACATGCTATCTCCCATGTTCTTCCGTCGGGAAAAAAATACCAAAGTCTGAGGTCATGTACCAACTGACTCAAGAACAGCTTTGTCCCTGCTGCGGTCAGACTTTTATGGATCTTTCTCTGCACCCTAGGTCTGACAGTAATATTACGTTCTGCACTCTCTCCTTTCCTTCTCTATGAATGTGTTTATTTGTATAACACGGAAGAAACAACACTGTATATTAATACATGTAACAATTATAAATCAAATCTAAATCTTTTGGCTCCATCTGCTTTGTTGATCACCTTGCCTGATACAATACATAAAATATATAAGTTAAGAATCTTTTGGAGGATTGTGGATGTGGTTCCTATTTTTAAGAAAGGGAACAAGGATAGTCTGGGAAATTACCGACCAAAGTGGTTGGTAAGCTGATGGAGAGGCTTCTGAGGGACAAGATTTACGAGCATTTGGAGAAGTTTAGAATGATCAGAAATAGTCAGCATGGTTTTGTCAAGGGCAGGTCATGCCTTACGAGCCTAGTTGAGTTCTTTGAAAATGTGACTGAACACATTGACGAAGGAAGAGCGGTGGACGTGGTGTATATGGACTTTAGCAAGGCTTTTGATAAGGTCCCCCATGCAAGGCTTCTTGAGAAGGTGAGGGGGCATGGGATCCAAGGGGTTTGGCCTTGTTGATCCAGAACTGGCTTGCCGGCAGAAGGAAGAGAGTGGTTGTGGATGGGTCTTTTTCTGCATGGAGGTCGGTCACCAGTGGAGTGCCCCAGGGATCTGTTCTGGGACCCTTGCTGTTTGTCATTTTCATAATTGACCTGGATGAGGAAGTGGAGGGATGGGTTAGCAAGTTCGCTAACGATACAAAGGTCGGTGGTGTTGTGGATGGTCTGGAGGGATGCCAAAAGTTGCAGCGGGACATAGACAGGATGCAAGACTGGGCGGAGAAGTGGCAGATGGACTTCAATGCGGATAAATGTGTAGTGGTCCATTTTGGCAGGAATAACGGGATGAAGGAGTACAATATAAGGGGTAGGAGTCTTAGTTGTGTTGTAGAGCAGAAGGATCTTGGGGTCCGGGTCCACAGGACTCTTAAATCGGCCTCGCAGGCGGAGGATGTGGTCAAGAAGGCGTATGGTGTACTGGCCTTCATTAATTGAGGAATTGAGTTTAGGAGTTGGGAGGTAATGATGCAGCTTTATAAGACCCTTGTCAGACCCCACTTGGAGTACTGTGCGCAGTTCTGGTCGCCTCACTATAGGAAGGATGTGGAAGCTATTGAAATAGTGCAGAGGAGATTTACAAGGATGTTGCCTGGATTGGGAGGCATGCCTTATGAAGACAGGTTGAGGGAGCTGGGACTCTTCTCCCTGGAGAGACGTAGGTTGAGAGGCGACCTGATAGAGATTTATAAAATGTTGAGAGGAATAGATAGGGTGGATTCTCAGAGGCTATTTCCCAGAGCTGAAATGGTCACTACGAGAGGACACAGATTTAAGGTGCAGGGAAGCAAATACAGAGGGGATGTTAGGAGTAAGTTTTTCACTCAGAGGGTGGTGAGTGAATGGAATCGGCTGCCATCGGTGGTGGTAGAGGCGAACTCGCTGGGGTCTTTTAAAAGACTTCTGGATGAGTATATGGGAACTAATGGGATAGGGGGTTATAGATAGGTCTGTGGCTTGGTAGGTATAGATGTGATCAGCGCAACTCATGGGCTGAAGGGCCTGTTTATGCTGTAGTGTTCTATGTTCTAAAAAGGAGCTTCCCGGCTTTGGATAAATCCTTGCTGCTAGCCTATTGTGGAAGGATTAAATAATGATCAGTTAGCTCTTTGTGGCTCTGGCCCATACAAATGGTGTAAAGATTTTAACTGTCTACATGTTCAGTTTCTATCAAGTGGAGCGTGTTACAATGGCTCGTGTGCAGAATTGCCATAAAAACAATTTGTCAGCAAATTGAAAGCATTGGCCGGAATTCTCTGGCCATTCACGCCCTGCCACTATCGCCACCAGAGAGAACGGAGAGTTTGATGCTCAATCAAGTCTCTGTTCGCTGCAGCTGGATGGAAGGATCCCACTGGTGTGAGTGGCCGGAGAATCCTGCCCATTGACTTGGAAGTCACATGACATAGCATGCCCAGATGAACTTTTAACCACATTTACAGACCAAACCCAGGAATAGGAATAATATACCATGAGTTTAGCCGGTAGCCTTCAGGATTTTAGGTCTTGAAATTAGGCTGCAGAGAGCCAGTTTTTAAAGTGATAAAATGGCCTCCTGAGCTTTGAAAATGTTGGCCTGGAAAAGTGTGCCCACTTCTGATTGGAACCTGCCATATTGGATAAGAACCATTGAGGTGGCCTTTATCTTTGCCTGAAGCAGGATTTAGTGGCCATTCCAAGAAAGGTTGATTTTGCCTGAAGTGATGAGCACCATTCCAAAATCAAAATACTGTGGATAATGAAATCGGAAATAAAAACTGAAATTGCTGAGCAGATCAGACAGCACACATCGAAAGAGAAAGTCCCTAGATGCTTCCTGACCAGCTGCTAAGTATTTCCCATTTTTATTCCAGTGAATAGTATAACTGGCTACATTCAGAGAGACCATCCTCTCAGAACAACTGTTCCAGTGAAGGTAAATTACTTAACTGAATGTGATATAGAAAGATCATTTCTGCTTTACTCAGTTCCACATGAAATCTCCCTCCTGTTCTCTGCTGCTCCCAGTCCTTTAGGTTTATTGGTATTGCCAATTTTGGATCTGTTTCTGGAGCTTTCACTGTAGAACCTCTGGCCACCCATTTACTTATTCCTGCCATTACGCATTCGATATATCTTTCCTCAGGGTGCCCTGACTCTTCCTTCCTTCCCAAACTTCCTTCTTCCAAAGCGAACATCTAGGTTTCCCGAGATCCCTCGACCTGGCCCTGACATCCCTCACCTAAGGTGCAAATCCAAAAGTAAGCTGCCAGCTATAACCGTTCCTCCCTCACCCTTTGAGGCCAATGTGTGCCACTGTGACATCAACCTAAACCTCCACCACGTTAATGGTCCTGCCTTCTCCCACATCAGGGATTGAGGTGTGAGGCCCGATATCTGGGGCCCTCAGACCCGAGCATTCACACACAGGTTAAGTACCCAACGTGAGGATCTCCAGCTGTCACTGTCGGGTAAGCAAATCGGGTCAGGAAAATGAACTTCCAATGAAATCTTCCACCATTTTCCAAATCATAAATGGGAAAGTGTTTTGTGTTAAAATAGGAGTGACATTTTTGAATCAGCAGCATGAAGAGCCTGTCCTTGAAATTACTGATAGATTCTTATCGTGACAAATTAAAGGGCTGAAGTTGAAGGATTGAGAGATTCTGACTAGGCTGGGCCATTCACAGCTGCAGATTTAAATAAAGCGGACAGTTTTTTGCCAACAGGGCCTTTGCTTTTTTTAATCTCTGGGACAGTTGCGACAGCTGCTGTGGCCAAAGTTCTTAACTGGATTGGTTTAGCACTCAATTTATAGGATGATGTCAGCTCTTTTTTGTCTTTGCTTCCCTCCCCCCCTTTCTTCCTTAACTCCCAGAGTAAAAAAGAGAGTGAGCAGACAGTACAATAGGTTCATTTATTACCGACATCCATTTACTACCAATGAAGGTGACCTACTTCTGTTCACATAATTTTTCACTTGTGCCAATTTATCATTTTAGTTCTGTTGAGACTTTAATTTACAGCCAAGTGTAATGCTTAATTGTCTCTGTGACAGGTATTTCACTTACTTGCATGATGTGGAAGCCTTTACAGCGTTAGCTGATAATTTCATTCGTACATCATTGTCCCTGCACTGGGGACTATCACTAAGGCAGAATAAGCAATGCAGATTGATACAAAAGCAAGAACGTCTGCTACCTCTGTTCTTTGTGTACTGGTTGAACATTTATTAATTCCTTTCCAAAATCATATTTTTGGATTTTTAAAAAATCATTCTGCTGCACTACATCGCTAGCAATCAAGAGCTCGAGGTTTAATGTGAAACAGTGGAGTGTTTTGTAATCCAGCAAAAATAATCAGTGACTCATTACAGCACAGAAGGAGGCTATTCAGCCCATCGAGTCTACATCGACCCCAATCCCACCCAGACTCTATTTCTGTTACCCCACATATTTATCTTGCTAATTCCCTGATGTTACAGTCAATTTAGCATGGCCAATCAACCTAACCTGCACATCTTTGGATTGTGGGAGGAAACTGGAGCACCCGGAGAAAACCTACTTAGACCCACAGAGAGTATGTAAACTCCACACAGACAGTCACCCAAGGCCAGAATTGAACCCATGTCCCAGGCATTGAGAGGCAGCAGTGCTAACCACTGGATCAAAGCCAAGTTGGAGGGAAGGGTTTATTTTACAAAACGGGATCTGAGTTCTCATTTGACTACACAACAGGAAAAGGGAAATGTTCACTAGAGAGCTTGGCTAGGGGCACAGTTGACTATCCATGGCAAAAGTAGGAGGAGGAGCAGCTCGTGGAGGGTTTCTGCTGTCTGGCGACCACTCAACCCTCAGAGACCCTTCTCCTGCCATCACTCACCTGGGGCCTGGGCCTTTCAAAGATGCTGGGCCTCGGGTCGCTGGATGACCTGCAGCAACCTCCATCTCATTGGTGGTGCTGCTGAGCAATGCACGAATTGGGCATGCCTTCCCAAGAGCCAGCAATTGGCAGCCATTGCCAACATTAAAATCTGTCCGTTTAGTTGGCCAAAACATTTTCAATGAGACTGTTTAACTTGTGTGCATTGGCACTGATAGACTACAGCAGATCAAGAAGACCGCTCACCATCACTTTCCCAGGGGCCATTAGGAATGGGCAGCAAATGCTGGCCTTGCCAACGATGCTCGCATCTATTAACGAATTAAAATAAAGAGGGTTATGCTAATCTTTTCCTCAGATCACACTGTTACAGATATCTGCATCCTTTAAGCACAAAGCACTTCCATGCTGCTATGGAAGCTGTTACCATGACAACTGACACTGTTGGTGTGGAAGCTGCTGGGTTCCTGGCCCACTGTTGAAAACAGCTTCCAGGGAATAAAATCACTCCTGCATTCTGTAATGTAGAAGAAACTTAGGGGCACCAATACACTGCCTCAGGAGCTTGACCGGGGTTCCATGGGGGAGGCATTTGCTGTTGTCAAGGTAACAATGCATTTCACCCATGCCTAATGGCAGTGCTGACCAACCCTTTATTTCGTGGCACACCTTTATACTCTTAAAAAAATAATTCAGGCACATCTCCTATTTCCTCTGTCTTCTTTCCTGGCTGGAAACATCATTTTTAACTTGTCCCTGTCCTCTCACCTGTTTTTGTAACCTCTCTCTGTTATTCTCGTTCTCCCCATGATCTTTGCATCTTGTTGAGTTTTGCTTTTTGTGTGGGCACACGGGACCTCTGTCTTCAGTTTTAGGTCCTGTGGATCACACTCATGGGCCTGACCAATATGAAAAATCTAAGCCATGCATGTGTGGCTCTCACCCAGCCATCAGTTGCACAGGAGCTCAAGATTCGAGAGGTTGTGGAGACGCCTATCACAAGAGCTGAAGGCAGAGACTAGTTTCAGTCGAATTAAATGAATTTTGAATCACTTTGAATCTTTTCTCACAGCACATTTTGGGAACGGCTACCCAATGGTCCCAGACTGTCGCATGAATGCTGGAAACTATATTCTGTATCTGAGCCCTGTGTTCCAGACTGGGAGGGGGTTCATTTAAACAGCCCTGATTTCTCCTCTCACTAAAGGCTGGAAGCAAAAAGCTATGACCTGACTGAATGGCTTGGCAGACTCGAAGAGCTGAATTTGCTGATTTCTGCACCTTGTTCCTCTGTTCCCAAAACACAAGAAAGGGATTTCGAACATTCACCCCTTTTGCATTCACACAGCAAAAGAGGGATAAGGGAAAGAGAAAAGGGCTGCCGGGCAGGACCAGGATGAAAATGAGAGTGAAGTTTTGCATAACATGATGAAATGACAAAGACCTCAGTATGTGTCTTTAAAGAAAATCTGTGGAATTGTTTTACAGGTGCCGTTGAATACATGTAGGAAGGTCCTGAATTAAATGATCAGTTGTGTGCATGCACATGTGGCATGTGCGCGTTCGTGTGTGTGCTTGTGCCTCAAATACAGAGAGAGAGAGAGAATGGGAAACAGATGTTTGGTGATTATAAGGAAATCCACAGTGACAGGAATCAGAATGCTGCAGAGTAACTCACCAGGAATATCCATTTGCCATTTCCAGCGCCAGGCTGAGAGCTGGAGATGTCAAACAATGGGGTACTCTGGGTGGAGTTGGACTCAGGGTTGAAGTGGTTTCCTGTTAACCTTTTAGATGGAATTACTGCCTTGGACAGCAATCTCCTGATGCTTTTCACAATAAATACCGATGAAAATCGCAAGGTGAGTAGTGGTTGCTTGAGAATGATTGCCAAGGCAATAATCTTCTTGGAGTTGGGCTCATGTCACAAGCCACAGGTACACAGTTTCACTCCTTTCCTCCTATAAAAGTATTTTACACCTTCCTGAAACATTGTTGGCTTTTGGTACCTTGCCCAAGAGCTATTGTTTTATTGCCTACAAGAATGTCAGCAGGCTAGTTGGCAAGAAAAGACAGCACAGCTGAGCAGGCTTTGTGCTCAACCAATAATCAGTTATGTATACGGACAGCAGGGCCACTTGTATAGCATTTTCTTCTCCCCTCCCCAGCCTGGGTAGGCTGAGGTTAAAATAGTGTCTTAGTGGCACATTGAATAGTGAATATCCAGAGACTGACTGACATCCACTGGAGGGGTGTGTGTGATGGTGATGGTGGCCAGTGACCCAGATAGGATTCCTGACCCGGGTCACTGTCTGTGCAGAGTTTGCTCATTTTCCCCATGTCTGTGTGGGTTTCCTCCCACAGTGCAAAGATGTGTGGGTTAGATTGATTGGCCATGTTTAAGTTGCCCCTTAGTGGGACAGAGGATTCGTAGGATAAATAAGTAGGGTTAGGGCTTGGGTGGGATTGTGATCCATGCAAACTTGATGGGCCGAGTGGCCTCCTTCCGCATCTAAGGATTCTACGGCTACATGATCCATGAAGAGGCCATGCTTGTATACTGCCGGGCAATCTATCCAGTTCGTTTGCACTTGGAAGGCCTAAAAGAACTGCACAGCAACGTTGACAGTTCTTGAACGTTATCCTAGTTTTTGTAGTTAAACTGATATCTGCCAGATTTGCTGTGATGTGATAGCAGATGGGACTGCGGAGAAAAAAACCTGGCAACGATGGCTTTCCAAGGTGTGACAATGCACCACCCATTAAACGATCTCGGGTCTTGCAGAGCATAAAAAACTGTCATATTGCAGAAAAATGCACGCCAATTATAAGTGAGCACTACCACAGATACTTTGCTAGATTTATTGCAAGCTACTTTAGATGCTTTGATGAAAAGCACTGCATTGAATCTTCATGACGCCATCTTACATTTCTATGTGAGATTTTAGGTCTGCATTCTCAACTTCTGATCATTTCTTCAGGTGTGGAATATAGAACATAGAACATTACAGCGCAGAACAGGCCCTTCAGCCTTCGATGTTGCACCGACCAATTAGGAAAAAGCAATGACCCTCTAACCTAAACCATTCCCTTTTCATCCATAAACTTATCTACTCACCTCTTAAACGCCACCAAACTTGGCGCATCTACAACTGCAGCAGGCAGGGCATTCCATACCCTTACCACCCTCTGGATAAAGAACCTACCTCTGACATCCGTCCTATAACTACCACCCCTTAATTTAAAGCTATGTCCCCTCGTGCTAGCTTTCTCCATCCTCGGAAAAAGGCTATCACTGTCCACCCTATCTAAACCTCTAATCATCTTATATGTTTCAATAAGGTCTCCTCTGAGCCGCCTTCTTTCTAATGATTTAGCTTTTATCACTGACCACATTCAAGATCATGTTCTGACTCCCTCTTACATGCAGGGAGATAATTTTCTTTTCTCCACTCATGGTTCAGCTTTTAATGTTGCTGTCCCAAGTTGTGATCTTAGCCAGCTGTTCTCCATTTTCCAAGGGGAGAGGTTAGGAATTAAGGAGGGAAATGTTCCCATCCCATCCGTCACGGGAATCACGGTGAGTCGGGGGGGGGGAGGTGCGGTGGGGAACGGATCATGCAAAGGGTCCGTTGACCTTGAGTGGGATTTTCTGATTTTGGGGCGAGGGATTGTGCAGGAATTTCTAACTAAGTCTATCTTGTTTTAAAATTCCTCACACTCTTCAAGTTTAAGAGAGAAAAAGATAATGATGGATTCTCACAAGCGTGAAAGAATTGAGCTTCCTGATTGACTCATTCGTGCTGTCTGTGTCTCTCACTCTCTGCTTTTCTATTCCTCAGTCCAAATTTTGGATAACAGAATATTGGCACGTATTTCTTATAGCATCTGCTTTTCATTACTCTGAGTTTTGTTTAATGCAGTGCACAAAACTGAGCTGTAAGAACAAGGCTGAGTTAGGTCAATGGAATGGTGATTAACTTCTCCGCTCTGGTGTGGGACATTCCAATTGTGACATGAGCAGCAACCCATCATTGGCTTTGTCTGAGTTGTCAGTGGGCAAGGCAGGCTTACCATTCAATGAAGGAGGATGGGCAGGTTCTCTGATCTGTGGAGCCAAATTGAAAACTTTCCAGGACTGAGGGAGCTGGAGTCTGCTCTCACAGGTAAAGAGGAGAGAGAGAAGGTGCATACATCTTTCCGTGCCTTCTCAGCATTTCCAAAATATTTGAAGTTAAAAAATGGCCATAGTTTCTGGACCATCATTGTGGAGAGGTAACCTTTCCAACAGGCAGCCTACAATCACAGCTGTGGCCAGACAGTCAGCAGGGGAGCTCAAAGTCATATTGGAGCCCTATCTGCCCTCAACCTGCTACCAAGAATCTGCCATGCCCCCAATACCACAGCAGACCCACTGGAAACTCCTTGTCAGCCTCTGATCAGTGACCTCAATTGGTCTTTTCAACAACTATTAAGCCACTTCTATTCTGCACCTCATTTGCCCTGAAGATGTTATCAGCAAATCATAGAATCCCTACAGTATGGAAGAAGCCATTCAGCCCATCAATTCTCTGACAGCGCATCCCACCCAAGACCTCTTCCCCAACCTATCTGTGTAAACCCCCACATCTATCATGGTTATTTCATCTAACCTACACATCTTTGGACACTAAGAGGCAATTCAGCCTGGCCAATCTGCCCAACTTGGATATCTTTGAACTGCAGGAGGAAACTGGAGCACCCAGAGGAAACCCACACAGATACTGGGAGAATGTGCAGACTCTGCACAGACAGTGACCAAGATGGGAATCGGACCTGGTCCCTGGTGCTGAGAGACAGCAGTGATAACCACTGTGCCACCATACTTATGAAGATTGCCTTTGCATGTTATGTTAGGCATGTTTATCATTTCACAACATATACTAAATGGAATAATTTTTCACAAGTGCATTGCTGATTTTGCACTCAGAGGAAGCCTTGACTCCGAAATTAATTTACTTTGTGTGATCTGATACTCTTCATAAGTTATGGAAAGAGCTTTAGAAGTTTCATTTTGAATGTTATTTGCAGAACATCATTGGCACATTATTTGAACCAATTCTCAATATTTACAGAAATGGTTACTTCACTGTTGATGATTGTAGGATGTTCTTATTGTAGGTGGCACAGTGGTTAGTGCTGTTGCCTCACTGTGCCAGAGACCCAGATTCAATTCTGGCTTCAGGTGATTATGTGGAGTTTGCACATCTGTGGTTTCTTCCCACATTCCAAAGATGTGCAGGTTCATTGGCCATGATAAATTGCCCCTCAGCATCAAGGGGATTAGCAGGGCAAACGTGGGGTTATGGGAACAGGGCTTGGGTGGGATTGTTGTCAGCGTGGGCTTAATGGGTCAAAAGGCCTCCTGTACGCTAGAGATTCTATAGATTGATGCCAGACCCTTATACCACAGTCCAGAATTAATGGAAAGTGCTAAGTAAATAAAAGCTTTCCCCTTCTTTCATGGGGAAGCAATAAAGAAAAAGACAAGAGTTTAATTTTAAGATGTCCTGATGACTAAACTTCATTTTGAAACTGAACAGACCATTGAAGTATTACTCAACTGGAGGATCTGTTATATGGGTCAAAGTGTGGAGCTATATATCTAGAAGTTCATGGTGTTGTCATGCAGTGAGTGAAAGACAGGGGGGTCGCAGCTCCTGTTTAACCCATTGAGCACTGGATAACATAGAAAATGTTTGCTTCATGAACTTGCACTGAATATTTTGGCATTCGAGAAATGTTTATGACAGTTCTGAATTTTCAAAGATCACTGACTAATGATGAATTTAGTGCTGCGGATAGAGCTCTAAAAGTCGTTTCTTCTTCCGTACTTTAGATCTTTTAAGTCATTTATTTCCAGCTCACAGCTGTCACTTGTACAACCACTCTGACCCTGGGTGACCTTGAATTCCCACTTTCACATGTTGACATTTTTGGAGTGGAAGCTTTCACCAGTTCACACTCCAACAATTTCCTCCTCTGTTATTTGAATACTTTAAAATGCAAATTAATTCCCTGTCACAGGTTTTCATTTTATATGGTACTGCACTGTAGAACTGAACCGCATTAATTTGACTCCCTCCTTGTGTCTGATTCTTTTATTCTGGTTTGCATAAAAAATTAATGCAGGTTCAATGTAATTTGAAGAGCAGCTTGTAATTCATTTACATATATTGAGCACTTTCTACCTGAGGGTACAATCAGCCTGTGCGGCTTGTTGTTCATTTGCATTTTGTTTTAAATACGTTTCCTAACATTCCTCTGTGATTAATGAAAATATTTTTTTTGAAAACTAATATTATTTTGGTCCACAGCTGGACTACAGGTATTGGAAAATGGAGAGTTGGTCATTCAGCTTTTATATTTTAGGGGAAGCAGGGAGAAGGAGAATGACATTCTTGCTACTGCTGGCCCACCAGTATGCCCAGTGCGTGACTTGTGAGAGCTAATCAGGCATTAACTGGGCATGTTGGGACCTCCCTGGGATCAAGGGCTCTGGGGGTGGAAAGCCTGCCTGCTAAATACTAGGTGCTGCTGGTGATATTACACCCACTCGAGCTTCTGGATTAGAACTGACCCAGACACAGACGGAGTGGCGGCAGGGGGAATCTGTAACGTGAGGGTGTCCTGTGGTAGGAATAAAGAGGGTGCTCAGCAGCAAGGGCAGATAGGAGTAGCTTGCATCAGGTTCCCACACCTGCCCTTCCCAATGTGGCCCTCGATCAGACATTGAGCATCTTTGAATGAGTGTTCCCCCCTGCACCATCTCGCAGCCTCTTTAGAGCCCTCGAGCAACCCGGCCAAAGTTTACTTTCTGGATTGAACACATGGTAGCCAGCAAGATGCAGCCCTTTAATGACCATTAATTGGTCACTCCTTAAGTAATCATTAATTGCCCATTTATGAATCTTGATTGGCAGCACAGCGGGAAAGACATCACTGACTTGTCAAGGATTTAACTGAGGCAATAGTGGAAGGACAGCGTCTCGGTCGCTCAACTCACTATAGGAGAAGGCATGAAATACCCACCTCTTGTGTGGATATCCTGATCTGTTTCTCTTCCACAGAAACTTCAAGCAGGAGTAGGCCACTCGGCCCTTTGAGCCTGCTCCACCATTTATCTTGATCATGGCTGATCATCAAATTCAGTATCCTGACTTTTCCATCCTCCATATCCTTCGATCCCTTTAGCCGCCAAGAGCTATATCTCATTTCTTGTTGAAATCAGACAACATTTTGGCCTCAACTACTTTCTGTGGAAGTGAATTCCACTTTCAGCAACTGATGCACGAGGACTCCAAGGTCTCAGTGAGTGTCCACCTCTCTCAATTTATACCCATTCAAATAATAATCTGTCTTCCTGTTATTGCTACCAAAGTGGATAACCTCAGATTAATCCACATTATACTGCATCTGCTTTGCAGATGCCCACACGCATAGCTTGTCCAAATCACACTGAAGCATTTCTATATCCTGCTTACAGCTCACTCTCTCACCCAACTTTTTATCATCTGAATATCAAAAATATTCTCTTCTCACTCAACAAATGCTGACTCCGTGGGTGAAATCTCCCTGTACTGTCAGCAGCCAGGAGTTTGGCAAGTGGGAAAACTTAACTTGATATGAAACCAAAAATCAGTTTCCTGATAACGAGATGAACTTGAGTAATTATATTCTCAGGACTTTAAGGGTAGGTTGAGCATCCCAAAGAACAATGTTGGGAAGCTCTTTGAAAATGCATTATCAAGTAACGCATGCTCATTAAAGACCAATCACCAGAATTAAGCTCCCCCTGCAAATTGAGTTCCCCTTCATGAGGAACTAGAGCGTTCACTTTTACGGTTGCATGTTAGTGGTATGGACCTGACAGTGTCGACTCTGTCCATGATTAAGAGTGAGTTGCTGCTGCATTCTCCTCTTTAGGACCCTTTAAATGGCACCTGTGTATCTTGCGTGGGGGATAAGCAATGAAGGGAGGGAGGATTTGAGAAGCAATGAGACAAAAGGTGGAAAGGATGATGCGGGCTGTACAAGTGCACCCTTTATCTGTGGTGCCTTGACCTTCGATCCCATGAGGTGATGGCAACTTCCTGCCCACCCTTGCCACATAGATAATGAGCTAATCAGTGCAGGGTGGCACGTGGTCAGCTGCCTCATTCTCCCAACTTTGACTTCCTCTCCCATCATCAAACTTGGACCCCAGAAGGGAAGAATCTGGCCCTCAGTTCTCACTGCACAGAATTAAAAAACCCTGGCGCTTTCTGCACCTCTGTTAGAATGTTATAGTGTACAGATGCCGGCGTTGGATTGGGGTGGTAAGAACTCAGTAAGAATTTAGCAACACCAATTTTTAATCCAACCGATTTATTTGATAGGGTTAGCAAAAAACCTCACTTACAGTAAGTGAGGTTTTTTGCTAACCCTATCAAATAAATCGGTTGGATTATAAATTGGTGTTGCTAAATTCTTACAGAATGTTATAGAACAGAAACAAGTCAAATGTGTACAGGTGGCTTCTCATTCTGGGAGGACAGCAGTTCCAGGAAATATTTTGAGGTTTGTTCAGTTTTCTTTTGAGGTTGAAGAATATTTATGCACTCTTTTTCCCAGATATTTGAATTGCAGAGCTGAGATCAATGATCGAGTACCATGCAAATGGTGGAGTACGCTTGGATTAAATAATTTTCTTCCTCTTTTTGTTCTAACAGACTAATAAATTCTTGTTTGTTTTTCTGCAGGTGTCATGTCTACAGGATTTCTTTGGTGATGATGATGTGTTCATTGCTTGTGGCCCAGAAAAGTTCCGATATGCCCAAGATGATTTTTCATTGGATGAGAATGGTAAGTATCTGAATGGATTAAGATGATGGCTATTGTATGAAGCAATATCAAGACCTTTAACATCTTGCCTTGTGTTTGGAAGCAGCCCCAGACAGTTGCTGTGAAATGTGTTGCTTATTGACAACTACCTGAAGTGAACTGAATTTCAGCCGATGTGGGAAGTCATCCTCTGTGGAACACTATTTTACTTACACATGCACACACACGCACACATGTGCACACGCATACGTGCACACATGGCAGGAAATTGGTTGTTTTGTCACTCAGAAGCATACTTCAGTTATTTGGGTGCAATTCCTTAAGAAAATTCAGATGGTCATGAATTAAGCAAAAGTATCTTAAATGAGTTAGAAAGCAGTGTCCCTCACCAATAAATGTTCCTTATAGAACCTCCAGAATATGATCCCTCCCAAAGAAACACAATTCTTTGTTCTCTTTATTCTCATTTTATGAAAATTCACCAAGTAACTGGAATAAATGAATCAGAAGCTTAAACGTTCACATTCTCCTCGCTTCTGCTGTGAAGTCGGCGAGCTGTGCACACTTGCACGTTTCCACCTTGCCGCCGAGCCTTCCATTGGCAGTCACCTTTCTAAGTCACACTTTAAAATATTGGAAGTTCTGTTGCTGCTGACCCAGACAGTGCAGACCAACTTGCGTGAAGACAGGAAAAGAGATATCTGCTTCAACACTCTGCCTTCAGCAGCAAGTGCAAATCCTGAGAAACTGGTCCAGTAAGTATTACGTCTTCAGTAACCGATAACTTCTATGTGCTTAATGCCTGTCTTTGCAATTACTTTCTCGTCTCAAATTCATCCCTGTTTTCCAATTCCGAGCATGTTCAGTTGGCCCTGTCATCTCCTCCCTCTACCTTTTGTGCCATCTGCCTTCTTGAAGCATCATCATGTTTTGCATTGTCCTTCCGTCTTATCGTAATTTTATAATTTTCAGCAGACTTTCTTTACACATAATTATGATATTTTAAGTCCAAATCAATAATCTAATCATGAATTATAGAGATATACAGAACAGAAACAGGACCTTGGGCCTAACTCATCAATGCTGATCAGGTTTCCTAAACTGAACTATTTCCCTGTGTTTGGTCCATATTCCTGTAAACCTTTCCTGTCCGTATACCTGTCCAAATCTTTAGAGTGTAATCTTTACAATCTTTGAAGTCCTGATTGCTAGTTCCCTTTCCAGCTTCCTAAACTTTAAGTGAAGTATCACATCCTCTTTATATATTGTTTATATCAGTGTGGACCACAACCATTGGCTGTTCATTCCCCCCTCGCGATGCTCCGCAACCATTCAGTGGGAGGCAACATATCAGCCTGGATTCACATATGTTGCTAAGGAAATGCCCATCTGTATCACTAACTATTCAACTCCCTCACTATTGCTTTTCCAGGGGCCTTGTGGTACAGTAGTAGCAACCCTACTCCTGGACCAAGAAGCTCCAGGTTCAAGTCCAATGCCAGGACTTGTTGGTCACTGTTACTGAAGGATCTGGGATGGAGTAACACGGGGAATCTGACAGCATGCTCTGCACCTTCCCCCTCTCCTCCCCCTCTGCTTCCCCACAAACCATGTCAGTTTTGAACCCACCATGCTGCACTCTGACCTGCCCTACAGCTGTATGATATTACCAGGCTGAATACCGAGTGCTGAGTAAGACTTCCACCCCTCGCTGAGGCGGAGATCCTGCCCTCAGGAGAAATCCTGGCAACGCCGGGAACCTGTCAATGGCAGCTGCTGGCACCACTGGAAATGAGGAAGATCAAAACCCATGGAGTACAGGATGTTAGGCCAGGAGGGTTAGGTTAGGTGGAGGAATGGTGGGGTTGGATGGAGTGGTTGGGTTTTAAAGGAGAGATTGGGGATGAAGGAAGAAGGGTGTCTGACCTCAATTGGCCAGAGGCAGAGTGACCTCACATTTCCCCACTTCCTTTCTGGACTTTAAACGTTTGAGTTTAAAAAAACGTCTTCCCATCCTGCCTGTCTACGTCAGATGTTTTATGGCACGGGCATTTTGATAACAAGACTGTTTTACCCTTAATTATTCATTTAAATATGGCAAGCGGCGGCTAATTCTGGAGCCCACACCCCCTCATATGTTATAGGAGACAACTTGAGGTGCAGGGAAGGTAGTGGGATGGGTACCCACCCCACATGGCAGACACACTCCGCATGGGCACAAAAAGAAAATCAGCCCCTGGTCTTTAATCCATTATATAGTTTGGTTTTACTCTACTTTCCATCCCATCCCAACTCCCACCCGTCCAATCTCCTTTAAAAAACTAATCTCCTGTTGTAAGGTTTCCCACAACTTCTGAGTAAAAAAACAAAATAATTCACTTATGTGATGTGGGTGTCACTGGCTAGGTCAGTATTTATTGACCACCCTTATTGTGCTTGAGAAGGTGGTGATGAGGTGCTTTCTTGAACTGCCGCAGTCCCTTTGGTGTAGTTACACCCGTAGTGCGGTTAGGGATGGAATTCCAGTGACACAAAAAATGACAATGTATTTCCAAGTTAAGATGGTGAGAGACTCAGAGGGGAACTTACAGATAGTGATGTTTCCAGGTATCTGCTACTCTTGTCCTTTTTAAACGACAGTGGTCATAAGTTTGGAAGGTGCCATGTAAAGAAACTTGATGAGATCCTGCAGTTCATCTTGTAGATGATACACACTGCTACCACTGTTTGTCTATAGTGCAGAGATTGAAAGTGGAAAGGGTAGCAATCAAGCTTGGATGATGTCAAGCTTCTTGAGTGTTGTTGAAGCGGCACTCATCCAAGCAAGTGGAGGGTATTCCGTTACACTCCCAACTTGTGCCTGGTGGCCAGGCTTTGGGAAGGTAGGAGGTGAGTTACTTACCACCAGATTCCCAGCTGCTGACTTGCTCTTCTATCCACACTGGCTAGTCCAGTTCAGTTCCTGGTCACTGGTAACTCCCAGGATGCTGCTGGTGGCGGATTCAATGATGTAATGCCATTGAATGTCAAGATACAAGGTTAAACTTTCTCTTGTTGGAGATGGTCATTGCATTTTCAGCATCAGCTGAAGGTATTTAATCATCTTATTGATAGATTTTTCTTTCTAATGATTCAGATAAGTTTAATAATGTGTATTTAATCTCTTCAATAGTTCTTCAAAGTGCAAAATGTACCTCTGCCACGATATGGCAAGGTTTCCAATTAAAAACTATTTCTGTTTTTTGCACATTATGTATCTTTTATTCAATTTATATAAGATTTCACCTCAAGAAATAGTCTTGAAAATATACTTGCATTCAAGTAGGAAGAGATTAATGTAAACCTGATGATGACTTGTCCAAAAGCAACATATATGTTATGCTTCTAATGAGTTGCTCCTCCACTTAGAGGATGATCACGTTAATTTTTTTGCCAATTTATTTTTCTTTGTAATCCCTTTCACTCACTGAAAGTACTAATTACTTGCTTGTTTGTGGCTCCACAAGTACCACTGCCTTGCTGAACTAACTTTTATTTATTTGAGTCTTGCCATTGTCCAATTTTGCGATGTTCATGATTCTAACATTCACACATATCCAACCCAGTAGGAGCCAGTGACAGCAATGAGCGTAGGGAAACATTGGAAAGCTTTCTTTGACCCAACTCAGAGGCATTGGGAAGAGTTTAGTGTTCCTACCATTTAACTCAGCTAGGGTTTGAACCTGTGAACTTCCTTGTCTGCCTTGCTAGCAAAATTCAGTGATTTATGAGGTGATAAAGGAATGGAAGAGAGGCTGGCAGTAGAAGACTCAGGTAGTAACTAAAGTGGATGATACGGAGTAGAAGTTAGGAGATAAGTTTGGGATCAAGACAATACTAGGTCAGAAACTCGATTTGAGTAAATGAATCACCAAGGTTCGACCTGGAAAATTGATCTTGGAGAGGGATAAATTTGGTGAAAATGGTGCAAAGTCTTGGGCATAAAATGCCGACCTTGCGCATGTCATCATAACATGAATTGAGTGTGAGTTCTACTTCTCTCATAAATGGCGTGTCAGCATTAGTTACTTCATTAGAAGGTAATCCAGATGCAAGATTATCCTTACTACATCAGAATGTATGCAGGGATCTTGAATTATGGTTCTCTGTAAAAGACCTGTTTCAGATCAGATTAGATAAAGAATTTGATTAAAGGTAGAGAGGGAGCAGTTACTGTGTTGAAAGAGGTAGATAGTGGATGACGGGAATACGAGTGAGAGCTTATTGCTGATTGGTCAAGCTGTTGTCTTCATAATAAGTCAGAAGACATTAATATTTTTGCTGTTAATTGGTTGACTGTGTAGAATGAATGGTAGTGTGTTTCTTGAGTGAGGATAACCAGTTGACATGGGAAAGATCTCTGTCTTGGGAGATGCTATAGAATTGGAAGATCTTCTAATGCGGATAAATGTGTGGTGATCCATTTTGGCAGGACCAATGGGATGAAGGAGTCTAATATCAAGGGTAGGAGTCTTGGCAGTGTTGAGGAGCAGAAGGATCTTGGGGTCCAGGTCCATAGGTCTCTTAAATCGGCCACGCAAGTGGAGGATGTGGTCAAGAAGGCATATGGTGTACTGGCCTTCATTAATAGAGAGAGATTGAGTTTAGGAATCGGGAGGTAATGCTGCAACTTTATAAGACCCTTGTCAGACCCCACTTGGAATACTGTGTGCAGTTCTGGTCGCATCACTATAGGAAGGATGTGGAAACTATTGAAAGGGTGCAGAGGAGATTTACAAGGATGTTGTCTGGATTGGGAGGCATGCCTTAGGTTGAGAGAGCTAGGTCTCTTCTCATTGGAGAGACGAAGGTTGAGAGGCGACCTGATAGAGGCTTATAAGATGCTGAGAGGAATAGATAGAGTGGATTCTCAGAGGCTATTTCCCAGGGCTGAAATGGTCGCTACGAGAGGACACAGGTTTAAGGTGCTGGGGGGCAAGTACAGAGGAGATATTAAAGGTAAGTTTTTCACTCAGAGGGTGGAGAGTGAATGGAATCAGCTGCCATCAGTGGTGGTGGAGGCAAACTTGCTGGGGTCTTTTAAGAGACTTCTGGATGAGTACATGGGATTTAATGGGATTGGGAGTTACAGATAGTTCTATGGTCTGGCAGGTACTGATATAATTGGCACCACTTGTGGGCCGAAGGGCCTGTTTGTGCTGTAGTGTTCTATGTTCTATGTTCCCTGGCATATGTTGCATACCAAGGTGCAATGGATCAAATTTGACTGTTAGTGGTAATTAAAAGTTGAGCATGTTTGATAATAATATTGAGGCATGAAGGAATTTTCAAGGAAATATTTTAAGATAACAACTGCTCTTTTCAGAGCAAAATCTTACATGGTGTAACCAAAGTTCATCTTCCCCAGTGTTATCACGTGAAAACCTTCACGTTTTTGACCTCCAACTTTGATGTTCGTGCTGTTGAGGGTGTTTTGTTTACTAAAATTATCTATGCTTGAATCTGTTCGAACTCTTGACTTTCACAAGTTGGACAGGGGAATTGATGAAACCAGCCCTATTGGCATTGATATTTGGCTGCATTTTCTTTTTACTTAAGAAGCCCCAGAGAGATAATTACTTAAATGGGAAAACAGTTAAGCTGATCCATGGATAACCAAACCAACCTCCACAAAGACTTGACTGAAGTACCATTGCTGTTCCACCTCCTCATGTTCGTATGTTGTCCAGTAGATTTTACTTTTAAGAGTGCCTGCTGTTCATCACATAACCTATATGTTGTTTTTTTAAACAATTATGATCTCTAGCTCTCAAGAGCTTGGTGTTTCTTGACATCCTCCTCCTTCTGTTTCATTTAGGGAGGAAGCCATTTCGCTAAACACACAAGCAGGATTCCATGATTAAGGCAAGGGACCAAAGAGATCAGGCCCAGAACAAGTGAGCCTGCCCATCTTCTGCCTCCTGAATCTCACAGTTGGCCACCTTTCCAATTTTTGCTGCGTTGGTTTGGGAGTCTGCAGGGAAAGGGACCTCTCTTTTTTGTGTGCTTTCAATTTTTCTGTTAATAGCTTACAAATAAATGTTCTTTGGTCACATGTTTCCGTGTGTTCTTTGCTTAGCGACCTCCATATAAGAAAGCAAAACCAAGCTTCTTCATTCCAGCCAATGGTGCTTTGAGGAGTTTTAAGCTTCTGACTCTGCAATTCTAATCACCTGAGGAATTTATTGAATTAATATTTCTTAAATGCTGCTTTGCTGAAAGCCGTCCCAGAACATTATTTAATTACATTTTCAATGGTTAACACAATTTTTTTAAAAGTCTCTTTTATATTAAATCTAATTCATATTGCTGTTATTAATTTGCTCTACATCTCTGCTTGAATCTAAGTGAACTGGTGGGGTGTACAAACCTTATACCAATGCTGTTTGGGTGAGTTTTTAACTCAGACTCAAAATCCAGGCCTAACTGTTAATCATTGTCTTATTGGTGCAGTCATCACCTTGTGCCAACTTTAGTCATATCTTTTTTAGTACTGGGACAATAAATGACTGACAATGGAGTAAATCTGTGCTATTTAACCCATTGCATCAATATTTATTTTGAAATATCAGCTCCTTAGATCAGTGATGGTAGTCTCTCCATGTAAAAATGTCAAATCAAAAATCCAAATAATGTCAGCCAGGGTTCATTTGCAAAACTAATCTGAATGGATTTGGAAATTACCTGAGAATCCCCCTACTTTGTGAAGTAGAGATATCTGGGAGAACAGCATAGCACCTCACCTGAGCATCCTGGGTTAAGTGTTGCTTTTGGAGGTTAGAATCAACCTAGGTTCAGACCTTATTGTTGCCTCGCTGTTCTTGGAGGAAGGTGCATGAATTAGATGGTGAGTAAGGGCAACTTTCAGCTATGATTCACCTGAGGAAAAGGAAGCTGTCCGAAAGTTGTGATTCCAAATAAACCTGTTGGACTTTAACCTGGTGTTGTGAGGTTGTGCCCAACTCAATCAACACCAGCATCTCCACATCATTTCAGCAATGATGCCCTCCAATGTCAAATGACCTGTTGACACTAACAAAATAGCCACTTTGAACAAGGCACAAGGAACCTCCAGCCGAGAGCTGGTAGTAGAGAACATTTGCGGGAATGATATGGCTGTCTTTAGAGCTCTTGGCACAGTAGCTCCATTGCCCAGGTCCTGTTGACTCCAGTTCACTGATTTTCTCCAAAGCAGGAGGTCAATTTGACAAGAAGAATATCATGTAGCACATAATTGTCAGCCCATTGAACAATACGGAAGATTATTCTCAGAGATTATGGAATGCTCTGATTTTGCTAACCTTCTGAATTTAAACTGTGCAAGAAGGAGCATTGTTCTTCAGACATTGTTAAAAGCTCGATTCCTGCAGCTTTTGTATCAGCAAAGAACTGGAACTTCATTAGAGCTATGAAAACTCTGCTTACCTGTGTAAAAGAGGGTTTCTGATATTTCTGATGAAGTTACAGTGGCTGACTGAAAGCAGTTCTGAGGAAATCTCCAGTCAAACACTCTGGCTATTGTAAAATATTTGAAGAATTACTTTCACATGTCACGCTTCTGGACATTGTGAACTGATGCATTCTTCAACTCTTCTCTTACAACGATGGAGCAAGTGTCACCATGCTGAAAAATTGACATGAACATGAATTAAGACTATAGTCTTATTTTTGTTTTGTTATTTAAATTCTCGGTAGGATATGTAATTTGTTAGTTTGCCTGTGTTTTTTTTTACAGCAATACTGTGAAGTAAGTTCACAATCTCCAGATTTCTTTTGGGCTAGAATCAAAATAGTGTAAACCTAAACAGTAAGGAAAAATTGTTCCAGTGAAATTACAATGAAATAGCCAATTTTTTCTCAGAGTATGAAGCTGTATTTTCTGTCCAAATATTTTTTACACATTTTGGTAACTGTTAACAACTCCAAAAATGCAAGCTATTAGCATTGAAGATAAATAAAACTTGAAGTGGAATAATTCTTCGATTACAAACCCTTCACATTTAATTGCAATGACTGATTCTCACTTTTTTAAGCAAATTGAACATAATTTGATATAATTGTCACAGCAGTTTTCTTGCTAAGAATACAAAGAAGTGATGCAACATTTGATGCAATGTTGTACAGAACCACACCCCACAAAATAATGTGACAAACCTGACTTTGCACCGTAAGTGAGAGTCTGTTGTGACATCAAGGTAGGGCGGCATGGTAGAACAGTGGTAAGCACTACTGCCTCTCAGCACCAGGGACCTGGGTTCAATTCTGGTCTTGGGTCACTCTGTGTGGAGTTTGCATATTCTCTACGTGTCTGTGTGGGTTTTCTCCAAGTGCTCCAGTTTCTCCCACAGTACAAATATGTGCAGTTTAGGTAGACTGGCCATACTAAATTGACTCTGCTGTCGGGGGATCAGCAAGATAAACAGGTGGTGTTAAAGGTATAGAGCCTGGGTGGGATTGTCATCGGTGCTGACTCGATGGGCTGAATGGCCTCCTTCTGCACTGTAGGGATTCTATGATAGATTTTATGTTCCATAATTTTTAGGATAAAATAAAGGCATCTTTGGCTATTTAAATACATTCAGATTACTCTGATTACAAAATGAGGAAATAGGTCATTAGAGGCCCATGATAACCAAATCTAAGAACATAAGGGCTAGGAGCAGAAGTAGGCCATTTGGCTCCTCGAGCCTGTTCTGCCATTCAATAAGATCATGGCTGATCCACTGAGTTCCATTTAACTGCCTGCTCACCATAACCCTTAATTTCTTTGCTGTTCAAAAATTTATCTATCCTTTCCTTAAAAACATTCAATGAGGGAGCTTCAACTGCTTCACTGAGCAGGGAATTTCACATTTTAACAACCCTTTGTGTGAAGAAGTTCCTCCTCAACTTGGTCCTAAATCTGCTTCCTGTTATTTTGAGGCCATCCCCCTAGTTCTAGTTTCACCCGCCAGTGGAAACAACTTCCCTGCTTCTATGTTATCTATTCCCTTCATAATCTTACATGTTTCTATAAAGTGTCCCCCATTCTTCTGAATTCCAGTGAATGTAACCCCAGTCTACTCAGTCTCTTCTCATAAGCCAACGCTCTCAACTCCAGAATCAACCTAGTGAATCTCCTCTGCACCCCCTTCAGTGTCAGTATGTTCTTTCTCTAGTAAGGAGACCAAAACTGTACATAGTCCTCCAGGTGTGGCCTCACCAGCACCTTATACAGCTGCAACATAATCTCATTGTTTTTAAACTCCATCCCGCTAGCAATGAAGGATGAAATTCCATTTGCCGCCTTAATTACCTGCTGCACCTGCAAATCAACTCCTTGAGACTCTTGCACAAGGACACCCAGGTCCCTCTGCACAGCAGCATGCTGCAATTTTTTACCATTCAAATAATAGTCCATTTTGCTGTTATTCCTACCAAAATGACCTCACATTTACCAACATTGTACTCCAGCTGCCAGACCCTCATCCACTCACTTAAACTATTTATATCCCTTTACAGACTTTCAGCATCTTCTGCACACTTTACTCTCCCATCCATCTTAGTGTCATTTGCTAATTTTGACACACTACACTTGGTTCCCAACTCCAAATCTTCTATGTAAATTGTAAACAATTGCGGTCCCAATACTGATCCCTGAGGCGCACACTAGTCACTGATCACCACCAAAAAAACACCCATTTTCCCCCACTGTTAGTTAACCAATCCTCTATCCATGCTAATACATTACCCGTAACACTGTGCACCTTTATCTTATGTAGCAGTCTTTGGTGCGGCACCTTGTCAGATGCTTTCTGGAAATCTTGATGTGCCACATTCAGAAGTTCCCCATTGTCCACTGCACATGTAATGTTCTAAAAACATTCCTCCAAATTAGTCAAACATGACGTGCTCTTCATGATGAATCCACACTGCATCTTAACAATGAGACAATTTTTATCCAGTAATGTTGTAAAAGGCTACATAATTAAGTTTCGATCTCCCTTTTAATGGAAAGAATAACAAACCAGACAAAGTGTATAATGAAATCTTTACCATTTTGTACAGTGGACTAGCCCAAAAACCAACATTCAAAACTTAGATTTCATTTGAAATCCCACTCGCACACTTTGCATATGTGATCATAAAGATTACTTTTATTTATTGTCCACTTCATATAGCAGAGGAAATGATTATACATTGGAAATTATGTATAGGATTTAGCACAAGAACAAAATTTTCTTGTTAACTTAGAATCTCAATATGCCCAAAAGGAAATGAGAATGTGGCAAGTAAAGAAACTGAGGGGCCCACTTGCTACAAATTAAAGACTATTATTTGCTGAATACTCATTTTTATGTAGAGTGACCGACTCTTTAAAGAATACAAATGAATGTTTTCTCCAATTGTGTAATCATTTTTTTTTATAAATTAACATGATGCAATTGAAACTATTTGGGAAACGAGCTCAGCCATTTCTAACCCAGAAATGATTCTCGACCTCTATCATTGTCATTTGATTTTAAGTACAGGTCGGCTCTCAAGGATTTAATATTTCAATTCCAGAATGAGTAGCAGAACATGAACTTTCTAAATTGCCATACACCCTGGTGTGCTACTTTACAATTACATTGGTAATAAAAAATACAGTACCACCTCAGAGTTGTATGCTACTCAGGACATAACCATGGGGTGTTCTGTTAACTGAGTCTCAATTAGTTTTGGAGCCACAGTTTTGGAAACTAGTACAGCAAAGGCTCCCTTTGTGGAGACACTGTCATTTGATAAATGTTAATTTCTAGGATTTACCAACAAAATACTAAATTTCAGGCATTCAAAATTTGCATAACAAAGTAATTGTTTTGTACAGAGAACTATTTGGGACTGAAATTTTAATTAAGGACTAGATTGAAAGAAAAAAAAATTAAAGTGATGAAATATAACATAATGTTTTAATTCTAGTGTGTCTTAAAACAGTACAATTGAAACTGAGATTATCAGAACTGAGTTGAGAGAGAGTTATTCTCCCAGAAAGGAAAGGAAGCGTTAAAAAAAATCTAGAGGAAATGGCTCAGAAGTTTGCCAGGTGTTATGATCTGTTAATTGTCTGATTAAAACTTTTGTACTCTCCAAGAGGTGCACAGAAGTCGGACGCTGGGAGGTTTTGATGTTGGTAAGTAAAGGATTCGCTGGCGACAGATTTTCAGCAGCAGAAATGTTTGCAATGTTGTGGGATGGACAGAAAAGCTGATTACCAGAGATGGGATTCATTGAAATATCGTTGAGTGCAGAAATCATTAGACACAATGACGTATGATGTAGCTGTGCCTTTTCCAACTTCCTTGTTCAGAAATGTGAATATTCAGCAACAACGTAGTGCATTGTACAATGCTGACTAGATCATTTGAGAGTTTATTCTTTCTTTTGTGTTATTTAGTTGCTCTCCTGTCTCTTTAATTAATTGCTACTGTATCTCTTCAGAGAATGCCAGCGCCTGTCTTTCGCTTGCTGTTGTCTTTTAAAAATTCAATGGTTGATCTTTCTGTTTTCAATACTCCTTGCTGCCGCCTTTTTCCTTCAGTTCCTGCTGTCATCCCTTGTTTGAATTTGGCTGCTATTTCTCCCTTTCTTTTCTTTTTGCTATCCCCTCCTACTCTTCCACTCTTGCTTAATAATAAACAAAGTGCAGATACAGCTGTTGCCAAGTTATTCAGTTAACATCCTTGGTCTAACTTGTGAACTCTGAATGCATCTATTGACTGGATTAGCCATATTTAGAAATGCAAAGAGAAGACAAGATTATTTTTAACTGCAAAACAAGAAGGAGGTGATGACAGAAGTTTATTTATTAATCTCACAAGTAGGCTTACATTAACACTGCAATGAAATTACTGTGAAAATCCCCTAGTTGCCACACTTCAACGCCTGTTTGGGTACTCTGAGGGAGAATTTAACATGGCCAATGCATCTAACCAGCATGTCTTTCAGACTGTGCGAGGAAACCTACACAGACACTGGGGAGAACATGCGCACACCGCATAAACGGTGACCCAAGGGAATTGAATCCCTGGCGCTGAGGCAACAGTGCTAACCACTATGCCACCATGCCGCTGCTAGAGAATAAAGATAAAATATGATAAATGTTTGTATAAATGGCATATTAGTATCTAAGATCATAAGAATTAGGAGCAGGAGTAGACCGTTCAGCCTTTTGAGCCCGCTACTCCATTCAATAAGATCATAGCTGACCTGCTTGTAGTCTTAACTCCATTTTTCTCCATCTCCTCCATAACTCTTGACTCTCTTGATCTGCCATCAGTTTACCTTCCTGCTATAGGAGCTGACATTCAAAAGCCAGCAGATAGTAACCAGTTCATGGGTTCTACCATCCCTTTCTTTAATATACATCAAACATGTCACGAACTTGAAAGGGACAATTAGATTGAAGACATTTCTTGATTGTTTATATATATTTTATCGAAAGGAAAAATATCCAATGCAATTTAGCTTGTTTCTAATCCTATCAGCCCCAGGCACAACCTCTCAAACAGATTGTCTGAACTTCATGCACGAGTGACTAAACATTTGAAAATGCTGCTCTCTGATGATTTGCCAGTAATACTCCACCAATTGCAAACTGTAGTTCATGTTGAGGTCAGACAGTTTTATTTCAGTCTAGCAGTCATTTAGTTCCTCCACTGTAGCATATTTTGCAAAGCGAACTGATGTAAACAGCAGCCTCTCATTAAAGCAGCCTCTGATTATACCACTGCAATATATATTCTTTATGGCTGCCTCTTTAATAGAGAAGCCACATTAAACACTCTCCCGATAACGCGTTCCCTAGTGCAATTCTCTTTTTAATGCTGTGAAAAATGCCCTCACAGGGAGAATCTGGTTTGCAGTGTTTCAAATAAGAAACAGGTGAGCCAATCTTTCCCAAATGAAGTCCGTATTGGATAACACTTTAGTAGGAGATCCAACAGGTAAAGCACATCCATATTAACATTTGACAAATAAGAACTAACAATAATTGCACATGTTTGCTAAAGAGAATTTCATCAAACTACATTCTTTATTTTCTTTGCCTTCCACCTCTTTCTTGATGGAACTGGCTCATGCGGGACTATCACTCTAGGTTGTAGTTGCTTCAAGATTTTCACCCATTAGTCATTTATGAGCCTTGGCAGACAATGTGTCTGATGCTTCCATGTGCAATCTTCTGTCCAATGCTGCTGACTAGGGATCCTGAGCAGGAACATGAGGTGATTTAACAGCCCATATTCTAGGAGCCCTGGTGTTCAGGGTCCAGTAGTACAGTCGTTAGCACTGTTATCTCACAGCACCAGACACCCAGCTTCAATTCTAGCCTCGGGCCATTGTCTATGTAGAGTTTGTATGTTCTCCCTGTGTCTTCATGGGTTTCCTCTGGTGCTCCAATTTCCTCCCACAATCCAAAGATATGCATTAGATTGATTGGCCATGCTAAATTGCCCCTTGGTGTCGGGGTACTAGCTAAGGTAAATACATGGGGTTATGGGAATAGGGTTGGGTGGGACTGCAAATGATGCAGACTCGATGGGCTAAATGACTTCCTTCTGCACTGTAGGGTTCTGTGGTCCTATACTTCTAAATGATGAACTTCCAATCAGCATAGATTGAACCTGGGATCTTCATAGAATCATAAAATCCCTACAGTGCAGAAAATGGCCATTCGGCCCATTGAACCTGCACCAACAACAATCCCACCCAGGCCCTGTTCTCATAACTTCATATCTCCCTCTCACGAAGAGGCAATTTAGCATGACCAATCAACCAAACCTACACATCTTTGGAGTATGGGAGAAAACCAGAGCACCTGGAGGAAACCCATGCAGACACAGGGAGAGCACACAAACTCCACACAGACAGTGACCCAAGGCTGGAATTGAACCCGGGTCCCTGGCACTCTGAGGCAACAGTGCTAATCACTGTGCTGCCCTCTTCCCTAGTCTATTTCACTCAGGTATTCACTAAATATATTAGTTGATGAATTGAAAATAAACTATGAGAAAAGAACACTTCCCTATTCCCTTTCAGTGCAATTTGCATCCATGCACTTTATTGGAAGCAAGGCTTAGCGGTAAGCCGTAAAACTTTCTCCATTTACAGCAACACACACAGCAATTCTATTCCTGTGGGAGATGGGCTTGATTTTGGTAGTTGTCCTGTGTTATTCTCTTAACTGGCAAATCGTTGCAGATTATCATTGGGTGGTCATCAGTGATACATTATGGAACTAGGGAATTGTTACAACATAGAAGGAAATTATTTGGTCCATTTTATATGTACTGGCTGACTGGATGAGACGTGCACCTACTGTCATTCCTCTTACCTTACCCTGTAGCTCTGAACATTCCCCCTTTTAAAATCACAAACCATAATCTTCTGGTCCAAATTGACCTTACACTTTGATACAGAAAATGACAAGTAGGCATGGACACAAACTAAATGGCAAAAGCAAGAAAGGAGCTGAACCCCAAAATAGATCCTACAAAATAGGAGCACTGTAGCATTCACTCAAACAAGGCTATTGATTCAATTTATTTCGAAGAGTCCCAAACAAAGTTGTTTGCTTTCAAGCCGTTCTCCTTAACTCTATAATGGCACAGTGGTTAACACTGCTGCTTGCCAGTGCCAGGGACCCAGGTTCAATTCCGGCCTCGGGTGACTGTCTGTGTGGAGTTTGCACGTTATCCCCATGTCTGTGTGGGTTTCGTCTGGGTGCTCCGGTTTGCTCCCATATGCCAAAGATATGTGGGTTAGGTTAATTGGTCATGCTAAATTACCCTGTAATGCCAAGGAGATTAGGAGTGTAAATATATGAGGTTACAGGAAAAGGACCTGGATGGGATTGTTATCAGTGCAGGTTCGATGGGCCAAATGGCGTCCTTCTGCACTGTCAGGGTTCTATGATTCAGTGAACTTGGTGCACCAAGAAATGATGAAATGAGACCAGATTTCAAAGGATAAGTGATGGGTGGTCTGGGGGAGAACAAACTCAGTGCCCATAAATGTAAGATGGTGATTAATGAACCAAGAGAGAATTCAGGACAAACTTCTTTACCCCAAGAGTAATAAGAATGCAGCGCTCACTACTATGTAGGACAGTTGAAGTGTACAGCATATTTCCATTGAAGAATAACTAGGTAAGCATGAGGGAGAAAGGAATAGGATACGCTGATGGCATTAGGTGACAAGAAGCGGAAGGAGATTTATGTGGGGCGTAAATGTTGGCATGGACTAATTGTGCTGTATGACCTGCCTCGTGCTGTAAAGCTAAAAAAAATAGCATCTTTCTTGGCTTTAATACCTACTCACAGGCAAGTGAATACAAGTGCAGCCCAAGGAAGTAGCAAATGTACCAAGGCTCAAAGATAAAAAGTTTGCAGTTGTTCTCTGGGCTGTGTTATGAGTGCCGCTGTTAAATATTGGAAATGGAAAAAATAACTACATCTCGAATCACCACTTTCTTTATCCTGACATTAGGGTTTTTTTTTGCTTTGCATTTTTATGAGCGACCTTTTAAAAATATAAAATTAACTGTGTGATAAAGAGTGGTGGCATCACACCAGTTACCAAACACATTCCTTTAACCTTCAAACAGTGACTCCAAATGAGAAACCAGATTTGATTTAACATGAAATTTATTAATAAACAGTACACAAACAATTAGGTCAAAGACTTTCACTTCAATGTCTGAATTTTTACGTACATCAGAAAGAGTTCCAGGCAACAGCACTGTATGTGATAGAGCTCCATGCAAGTTGTTTCTGCCTCCAGATCTTTCTTTCAATTAGCCTCATCTCCTGGAAACCAATAGTTAAGATGTAGAATTAAAAATCGCCGTGGGCAGGCTGCAGATTTGAAACCCCAGAACTAAATTTTTCCAAGTCACAATGAACTCTTGGCCATACCTAGGTCAGTCAATTAGTTTCTTTGTAGTCTTCTGTGGCTATGCCTTCTTTTGCAATGTATCTAACATACAAAAATGGTACTGATAACCTCATGCCAAAGATCCGGTTAATAGTTGCTCTCCGAATTGATTCTCAGCTAGGGCTATAACTTCTATAAATAAGACTCGGCAAAATAAGCAAATACATCTCCTTTCTCAAACAGTATCTTTAATGTACAAACTTTTATTGCAGTTATAAATATAGAAATACACAACATGAGTGATTAAGGTCTTCTAGAGAATCCAGCAAATTAGCCAGGAAATCAGTCAGATTGGAAATGGTTAATTGTCAATCATTATTATTTGTGAGAGGTTAATATTAAATGTGGCTCTCTTCTACTTTTCAAACAGAGTGCCGTGTGGTGAAAACAAACACTGGTGGTAAATCAGCTAATGCCTCACAGAGGTCCACAAGCAAAAGCTCTGGAGCATCTCGTCGTAGTAAGTCTCCTGCTGATTCTGGTAAGTGGAACCTGCTAAGGATCGAAGAGTTGTCACGATACAGAAAAAACAAATGAATTTCTTATTAATCGATAAATGATTGCCCAAGCCGACATGAAGGAATATCCTTCTACTTCCAGATACATGCACCTCAATTCCTAACACAGGCAAAGTAAAGTGAGTGGACAATTACAATATGTTCAGATGCAGCTTACAAAAAGGAAATTCCTTATGAATATTATTATTCATAATTGAAAATGTATCTGTGTAATGCACCTGTTGATTGTTTCTCTGTAAAGTGTGGGGAGGCTTGGACTAGTGCAAGGGCAAAGTTTCATAAAGTGGTAGTTTAAAGCATAACTTTGAAAATGGGGTAATGATAACGTCAGTATTCTTCAGACTGGGCTCGCTTCTTCTATTATCTGGCGTCCATCAGTGCTAAATTTAAAAATGATAATAATTGTTGCAATCTTGAATGTTTTAATGAATGACCAGACTGAGTAGCAGTATCTTAGAAAGTACATAGTTAAATGGGGCCTCTCTGTAAAATTGGTGAGAATCTGGAAGAAACTCTATGGAATTTTTTTCAAGATGCTATAGCGGGACACTCAGAAGATCTCAATTCAGTAAGGCAGAGCCACCATGGTTTTGTGAAAGAGAGACTATTTCCTTAGGTGGAAGTGTAGGAACTTTCAAGCGGTTATTGGATAGGCACGTGGAGCACATGAGAATGATAGGGAATGGGATGGCTTGATCTTGGGTTTGGGCAAAGCTCAGCACAACATCGAGAGCCGAAAGGCCTGTACTGTGCTGTACTGTTCTATGTTCTGTGCCTATTTCAGGATACAGCTATTGACAGCACAGTGGCTGGCATTGCTGCCTCATAGCGCCATGACCTGGGTTCAGTTCTGGCCTTGGAGTCTGCACATTCTCCCTGTGTCTGTGGTGTAGGTTTCCTCTGGGTGCTCCGATTTCCTCCCACAATCCAAAGATGTGCACATTAAATTGATTGGCCGTGCTAAATTGCCCCTTGGGTGAGTAGGGTTGTGGGGTAAGCTGAGGTAATGATTAATGCAGACCCAATGGGCTAAATGGCCACATTTTGCACTATAGGGATTCTATGGTTCTATCATTTAATAATCTATGCAGCATTGGCAAAATTACTTCAGTCATGTCAAATTAACGACCTACATTTGCAATTGTAAATTTTTTTTCATAAGTTAAACCAGTTTATATCCACAGTATCCTAGTACAACAGAAAAATTAGATGAGGGAAAAGAATGTCCCAAAGTGCTTTAAGCCAATGGAGTATTTTTGAAATGGAATTATTGTTGTCAGAGATGCAGCAGCCATTTCTGCAGAGTAAGATCCCACAAACAACAATATGGTAATCAAGTAATCTATTTTAATGAAGCTGGTTAAGATATAAACATTGAAGAGGCTGCCAGGAGAATAGGACCTTACATCAACCTTTTATATAAAAAGTGGGAAGGCTCCTGAAGGATGTCAGCACCAAAATTCCACCTCTCCCTGCTTAATACACCAAGGTGCCTGACCAGATTTTGTGCTGAAGGCAGGATTTGATCATCCAACATTCTAACTCAGCAACGAGAGTCAATCACAGCAAACACCAAAAACAAAGATTGCTCTCCTGATTCGTAACAAATTATTCTTCAAATTGAAATGAAAGAAGTTTTCTATTTAATAGGTAAAATGGTAATCAGTGATTCTACTGATGTGTAAAAACCCCATTTCCTTGAAGCCTATTAAATAACTAAAAAAATTCATCTCAAACACTGGTAAAACAGTTGACATGCAGCCCAATAGTCTAGTTTCAACATATAAGCCTGATTTCCCTTCCCACAAAAGAGTTAGTGGGGATGACTTAAACTGACAACCACAAGAAGATGATAGTCATGATGTGGAGATGCTGGGTTTAGACTGGGGTAAACACAGAAAGAAGTCTCACGACACCAGGTTAAAATCTAACAGTTTTATTTGATAACAAACGCCACTAGTTTCCCTCCCACCTGACGAAGGAGCAGCACTCTGAAAGCTAGTTTGTTACCAAATAAACCTGTTGGACATTAACCTGGTGTTGTGAGATTTCTTACTGTGTTAACCACAAGAAGAAATAAAAGGCAGCTCTCAAAAAATGTTCATAAACAACAAAGACCTCAAGGAAGAGTCAATGCAAGATCTCGGAGGAGACAATGAAAGACCCCAAAAGAGAGCACAAAAGACCCCAGAAGGAGGGCACTGAAGGACCCCAAAGAAAGGACAATGAAAGACACTAAATGACCAATGAAGAGCAAATAGAGAATTGCAGAATGGAAACAAGTCAGAGACAAACTCGACTAACATGGAAGCAAAAAGGGTTCAGCCAAAGTTAAGACAAGCAGAAATAAAGGTTCTATTTGTGACATGAATATGTCCAGTAAGAACATGATGGACTGCCCACAGAAATACAGAAATTAATTACTTCAAAAAAATTATGGGTGGCACGATGGCACAGTGGTTGGCTGCCTCACAGTGCCAGGGACCTGGATTCAATTCCTGGCTTGGGTCACTGTTTGTGTAGAGTCTACTCATTCTCCCCATGTCTGCATGGGTTTCCTCCGATTGCTCCGGTTTCTTCCCACATTCTGAAAGAGGTGCAGTTAGGTCATTGTCCCAAACACCGGAGTGTGGCAACTAGGAGATTTTCACAGTAACTCCATCGCAGTGTCAATGTAAGCCTTACTTGTGACTAACAGATAAACTTCACTTTAAATTAGGAACTATTGAGCACAAAGAGGAAGCAACAAAGACAACAAGATGACTGACAGCAAACCTGAAAAAAAGGTATAAAAATTTTCAAAATGAAGTAAAGAAGGAAACATAATGAGACAATGTAGAATAAACCAAACTCCATGAAAAAGGAACTAAAAAAGAAAACAAGTCCAATGAACAATTGAATCGGGAGAATCAGACTTGAAGAAGAGAAGCTTGACAATGAGAAACAACAAAGGGGTAAAAGAATTGAAATTGATGGCAGAATTAATAATTCAGACAGAGAAAGAATCTCAGATTATGTGCCAGAATACAATTGCTGTAACAATCGTGGATGGAAAAGCAACAAGTCTGCGTGGAAGAGCTCCAGGCAAGACCATACCTGGAACTAACTGTAAATAGTTAAAAAAAACAATTCAAGTGTTTGGGGATGAATTTTTCCACCATGGGAATTGTAGCAGGTGTGGGGACGGACGACGTAAAGGTCCATTTATCCTGGGTGGGATTTTCCTGTTTTGGGGCAACGCCTGTGGAAAATCCAGCATTTTGGCTGCAATTGTCCCATCCTGCTGCCCTGACTTTTTTAGCACAGCGGGCTAAGAGATTCAAGCGCCGGTCAAATCACGCTATTCCTGCTTGGTGTCCGGCACTGTTCTCTTGTGCCAGTGCTGGATTGCCAGCACCGTGAGCTCGATGTCAGAAATTGGCATGGGGCTGCATGAAATATGCAGCGGGCAGCATAAATATCATTTAAATGGCACCAGCAGGCCCACGATTGAAGTCTCCGAGCCAACTAGCCTCCCTGCCCATTCCCACCACCAGGAGTATTACACTTCAGCCAGAATTACTATAACTCCGAGCTCGCCACTAACAGGATCTGCTGCTGGAGTGAAAGGGGTTAAACAAGGCCTGCCAGAGGGTCAGGCAGTAGGCAGAGGTGCATTGGCACCTCAGTAAGAAGTCTCACAACACCAGGTTAAAGTCCAATAAGTTTATTTATAGCAAACGCCTGGTGTTGTGAGACTTGTTATGAGAATTCTTATTGTGTTTACCTCAGTCCAACACTGGCATCTCCATATCATTGGCAGCTTGCCAGTGCCACCCTTGCACTGCCCAAGTGGCAAAGTGCCAATGCCCAGGGGGGACAATGCACTGCCTGGGGCATTGCCAAGGGAGCTGGGGGGGGTTGCCAATAGGGAGGCAGGACCTGTTAGGGGCAGGGCAATTGGTGCACTGCAATGAAGTTACTATGAAAATCCCCTAGTTGCCACCCTCCGGCGCCTGTTTGGCTACACTGAGAGATAATTTAGCATGGTTGATGCACCTAACCAGCACATCTTTCAGACTGTGGGAGGAAACCGGAGCACCCAGAGGAAACCCACGCAGACACGGGGAAAGTGTGCAAAATCCACACAGACTGTGTCCCAAGCTAGCAATCGAACCTGGGTTCTTGGCATTGTGAAGCAGCAGTGCTAACCACAGTGCCACCAATGTCCAATTCGTACGTAGTGTTTAGTTGGAATTTAGGACTGAGTAACTTGGCTATTGGAAAAAGAGTTAAAGGAGGGGTGGATGTGACAATTGTTCCTTTAAGGGAAACACAGGAGAAGAAGGTCACCTGGCTTGAGGACAATTGTGACTGAGTGTGCTAATCACCGCAGAGGGTGGAGTTCTCTCTTTGGGCAGAAGACAGTCTGAAGACATGTAGGGACTAGGGTAACCAATGGGCCGCTGATTTCTGTACAGTTTTTTCTTGTGAATAAATATCTTCGGTATTGCTGAGGAAGTCTGTGAGCACGCTTCATCACATTGGCAATGGGGATACAATGGATTATTGATGACACTGCCTGTGGCCTGACACCTGTTAGTCTCCTGAAGACACATAGGGACTGAGGCAGGCACTGGGCTGCCAGCTTTTCCTTATTAATAAATACACTTGGTGCTCCTGATAAAGTCTGAATGTGTGTGTTATTCCAGAGGTCTTATCCACCCCCTTTACAAATCATTGCGAGGTTGGGGATGCATAGGGAATCCTATTCCTTTAATTTCATGCTCACTCCCACCCTGATTGTCTTGGCTCATAATCATATACATATTACCTTCACTGCAGTGCCAACAAATCATAATTAGAAGTGTAAACTATGCACATTAGCCCTAACCATGCAAAATAGATAGGAGAAATGCATCCACAAATAAATCACATATCCAATGATGCAAATGGCAATTAAATCTTCATTTAGTTGAGAAAAGGAGAGAAGCTCTGCCCTATAACAGTTGAAAATGACCAGAAAACTCAACCATATGATTTGAGCTACAAGGCATTCTGTTCTACACAAATTCTTTTTCACTCAGACAGATTTAAGGTGCAGAGAAGCAAATACAAAGGAGATGTCAGGGGTAGGTTTTTCACTCAGAGGGTGGTGAGTGAATGGATCCGACTGCCATCAGAGGTTGTTGAGGCAAACTCACTGGGGTCTTTTAAGAGACTTTTGGATGAGTATATGGAAAAGAATAGGATAGGAGGTTATAGATAGGTCTGTGGATTGGTAGATGTGATCGGCGCAACTCGTGGGCCGAAGGGCCCGTTTGACCTGTATTGTTCTATGTTCTATGTTCCCTTGAAGTCTCTCGTCCTTAAATCTTTTTGTCAATGCACCCAAATTCCTGAGATTAAACTTAGGGGAACAGAACTCTACTCCTGCATCCTTTGCATTACTGTTTGGGGAACGTTCCTTACCATCCAATTGGTATTTTAGTTTCACTGATTGGACCTTTCAGATTTTCTTGCACAGTGATGACGTTTTAGAAAGTGGTTTCTGGTTAAACTGTTAAAACAATCAGCTATAAACAGGCACAAGTAGAACAAACAGTGGCTGCTGTAGACTGAGGGTAACTTAACAAACTGAATGTACAGTTACAGACGGGATTGGATAAAGGAAGATAAATTGTTCTAAAAGGTTCATGCTGAGCATGGTAAAGTCTGTTTAGCTGGAGCGACGTCAAAAGAGTTTCAAGTTTTTGTGGGTTGATTTAATTAAATATTAGTAATCCTCATCCAAGTTTCTCTGAATATAAATGTGCATCTGGTACTAACAATCAGTAGAACGGTGTAATTAGGGATTGAGAGTTTCCAAAGGTTGGAAATGACATGTGCATTCTGGCTCCTCTCTTGTTGCCTTTCCTAATTATTTGGCATTTGATCTTGTGCAAGAACCTAAATGCTGGCCCCAGAGTAAACACGCATCATCTCCTCTTAAATCAAATCACTGATTTTGCAGACAAACCCAGGATTCAGTGGTGGGAGATGGTCTTACTCTAACCATTTTGTAATTGAATTTGACCTTCAGCAGCCTGGGGTTCGGACTGGTGAATGACAGCCACTGCACTGTAATTTTGTGCTCCGACAATGGCAGTTTCAAAGACAAAGGAATGGGTTGATGTGTGAACCAGTAGTAATTTCAGAGCTGATAAGAGCCTGTCAGTCTCCTCCCAGAAGCAGACACTGTTCCCTTGAGTCATTAGCCGAGGAAATGTTTAATACCAGCAGATGTTCTTCAGTTGTGCCAATTGAATTTTCCAACTTGTGGATGTTCTTGCTGTAGTGTGGGGTCTGGAACTGATTTTTAATTGAATTTTCCCAATATTTTTAGCTGTGCGTATCGGGTATGTTTTAGCTGGAAGTAAATCAGTGATGTCTTTGATCTCAGCATAACAGAATAGTTGATAGGCATGGGCAGCATCCATATAAAATACTAGCTGCAGATTAGGAATCCAGAGATGGTTAAGAACATAGAAACATAGCAATTAGAAGCAAGAGTGAATCATTCAGCCCTTCGAGCCTGCTCCACCATTCATTTTGATCATGGCTAATCATCAAATTCAATATCCTGATTCCACCCCCCTTCTCTCCATATCCCTCGATCCCTTTAGCCCAAAGAGCTGTATCTAAATTCTTCTTGAAATC
Organism: Sphyrna mokarran; assembly: GCA_024679065.1. Lineage (NCBI taxonomy): Eukaryota > Metazoa > Chordata > Chondrichthyes > Carcharhiniformes > Carcharhinidae > Sphyrna > Sphyrna mokarran. Next base: position 132,622,342 of record JAGIQG010000004.1, on the reverse strand, counting down.
ACATAACCTTTTGGCCTCAATTACTTACTGTGGTGGTGAATTCCACAAATTCATCACCCTCTTGGTTGAAGAAGTTTCTCATCTGAGTGCTAAAATGTTTACCTTTTATCGTCAAACTATGCCCCTAGTTCTGGACTCCCCACCATTGGGCATCATTCTGAATCTACCCTGTCTAACCCTGTTAGAATTTTGTCAGTTTCTAGCTAGTTGGAGAAAGACATTGTACAGTTAAGTTTCTGTTTGGTAGTGATTCCCCAAGGTGTTGATGGCAAGTGACTCAGCAATGTCAATGTTGTTGAATGTCAAGGTGAAATGGTTAAAATTATTGGAGATGGCCCTTATCTGGCACTTTGGTGGATGAACGCTACTCACAATTTATCAGCCCGAGCCTGACTGTAGTGCATGACTTCTCCTCCATCTTAAACAGACTTGAATAAGCTTTAAAAAACAAGCTGACCATGGTATATTAACTCTTAGAACAGAGTTGAGGAGGAACTTCTTCTCTCAGAAGGTAGTGAATCTCTGGAATTCTCTGCCCATTGAAGCAGTGGAAGCTACCTCGTTGAATATATTTAAGTCGCAGGTAGATAGATTTCTGACCAATAAGGGAATTAAGGGTTATGGGGAGCAGGTGGGTAAGTGGAACTAAACCATATCAGATCAGCCATGATCTTATTGAATGGCGGGGCAGGCTCGAGGGGCTGGATGGCCGACTCCTGCTCCTATTTCTTATGTTCTTATTTCTTATATTAAACACAAATAACCTGCAAATAATTTTTACACAGTTCTGAAAATTTTTTAAATTAATTCATGGGATGTAAATATCACCAAGGCCAGCATTTACTGTCAATCTCTATTTGTCCTTCAGGAGGTGTGGAGAATTGTCTTTGAGAACCAGTGCAGTCCAAATAGTGTAATTATTCCCACCATGCTATTACAGAAGAATTCCAAGAATTTGACACATATTTCTGAATTGGGATGCTTTGTAACTAAGAGGTGGTGGTGTTCTAGTTGTCTACTGTTCTTGTCCTTCTAAGTGGTGTAGGTAACAAGTTTGTGCAGTGCTGTCAAAAAAAACCTTGGTGAGTTGCTGCTATGCATCCTGTACCTGGTCAACACTGCAGGTAGTGTGCCCATGATAAAGGGAGTGAATATTTAGACTGATGGAAGAGGTACCAATCAAACAAAATCAAATTAAATTTGTCCTGGATGATGTTGAGCTTCTTGAGCATTGTTGAAGCTGCACCCACCCAGGCAAGTGAAGACTTTTCCATGACATTCCTGCCTTGTGATCTATTTATGGTGGAAGGCTTTGGGGTGTCAGTGAACACATAGCTTCTGACCTGTTCTTGTTAGCATATATTTATATAGCTGGTCCAGTTAAGTTTCTGTTTGGTGGTGATCCCCAGGATGTTGATGGCAAGTGGCTCAGCAATTTTACTGCCATTGAATGTCCAGGCCAGATAGTTAAGATTCTGTCAAATTGGAGATGGCCTTTGCCTGGCACTTTGGCATGAATGAAGGGGCAACATGTTGGCGCAATGTTTAGCACTGCTGTCTCATAGCTCCAGAGACTTGGGTTTGATTCCTGACTTGGGTCACTGTGCAGAGTTTGCATATTCTCCCTATGCCTGCTTTGTTTTTTCTGGGTGGTCTGGTTTGCTTCCACAGTCTAAAGATGTGTGGGTTAGGTTGATTGTCCATGCTAAATTGTCCCTTAGTGTTTCAGGATGCAAAGATTAGAAAGATTAGTGGGGCAAATAGTGGGGGCTGGATGGAATTGTTGTCAGTGCAGACTTGATGGGCCAAATGACCTCCTTCTATGAATGTAGCTGTTCTATGAATGAAGGTCATTGATGAAGCAGCTGAAGAAGGTTGGACTCAAGTATCACTCTGAGGAACTCCTGCAGCGATGCCCTGGAGCTAAATTGATGGATCTCCATTAATAACAACCATCTTGCTTTGTTCTAGGTTGACTCCAACCATTAGAGAGTTTGCCACTGGTTCCATTGCCTTTAGTTTTATTATGGCTTATTTGTCCATGTTTGGGCAGCACCTCATATTGCCAAGGCAGAATAATCGGTAGATAACATAGGGAGGTAAATTCAAGGATCCTGCTCTCCCACCTCTTCCTTTTCAGACAAGACAACTGAAGCTGTCCTTGCATTCTGTTCTTGAGGTCACGGTTGTAATTACTTTTCTGTTAATATAATTACACAGCACATAATAGGTTAGAATATTGTATCTAATTTGACAGCTTCATGGTTGAAATTTTTCATGCAAAGCTCTTGTCCATTCACTAAAACACAAATTGCCATATAATTTGAGTGATGAATCACGTACAGACAATTTGTCCTTTAATTATATAGTTAACATTTGGCAAAACCCACAAAACATAAATGCATCTTTCCTGTTTTGGAAAGATCTAAAATATGCTCTCAAAATAATTTGTATGTTGGGTTTTGCAGTCAACATTTCCCTTGTTTTTAAACCATTGATTTTCACGCAATCAGTCTGAACTTTTCACATTTTACAGCACAAAGATTTTTCGGGTTGAAGCATGAGGAAAAAAGTCAGGATTTTCCAGTTGTCTTTCAGTGTGTTTTCCAGCAATGGAGGCATATCACCATTGGCCACCGTGGGATCACCCAGTCCTGCCAAGGTCTATGGCATTTTGTATGGCTCGCCCATCCTGCCATGGTGGGGGTTGCTTTTGGCGGGATGGGGAAATCCTGCCAGCAGGAAGGGTTGGAAAATCCCATCCGAATATGGCATCCTACTCCAACAAATCCTAGCTCAATAAGTACGTCATGAAGCATAAACTAACAAAAGGTAATTTCTTCAACAGTCAAAATACAATCTATTCTATTGTGAACTCCTCAGGAAATGCTTACTGGCTCCCAAAATTACTAAGAGCTAAAATCTAACCCCATGTACCTTTATTACTGAGGCCTAGCCATTTGCTTACCACAAAAAATATTTACATGGTCCCAGCAGTTGTGGAGTATAGGATATTTAATTATGAATTTTATTCAATATTGTCACACTGGCATGGCCAACAATCATTACCCAATTATGCTGTAGAAAATGGTAGTTAGCCTTCTGCATGCCATACCTGTAAGGTGAGCATGTTTCCAAGGTGTAGTTAGGGAGGGACTTCTAGGATTTGGAGCCAGTGAAGATGAAGGAACACTGAGATGTGTCCAAGTGAGGTTGTTGTGCTATTTGGAGGTGATGGTGTTCCCACGCATCTTCTTTCCTTGTCCTTCTCAGTGCTGGATATCTTGGCTGGAATGTTCCCATCCCATCTGCCATTTTAGTGGGTGGGTTGTGGAGAATGTGAAATGCCATTGACGGTCAGGCGGGAATTTCTGGCTTTTAGGCAAGCATTGTCAGAGTATTCTGCCCCTTGCGTTTGGGAAAACTTACCAAAGCAACCTTGGTGAGTTGCTTCAGTCAATCCTGTAGATGGGAAGACATTTACGATATGCCAATAGTAACAGGAGTGTATATTTACACTAGCGGGTTCTTGTTTGCATACAATTCAGTGCCATTCCTAAGCAGTCATATATCCAATTTATTTGGAGGAATGGATACAATGTCAACACTTTTTTTCCAGGGAACTTTCCACAGATCCAGTATTCAGAGGAAAGTAACATTTTGTCTGACAGTGTTGGTTGTAGCTTGCTAACTTTCATCCCATCTTCAGCTTTGCACTCAGTCTGTTCTCAGTACTTAGCATTGGGTTTACAGCTTTACAATACTTGGTCATGAATGCTCCCATCGCAAAAAATGGCATCCTTTAGACCATTCCAATAGATGCCATGCTTTTGAGGATTGGGAAACTTTTTGTTTACAATTATTGTGCCCAGGTCAGTTTATTAAAAAAAAAAGCTTGCATATATATAATGTCTTATTCTCATTCTGGACTTCAGTACAAGTAATTTGAATGGAAGCTGTTATGTCAGAAAACTAGACAGTTCTGCATTCCTTTGCACCTATTGTAGAACTCTTTGCCAGAGAAGGCTGTGGAGTTAGATAGTTCTTGATTAATAAAGGGATCAGGAGTTACAGGGATGGGAAAAATATCAGCCATGATTGAATGGTGGAGCAGACTTGATGGGCCGAGTGGTTTAATTCTGCTTGTGTGTCTTGTGGTCTTATTGTCGGTGTCAAGTACTTCCATATCAGGTGAACATGGAGGTGTAGAGTGAGGTTCTCTGTTATATAATGGCTGCTGGAATTAAGAATAACACTCCTCCTACTGCAACAACATGGCACTTCACCACAGTAGCCCATCTTACAACTTCTCTAATATTTGCCTTTTTTTGGAAGAAATACTGAAGTGGCAAGGGTATATTCTGAGTGGGGGATTTCAATATACATCACCAAGAGTGCCTTGGTAGTATCACTAAAGCTGGAGCTGGTCATATCCTAAAGGACATAGCGGCTAGACTAGGGGCAGAATTTTCCTGTCGAACCTGCCCCAGGAATTGTAGCGGGAGGGACAAGATTATGCAAAAGTCTGTTGATCTCGGGTGGGATTTTCCGGTCTTGAGAAGAGCACGACCAGAATGTCTTACTCTGGGACTGAGGCAGGTGTGAGATAACCAAAAAGAGGCAAAACCCTACCAGTCTACCTGTCACAGATCCATTTATTCAGAAAAGTATCGATTGGAATGATCACCCCAAAGCCTTGGTAAAGATGAAATCTCGTGCTCACACTGAGCACACTCTTCTTCGGGTTGTGCGACACCACCACCATGCTAAATGGGATAGACTTGGAATAGATCCAGCAGCTCAAAACTGGGCATCCACCGGGCCCTGAGGTCCATCAGCAGTGCAGAACTGTAATCAATCAGAATCTGTAACCTCAGGATCTAGCATCTTCCTTCATCTGCCAACCTATCACAACCATCAAGCTGCAGGATCTCCCTGCTTCAATGAAGAGTTCAGGAGGGGCTGTCAGGAATGTACTAGGCATGCATAATAATGAGGTGACAACATGATGAAATTACAACAGAGGACAACTTGCCATTGCCAAAGAGCAAAAGAAGCATGCAATAGATAGAACTAAGCAACCCCAAAACCAATTGGATCAGTTCAAAGCTCTTTAGAGGCTGGGAATGCTGAGGGAGTAACTGTACCTCCTGAATTCCCAAAGCCTGTCCATCATCTCCAAAGACAGGTTAGGAGGTGATGGAAGACTCTCCACTTGCTTGGATGACTTAAGAGATTCAGCACCATGCAGCCTGCTTAATTGGCACCCCATCCACCAACTGAAACATTTGTTCCAACCACCACCAATGCATTGTGGAAGCAGTATGTAATATGTACAAGATGCACTGTAACAATTCATCAAGACTCTTGATAGCACCTTGCAAACTCATGACCTGTACCATCTAGAAGGACAAAGACAGCAAATGCATGGGAACACCATCACCTGCAAATTCTGCCCCTAACCACACACCATCCTGACTTGGAATAATATTAACATTCCTTTACTGTCACTGGGTTAAAATCCTTGGTTGTGCTTGCACTTCATGGACTTCCACTGTTTAAGAAGATAGTTCACCACAATCCTCTCGGGGAGAGGGGTATAATTAGGGATGGACAAGACATGTCTCTTGAACATATGAAAAAAGTAGTGTGGAATAGTAGAGAATAATGGCCAGTCTTCTGATATAAACTGTGGGGTCCAGTTGGAATAGTTAAAGCCATTTTACATAAGTTGCTAATGGCCAACAGAAAGAGGAGACTTCAACTTCAGTTTTGAGTGGGTTGATGAGGAACTTCCAGATTAGATTAGAATTAGAAGATTAGAACAATACAGCACAGAACAGGCCCTTCGGCCTTCGATGTTGTGCCGACCAAAATAAAAAGCAATGCCCCTCCTAACTAAACCATTCCCTTCTCATCCATATACTTATCAACTAACCTCTTAAACGCCACCAACTTGGCGCATCTACAACAGCTGCAGGCAGGGCATTCCACTCCCTAATCACTCTTTGAGTAAAGAACCTACCTCTGATATCCGTCCTATAACTCATACCCCTTAATTTTAAGTTGTGTCCCCTCGTGCTAGCTTTCTCCATCCTAGGAAAAAGGCTATCACTGTCCACCCTATCCAAACCTCTAATTATCTTATATGCTTCAATAAGATCCACCCTTAGCCGCCTCCTTTCTAACGAAAACAACCTCAAATCCTTCAACCTCTCTTCATAGGACCTGCCCTCCATACCAGGCAACATCCTAGTAAACCTCCTCTGTACCCTCTCCAATGCCTCCACATCTTTCTTATAATGTGGCGACCAGAACTGCACACAATACTCCAATTGCGGCCGCACTAGAGTTTTGTACAGCTGCAACATGATGCTGCGGCTCCTAAATTCAATCCCCCTACCAATAAAAGCTAAGACTCCATAAGCCTTCTTAACAACTTTATCCACTTGACTGCCTACTTCAGGGATCTATTGACACATACACCAAGATCCTTCTGTTCCTCAACACTATTAAGAGCCCTACCATTAGCCCTATACTCTACACATTGATTGTTCCTGCCAAAGTGCATTACCTCACACTTTTCCACATTAAACTCCATTTGCCACCTCTCGGCCCAGCTCTGCAACTTGTCCAAGTCACTCTGTAACTAAAACACCCCTCTTCACTATCTACCACACCACCAACTTTAGTATCATCTGCAAATTTACTGATCCATCCCTCAATACCCTCATCCAGATCATTTATAAAATTACAAACAGCAGGGGCCCCAAAACAGACCCCTGAGGCACACCACTCGTCACCGAACTCCACGATGAATATCTCCCATCAACCACCACCCTCTGTCTTCTATCTGTCAGCCAATTCCTAATCCAATTAGCTAAATCACCCTCTATTCCACATATCTGCATTTTCTGTAGAAGTCTTCCATGGGCCACCTTATCAAACGCCTTACTAAAGTCCATATATACTACATCAACCGCCTTACCCCATCCACCTCTCTGGTCACTTTCTCAAAAAACTCAATGAGGTTAGTAAGGCATGACCTACCCTTCACGAAAGCATGCTGACTATCCCCAATCAATTCATTTCTCTCTAAATAACTATAAATCCTATCCCTAATAATTCTCTCCAATACCTTGCCCACCACAGAAGTAAGACTCACTGGCCTATAATTCCCAGGAAGGTCTCTCCTGGGAGAAGATGAGTGTTCTCTTGGTTCTCCTCCTCTGAGTGTCACGAGAGCTCTTCAAGGCTGGATTGCATGGTAGCTCTGTCCTTGGGCGGTTCCGGTTATAAGTGGGTGAACTCACTGCTTGCCTTTCCTTGGATGTCAATCCTCGAGCTATTACCAATTTAAAAATTCACTTCCAATCATTTATAAACTCTGTGCACTGAGAATAATTTCACTGCCAGTATTGTTCCCCTTCCAGAGCACAATGACGTTTTTGATAATTTTGCAAAGTCAAACATGGTTTCCATTAAATGTAACTTAATTATGCACTGCTAACAATTTTACAATGGACATTGTAAGTGTAATTTGTTGGTGTTTTGTACAAAATCTCTTGCTGTTAATACACAGTGGAGGAAATGAAGAATTTCTGAACTTGATTAATTTGCAGGAAAGCTGCTGACATTCTCAAATGTCTCCATTGTTTGGTTTTCCCTCCTCCTTTGTAAGCTCTATTTCACGCAGGGCACACTTTTAAAGGCATTGGCAAGCCTTTCATACCTCATTCAATCTTCAGGTGTTACCCTAAGAATAAGTGTTGGGCATTTTAGCTGGATAAGGGCACCCCACTCAGGTCTGACTGTGTCCTCATCAAAATCTCACCTAAATAAACTTTTCAGTGGGGTCAGAATAGACAATATTAATCTGTCATGATACAAAACAACATACACAGTCTGAAAATCAGTTATACTGTTATTAGGAGTTACTGATAGCCCCACTGCTAGTATATAGAATAATTCAAATTCTAGTATGAGCAAGTTATATATTCATGGCAAACCTTTCAAACGTATGAGATAATATTTTAAAATTGAAATCTTAAACAGTTGGTTATTGCTACAAATTGGCTTTTATGTTGGTTAGAGTAGATAGGGTGGATTCTCAGAGGCTATTTCCCCGGGCTGAAATGGTCGCTATGAGAGGACACAGATTTAAGGTGCAGGGAAGCAAATACAGAGGGGATGTTAGGGGTAAGTTTTTCACTCAGAGGATGGTGAGTGAATGGAATCGGCTGCTGTCGATGGTGGTAGAGGCGAACTCGCTGGGGTCTTTTAAAGGACTTCTGTATGAGTATATGGAAATGAATGGGATAGGGAGTTATAGATAGTTCTGTGGATTGGTAGGTATAGATGTGATCGGCGCAACTTGTGGGCCGAAGGGCCTGTTTGTGCCGTAGTGTTCTATGTTCTATGTTGCACTTTGATATTCGTATTATGTTGAAAGTTGGCATTTGGAGAACACAATGAGAAGCAGGTCTGTTTTCTCATGACCATTACATCAATGTGATCACCTTCAGCCAACAAGGAGCATGGCCTAAACATTTCACAAGCTGTGGAAAAGAAGATGTTGGATGTGGGAAAGCATTAGGAGAGAAACAAATTCCACCTGGTAAATATGGGCTGGATTTTCAGAGTCAGAGAGATTCCATAGAGCTACAAAAAATGACAACCGGTATCCAGTTGCAGTGTTCCTGGCCCCAATCCCTACTTGCCCAGTTTTCACCCACACGGGATATGGGTGTGAGGTGGTGCTGGTTGCAAGCTCATATCCTGTACTCCCAATGTGGACAGTTCCATTGCATCTCCTAGCCCTCTGCAATTTTTGTAGTCTGTGAATTGTCATTCAGAAATCCAAGAGGAATTGTGAACAAAAGTGTAGATGAGGGAACATTTTGAAAGGTAAGTTGAAAAGGTCTTACCCATGCCTTTTTGCCATCATGTGCCCCTTCACCTATATCCTCTATGCCAATTTTGCTGCTATGACCCTTCTTCCACAGCCCCACTTACCCTCCATTTCAACCTATGCCCCTCCAGTCACACACCCCATGGCTCCACATACCCTCCATGCCAACCAATGGCATTTTTAAGTCCATTCAGCCAGTATACACGTTGTACAAATCCACGAGTAACAAAAGCATGTGTGAAGATTTTAAAAAAAGTAATTTCTTCATAATTTTCTTTAAAAAAAACTATTGATTTTAGATAAAGAATTGTCAAGCAAGCAAGCTTTTCCCTTCATGCAGCTGTTTCAACAGAGTAATGGATACCTGGAGTCTTAGCCAATTCTCATTATGATTTTTTGGCTACAAACTCAAGTCACCCATCAGTCTGTTGAAACAGCTGTGTCCCAGGGACAACATTTCTTGATTGACAGCCTTTTCTGTCAGATACATTCTGTCTGCACAATGTTTATTTACACAAGGTAAAGAGGTGTTAAATGCCCCTCATTTCAGCCACTGATACTTTAAAGGGTCTGGACGATTGACACTTTTCGGACTGTAGTAAAAGCAATATTTTTTAAAAGAAAGTCAAAAGTCGTGAACAAATGATTATTTTTTTAAACCCCTTTCAGAGTACCATTTTCTACAAGATTCAGCAGTTCTGTATTGAGTGCATATTAGGTAAATGGACATGGAAGTATATAGTTGTCCTCGATAGTAGGAGGGGCCATGTTAGGTGATAGAGGGTCACAGATTAGCATTGAGGCTGAGATCTATGGGGTGGGTGGATTGACATATGTTGGCTGTGAGGGTTTGAGGGGCCACTGGAATTGGGGGGGAAATGAGGTGGTCTGGGTTAGCCTGGGTGTGGGGAAGGTGGGGGTTGAGAGAGTGTCAGGTGTAAGGAGTATAGGTCTGTTTTTATTTTGTTTCATAGAGGTATTTTAACTGGAAGAAAGGCTTTTTAAACAGCCCTCCTCAGCAATCAGCAGCCCTTTCGTCTGCTTCCAAATTCTTTCCGGAAGTGGTGGGCCCCACTGCAGCGTGCTCCCACTCCCCAGAATGAAAATCCTATTTATGGGCCCTCTGTCCTGCTTAGGGCTGGGAAATTTCCCACTTTCCCCCTCTTGGATTACAGTTCAGTCCAATGTTGTCCCACTAAAAAATGCATCATCTAGACACTGCAGCCTCCATTCTGAGAGGATACCACAGAACTTCAAAAGCAGCAGAGGTTTAAAAAATGGGGAAATCAAAGCATTGCATTTTGTTAAGAAAACCCATTCAATGAGCTAATGTGGCCTATACAAAGACCATATTATCCATCTTTTTCATGTTGCCCTTTTGAATGTGCTTTCAGCTAATGGAACCTCCAGCAGCCAGCTCTCCACTCCCAGGTCCAACAAGTCTCCAGTCTCAACACCCATTTCTACACCAACCAGTCCAGGCTGCCTTCGCAAGCACAAGGTAAGTCATTATTATAACCTTCTTTTGCTCTGCTAGAATGAAGTGAATTATTTAATGGTCTTCTGAACTGTAGGGATTCTATGATTCAGCCATTATGATTCTGAGTGGCAGAGAAGGTGTTGGGTTCTCACCCATGCCTCAATTGAGGTCCTTAAGTGGGCAGAGGAATCCTTCAACCTGACAGGTTTGTACCTGCAGACTGGTGGTCAGTGAATGGGAAGTGGGATGGCTGATACCTTCTGTCCAGGACCCCAGTACCAATTAGATTCCCCTTCCACAGTATCCTTTCCCTTCTGCTCTGCCCAGCATACCCCATCCAACCTCTCACCAGGCCTTGTCAGCCTGGGTCTGGAGTGCTTCCAGACTTCTCTGGGTTCTGCTGCATCCATGGCTACTTGTCCTGCTGAGCCTCCTGCAATACCAGCATTGGCCACTGCTGTGAGTGGCACTGTTAGTGCTGCAGAAGTGACAGTCTCCAAATGGCTGGTGGTTCTCTGAGGCAGGATGACCAGCTGGATAACAGTGGAAATCTTACCTCATAATAATGAAAGCCCCATTGGTTGTAAAATTAAAGCAAAGTGAGCTGGCCAACTACAGTGGGCTTTCTTTCTGACATTTTGATTTGATTTATTACTGTCACATGTATTGGGAAGCTGTGAAAAGTATTGCTTCTTGTATGTGACACAGGCAAAGCATACTATGCACAGAATACATTGGGAGAAGGAAAGGAGAGGGTGGAGAATATAATGTTACTGTCATGGCTAGGATGTAGAGAAAGATTAACTTAATAGGGCTAATGGTAGAACTCTTAATAGTGTTGATGAACACAGGGATCTTGGTGTATATGTGCATAGATCCCTGAAAGTTGGCAATCAAGTCGATAAGGTTGTTAAGAAGGTTTACGGAGTCTTGGCTTTTATTGTTAGGGGGATTGAATTTCGGAGCCGCAACGTCATGTTGCAACTGTACAAAACTCTAGTGCGGCCGCACTTGGAGTATTGTGTATGGTTCTGGTCCCTGCATTATAAGAAAGATGTGGATGCATTGGAGAGGGTACAGAGGAGGTTTACCAGGATGTTGCCTGGTATGGAGGGCAGGTCTTATGAAGAGAGGCTGAGGTATTTGAGGTTGTTTTCGTTAGAAAGAAGGCGGCTAAGAGGAGACCTTATTGAAACATATAAGATGATTAGAGGTTTAGATAGGGTGGACAGTGATAGCCTTTTTCCTAGGATGGAGAAAGTTAGCACAAGGGGACATAGCTTTAAATTAAGGGGTGGTAGTTATAGGATGGATGTCAGAGGTAGGTTCTTTACCCAGAGTGTGGTAAGGGTATGGAATGCCCTGCCTGCAGCAGTTGTAGATGCGCCAAGTTTGGTGGCGTTTAAGAGGTTAGTAGATAAGTTTATGGATGAAAAGGGGAATGGTTTAGGTTAGAGGGTCACTGCTTGTTCCTAATTGGTCAGCGCAACATTGAAGGCCAAAGGGGCTGTTCTGCGCTGTAATGTTCTATGTTCTTAATATATGATAAATCTATTCATAAGTCTGGTGGCAGCAGGGAAGAAGCTGTTCTTGAGTTGGTGACCTCAACTTTTGTATCCTTTTCCCGATGGAAGAAGGTGGGGGGAAAAAATGCGCCTGGGTTGCATTGGTTCTTGATTATGCTAGTTGATTTTCTGAGGCAGCGGGAAGTGCAGACAGAATCAATGGATGGGAGGCTGGATGCATGATGGATTGGGCTACCTTCACAACTGGTTTGCAGTTTCTTGCGGTGTTGGGCAGAGTAGGAGTCATACCAAGCTGTGATACAACCAGAAAGAATGCTTTCTATGGAGCATCTTTGGCAGGGATATGAGACCCCACTCCCACCTTATAATCCAGCCCTTGAATAATGCTACCAAACTAAACTTAAAAATCCTGTTCGCCTTGTCCGATGCATGGATTAATTTTAAATAACATCAGTACTGATGAGATTGGGGAATTTGATTTTAAGGACATATCAACTGTGGGGAAGCAGTATTTTCTTCAGTAGAAATCTAACAGCTGGAGGGTGTTAGATTGACATCAGCAGAAATATAACCATTTACACAGCAGGGCACATATATATTATAATTTCAAGTATACACTTCTGTACATTGCTCCTACTGTGAGTATAGCTTTCTTACTATTTATGGAATACTGGAGACTGAATACTTCCTTTGAAGAGAAACGCTGCATATTTTGAAATGTTTCAATGCTGGAAATGTGAAATCTATGTGTAAAAGTCACTGAGCTGGAAAGAAAATGAGTAGAGACTAGGAACAAAGGAAATATAACAGTGAGGTTTATACATCTACCATTAGGAGCCAAACTGATGTAATTAATTGCTTGCACGTTTTACAAATAGATTTGAAGAATTAAATCCAACTGAGCTATTTATGGATTAGTATAGGGCCAATGTGCAATTAATTTAATACAGCCAGATTAAGAGCGGGCAAATATATTTTGGAAGTACTCAGCAAGTCAGGCAACATTTGTGGAGAGAAAAGCAGAGATCACAGAAATAAAAATCAGAGGAGATGCAAATTCAGCACTGAACTCTTTATTGCACAAATTCACACTCACTCCCGGTGGGGTTGCACAAATAGTTTTTGTATAAACCATATCTAAAGTCTTGTTCCTTCCCCCTTCTTTTTCCCACTGCAGGACCTGTATCTGCCACTTTCCCTGGATGACTCGGACTCACTCGGTGACTCGATGTAAGTCGGCCGCGTGACGGAAGGCTGGGATTCTCCACCTGAACCAGTGAGACTTGGGAAAGAAATTCTGCCCAGTGTGCAGAGGTTCTTTAATCTTGGTGTTCACAAATTGCCAAAGTGGCACCAAAAGAGGAAATAAAAAAGAAATTGCCCTGTTTTTAACAGTTTGTCCTTCTCATGAGAAACCTAGTATCTTGGAATATCACTGCCTTTTTCTAAACATCATCTAAAGCACTGTGAGAATATTTCATAATAACACAAGCAGGTCTCTTGTATACATCATTTGTTCTTTGAAACTTATGGTCCCTGGTTTTGTTTCTTTTTTATGGTGCTGTGATTTTTTTTCCTGTTTCACTTTGATATTTGATGTGCAGTTATTCTATGCTTCATTTATAAATCTGTTCTTAGTTATTGAAAACCTCTGCCAGTTTTTTCTTTTTTAAGAAAACCCTCTGCTGCGCAGACATTTTAACATCTGATTTGTTTAAAAAAGGAGAGATAGAAAAAAAAACTCCAAAAAAATCATGAAATAAGTCTCAAACCGTTTGGTTGAAAATGAAAATGACATTGATTTGAAAATGGGAACATAATTTGAGAAAAGGAAAAAGCATCTTCATAAGACGAAGGCATTAATTTTCTAAAAACTAAATTTGATCATATTTGTTTAATACTTTTTTTAGTAACAAAATGATTCTGATTCTTGCTTTATATGACATTTTGAATGGATAGAACTATTTAGGATTAGAGTGAGACAGCAAATTTACTAAGAAAAACAAGGTGTTCTTACGCTTTTTTATTTGTGAATGTGTTCACTGTGCAATTATCCAAACCAGTTTATAAGTACTGAGTAGCATTAATAGATTACTTGTAAAACTTGGTGGTGAAGACAGATTTGATGGGGAAAAGGGAACATTGATTTGCCACTGGACTAGGATTAGCATGGAATAAACTTTGCCATGCACGAGACCCGTCGTTTGCTCTTTCTTGATTTATAAGGGAATAATTGCAGCCTAATTTGATTTGGAATGGCATTTAGCTTTCAGCCTGACATTTTTCTGATCTGGAATTCAACTCTCAAAACTCTGTCACTTCTTTGATTGCACTAGCCAAGCTTAGAAGCTTCATAACAAGTATTTCTTCTACACTCTTGTTCTTGTCTCTTACGATGCTGCCTGCTTTGTTTGTAGAATCACAGACCCATACAGTGTAGAAGGAAGCCATTCAGCCCATTGAATGTTGTGGCTCCTTCTCAGTCAGCATAATCTGTACTACCTTGGACTCCCAGTGCTGGGAATTTCACCCCCTCGGTTAACATTACAGGTTGGATCCTGTAGTGTTAGTTAAGCTGTCACGTGCTGGGCAGTTATTTGAATATTGTGGCTCTGGCCCACTTTCAGGCCAGAAGCAGTAGTGATCGCTCGATGGAAGCCCTGGTATTTGCAGGTTTGTGCACTTGCCTGACAATCTTTTACCAGAGATATCCATGTGCCACAATACAAAAACTACTGCTAGTTGGCATGTCAAAGCATCCATTATTTAATACCCCTCCAAAATGAAGTAGTAGTAACACAAAAATATTGTCAATTCGAATAATGGGTAGTGATGGATGGAATGATAAGGATTAGCATAAGGCAGTTGGGTTCATAATTCTGCCCTCTCCTTGTACCTTACAGACTTGGAACTTGGTTAATATTTGGCCCATTCTTTAATCAGTCAACATCCTTTGTCCTCTTTTAATGCCAGTTTAAATCACCAAACCCTGTGTAGTAATTCAGCAAGTTTCCTTCATATTAAATGATATTTTGGGAACAGTATGAAGGCAGTTGCCATGGGCAGCAGGGTGGCAAGAAGACACAGTGGGTTAGCATTTCTGCCTCACAACACCAGGGACCTGGGTTCGATTCCTGGCTCAGGTCACTGGCTATGCGGAGTCTGCACATTCTTCCTGTGTCTGCATGGATTTCCTCCCGGGCACTCTGGTTTTCTCTCACAGTCTGAAAGACATGCTGGTTAGGTATATTGGCCATACTAAATTCTCCCTCAGTTTCCTGAACAGGTACCGGAGTGTGGCAATTAGGGGATTTTCACAGTAACTTCATTGCAGTGTTAACGTAAGTCTTCTTGTGACACTAATAAAAAAGCTTTGAGACAATAGTTCCTCATTCAGATGGTACTGAAAAAGTCTACGTTGCTACATAATTAAAACGTTATATTCTTTAAGGTTTGTGTTGCAGTTAAAGTTAACCACACAAGGATAAACGATTTTGAGGGTTTTTCAGTCCCCTAAGAAGTCATTCCACCCCCTCGAGCATGATTCTTTCTGAATTGCAAACGTCCTGCAGAGTGATACATGGACTCAAAGATTTCAGAATTTTAGCAATGGCTTTCTTCAGTTAGTTAAAGTTGTCAAAGCCCCATCTAAACTTTCTCTGCTTTTGCTTTTCTGAAGAGTGGGAATAGGTATAAGGAAACTGACCTTTCCCCAGCAGGGAACCCAAGGGGAGAAATTCAGTGGAGTCTAAAGATCAAATCTTTACTGTTCTGCTTGATGAACCTTTGCCTCAGTGCTACAATAAGTGAGGCCAACATATTGGACAGGATTTTCCTTCTGGTTTTTTGGACTGGATTGGTGGTCACTTGGTCTTGCAGCTAGGCGGACAGAGCTAACCAGTTAAGCTGACCCCTGCTGCTTACAGACACCAGTAGGTCTATTGGTGTTAAATTTGCATTGCTTTGGGAGATAGGTGAATCACCCATTATCATTCTCTGCAGCAATGTAATAGTGAAACCTAGAGAACCAAACAAAAAGGAGTTTTAAAAATGTCATCCCCTATTTAAAGGAAAATCCCTGATTTAAATCTCCTTATAGTTTTCAGTTTCCCAACAAGGCCAATCAAAGTGTGTATTTTCTTGCTCAGTAACTGATTGGCACCCCTGGTATAAGTTACTCCTTTCAACTTCTCCCAGAATCAGAATTCCATTATCCATGGATCTTTTTTCCAATAAATTGAAAATGGCAAGTTCACACACTTTAATTTTGTGAACATGGTGATAGCTTTTCTGCAATTCTCAAAGGGTTAATTTTTTAAAAAAATCAATACAGATGCAGTCACAGAGTAGATGGTGCAAATTAATCTGTGTTATTCCAAATGAAGTATTAAGTTCTCAGTTTCTACTCCTTGGACCAGTCTTTCTAATCCTTTGGTATCATAGAGTCATAGAGGTTTACAGCATGGAAATGGGCCCTTCAGCCCAATTTATCCATGCTGTCTTTTTTTAGCAACTCAGCTAGTCATAATTGCCCACGCTTGGCCCATATCCCTCAATAACCATTTTACGCATGTAATCATATCAACTCTGTATTGGGTAACTCTGCAGTTCGAAATGTGGCAATCTGTTCCATTAATAAAGGAAATAAGGAGGCTATTCCTGAACCCTCCTACACCTGTACAGAATAGCATCTGTATCAATTACGGAGAAACTTGGAATTCAGATCATGCTATTCTCCTACCGGGAAGGAAGCATAACGACAAAGAATACCTGTAAAATAAAGTTATGAGAAAGTAGTGGGGTGAGGGCAGGGGAAGGGAGAGAAAGACGTGGTAGGATTACAATAAAAAGAAGTTTAGTTAAGATGAGCTGAAGTCGCATCAAATTAACTCTCAGTCTGACAAGCTCAATGCCATTCCATAAATAGTAAACATAGTGCAAGATGAAGATTTGATTAAAGTTATTCAAACAATGGTCTCTCGTGCACTGGCAACCTTTAAGGCATAACAATGGTACTTGGTGCAGATGGCCCACTTGGAATTGAATTAAATTCAGTGCTCAAGGTACGTGTTGGTAATAAAAAGGCTATGTGTCTTTAATTGAACAAACTCTGCCTGAGTGCTTGCATAGGGCTAAATCTAACGTTGACAAGTGTATTTTAACGATATTATTTTGTGGAGCTGCTTCTGCTGGAAGTGGGACCACAGGTTCTCTGGGTTGATTCCCTGTGCATGTTGCAGGGCGAACCGGGAGCACCTTGGAAATAAATGAGTGTGTGAGAAGTTGAGCGCGAGCAGTTCTTCACAAGTCTCTGCTGCAGTGGGGCTTCCCCTGGAGATACAGCTCAGCAATCTGAACAGCACAGTGCTGGCCAGTATCACCAGGTCATTGCAGAAAGCTTCACTAGCAATAAGTGGCTGCCACTGGTGGTCCTTGCCCTTCAGAGGGAGAAAGTGAGAGCTCGTCAGGAGGCAGTGTCCTCTGCCCCAGGGCGGAAGGGAGGGGGGAGGGAGGGGGTGATGAGTGAAACCACTTCATGAGGTGATGCCTCTACTTGGTGCAAGGAATTCAATAACTTCATGAGGCAGTGCACAGCTTCTATGAACTGCACCGTTGGTAAATGACTAGATTGATAGTAATGCTAATCAGCAGTATTTATTTAACACCGAACCCTCTAAAAATACCATTACCTAAGACCGTGAGTGTATTACATTGGTATCTTTTATTTTTCATTGAATATTTTAACAATGGTGGCAGTTGATTTGTGAGTTTCTTTTGAAATGTGACAAAGGCTCACAGAAATGCTGAAGCCAGCCTCAGATTTGCATATCTGGTAAAAGGCCAGCCCAATAGGAAAACTGGCACTAACGCTCAAAAAACGTTACAAATTGAGACCATATCACAAAGGATTTCAAAAAGAAGGCCATGATAATGGACTGACGCATTGCCTGCTATGCGCTGCATTCATTTTTCTTTTATCCGTGCACGTCATGGGCAGTGCAACCTGGGACTGTTAGCATTTCCATGGAAACAGATGGACTGTTTTCGTCGCCGTGCAACAGGAGTCGGCCAGGAATAAGTGGCACTATTCCCATAATTGGCTGCTAGTGTACGAGACAGCTGAGGTGAATGTAAAGGAGCAGAAAGCAAAGTTAGTTCTGGATATGAGTCATCAGCAGAACTTGAGGCTGGAAATAAATTGGCAAGACTGAAATTGGTTAGGAGTGCTGACAATTGCAAACATATATTGGATCAGCATTGAGTCTGGTTAAGACTGATTATAGGATTACAATTTTGAATCTAGAGAAATGTATTGCTGAGCAACACCACTGTCCTCTATCATTACTTTATCAGCTTACATGGCAACTCTGGCTTTGCTGTAAGTGTATTTATATTCCAATCCCATGAGTAATAATATAACATTCTGAATGTATCAAGTATACCACTGAATTCTAATTCAACCTAAGTTGATGTGACAAAAGCCTCTCTCCTCTGTGCATACTATAAATTATTTCTCACAAAATGATTCTGAATCCAGTTCTAGGTAAGATGAAATTGTCCCAAATTGATACTAAATTGTCAATTCTATTCAGAAGATCAACAAGGCTGTCTATGGTGCCAAATTCTCATTAGTATAGCCATAGGCTTTCTTCAGTGGTTTGCATTGATGCAGCTTGTTAGGGCGATGGCGTTGAGTTTTACTCAGCATCTGACAGCACTGAATCTGTCCTAGCCGATTTCGACATTGTATGCAAAAGTGAAAATCCGTTTCTCAGCACTAACTTCACCTTGGAAAGCAACATACAAAATAACTCTGCAATATGTGAGTACACACAGTAACTCAGCAAATCCCTTTGAGAGACACGTTACATAGAGGTTACATGGATGTTGCCAGGAATACTATCAATTTGAGATGTTGTTTCCCTTGAGAATAGGAGTGGCACAGTGGTTAGCACTGCTGTCTCACAGCGTCAGGGACCAAGGTTCAATT
The DNA here is from genome assembly GCA_024679065.1 of Sphyrna mokarran. NCBI lineage: Eukaryota > Metazoa > Chordata > Chondrichthyes > Carcharhiniformes > Carcharhinidae > Sphyrna > Sphyrna mokarran. The sequence goes on along the minus strand of JAGIQG010000004.1, from coordinate 132,603,434 downwards.
CCGGCCTTGGGTAACTGCCTGTGGGGTTTGCACATTCTCCCTGTTCTATGTGGAGTTATTCTGGTGCTCTAGTTTCCTCTCACAGTCCAAAGATGTGAAGGTTAGTGGACCGGCTATGCTAAATTGTCCCTTGGGGTCAGGGAGATTAGTGGGATTACGGAGATATGGCCTAAGTGGGGTTGTTATTGGGGCAAGCTTGTTGGGCTGAATGGTCTCTTTTCACCCTGTAAGGATTCTATTATTCTATGTTTTTTTTAAAAGAATTGATCATTGGCGCAAGATTATCTTTTTGGAATTGTCCCTACTAAGGGTGAGATTTTATTCGGAATGAATCACTTTCACAGTCAGGAGTACGCTCATTGAGAAGACTTCCCAATCTTAACCCAGATGAAGCTGGTGAGGTAAATCCGGAAAAATCCTGAAGGTTTCTTCAGTTTGGGTGCTGTTGCTAGTAAGCAGATCGGAAAGTGGCCGCAAATTACTTACACGTCCACCGATTAATTAGGGGTCTCATTGCCTCATGCTTCAATAACACTCAGTTATCCCATAAATGGAAATAGTTGGATTTACAAGCATGCCTGAAAATCTTGGGCTCCAAACAGGAATTTTCTGGCACTCAACTGTAGATAATTATCCAATAAATATGCCATAATGTCAGAAACAGTTGATCTTGTTCAGAAATGGTAGGGAGTGAGCTGATGGCACAAAAAGGGATCAGAAACAAAGGTTAAAACTACATTACGATATTCAAACAGCAATAGTTTCTGTTGTTTTTCTGAACTCACTGAGGCCCAATATGTGCCTGGTTTCTATGTAATCACTCTCCACTATCAGCCATTAACTTTGCAGTTATTTGAACACTTAACTTTCTCTATGGAATCATTTTAAGATGTTCCCAGGTACCTACTGTACTGTTTAATTACTATCAGGTACACGGCATTCGATATGCAATGGGTTAAAAGTTCCACCCACTGTCAATAAAATTACTCCTGCTGTAAGGACTGTGAAGTACCTTTTGGCGGTTAATGACCCAATAGTGCTGGAATCCACTCGACGGGTAGTGAGCAGTGGCAGGTAACACGGTAATACATTTCTCTACACGTCTATTGTCAGAAAATTAACCGGAACGTCAATGCAATCCGTAAAATTTCCAAAAACCTTAAAGGTGCCAAAATTTGCTTTTGGAGGAAAAAAAAATGCCTGCCATCAAGTTGAATATATAATGGAGCTAAGAGAAAGAGATGTTTCTTTTTAAAACATTAATTTCTGGATAGTTTGCTTGCTTGTATTTTCTATTACATCCATGCTATCATGCTGTAACCATGTGCATGTTTTCAGCCATTTTTACTGTCTGTGGTGAAAAGTGGGTTTGCTATTTTTGCTGCCTTTTTTTGTGAAATTCTAAATGTACATAAAATGTTTATTATTATTGACTTTTTAAACTTCTAGTGAGTAGGTGTAGTGGGAACTCTGTAATGTAGTTTTGCAAAAGTGCACACCAGTCAAGTTTTAATGATAGAAGTGTTTGCTTGTTAGGTTTAGATGAGGATTGCAGGATCCATTTCCATTTGGCTTTGAGGTTACAGCGCAGTGATTTCAGTTTCTCTCTTGTGGCACATCTGACTTTCCCTCACTGGCCTCTGTCCCTCGAATTTGTTTCTATGCATCCCGCAAAAATAGAAATTAAACGTTGATGTTGTAAGCTAGTGTGAGAGAATTTATTCTTTTTTACTTCAGTATAGTTTCTCGATGGCAAGCTGCAGCAGTTGGAAGTCACATCCAGAATGTTGTTCAGTTTATTTCATTACAAAATGCATTGATATCTTACCGTTGGAGATTATAGATTCTTGAACATCAGGCCAGATTGCTCCATTTCAGTCAGATTACTGTGAAAGAGAAACTATCAGTTTGCTTCGTAACTTCCTTTCTAACACTTGTAGTTTGAATTTGTATTCATTTCAATGTACATTTGCAAGATGTGTGTAATTTAAAAAAAATACATTTGATGGAAATCATTGCTGTGCGTGTGTCTTATTTACTCTCTAATGTAGTACGACTAAAGTATAATATTCGAGCATGACACAACCATTCTTTTCCCCTTTATTTGTGTGGCATGCTTTAAATGGTTTTATGCCCAGGCTTTATTGAAATTTCAAACATCCTGAGATATAAATGAGAAAAGTTAGAACTGACTGGAGGGTCTTTAATTTTTTTTATTTGGTGTCAGAAGCAGGCTTACATAAACACTGCAATGAAGTTACTGTGCAAGTCCCCCAGTTACCACATTCTGGCACTGTTCAGGCATACTGAGGGAGAATTTAGCATGACCAATGCACCCAACCAGCACATGGGAGGAAATGGAGCAGTCAGAGGAAACCCATGCAGATACAGTGAGAACATGCAGACAGTGACCCAAGCTGGGAATCGAACCCGAGTCCCAGGTGCAGTGAGGCAGCATTGCTAACCACTGTGCCACTATACCGCACGACCACCCCCACCAATCATGATGCCAGTAATGATATTTAGCTTAGTGACTTCATTGCAGCGTTAATGTAAGCCTACTTGTGACACTAAAAAATAGAATAAACATCGAGTTAGTGAAGGTGCTATTAGGAAAAACTGGATGATATTTGAATGCTCTGCCTAAACCTGAAGGAGATAGTAATGATCCGTAAACAGCCTAGGCAACATTTGGAGTAAATGAATGAGATTACTGACAATTAAAATGTGACAGGATTGAAAATGCAAAGATGGAATTCCAGCACAGATGGTGAAGAATACAAATGGGATGACAATGAGGTCTTGTACAAAAATTTCAGCATGTATCATAAATTACAGCATGCTATAATGACGGTAGCTTTCACAAACAAAGCTTTTTCCTGCTCAGTGAGTGTGTGTGAAGCCTTAACCTAGCACAGCTCATCATTCAGTTAATTAGTTTCAACAAAAACATGGCTGTACAACTGATAAAACAAATATTTTAGTGCTTCAACTGAAGGAAAAAAAGAATACTGCCATCAGTTATGATATTTCTTTGGATTAATGAATTACCACAATATTTCTGAGTAGGCCATTGGGCCCTTCGAGTCTGCTCCACCAATCATTTTGATCATGGCTGATCATCAGATTCAATATCCTAATCCCCCCCTCCTTCCCTCCACAATCCCTTTAACCCCAAGAGCTATATCTAATTTCTTATTGAAATTACATGTCTTGGCCTCAACTACATTCTGTGGTAGTAAATTCCAGACATTAACTCTCTCTGGGTGAAGAAACTTTTCCTCAGCTCAGTTCTACAAGGTTTACTTCTTATCCTCAAACTATGTCCAGTTCTGCACTCTCCCACTAGTGGGAACATTCTTTCTGAATCCACTGTGTCTAGGGTAGAATTTTATAATTTCTTGAGATTCCCTTTCATTTTCTAAACTCCAGTGAATATATTCCTCCCTGACTGAAACTCTCCTCATATGACACACCTACCAAGCCAGGAATCAGCCTGCTAAACCTTCGCTGTACTCTCTCTATTGCAAGGACATCATTCCTCAGAAAAGGACACCAAAACAGCACACAATACACCAGATGTGACTTCATCAATGCCCTGTACAATGCAGCAAAACATTCCTTTATTCAAATCCTCTCACTACGAAGGCCAAAATAACATTTTCCTTCTTTACTGCCCGCTAAACCTGCCTGCTTACTTTCAGCAACTGATGCACAAGGACTCTAAGGTCTCATTGAGTATCCATCTCTCTCGTTTTACACCCATTCAAGGAAATAATCTGTGTTCGTAGTATTGTTACCAAACTGGATAATCTTACTTTTATCCATATTATACTGTATCTGCCATACCAATACCCAGACACTCAGCCTATCCAAGTCATGCTGAAGCCTCTCTGCATCCTCCTCATGGCTCACCCTCCCATCCAACTTTGTATCACCTGCAAATTTGGAGATAATACATTCAGTTCCCTCTTACATATCATTAATATGTAATGTGAACAGTTAGAACTTTAGTACAGGTCCTTGAGGAACTCCACTAGACACTGACTGCCAATCAGAAAAAGACCCTCTTATGCTAACTCTTTGTGCCCTATCTGCTAACAGCTTTCTATCCATTTCAAGACATTACCTCCAATCCCATGTGCTTTAACTTTACATAGTAGTCTCGTATGGGAAACATTGTCAAAAGCCTTCTGAAAGTATAAATAAACCATACCCACTGGTTCTCCCTGGTTAACCCTATTAGTTACATCCTCAAAGAATTGAGATGTCAGAGGTAGGTTCTTTACCCAGAGGGTGGTAAGGGTATGGGATGCCTTGCCTGTGTCAGTTGTAGATGCAGCAAGTTTGGTGGCGTTTAAGAGGTTAATAGATAAGTTTATGGATGAAAGGGGAATGGTTTGGGTTAGAGGATCACTGCTTGTTCCTAATTGGTCGGCGCAACATCGAAGGCCGAAGGACCTGTTCTGCGCTGTAATGTTCTATGTTCTATGTTCCAATAGATTGATCAAGCACGATTTCCCTTTTGTAAATCCATGCTAACTTTGCCTGATTATACCACTGCCTTCCAAATTCAAATTGAATTTGAATTTCCAAATTCAATTCATTTGGAAATGAATTTCCAAAATTCATTTGGAAAAAATGCTTTATTCCAAATGAAATAAAGATTTCATTTTTATGAAATCTTTGATAAAAGAATCTAGCAACTTTCCAATACTGATGTTAGACTCACTGGGTCACAGTTTTCTGTTTTCTTTCTACCTTCCTGCTTACATTCACTACCCTCAAATCTGTAGGAACCATTCCAGAGTCCAAAGAATTTTGAAAAATAACCACCAATGGATCTACTATTTCCAGGGCCACTTTCTCATGTACTCTGGGATGAAGATTGTCAGGAGCTGGAGATTATCCATTTTAAATCACATCAATTTCCACAAAACCATTTCTCTACTAATGCTGATTTCCTTCATTTCCTCACTAAAACATGTTTCTCTCAGCACTTCTCATACATTATTCATGTCTTCCTTTGTAAAGTCTAAAGCAAAGTACAAATTTAATTCCTCAGCTATTAATTTATTCCTCTTTATGAATTCTCCGATTTATGATTGTAAAGGGCCTACGTTTTCTACATTTTTTTCTACATATCTATAGAAACTTTTACCGTCAGTTTTATTTTTGCCTGTAGTTTACTTTCATACTCTATTTTTCCTTTCTCAATCAATTCTTTTGGTCCCCCTTTGTTGAATTTAAACTGCTCCCAATCCTCAGGTCTGCTGCTTTTTCTCACCAGTGTGTTTGCTTCTTCCTTGAATCTGATACTATCTCTTGCAACAAACAGGAATAAATAATTTCTGGAGTTCATCTATTTGTTTTTTAAATACCTGCCATTGCCTCTGTCTTTCCTTTCAGGAATGTTTCTCAGTCCATCAATGCCAATGCATGCTTCATACCATCATAGTTACCTTTATTGAGATGCAGGATCTTGATCTCAGAATTAACTGCATCATTATTCACCTTGACAAAGAATTCTACCATATGATCGCATCAGGACCCAGAGGAAACCTACACAGACAGAGGGAGAATGCACAAAACTCCATAGTGACAGTCACCTAGAGCTGGAATCAAACCCAGGTCCCTGGCACTGTGAGGAAGCAGTGCTAGTCACTTGCCACTGTACCATCATCCTCCACTTTGTTTTTCCTAAATTTTCCCTAAATCCATGACAATTGTGTGGATGTGACATTATGCACCTGGTAAAAACTGACCAAAAAAAGTTACTTAAATAAAAAATGTTCCGGAATATTTTTCTGCAATAGGATTACACTGATGGTGCAGTGAAGTCCAGCCTTCTCTTAATTACAAAATTGAAAATAACAAAATAACAGAAAAGACCGGTTGGTCCATTAAGCCTGCCCCATGTTCATGATGGCTAGACCCATCCCATTGCAGTTACGTAACCTCTCAGGAGAGATGAGAAAGTGGGAGAAACACTCTGGAAATTTTTTTCAGGCCTCATCAGTTGTTCAAATCCAGTTTAAGAGATTGCATGGACCATGTATTTCTTATCTATTAAGTGACTTACCTTCAAGATATATGAAGAGCATTTGAGGATTCTGGGTCTGTACTTGATGGAGTTGAGAAGGATGAGGGGAATTTCACTGAATAGAGTGGACTTGGGGAAGTTATTTCCATTAGAAACTAAGATCTAAGGGAACAGCCTCAGAGTAAAGGATTGTATGTAAAGGATTCTTTAGAATTGTATTGAAAAGGAATTTCTTCAGCCAGGGGGTGGGGGATCTGTGGGACTCATTGCCACCAAAGGCTGTGGAGATCAGATCATTGAGTGTTTTTAAGACAGAGAGAGATAAGTTCTTTATTGGTAAGGCGATCAAAAGTTACAGAGAAAAAAATGGCAGAATAGGGTTGACAAACTTATCAGCCATGATTAAATGGCAGAGCAGACATAATAAGAACTAAGAGCAGGAGTGGGCTGTCTGGCTCCTTCAGCCTGCTCCACCATCCAATAAGATCATGGCTAATGTTTCGTAAACTCAGCTCCACTTATACGCCTGCTCACCGCAACAAACTCAATAGGCCGAATGGCCTAATTCTGCCTTTACATCTAATGGTCTTACGGTCTTAATCAATGAGATACGTGATCCGGTCAAGCTCCCCTTTGCAGTCAATGCAGAGAATTTAACTCATTTTATAGAATGAATTTCTGGTCTACCTCATCAGGAAAGCAATAAGACTCATTCTGTCTAATGACACTCCCATCAGGTTATGTTAATAGGAAATGAGAATTGTGTTAAAATTCACTCATTATATAAAAGCTTTGTTTTGGCAGCGAGGTGTTAAGAATACCTTGACCTTTGGTTCACTTGAAAACTACATATTCAAGTCACTATGACAACCAAATATTCTACCAGCCAGAGTTTCATATTTTTACCTAGTCTGACACCATGGGGAAAAGAAAAACGCTTAGAACAACTCTGGATTCTTGCATTGAGATTTTTAATCTCTCGTTTTAATAGATTTTTACTTTTCCAGCAGATTTCTTCCTTATAGTAAGCAATTTGTAGTCTCGGTTGAAACAGATATGGGTCTCTCAATGTGGTGTTTTTCTCCTTTAAGAGGCATTAGGGATAGGGAATAAGCAATGAGCCTTATATCCATTATCATCCAGTAATAAAAAGGGCGATAGTTAACCCTGAGGTGCACTGCATTCCATCCACTACATGTTCAATTCCTCATGAGGCTTGCTGTCAATGGGGCCTTTTGCAAAGAACATGACTAATGTTGGGAGCAAACCTGAATGAACTGGTTAGGAAGATATGACTCCTCACCTCAAGCTGATTTATCTTTTGGTACAACCTAAATCCTCACATGTAATAAAGAAACAAATGTACATTTTTACAGCTGAAATTGGTGGTGACAGTTTATGACCCTTGTGTGAATCTGAACTGCAAATCCTCCCTTTTCCATGTGGGATTAGTTTACAATCAATAATGCGCTATCTCCTCTTCTTGCTTAAGAAGCATGAAATAGCTACAAATTTATTCCATAAACACACTTGTAAAAGACAAGTTACAGCCAAGCAATATGGTGTGTACATCACTTTCATTGCATTTATTTATGAATTTGATGATGAGAAAAAAGGAAAAATGCAACTTCTTAGAAGTGAGATTACAATTACACACTTGGCATATCAGCAAGAATAAAATGATAATGGTCTGGGCAAATCCTGATAAAGAAAGAGTCACAGTTATTTAACTTCTTTTATGACTGTAAGATGTCCCAAAGTGCTTTACAGCTGATGTGATGTACAGTCACTGTTTTTGTGTATGAAACAGGACAGTCAGTTTGCACAAAACAAACTCTCACACTCAGCAGTGTAAGAATGGCCAGATAATCTGTGGTATTGATTAAGGGATGAGTATGGGCCAGGACAATCAATACCATCCCTCTCTTTCTCAAAATAGTGCCACAGGATATTCTATATCCATCCGAGAGGCAGCCTCTGCTTAACATCACATTCTAAAGGCAGTACCTCTGACAATAAAGCACTCCTTCAGTACTGAGCATCAGTCTTGATTTTGGTACTCAAGTTGCTGGAGTGGGACTTAAACAATCTTCTGATTCAGAAAAAGGGCAATTAAGTATATTAACAACTGCTGACATACCAACATAGTGAGGATTTGAGAGGCAATTGGCTTGATTTTATGTTGTAATATTCTCTGGTTCTATACAATAGGGAGAACTGAATGAGCTTTTTGTGATTCTAGCTGTTGTGAAATACTTACGTGAAAGGATTCTTGTCCTATTTTGAAACTAATATTCTCTGAAAGTTCTGACCTATGCTAGGTTATGGTTCTATGGAATTCATTCAGAATAGTTACTCCTCAAGATGCATGAATCTAGACAGAGTGTTGACAAACCATTCAACCATGCAAGAATGGTCCATCAGCCAAGTTGTCACTGAGAAACACTGAGCAGCTTCGGGGGCTCAGAGAATCATCGATTCTCTGCAGTGCAGAAGGAAGCCATCATGCCTGCACTAACGCAACACTTTACCCAAGCCCGCCTCCTTTCTCACCCTGTATTTCTGATGGCTAATCTATCTAACCTGCACATCTTTGGATTGTGGGATGAAAATGGAGCACCTGAAGGAAATCCACACGGATACGGGGAGAACATGGAAACGCCACACAGTCACACAGGCTGGAATTGAACCTGGGTCCCTAGTGCTATGAGGCAGCAGTGTTAACCATGTGTCACCATGCCACCCTGGAAAATTGCCAATTGCAGATACAAACTCGCAAAATTACAAATATAAGCTTTTATTGTTGAGATATAGAAACAACTTGAATACTACAGCTGGCAGCCTCATCGAGGTCTTGTGGAATTTCAATGTTACTTTTTTACATATATCTTCCTGCCCCATGCTTTGTGGTGGGTTTAATGGCTGATTGTGGAGGTAGGGGGAAGGGAAGGATGGAGAGGGGATTACAGAGACAATGCAATGGTATGGAGAGGGTTTGAAAAGTTGGTTTTCTACAAGGATAAAATGAAGGCGGCAACATGTTCTCCCAGTCATCATGGCGGGTTGTCATTCATACCAGAAGTTGATGTGAAACTGCATTGCATCCTGTTAATGGAATGCAAATGAAGGCCTGATAGGAATTGCCACCTACTCCCCTGTGCACTTATCCAAGCTGCCAATGGGTTTTCATGCCAGTTCAGAACACGTCTGGGCCATAGTGACACGCAAATGTCAGACTTTCCTGCAAGAATGTGTGGGACAGATTGCAGAGATTGGAAATGAAGATGGAAGCCTCCAGTAATCAGATCCTGGAACACTGGTAGCAATGAGTGAGTGGAGGCATCTATGGTGAATATCTTCAGGATCTTCCAGGAGGTAAATCTCCTCCTGGAATGTGATATGATTCAATGTGAATCATAGAACATAGAACATAGAACATAGAACAATACAGCACATCAGTACATCAGTTGATGTCTGGGCACTTTTGATACATGCCGCCCAAATATGATGATGGATAGTGAGCCATGCAGCCTGCCTTACAGTACTAAATGTTGGGAAACTCCCAGCTGTGTTATTAAATAAGCCAGCGTGGTGCAATATGGCATGAATTCCTCTGCGGATTTCCACGATGAGGCATTGAGTGGGGATTTACAGTTGTCCCGTGCTTTCTGATGGTGGAATTGGTTCACCATCAACCACGGGCAGGAACTCCCAGTCCTGCCAACATCAATGCATTCTGCAAGGCTTGCTTGTCCTGCTGCTGGAGAATCTGACGTGGGAAGTTAACGGGTGAACACAAGGTGTGGGACATCTTCTCCGCTCCCCATTATATGTACGCAATATATATATTACAGCAGGAAGGCACTATTAATAAGGGAAGCCAATGTCCCACTGGGGTTTGGAAGATGTGACACTTCCTGGATTAGATCAGATAGTTTTGCTGCAGGCTTTACAGTGGATAGAGATGGCTCAACCTTTCGAAGAAGAGATTCCTTCAACCTTGAGCAGTACTGGAAAATCCCACCAGAGTGAAGGGCTGGTAAATCCCACACTAAGGCCTGAATTTCCCAGTTATTCAAGCCGGCAAGGATCATCCAGTCCCACCAACAGCACACCCTACAGTGGGTCTCCTGCAGCGGCAGTACATTCAGGGGAAAATCCTATTGACAAAGTGGGACCAGAGGATCCCACCGCTGAACAACTGCCTTCATCTCCCAAAACACATGATAAAGGTGAGAGAGTAAATGTCCCTGAATGGAAAATTCTGCCCTATCTAGATACAAACCAAAGTATCTCACTACTATTCTGGATGGGTCAATACTGTTCATTCTGTAATACATGTATTTTCACTTTGAGGTTCTCTTACTCCAACGCACTGTTTCAAATTTATCATTTAAGATTCCGTTTTCTTTCCTAATCTCCATTCCAGAATGCATTACTTCATGTTTTCTAGTGACAATCCATTGTACTTCATAAGGCAAAATTGTTCCTGTCAGTCACAAACCACTCCAATGAGCTCATCACACAGGGGATTACAACCAAATACTGAATAGTTCTGCAGCTATAGCAAACCACTCCATCCTATTAAAAAAAACCAAAATAATAGCTCTGCTGCTCTTTGGTAAAACAGAAATGATGTAACTGTTTCCTTTCAAATTCCCAATCTTGATTTTGACACAGATTTCCCTGCAGTGTTGGTGTTTTTCCTGATTATCTTATCAGGCTCTGAAATCTTTCTGAACCGGGGTGGCACAGTGGCACAACGGTTAGCACCACTACCTCACAACGCCAGGATCCCAGGTTTGATTCCTGGTTTGGCTCACTATCTGTGTGCACATCCTTCTTATATCTGTATGGGTATCTACTGGGTGTACCAGTTTCCTCTGAAAGATGTGCTGGTTAGATGCATTGGCCATGCTAAATTCTCCCTGAGTGTACTCAAACAAGCACTGGAGTGTGGGGACAAGAAGTCCGAAAAAATTGTAATGCTGAATTCGAGTTTTTTTTTAACGGATTTTCAAAATGAATCTCTCACACTCTGTGCAGTGCAGAATTCCTCGGGAGATTCATGCTGGAAATCTGTGTGCGGGGCCTAGTCCCACTGGAGATGCCGGAAGCGCCATGCTGAGTGGGCCAATGCACACCCAACCGATTTATCGTGACAGAGATCAGCGCATGTGCACTGTCCTGCACTGTTGGATCCTGATCACCGGCCAATTCAATCACCGTCCAGCAACATGACCCCACAGTGCTGACCCGTGCGTTGATCATTGGCCTCGACCACCCACCCCACAACAGCCCGCCTTGCTCTGTTTGCCCTCTGCCCCGGCCGTCCCAAACTCCCAATCCTCCAACCCCCTTCACCAGCAGTCCTGAATCCCTCACCTGCAGTCCCAGCCCCCCACTGCAGCCTACGCCTTTCCCCCACTCTCCCAACCCGTAGCCCAAACTCTCCCCAGCAGGCTGAATCCCCCTCCCACTCCAATGGTCACCCCCGATCATTGTCCTCCCTCCCTTTGCCACTAATCCCAAGAGGCAGCTGCTCCCCATCCCTATCCATCTCACCTCCACAGACCCTGCCACGGTAGGACCCATCCTCTCTGGCCCTGCCCCTTGGGGTATTGCCACTTTGCTCCTTGAGCAGTGCCAGGGGATCAGGCTGGCACTGCCAGGCTGGCAATGCCTAGGGGACACCTCTGTCCCTTAACCCTGACTTCCTGAGGCCACCCCCTCTTCACTCCAGTGGGGTTGGGTCACCAGCTTCCCATTAGTGGGGAGCCAAAGTAAATTCTGCTGGAATGAATGGCTCCTGGCAGTGGGGAGAGGCTAGCAAGCCCAGAGACTGCTAATGAGATTAAAATAGTAATGTAAATATTTAAACCTGCTCCGCACCGATTTCCACCAGATTTCCACCAGAAATCTGGGCCCCAAAGATCTGCAGAGACTGAGGCACCTGGCAGGGAGCCGCTATATGGCCTCTGCTTATGTCTCCCAGCCAGAATCATCCCTGTGGATTTCCACAGTAACTTCATTGCAGTGTTAATGTAAGCCTACTTGTGATACTAATAAATAAAGTATAAACTTTGAAGAGCTTCTATTGTAAACTATGATTTCCATAAAGGCATCAGATGAGGAAATTCAAAGTGGTATCTTGAATAGAGAATGAATCATCAAGAAGTGAAGTTTCTCTGGTACCTCTTGGTTTCAGTGTATTATTTGTCATTTGTGTCTGTTCCCAAGTTGCAGGGTGGTGGGATTTACTTTATTTTTTTTTTACATTTTGTGATTTAATCAAAGCCATGTGGATTTTTTAAAGGGATTGATTCCCGGTCCTTCCTCTCATCTCAATCTATCCCCCAGTGACTTCCAACATCTCTCCTGATCTTCCCCCGCAATTCCCAACATCTTTCCTCTGCCAACTCAGATTTGAACATGATAACCTTATTTCCTCACAGGATCCTGATCTTCACTGTAAGTGCTGCCTCCATTTGCTTGTAGTGAAGTGGAGAGAAAATAACAATAAATCAGTGTCATTTACCTCTTCTGTGATATCATTCCATCCAGCTGATTGCTGATTAGTTCATCTTCCCTATTCCCATCCTTCATTGACACCAACCGCTTGCAGGTTGAAGAAGTTGCGGGTGGGGAGGGGGTGGTGGGGGGAAGATTGCATTCTACAGCATAGGAGGGAAATATTCACCAGTTCCCAGTGTCAGAGATGAGGAATCACCAAAAGTAGGATACACAAATGTGATCACTTTAATCAACGATTCATCTAACAAAAACCTCTGAAACAATAACTCATTAATACCCATATCCATCTGCACAATCTGTACTTAAAATCATTTGTTTTCCAACTAAGATATCAATTAAAACTAATACAATTAATCAGCTGCACCAATAACCAGTTAAAGAGAGTGTTGACTGAAAGTTAAATCTTGCAAGTGAGAAGCGGTTAGATATGGACAGACAGAGAGAGTTCTGTATAAACCTTATGTCAGTCTCGGTGCTGTGATAACACTCTCACCAAAATAATTCAAGCTCCGCTGAAATCAGAGCACACAATCTGCTAATACTTCACTGCAGTCACAAGGAAGTGCTGCACTGTCTGAGGTGTCGACATCTGGAAGGAATGTTAAACTCAGCCTTTCTCTCTATGCTCTGAACTAGATGTAAAAGATTCCATAGTATTATTCAGAGGACAGTGGCAAAGTCTGAGTTATTTCCCAACCAATGTCATTAAATCAGAGTACCTGGCCATTTTGAATCATTTAGTCTCCAAGCGTGACTCTTAGCTTCTGGTTACCTGTCATTTTCATTCTGCATCTTGCACTCAAACTGAGCTTTCCATCCTTGGCATCTGCACTGTTCCAATGAAACTTAACATAAGCTCTCCTTTCAGTTCAGCACTTTGTAACCTTCAATATTCAATTTTGAGGTGGGCAATTTTTCTATCACCATTTTGTTCCTTTTACTATGCTGCTTTTAATTTTAGTCTTGATGTTTCCTTGTTTCTGCTTTGGAGGGCGGCTATCCATCGTTCTGCCACACACACCGATTCCAAGCAGATGGATGGGATTCTTCGGCTGTTTGTGCCAATGGGATTCTCTGGTCCCGCTATAGTGGACAGAGATCTGGTTGAATGCCAAATTTTCTATGGCAATGAAATGTGAACAGCTGGAGTATTCCAGCTTATATCCTTGTTTCGTCACTTGTCCCATTACCTCTTCCTTTGTTCTTGTAATACCCAACAAAGGTGGAATTCTCCCATTCTCCCATCAGTGAGTTCAATGGCAGGGGGAGAATTTGTCACAAGAAGCAAAAATTGCTTTCTATGCAACCGCAAATTTCTCACTGGATCTTCTGTTGCCGTGGTGAATTGGAAAACCCGCTATTGGATGGTGTGAAACTGATTTGCATCCCGCTAATGGTATGTAGATGAAGTCTCAACTGGAATCTTTCTCCATGACACCAGCAGAGAAATATTCTGGTCAAGAACAAATCAGGAACAAGGTTGCAGATAGATGTTGGACTTTCCTAAAGAATGCCTGGGGTTGTCTGGGTGGGAAGGTGACCTGTGAGGAGGATGCAAAGATGCTTCAGTATGATTTGGACAAGTTGAGTGAATGCAACTGCATGGTGGAAGAAGTACAATGTGGATAAATGTGAGGTTAGCCAGTTTGGTAGGAAAAACAAGAAGGAAGATTATTGTCTGAATGGCTGTAAATTGAAAGACAGGAATGTGCATTGAGACCTGGATCCCCTCGTACACCAATCACTGAAGGTAAACACGTGTATGCAGCAAGTAGAAAAGAAGATAAGTGGTATCGGCCTTCATAGCAAGAGGATTTGTGTATAGCAACAGGGATATTTTGCTCCAATTATTTTGGGCCTCAGTGAGGCCACACCTGGAATATTGTGCACTGTTTTAGTCTCCTTATCTGTGGAAGGACATTCTTGGCATAGAAGGAGGGGCAGTGGAGATTTATCAGACTGATTCCTGGGAAGGTAGGACTGACATGTGGGGAGAAGTTGAGTTGGTTAGGATTATATTCTCAAGAATTCAGAAGAATGAAAGGGGATTTCATTAAAATCCATAAAATTCCAACAGGAATAGACAGGATAGATGCAAGGAGGACATTCATGATGCTGGGGTGTACAGGTCCAGGGGTCATAGTCTCAGGTTAGGAGTAAACATTTCAGAACTGAGATGTGGACAAATTTCTTCACAAAGAGAGTGATAAGCTTGTGGAATTTGTTACCACAGAAAGCAGTTAAAATCAAAATATTGTCTGTTTTCAAGAGATTGTCAGATGTAGCTCTTGGTATGAAGGAGATCAAAGGATATGGGAGGAAGGTGGGATCAGGCTATTGAGTTGGATGATCATCCATGATCATAGTGAATGGCAGAGCAGGGTGGAAGAGCGAAATGGCTTCCTCCTGCTCCTATTTTCTATTTTTCAATGCTTTCAGAGTTTAGGATGGAGACTGGCAGTGACCCTGGTCCTTTGGACAACACTGCAGTGTTGTGGGGAAGCACCGATCAGGTGGACTTTGTAGTTTCAGTGTCATCGAGAAGGTCCATCTTCCAGCCACAGTGTGTTCCTAGACATGAGAAACATAGAAACATAAAAATGAGAAGCTGGAGGAACATAGAACATAGAACATAGAACACTACAGCACAGAACAGGCCCTTCGGCCTTCGATGTTGCGCCGACCAATATAAAAAGCAATGCCCCTCCAAACTAAACCATTCCCTTCTCTTCCATATACTTATCAATTAACCTCTTAAACGCCACCAAACTTGGCGCATCTACAACTGCTTCAGGCAGGGCATTCCACTCCCTAATCACTCTTTGAGTAAAGAACCTACCTCTGATATCCGTCCTATAACTCATACCCCTTATTTAAAGCTGTGTCCCCTCGTGCTAGCTTTCTCCATCCTAGGAAAAAGGCTATCACTGTCCACCCTATCTAAACCTCTAATCATCTTATATGTTTCGATTAGGTCCCCTCTTAGCCCCCTCCTTTCTAACGAAAACAACCTCAAATCCCTCAGCCTCTCTTCATAAGACCTGCCCTCCATACCAGGCAACATCTGGTAAACCTCCTCTGTACCCTCTCCAATGCCTCCACATCTTTCTTATAATGTGGGGACCAGAACTGCACACAATACTCAAGTGCGGCCGCACTAGAGTTTTGTACAGTTGCAACATGACGTTGCGGCTCCGAAATTCAATCCCCCTACCAATAACAGCTAAGACTCCATATGCCTTCTTAACAACCTTCTCGACTTGACTGCCTACTTTCAGGGATCTATGCACATACACACCAAGATCCCTCTGTTCATCAAGACTACTCAGAATCCTACCATTAGCCCTATACTCTACACATTTATTATTTCTGCCATAGTGCATTACCTCACACTTTTCCACATTAAACTCCATTTGCCACCTCTCGGCCCAGCTCTGCAACTTGTCCAAGTCCCTCTGCAAGCTATAACACCCCTCTTCACTATCTACCACTCCACTGACTTTAGTGTCATCTGCAAATTTACTAATCCATCCTTCAATACCCTCATCCAGATCATTTATAAAAATTACCAACAGCAGGGGCCCCAAAACAGACCCCTGAGGTACACCACTTGTCACCGAACTCCAAGATGAATATCTCCCATCAACCACCACCCTCTGTCTTCTATCTGCTAGCCAATTCCTAACCCAATTAGCTAAATCACCCTCTATCCCATACATCTGCATTTTCTGCAGAAGTCTTCCATGGCCCACCTTATCAAACGCCTTACTAAAGTCCATATATACCACATCAACCGCCTTACCCCCCATCCACCTCTTTGGTCACTTTTTCAAAAAACTCAATGAGGTTAGTAAGGCACGACCTACCCTTCACAAAACCATGCTGACTATCCCCAATCATTCATTTCTCTCTAAATAACTATAAATCCTATCCCTAATAATTCTCTCCAATACTTTGCCACAACAGAAGTAAGACTCACTGGCCTATAATTCCCTGGAAGGTCTCTCTTCCCCTTCTTGAACAATGGGACCACATTCGCTATCCTCCGGTCCTCCGGAACCACACCCGTAACCAACGACGACCTGAAGATCAGAGCCAGAGGCTCTGCAATCGCCTCTCTTGCCTCCCAGAGAATCCTAGGGTAAATCCCATCCGGCCCAGGGGGCTTATCCAACTTCAAACCCTCAAGAATATCTAGCACATCCTCCCTATCTACTTCAATACTTTCCAGTTTGCTACCCTGTACCTCAGTGTTCTCCATAACTACATTTACATCACCCTGCGTGAATACCGAAGAGAAATATTTATTCAGTAAATAAATATTTACTGCTCCTTCAGAGGAGGCCATTCAGCCCTTTGGCCTGATCCACCATTCATTTTAATGATGGTTGATCATGGAATTCACCTTCTGCCCATACCTCTGATTCATTTAGCCCTTAGAGCTATAATTAATTTCTTCTTGAAATCAGGCAATGTTTTGGCCTCAACAACTTTCTGTGGCAGTGAATTCCACACATTCACCACCCTCTGGGTGAAGAAATTTCTCCTCGACTCAGTTCTAAAAGGTTTAACCCTTATCCTCCAACTATGATCCCTAGTGCTGGATTTCCCCACCATTGGGAACATTCTTTCTAAATCTACCCTGTCTAATCCTGTTAGAGTTTTATAAGTTTCTATGAGATCCCCCTCTCACTCTTCCAAACTCCAATGAATATAATCCTGACTGACTTAGCCCCTCCTCACATAACAGGCCTACCATCTCAGGAGCCAGCTTGGTGAGTCTTTACTGTGGTCCCTCTAAAGCAAGGACATCCTTCCTCAAATGATTCATCTTCATTTTCAGGAGGCCCATCTTTTTTCTTTGATGGTGGGTCAGAAATGCTGGGCGCAGGATGACAGGACACGCGCAGTTAAGTCTGCCCTGCCAGGCAAGATGGTACTAAAGCCCTGCGTGCATAATTAATGTAGCTTTGGCCCAGTCTCTGTTCCTAGGAACAGTCAGTAACAGTGAAGTCTGTCTTGAGTGTATGAAATCAGCTTCCATTCCTGCCTCACTGACTTTGATTGGAGAGTCAACCTTTCCCATGTCAATTAGGGCCAAACTTTCCCCCCTCTCTCAGGCAAATCCAAAAACAGCTCATATCTCACTGCAAATGAGTTTCTGATTCAAAGATGGGCCCAGTTCCTGTTTCTCCATCACCACAGTGAAAATCTAGCCCAAGATCTCTCAGATTTGAAAAAAAGCTCATAGAAAGAATTTGGATTTAATTGGAGGAAAAAAGAAACTTGAAAGACACAGTATCTGGGTCTCTAGTTTATTTAAACAGTAACTTTGCATCAGTGAGTTGTAACCTTCCCATTGCCTTCAATGCGAGTTACACAGTTCCTGTAGGAAATGAATGATTTTGTAGCAAGCCTGAGGAAATGTTTGTTTAATTAAATTCAAACTGTAAAAAAAAACCACACATTAATCTTCCATTAAATCAAACAATAATGACTGAATGAAAAGAACACTTTTATCACTTTGAGGTGACATGGTGGCACAGTGGTTAGCACTGCTGCCTCACAGAGTCAGGGACACAGATTCAATTATGGGCTTGGATCACTGTCTGCATGGAGTCTGCACATTCTCATCGTGTCTGCGTGGGTTTTCTCTGGTGCTCCGGTTTTCTCCCACAGTCCAAAAATGTGCAGGTTAAGTGGATTGGCCCCTTAGTGTCCTAAGATGTGTAGCTTCAATGGATTAGCCATGGTAAATGCTCGAGGCTACAGAGATAGGCGGGGGAGAGAGCCTGGGTAAAACACTCTGCACAGGATTTTCTAACTGTGCACATTCCAGAAATGGAAAATCCCACTTAAGGTCAACAGATTCTTGTATGATCCGCCTCCGCCTGCTTCGATTCCTGGGAAAATTCACCATCTGTCAGAAAGTCAGTGCAGAATACAAAGGGCCGAATGGGCTGTTTCTGCACCGTAGGGAATCTATGATTCTATAATCATGCCTTCCAGCTATTCTTTGTCTATTCCTCTCAAGCTGGATAATAATGCATAAAAAAGCACGGCTGTAAATATGGCTTGCATCCTAGAATGATAATTATAACATGAATTCTTCCATGAGAGCTGTATAGGGTCTTCTTATTTGTTGTAGATAATAACAGAAAATGCTGGAATTAAACAACAGATCACAGCGTCTGAGAAGAGAATAAATGCAGAAGTTTGATGGAAGCCCCTCATCAGGCATGTCAGCTTGCACCATCCACCTGTCTCTTCTATCTTCAGCGTTACTGACAGATACTCTGTGTTTCCAGCATTCTCAATTCACATTACATTTTCAGCAACTACCAATTCTCGCTGTATTCTTTGCCAGGAGTTTTAGCCTTAATCTTGCAAGAAAACTGCTTCCATTTCTCCTTGATCCTCCTACTCACAGTTGGATCTTAATTATAAACCTCGTCCTAATAAAGATGCTAAATGATACGTCTGTGCAACGTTGGAAGACGAACACTTGGGTGCCTGTTTCAATTCAGCTACAGACCGTTCATTGTGTCTGTATTCAGAAGCTGCCTTCTTGTGTCTGTGTTTATTAATGCAAATCATTGCAAATCTTTTCTTTGACAGAAGTATTTTTTTCTGTTGGTTTCAGCTGTGACATTGGCAGGAAAAGAGACGCCTCGCTTTCCCCTCAGAGAAACAGGACATTTTTACCTTCAGCCCTCTGCCCAAAGGCAGACCTTGATGCACAGCGCCACGATCTCCACATAGGTAGGAGCAAAGAGACCGATCCCAATACACCTCAGCTAGAACAGGGAGCTAAACTCATGCCTTTGGCACCAACCTTTGATTTGATTTATTATTGTCACATGTATTGAGATACAGCGAAATGTATTGTTTCTTGCGTGCTATACAGACCACTTGTAGCGTACATAACGGAGAAGGAAAGGAGAGTGTGCAGAATATATTGTTACAGTCATAGCTAGGGTATAGAGAAAGATCAATTTAATATAAGAAGAATATTAATATGAGGGAAGAAGCTGTTCTTGAGACGGTTGGTATGTGACTCAGACTTTTGTATCTTTATCCCAAAGTAAGAAAGTGGAAGCCATCCTAACCAGCCAATTGAGCCAAACACCACCAACCAAACCCCCATCAATACCCGTGCCTCCATTCCCCCCACACCTCACCAATCGCTTTGGGGGAAGCAGGCACCAGTTGGCCAAGATCAATTGTAGTTATTTTCATTTCTGGCAAAATTGCCCCATATATTACCAGAAAAACCTCAGGTCTAACGTCCAGTTGTATTGAGTTAGCTAATTTCAGAAAAGGGTAGCAGTAAATTGGCCCAAGCCACCCTGAAAAATGGTTCTGAAGCATCAGCCATTGTCCTTAAATCCATTATTCAGTGGCCAAATGGTCTGTCAGATCTGCTAACCCTTATCCTGTCAATGAGCTCCACCTGCAGGTGTGGAATGCTAGCAGGAATGTGATAAATCTCCCGCTCTTCCCACTCTTGTCTGAGGGCATTTCTGGCCATATTGGGATCATCTGACCCACTCCAGACCCACTGATCCCTGTTTTTATAAACATTGGTTGATGAGATAAATAGATTTGAGGTGACTCGGGAGAGTGGGGGTAGAGGGACGGGTGGGGGGAAGGTGGAGTATGGACAGGAATTTCCAGAACAACGATGGGATTCAGAGTGACTCATGGAGGCTGCAGAATAACTGAAAAGAGGTCTACTTTTCACATCGCAGTGTTCTGGGAAGCACATAAGGTATCAGGGTGAAGCTGGTCTGGAAGTAGAAATATAGTACCACCATCTTGAGATGCCAATGGAATAATGCAGTTTAGAGATGAAACTGGAGAACATTCTCCAGGGAGGGGCCTGAGTCTGTCTGGGATGAGCTCACTGCAAAAGTCCCTTCACCTCAGGCACCAATTTCCAGACTTGGGGCAAGTGCACGAGTGCAGCCAGAACATCCCATCCTAGATATCTGAAAGACAGTCAGAAGACGTACTGGTTAGGTGCAGTGGCCATGCTAAATTCTCCATCAGTGTATCCAAACAGGTGCTGGAGTGTGGCAATGAGGGGTTTTTCACAATAAGTTCATCGCAGTGCTAATTAAGCCTACTTATGACTCTAATAAATAAACTTTAAATTTTGAAGTCTGCACTGATTCGCTGACAGAATATCTTACCAATGCCCTTTCCCTCACCATATTCCTGTAACCATTTACCATGGCTAATGCATTGAACTTACATGAGAGGGCAATTTAGCATGGCCACTCCACCTAACCAGAACATCTTTGGACTGTGGGAGGAAACTGGAGCACCCAGAGGAAACCCACGCAGATACAGGGAGAAATCGCAAACCTCACACAAGTAGTTACCTGAGGCCAGAATCAAACCTGGAGCTGTGAGGCAGCTGTGCTAACCACTGTACCACCACACAACACAGCATTTTTCTAATTTATCTTCATTTTCTGCTAATTTCCTCCTCTGTCCCAAAAACATGAGCTCCTGTTGGGATATAGTTCGATACATACCGGTTGCTTTCCAATATCTCACACAAATGTCCATTGTATGAACCTTGACATTGAAGACTAATGGGCTATTCAAGTAAACTCATTTTCACTTGATGTCATGAAAACTTCCAGCAGGGTTTACTCCACAGTGATCAGGAACAGAGAACTTCAACAAGGACACAGAGAAAAGAAGAAAAAGCCTCCGCAACAGGAGGAAAACAGAAGGATCATTGAGCCAATGATTAATGACAGTTTGCCCACAATTTGCATCAACATGGAGCCTCTGCAGCTAATGCCGCACCTGGGAAAGTGACAAACAACTAGAAAGAAAACTTATTCTGGGTATATAGCTGAAATCTCCAAAATATCAGTACAATGTTACACTTGATTAATTCCTGATCACCAGTATAAAATTCTTCTGATTATTTTGCAAAAAGTGAAAGTGGGGAACATTGACAACTCTCTGTACCTACAATCATAGAATTGTTACAGTGCAGAAGGAGGCCATTTAGCCCATCAGGACTTTTCTGGCTCTCTGCAAGAGCAATTTAATTAGTCCTTCCCCCACTCTTTCCTTTTTTCTCATTTCAAGAAATGACAAAAAGATTAACAAGGAGGGAAAAATTACAATACAGGAAAAACATTCAAGTTTAAAGTTTATTTATTATTGTCACAAGTAGACTTACATAACATCACAATGAAGTTAGTATGTGAAATCCCCTAGTGGCCACACTCCAGCACCTGTTTGGGTACATTGAGGGAGAATTTAGCACAGCCAATGCACAAAACCAGTACATCTTTTGGACTGTGGGAGGAAACTGGAGCACCTGAAGAAGCCCATGCAGACACAGGGAGAACATGCAGATTTCACACAGACTGTGACCCAAGCTAGGGATTACTGGCCTTCATTCATCGAGGGATTGAGTTCAGGAGTCAGGAGGTAATGCTGCAGCTTTATAGGACCCTTGTCAGACCACACTTGGAGTACTGTGCGCAATTCTGGTCGCCTCACTATAGGAAGGACGTGGAAGCTATTGAAAGGGTGCAGAGGCGATTTACAAGGATGTTGCCTGGATTGGGAGGCATGCCTTATGAAGACAGGTTGAGGGAGCTGGGACTGTTCTCCCTGGAGAGACGAAGGTTGAGAGGCGACCTGATAGAGGTTTACAAGATGTTGAGAGGAATAGATAGGGTGGACTCTCAGAGACTATTTCCCAGGGCTGAAATGGTCGCGACGAGAGGGCACAGATTTAAGGTGCAGGGAAGCAAGTACAGAGGGGATGCTAGGGGAAAGTTTTTCACTCAGAGGGTGGTGAGTGAATGGAATCGGCTGCCGTCGGTGGTGGTCGAGGCGAACTCGCTGGGGTCTTTTAAAAGACTTCTGGATGAGTATATGGGATCCAATGGGATTGGGGGTTATAGATAGGTCTATGGCTGGGTAGGTTTTGATGTGTTCGGCACAACTTGTGGGCCGAAGGGCCTGTTTGTGCTGTAGTGTTCTATGTTCTATGTTCTAATTGAACCCAGGTCCGTGGTGCTGTGAGACAACAGTGCCACTGTGCCACCACGCTATAAATATTTTAAAAAGATAAGAATTAACAAAGTGAGTGTTGGTCCTATAGAAATTGATAATGAAAAACAAGGAGATGATTAATGAATTGAGCAGATATTTTGCATCAGTTTTCACTACTGAGAATACAAGTAACACCCCAGAAATAGCTATAGACCAGGAAAAGGAAGGGAAGGAAAAACGTAGAAAATTACAGTCACCAGAGAAGTGGTACTGAGTAAATTGTTGGAACTATGGACTGACAAGTGCCTGGATCTTGATGGACTTCATCTTGGGACTTAAATGAAGTGACCAGTGAGATAACTGATGCATTGGTTTTAATTTCCCAAAACTCCCTGGATTCAGGAAGGGTCCCATTGGATTGGAAAATAACAAATGCAGCTCCATTATTCTAATTAACTTGTCCCCTTACTTCTCTAAGTATCTCTAGTCCTGGTGACTTTATAACTTTAGTAACACTTCCCTAGGGGATTTTCACAGCAACTTCATTGTAATATAGAACATAGAACATAGAACACTACAGCACAAACTGGCCCTTCGGCCCACAAGTTGCGCTGATCATACCCATACATACTAGGCCATAGAACTATCTGTAACTCCCAATCCCATTTCATCCCATGTACTCATCCAGAAGTCTTTTAAAAGACCCAGCGAGTTTGCCTCCACCATCACCGACAGCAGCCGATTACACTCACTCAGCATCCTCTGAATGAAAAACTTACCCCTAACATCTCCTCTGTATTTGCTGCCCTGCACCTTAAACCTGTGTCCTCTCATAGCAACCATCTCAGCCCTGGGAAATAGCCTCCGAGAATCTACCCTATCTATTCCTCTCAACATTTTATAAACTTTGGATCTTTTAAAGTTCGCCTATCGACACACCAGGATTACAGCAGATACCATTTCCCTGGCCCTATTCTCAACCCTTGAACATCTGGATAACAAAGAAACTTATGTCAGCCTCCGATTTGTTCACTGCAGCTCAGCCTCCAATACCATAAACCCTACATCTCCAAATATCCTGGCCTGGGGCTCAGCTCTCCCTTCTGTGACTGGATGCTGAACTTCCTAACCCACAGATTGCAATCAGTAAAGGTAGGTAATAATAACACCATGATGTAGAGATGCCGTGTTGGACTGGGGTAAACACAGGAAGAAGACTGACAACACCAGGTTTAAATCCAACCGATTTATTTGATAGTAAACTCACACAAGCTTTCGAGGTTCTGCTCTTTGTCAGGTGAATGAGGTGTTCTGGTCTCAAACAGCACATATAACTACTAACAATAACACCTCCAGTCATCCTCAACACTGGTGCCCAACAAGCCTGTGTCCTCAGTCCTTTACTACACTCCTTATACACTAATGTTAATGTAAGCCTACTTGCGACACTAATAAATAAACCCTTTGTCAACTTTTAGTTGATCTTGTATCTCAGCTGCTTTTTCTTTCATTGTGGCTTTGGCAGCATCTTCTTCCATGGTAAAGACTGCTGAAATGTATTCATTTAATGCTTTAGTTAACTCCACTGACACATGCCAATCCTGTTTCTGGTCCCTATCAATCCAACCATTCCTTTTACTCAGATTTTACAACTAATACGTGTGTAAAAGGCTTTTGGATTTTCCTATATGTTAGCTACCAGTCTTCTCTGATATTCTCCCTCCTCTCTCTTATTTTGTTTCTCATTTGTGTTCTGACAATTCAGACTGGTTTTCATTTGTATTATCTCCTGACAAGTGTGTTTTTTTTCGCTTCATGTTTCTATCTCTATCATCATCCAAGGAGATTTGCCTTTGTTTCTCCTACGTTTCCGTTCATTTAAATTTACTGTGCCCAAACCAGCTTCTCTTTAAAGGAAGCCCATTGTTCCATTAAAGTTTTGTATACCAATTTACAATTCAAATTTATCCAAAACAGGTCTGTTACCAACCCATTCAAATTAGCCTTCCTCCAGTTAAGTCTTTCCTCTCTGGATTACTCCTTGTCCTTTTCCATAACTGATCCAGATTTTAATGATAGTATTATCACTGTTCCCCAAATGTTCCCTCACTGAGACTTGATCTACTTGACCCACCTTATCCCCAGATTCACCCAATGCCTCCTTCTTGTTTAGCCTGGAAACATTCTGATTAAGAAACTGCTCTTGAACACAGAGTGGGTGTTTTCTCTTTCTGCCCTTTATGGTTCCTATTCCCAGTCTATCACTGGAAACCTTGTCCATAGTTGGGGGTGGCACAGTGGTTAGCACAGCTCCTTCACAGCTCCAGGGTCCTGGGTTCAATTCTCAGTTCAGGTCACTGTCTGTGTGGAGACAATACACATCTCTTTAACCTGTGTTCAGTGCTCCTTCCACTCACATTGTTAGCCACTTTAAGACTTAAATAGCAGGTTAGGTGTAAAGATTTGCATTCTAATCAGTAATCTGTAAACAGTCTGTGTTGTTATACGTGCTGTTGGAGACCAGAACACCTCATTCACCTGACGAAGACCATAGAGTTGAAAGCTTGTGAGTTTACTATCAAATAAACCGATTGGATTTAAACCTGGTGTTGTCAGAATTCGTACTGTGTTTACCCCAGTCCAATGCTGGCATCTCTACATCATTCTTCCCACAGTCCAAAGATGTGCGGGTTAGGTTGATTGGCCATGCTATGAAATTGCCCCTTAGTGTCCAGGGTAACAGAGGTTAGAAAGATTAGTGGGTATAATATGTAGGCATATGGGGGTAGGGCCTGGGTGGGATTGTGGTTGGTGCAGACTCGATGGGCCAAAGGTCCTCCTTCAGCACTGTAGGGTTCTATGATTCTATGAATTCTCTGGCCCTGCTGCAGTGAATGAAGTCTTGGCTGAGTGCCAAATGCTCTATTCTCACCGGTAGTGGGATCAGGAATGAATGAGATCAGAGAACCTGCTGTGATATTAGTGTGTCTCTAAGAAAGGTTTTTTTAAAATCATGATTTTGCAGCTCACAGTTTGAGTGGTTTCTTAGCTCACAGCTTCAGTGATGTCACTGCTGCCATCGTGATTAGAATTATATTTTATTGCTTCTTACATGGTTTAAATGGGGCTGTGTGTGTTTACTCTGAGATTGGTTTTACAATCCTGCATTGTTAGAAGAAAAGGTCATGTGTTTTTGCACAGTTTTTTTTCTCAGTGAGTTTAAGATTTCAATTTTGAAGGTTCTGAGGCTGTGGATTAGATTTTAGGTTTTAGGAGCGTCATCAAGCAAGAAAGAAGCTGAAGTCAAAACTAGATAAAAGTAAATCACTGTGGATGCTGGAATCTGAAACCAAAAGAGAAAATACCAGAAGATCTCAGCAGGTCTTTGTCAAAGAGTCATCTGGACTCAAAACGTCAGCTCTTCTCTCTCCTTACAGATGCTGCCAGACCTGCTGAGATTTTCCAGCATTTTCTTTCTTGGTTTAAGAAGCTGAAGTCTCTGTCTGTGTCTCCCTGTTCTATTTGGAAATTCTGCTGGTATCTCAAAGTAACATTTTGCTTTCTGGAAGGAAAGTGCAGGCTTCAAAAGGACTCAATTCCAGTCAAGTGAGATTTTAATCTATGCTGAGTTAAACCTGTGAAAAGGGTTTTGTCTATGAAAGGTTTAGGTTTGTTGGAACAGCTTTAGTGTTCAATTATGGATGGATATATTATTGTAGGTGTTTTCTTTCTTTTTTTGTTTGTAATTGGTAAAAGGTATTGCTTACTTTCTTTCTGTGCATGTTAACTATATTCTTAAATAAACTTTGTTCTAGTGGGTTGTTGAATCCTGAAGTGAAAAATCTCATGCTGATTCTAGCCAATTTCAAGATACAAAACCTATGGTTCAAGCAGTCTCTATGAATTACTGTGGAGTTCCTAACCTGACCCATAACACCACTCTATATTCATAGTTCCTGTACATCTCTTCAATCTCTATCTTTCCAATAGCTGGTAGCCTATAATGTGACTATACCTTGTTGTGTAATGATAATCTATAGTTTCTGAGCTCCAACCAAATTGGCAATTATGGGCAATCGGCAGACAAGGCTCCCCACCGATATGACATGTTCTTAAAATCAGTCCTTTGGTACTTCATGTTGTTGAGGTGAATATGTTGCCCATTGTTGCTTTCAGATGATTTCGGTCTGCATGATCAATTATATTTGTTCCTTAATCTGTAATACTGCCTGAGCTTTATTGGATTTACTGGTATGTTCTCTAATTCTGTGTCTGCAGTTTCAGTTATAAAATTTGCATGTACTGACATTATCTGTATTTTCAGCATTTCAAACATCAAGGTTATACCTTTTTTTTTAGAATGCATTTAAAATATTTACCTGAAATCCTCCCTTCCCTTATAAAAATATTCAACAACCATGAAGATCAGGAAGAATTATGCACGCATGCAAGGGGAGTATTTTTCAATCCCCCACACTGCCTGATTAGCGGGGTGTCTGAATGTGAATTATCCCGAGAGGTCACTCCATATCGTGAATGTCTGGCTACATCAGGCCCACTATGCCAGGGCTGTTTCCTACCACACTGGATATACTCTGACCCATTGTTGGGGTCATCTCTTGACAAAATATCAGTGGATCATTTCCATCCTGAATATGGTGGAGGCAATCTTACCAGAATCGGGCAATCTGTCAATTCCGGCAAAAAAAGGAACAAATCCCATCAATGCTGTAATTTCTGATGAAATTTCAAACCTCACTGACAAAGCTCCTATGGTCATAGAGATAACACTTCAGCCTCCCTCTGATTTACCCTCCATGACTCTGTGTAATTGCTGAATCACTGGGGAGCTGTGTGTAAATGGCTCCCCACACTCCCCAGAACTTGTTCCACAGCGACCGCAGGTGATTCCAACCAGGAAGCCCACCCTGTGATTCTCAGAGGGAGCCCTCACCGGATGACTTGATGGAGTGGAGCAGAAATGAGATGTACTCTATCCCTGCTCCAACAGAAGGATTCCAGCCAAGGTCACCACCCCTCAGGAAGACATGGGAAGGATGTGCAAACTCCGCACGGAGAGTGACCTGAGGCCAGAATTGAACCCGGGTCCCTGGCACTGTGAGGCAGCAGTGCTAACCACTGCGCCACCAGGTCTCTTTGACAAACCATTTTGTCATGTGTTTTATTATCTCCCTCAGTGTTAAACTTTGTTAATGATGCTCCGATAAAGGTGCTATGTATGGTGCTATTGTGTGTAAGTACAAGAAAGGCTGTGTGTGTGCCATGAATAATAGCCCAGAACAATTGCAGGACATTTTTATTCTACTGCCAGTGATGTAACAAGGAATGGGTGCCACAGGCTTTGATATATCCTGGAACACCTTCAGAATTCTGCTTCATCGGTGCTGCTTGAATCATTACTGTGTTAGAGACCCTCAGCTTCAATAGAATTAACTCCCTCCCTTGTGAAGCTCAAGCTGAGTTTTCCTTGTGTAGCCTTCGGAATGTGGGTCTGGGATTGTAGAAAGGCTAGGCAGCTAACGGTAGGTACAGGCAGAGACTGCTGCTGGAGAATTCATGTCCAGCTTCCCTTCCCTCTTCTCACCCTCATTCACTTCCAGGAAATAACTAGAAAATGAATTCCAAAAGGAATGTTTGTATACACAAACTGAAATACAAGAGAAAAGCTCTTTGCAGTTCAGTTTTCAGAGTGTCCATTAAAGCACAATTTTGGAACCAATCATGTAATAAACACAACTCACTTCCACCCCATTAAGCCTGCCTGTTTGATGACTACCTCTCCTTTCATGTGGATGAACTACGGTCCCCGCTGGAAATCCAGAGACTGCATTTGCTTTCCACATCATGGTAATGCCAAGCATTTGAATATTTAAATTTTCACATGTTAAGACAGAGCAGTTCAAACACCATGAAAGTCAAATCAATCAGCGTGGCACAGTGGTTAGCATTGCTGCCTCACAGCGCCAGGGACCCTGGGTTCAATTCCCGGCTTGGGTCACTGTCTGTGTGGAGTTTGTATGTTCTCCCTGAGTTTTATTGGGTTTCCTCTGGGTGCTCCAGTTTCTTCCCACATTCTGCAAAATGTGCTGATTAGGTGCATTGACCCGAACAGGTGCCGGAGTGTGACAACTAGGGGAATTTCACAGTAACTTCACTGCAGTGTTAATTTAATGCTTACATTAACAAGTCATTACCTGTGACGAATGCATTAACTTCATAAAGCAAAACAATCAGCATGGCACAGTGGCATAGTGATTCACACTGCTGTCTCACAGTGTCAGAGACCTGATTCAATTCCCAGCTTGGGTCACTGCGCAGAGTCTGCATGTTCTCCCCGTGTCTGTGTGAGTTTCCTCTGGGTGCTTTGGTTTCCTCCCATGTTTCAAAGATGTGCAAGTTAGGTTGATTGGTCATGCTAAATTCCCCTTTAGTATCAGTGAGATTAGTAGGGTAAATACATGAGGTTATGGGGATACTATGGCAACTAGGAGAATTTCACAGTAACTTCATTGCAGTGTTAATTTAGTGCAGGGCCTGGGTGGGATTGTCATTGGTGGAGGTGTGATGGGCTGAATGGCCTCCTTTTGCACTATACGGATTCTATGATCCTATCTGAATGTGTGGGAATCCTGTAATACGGACTTCACCTTGATTTTCTTTGACCTGTGTAATATTAATACCGCCATGGAATAGGAAATTTGTTCTGAGATAGTGGAGAATTTTGTTTTAATTCCTGATGAAAGAAGCAGCCCTACACCTCACAATTCAATTTGTTTCTGGGTACACAATCGCAGCGCACAATTTTCTGTCAGCCAAAATGTTTTAACTCTTATTTTTAGCCACATAAATGTACCTCTCTTGGGAAATAAGCATAAATCAGTCTTTCTGATGTTGCTGCTAAAGGAACTTAGATTTCGAATGACAATTACCTTGAAATGTGGACGTTTTATGCTCAATGAAACAAGCATCTTTAAACTATTTATGGTCCTTAAAATCAAGAGCGGACATAGACAAACAAAATCTCTACTGTAACGATCAGGAATTTATGTTTTGCTTCATATATTTTAAGGGTAAAAATGATTTTTCTTATTTAATGAAGAGAACAAAGGAACAGTGAGTGTTCCCAAAACAATGAGACATTCCTTCCATCTAGTGGACTGTGTTGGTATTACAGGAGAGGGCTTTGATTTGATTTATTATTGTCACATGTAATGGTATACAGTGAAAAGTATTGTTTCTTGCGTGCTATACAAAGTTACTGTTCATAGAATACATAGAAAAGAAGGAAAGGAGAGTTGAAGAATATAATATTATAGTCATAGCTACGGTGTAGAGAAAGATCACTTAATATAAAATAGGTCCATTCAAGGTCTGATGGTAGCAGGGGAGAAGCTCCAGGTCATTGAGTTCTTTAAGGCAGAGATAGATGGGTTCTTGATAATAAGGGGAATAGGGGTTATGAGGAAAAGGCAAGAGAATGAGAAGAAAAATAAGAAAAATTGAATGGTGGAGAAGACTGAATGGGCCGAGTGGCCTAATTCTGTTTCCATTTCTTGTTTTATAACAAAATGAGTAATGTATCACTTTTCAGTCCCAACCTGCAAAGGACTATTAGAACATAGAACATAGAACATAGAACAATACAGCACAGAACAGGCCCTTCGGCCTTCGATGTTGTGCCGACCAAAATAAAAAGCAATGCCCCTCCTAACTAAACCATTCCCTTCTCATCCATATACTTATCAACTAACCTCTTAAACGCCACCAAACTTGGCGCATCTACAACAGCTGCAGGCAGGGCATTCCACTCCCTAATCACTCTTTGAGTAAAGAACCTACCTCTGATATCCGTCCTATAACTCATACCCCTTAATTTAAAGCTGTGTCCCCTCGTGCTAGCTTTCTCCATCCTAGGAAAAAGGCTATCACTGTCCACCCTATCCAAACCTCTAATCATCTTATATGCTTCAATAAGATCCCCCTTAGCCGCCTCCTTTCTAACGAAAACAACCTCAAATCCTTCAAACCTCTCTTATAGGACCTGCCCTCCATACCAGGCAACATCCTGGTAAACTTGGACAAGTTGCAGAGCTGGGCCGAGAGGTGGCAAATGGAGTTTAATGTGGAAAAGTGTGAGGTAATGCACTTTGGCAGGAACAATAACTGTGTAGAGTATAGGGCTAATGGTAGGGCTCTTAATAGTGTTGAGGAACAGAAGGATCTTGGTTTATGTGTCAATAGATCCCTGAAAGTAGGCAGTCAAGTGGATAAAGTTGTTAAGAAGGCTTATGGAGTCTTAGCTTTTATTGGTAGGGGGATTGAATTTAGGAGCCGCAGCATCATGTTGCAGCTGTACAAAACTCTAGTGCGGCCGCACTTGGAGTATTGTGTGCAGTTCTGGTCGCCACATTATAAGAAAGATTTGGAGGCATTGGAGAGGGTACAGAGGAGGTTTACCAGGATGTTGCCTGGTATGGAGGGCAGGTCCTATGAAGAGAGGCTGAAGGATTTGAGGTTGTTTTCGTTAGAAAGGAGGCGGCTAAGGGGGGATCTTATTGAAACATATAAGATAATTAGAGGTTTGGATAGGGTGGACAGTGATAGCCTTTTTCCTAGGATGGAGAAAGCTAGCACGAGGGGACACAGCTTTAAATTAAGGGGTATGAGTTATAGGACGGATATCAGAGGTAGGTTCTTTACTCAAAGAGTGATTAGGGAGTGGAATGCCCTGCCTGCAGCTGTTGTAGATGCGCCAAGTTTGGTGGCGTTTAAGAGGTTAGTTGATAAGTATATGGATGAGAAGGGAATTGTTTAGTTAGGAGGGGCATTGCTTTTTATTTTGGTCGGCACAACATCGAAGGCCGAAGGGCCTGTTCTGTGCTGTATTGTTCTATGTTCTATGTTCTAAACCTCCTCTGTACCCTCTCCAATGCCTCCACATCTTTCTTATAATGTGGGGACCAGAACTGCACACAATACTCCAAGTGCGGCCGCACTAGAGTTTTGTACAGTTGCAACATGATCTGCGGCTCCTAAATTCAATCCCCCTACCAATAAAAGCTAAGACTCCATATGCCTTCTTAACAACTTTATCCACTTGACTGCCTACTTTCAGGGATCTATTGACACATACACCAAGATCCTTCTGTTCCTCAACACTATTAAGAGCCCTACCATTAGCCCTATACTCTACACATTTATTGTTCCTGCCAAAGTGCATTACCTCACACTTTTCCACATTAAACTCCATTTGCCACCTCTCGGCCCAGCTCTGCAACTTGTCCAAGTCACTCTGTAAACTAAAACACCCCTCTTCACTATCTACCACACCACCAACTTTAGTATCATCTGCAAATTTACTGATCCATCCCTCAATACCCTCATCCAGATCATTTATAAAAATTACAAACAGCAGGGGCCCCAAAACAGACCCCTGAGGCACACCACTCGTCACCGAACTCCACGATGAATATCTCCCATCAACCACCACCCTCTGTCTTCTATCTGCCAGCCAATTTCTAATCCAATTAGCTAAATCACCCTCTATTCCACACATCTGCATTTTCTGTAGAAGTCTTCCATGGGCCACCTTATCAAAAGCCTTACTAAAGTCCATATATACTACATCAACCGCCTTACCCCCATCCACCTCTCTGGTCACTTTCTCAAAAAACTCGGTGATTGGTGTTACATAAAACAAGAAGAATCCAGACTGAGTCTTCAGCCTGAGAACAGAGAACTTGACGCTCAGCCAAAACTTCATTCACTGCAGCAGGCTTTGAAAATCCCAGCCAAGGCCGAGATCAGAGAAGCTGATCCTATATTTGGTTACTGCAGGGTGATGGGCGGGGAAGGAATTAGCATGCTTTCCTCATCCCTCTGGTGAAAAGGGCATTTGTGTCGAGTATCAGACAATATACAGTTAGAGGTGATTGTCACATTTTATACACAACATAGAACATGGAACATTACAGCGCAGTACAGGCCCTTCGGCCCTTGATGTTGCGCCGACCAATGTAACCCATTTTATGACCCTCTATCCTAAACTATCCATATGCCTATCCACTGCCCATTTGAACGCCCTTAAACTTGACGAGTCCACAACTGCTGCAGGCAGGGCATTCCACACCCTTACTACCCTCTGAGTAAAGAACCCACCTCTAGCACCTGTCCTATAACTACCACCCATTAATTTAAAGCTATGTCCTCTCGTGTTATCCATCTCCATCTGAGGAAAAAGGCTCTCACTATCCACCCTATCTAACTCTCTGATCATCTTATATGTCTCAATTAATTCACCTCTTAGCCTTCTTCTCTCTAATGAAAGAATCCCTTAGCCTTTTCTCATAAGACCTACTCATCATACAGGCAACATCCTGGTAAATCTCCTCTGCACCCTTTCCAATGCCTCCACATCTTTGTTAAAATGTGGCGACCAAAACTGTACACAATACTCTAAGTGCGGCTGCACCAGAGTTTTGTACAGTTGCAACATAACATCTCGGCTCCGAAATTCAATCCCTCTATCAATAAATGCTAACACACTATATGCCTTCTTAACAACCTTATCAACCTGAGTACCAACTTTCAGAGATCTATGCACCTGTACACTGAGATCTCTCTGCTCATCTACACTACTAAGAGTCCTACCATTAGCCCTATATTCTGCACACATATTACTCTTACCAAAGTGAATCACCTCACACTTTTCCACATTAAACTCCATTTGCCACTTCTTGGCCCAGCTCTGCAACTTATCTATGTCCCTCTGCAAATTGTAACATTCAGTCTCACTGTCTAAAACTCCTCCCACTTTGGTATCATCAGCAAATTTACTAACCCATCTCTCTACACCCTTATTCAGGTCATTTATAAAAACAACAAACAACAGTGGCCCCAAAACAGATCCCTGAGGTACACCACTTGTAACTAAACTCCAGGTTGAATATATCCCATCAGCCACCACCCTGTGTCTTCTATCAGCTAGCCAATTCCTAATCCAAATTGCTAAATCTTCCTCAATCCCATGCATCTGCATTTTCTGCAGTAGTCTTCCATGAGGAACATTATCAAACGCCTTGCTAAAATCCATGTACACCACATCAACTGCCTTACCCTTATCCACCTCTTTAGTCACCTTTTCAAAAAACTCAATAAGGTTTGTGAGGCATGACCTACCCTTCACAAATCCATGCTGACTATCCCTAATCAATTCATTTCTTTCTAAATTACTATAAATCCTATCCCTTATAATTCTTTCCAAAACTTCCCCCACTACAGGTGTAAGGCTCACTGGTCTATAATTTGCAGGATGGCCTCTGCTCCCCTTTTTAAACAAAGGGACAACATTTGCCATCCTTCAGTCTTCCGGCACTACTCCTGTAGCCAAAGACGACATGAAGATCAAAGCCAAAGGCTCTGCAATCTGCTCTCTAGCCTCCCAGAGTAACCTGGGATAAATCCCATCCAGCCCAGAGGATTTGTCTATTTTCATACTCTCAAGGATAGCTAACACCTCCTTATGTACCTCTATCCTGTCTAGTCTACAACACTGTATCTCAGTATTCTCCCCAACTCCGTTGACATTTTCCCACGTGAAGACAGGAATATGTTGAATATCTTGCCAAAATTTAAGTCTAAATTTTTAACACGGTGTAATTTTCACCTTCCTGCATTTACACTTTGCCAGAGTGGCAGTAGAATGGACACCAACAGACAGAAGAAGGAGGCAGGACCACCAAAGACCTGGCAAAACCACTTGGGCTGGAATGTCAGAGATTGAGATGGATTGAGTGGGGCTGGTGGCAGGGTCTTTTTGTCCATTGTCCAACTTGGGACTGAGGAACTAAGGTGAAACAAATTATTTGAACACTGCCAGCAACCCCTTATTTTTATTTTAAATTGTTTACCACCATGGTTAAAAGAATGCTGATCAGAATCACTGGATCTGACTATCTAAATCCAAACTTGCAGAATGATAATTTGAGTAAGATACTAGTGAATTCCTGACACCCTTGGAACCATTTTCTAGAGTGAATCACCTTACACTATTGAAATTACTTTCGAGAAGCCTGGTTGTAATGCAAAATACACCAGGCAATTCACAATTATTTTCATCTCCAGGTTTCTCTCGGACTCCAGGTTGGTTACATTCACACAGGCTTTTAGCTTGAATTTCAAGACATTTTTACACAATGTCCCTGATGTTTGGATGGGAAGCTGCCATTCTATTTCTCAGCAGTGAATATATACCACAGCCTGAGAGCTCATTTTATAACCTCCGCAGATAAGTGAGCTTTCCTTCCACACCGCAGTCCGTCCATGGCAACCTTTGTGTGCAGGCTAATGAAAATATCTTCCTGCACCTATCCAAACCTGCTACTTTTTTAATTACTAAGACTGTTTCCATGGCATTTGGTGCTCCAGTTAGGTTCAATCTTGGCCCTTAGCGCTGATGCAATGATCTGACTTTCTCCCAGTTGCTACTGTTCTTTGCTTCTTAGTTTTCTATTGAGCATCTGTGCATTCAGATAAACTTGACAGTTAAATCTCCTTGGTAACTGCACAAGATGACAGCAGGACTCTAACACTGATTATGGAAGCAGAGACAATTCCTGATGGATTTAATGGTCAGTTGCAGTACAGTAGAGTCTGTGTAATGTGATCACTGGTTTACAGAATGATTTAGTTAGTGTACTAATTTGTAAAGAACCCTTTCATCTTCATCTATCTTGTTATAAACTCTATGTTTACCTCAAAGAAGCTGCTTTGGTTGAGTAGTGAAGGATCTATTCATTCCACACAGATAGTCTTTTATTTAGGAAAGTAGCACAGTTAAAAATTTAAAATGAACAATTAAGATAAAGCAACTTCAATGAGCATTATATTGAGGAGTCAGATTGAAATCCTGTTTTTGATGGCTAATTGCAAAAGCCTTAAAATAACTCCACCGATACTAATGTCAAACTCTTGTCTGAAAGGTCAATCAAGTCTATTTTACCAGAAGCAATCATCCATTTAAAACAGCAAGGAAGAATTTTATAAGAACTTATCACATGTTTGTGCATTAGTATCTCACAGTGTGATTCTGATATCTTTTTTAATGAAAAAGAACAGTTTGTTCTAACATAAAAGCAAATTACTGCAGATGCTGGAATCTGAAACCAAAAGAGAAAACACTCAGCAGGTCCGGCAGCGTCTGTAAAGAGAGAAAAGAGCTGATGTTTCAAGTCCAGATAACCTTTTATCAAATTTTGCCCTTGTACACTGCTTTTAATCAACACATCTATCCAGCATGTCTTTCAGTCTGTTGGAGGAAACTGGAGCACCCAGAGAAAACTGACACAGAGACAGGAAAACTCCAGACAGACAGTGACCCCAACTGGGAATTGAACCATGGTGCCTGGTGCTGTGAGGCAGCAGTGCTAACCACTCAGCTGTCCTAGTTAAACGTTCTGCAATTGTGTTGGGTCCCTGAAACATTGATAACAAGGACTGGTGGTAGACGATAATGCATTCAGTAGTTGAGCAGCAACTTCATGCTTGTACACTGCCCGCACCCTTGGGGTGAACTCCCACACCCCCAACACATAACCTTTCTTGTAGCTACGTTATCACAGGACCATTTGGCCTACATCTTCCCCATTTGTTGGGACAACCAGTGGCATGAGATGTAACAGTGTGCATGAACGGAAACTGCACAGACCATTTTGTAACATAATAATTAAACAGCTTAATGAAACATAACTAGTTTTGCATGGCGAGGCATAGATTAAACTGTTGCAGCTGGTGCTTAGCCCATCACATCTCCTGTCCCCACCCCCCCACCCCACTCTGCTCACTGTTTTCTTGTAGAAAGGCCCATTCTGGACTGGGTGGTAATAGTTCTGGAAGCTCACATTCAGTTTGCTCTCGCACATTAAGTGTGCGGTTTTGCTGGTCGATGCTGTTGTCTCTCTCAGGCGGGTGTCCTCTGTGTGGTTGACCTGGAGTGTTCCATCAGCATGCTCAGTGGGAGCGGGGCTCACTGCATTGGCTTCTGGAGGAGTCTGCATGTCCGCTGGTGTAGGTGGCCTATGTCATAGGCTGGATGAGTGAACTGCTGTGGAATCTGTTGGTTCTGGCTCTGATCCCTGTAGGAGGTGACAGCGGTTGTGTACACTGCGGGTACCATCTGGAGCTACCACATAAAGGTTCAGTTGTGAAGCATGATTGTATTTCACCACCATCTTGCCATGGCCATGTGTAATTGAATCCTGACCATTTAACCTGGTGTCAGAGGGCCTCTGGAATTTCAATCAGAGGATATTTTATTTCTCATCCTGTTGCAGGAGAGCATCATTCAGGTTGGTTTCGAGTTGAACCATTGAAATGTTAGAATTTCTGTATCTTCAAAACTAATTCAACTCCCTTGTTCCATGGTGGAAATTGTCATTTCTGGAAAAGGCGATTCCCCTGCAACAGTAAGTCTATTACCTTCAGAAGGAATACACCATCGAACTTTTGACCCTGGACTCGCATAAGACTTGAATTCTTATTTTTATTGGGCCTTGCCTTTTCCCCTTTCTTTCCTTTGTTCCTTATTTATTGAATGAATGCAAAAAAAAGGGCAGATGATGCAAAAACCCTCCCTCGTTTTGTGTCTGTAAAATAAACCAACCCTCTTACTTTGCAAGATTTCAAGTTTGCAGTGAAATTATTAGTAGAGGATTGGGTTGTGCCAAACGGAATATTTTGCGAAAAATATACCATCACTAATAGAACATAGAACACAGAACAGTACAGCACAGTACAGGCCCTTCGGCCCTCAATGTTGTGCCGAGCTATGTCCGAACCCAAGATCAAGCTATCCCACTCCCTATCATTCTGGTGTGCTCCATGTGTCTATCCAATAACCACTTGAAAGTTCCTAAAGTGTCTGACTCCACTATCACAGCAAGCAGTCTATTCCACATCACAATCACTCTCTAAGTAAAGAACCTACCTCGGACATCCCTCCTATATCTCCCACCATAAACCTTATAGCTATGCCCCCTAGTAACAGCTACATCCACCCAAGGAAATAGTCTCTGAACATGTACTCTATCTATCCCCCTCATCATCTTATAAACTTTATTAAGTTGCGTCTCTTCCTCCTCCACTCTAAAGAGAAAAGCCCCAGCTCCCTCAACCTTTCCTCATAAGACCTACCCTCCAAACCAGGCAGCACCCTGGTAAATCTCCTCTGCACTCTCTCCAATTGCTCCACAGCCTTTTTATAGTGAGGTGACCAGAATTGCACACAATATTCCAAATGTGGTCTCACCAAGGTCCTACACAGTTACAGCATAACCCCACAGCTCTTAAGCTTAAACCCCCTGTTAATAAACACTAACACACTACAAGCCTTCTTCACTGTTCTATCCACTTGAGTGGCAACCTTCAGAGATCTGTGGATATGAACCCTAAGATCTCTCTATTCCTCCATATTCCTCAGAATCCTGCCATTGACCCTGTAATCCGCATTCAAGTTTGTCCTATCAAAATGAATCACATTGCACTTATCAGGGTTAAACTCCATCTGCCACTTTTCAGCCCAGCTCCTCATCCTATCAATGTTTCTTTGCAGCCTACAAGGGCCCTTCACCTCATCCACTAATCCACCAATCTTGGCGTCATCAGCAAACTTACTGACCCACCCTTCAGCCCCCTCTTTCAAGTCATTGATAAAAATCACAAAAAGCAGAGGACCCAGCACTGATCCCTGTGATACACTGCTGGGAACTGGCCTCCAGTCTGAAAATTTTCCCTTCACTACCATCCTCTGTCTTCTATGAGACAGCCAGTTACTTATCCAATCGGCCAAATTTCCTTCTATTCTACATGTCCTTACTTTCTTCATGAACCTTATCAAACACCTTACTAAAATCCATGATAACAACATCAACTGCTCTACCTTCATTGACACACTTAGTTACCTCCCCAAAGAATTCAATCAAATTTGTGAGGCAAGACTTACCCCTCACAAATCCATGCTGACTATCCTGGATTAAGCTGCATCTTTCCAAATGGTCATAAATCCTATCCCTCAGGACACTTTCCATTAACTCACCAACCACTGAAGTAAGACTAACTGGCCTATAATTACCATGGTCATTCCTATTTCTTTTCTTGACCAGAAGGAACAACATTTGCCACTCGCCAGTCCTCTGGCACTATCCCTATGGACAGTGAGGATCCAAAGATCAAAGTTAAGGTCTCCATAATGTTACCCCTTGCCTCCCAAACTATCCTAGGATGTATCCCATCTAGCCCAGATTCATCTTCCCTCTGAACATCTACCGCCTCCATCCTATCAGCCTGTATCTCACTCTCATCCTCAAAAACATGGCCCCTCTCCTTAGTGAACACTGAAGAAAAGCATTCATTCAATCCTCTCCTATCTCTTCTGACTCAATGCACAAGTTCCCACTACTATCCTTGACCAGCCCTAACCTCACCCTGGTCATTCTTTTATTTCTCACATAAGAGTTAAAAACCCTTGGGGTTTTCCTTGATCTGGCCCATCAATGACTTCTCATGTCCCCTCCTAGTTCTCCATTTTTTTAGCTCATTCCTTGCTACCTTGTAACCCTCAAGTGACCCAACTGAACCTTGTTTTTTTCATCCTAACATATGCTTCCTTTTTCCTCTTGACAAGACATTCAACCTCCTTTATGAACCATGGTTCCCTCCCTCCACCATTTCCTCCCTGCCTGAGAGAGATATATCTATCAAGGACACGCGGTATTTGTTCCTTGAACAAGCTCCAGTTTTCATTTGTGCCTTCCCCTGACAGTTTCTGTTCCCATCTTATGCTCCCTAATTCTTGCTTAATCACATCATAATTACCCCTCCCCCAGTTATAAACCTTGCCCTGCCGTGTCACCTTATTCCTCTCCATTGCAATAATGAAAGACACTGATAAAGACACTAATAAAAGAGGAAATCAAAAATCAAAAATATCTTTTTGTTTATGGACTGGTGGTTAGAGCAGAAATGAGGGCTTTGTTTTCATATGATTCTACAGTGCAAAAGGAGGCCATTTGGCCCATCAAGTCTGCACCAACCACAATTCCACTTAGGCCCTACCCCTATAACCCCGTGTATTTACCCTACCTAGTCCTCCTGATGTCAAGGGGCAATTTATCACAGCCAATCCACCTAACCTGCACACCCTTGGGAAGAAACTAGGGCACCTGAAGGAACCCCACAGAGACATGAAATCTCCACACAGACAATCACCCAAGCTGGGAATTGAACTTGGGTCCCTGGCACTGTGAGGCAGCAGTGTTGCCCCTGTTTAAATTAGTCCCCCTCCTGTCCAGAACAGTACTTAAGAGGGCCATTACTGCTCATTAAGAAGTAGCAAAGTATTTCTTTTTCAATAAATGGTCTTTATGATGTGAATGACATTAAAATTTGGCATAGCATTCTGTAAGTTAATAGATTGTGAAACACCATAATGAGAATTCCTTCACTAAACCTGTCCATTTCTCTTACCCTCTCAACCCTTAAGGTGTCTCTTCAAACCAATTTCATTGATAAAGCTTTTTGGTCACCTGCCCTAACATCTCTTTCTGTGATTCAGTGTCAGAAAATATTTTTATTGATACTGCTCTTGTGAAGCTTTTCACTTTCCTGAATATAGTGATAATGGATCTCCTTAAAAGTGGACCAGTTAACATATGTCACTTTGGTGTGGACACTAATTTGTGCAATAAAGTAGTTGAATGCCTTGATGTTGAAGTGTGATCATTAGAGGGTGATTGTCTCAGGCATCCATCTCTTTTCTATTTGAATATTTACTCAGAGTTTTTACTACTGGCTCTTGGCTCCTATTTTAAGTTTTGCGATGAGCTCACACACTGTTATTCATGGAGAAGCCACTAGATGTAGCTTTGTATCTTCCCATGCTGACCTCGTAAGTTTCATAACTTAAACAAAGATTACATAAAAAAGTAAATAATATATTCAAGAGTTTTCTAGCCTTTGAAAAGTGGAAGTACCTCAATCAGATTTCTCATCACTGGCCATTTTCTGTCATATCTCTACTGGTAAATGATTTCCCCCACACTGCCCAATGAATCATTAGAAGTACTGTAACCTAGGGTTGTAATAATAAGAATTCACTGAAATGAAACCTCAGTATTGTTTTCTTTGTATGTATCTTTATAAGTACTTCAAGATAGGTTAATTAAAATGTTAGAGAGACAAAGGCCAGATTATTTAGTCAGCAAGTGTTCAGGAGGTGATCCTGACCTTATATGATACCATCAAACAGGTGACAGCCTTGAATCAGAAACCTGTTTTACATCACTCATGGTTTTTAGTTCCATTATCTTCAAGGATACATATTTTCTCATGTAGATTAATCATTTTCTCTCTTGCCCAGTATGAATTCTAATGAACAGTCAGTTGTAAGGGTGAAGAATGAAGATTCGTGATGAGCCAAAGAAGTGTCAATACAAAGATTATTTTGACCAATCTGCTTTCTTTAGCAATAGCTACATGTTGGGAAAATATATTTTATGGGGTGAATCTTCCATGCCGCAGCTTTAGGGCAGCACGGTGGCACTGCGGTTGGCACTGCTGCCTCATAGCGTCAGGGACCCAAGTTCAAATCAGGCCTCGGGTCACTGTTTGTGTGGAGTTTGCACATTCTCCCCGTGCCTGCATGGGTTTCCTCCCACAATCCAAAGATGCATGAGTTAGGTTGATTGACAATGCTAAATTGCCCCGTAGCGACAGAGGATTAGCAAGATAAATGTGTAGGGTTATGGGAATAGGGTCTGGGTGGGATTGTGATTGGTACAGGCTTAAAGGGCCAAGTGGCTTTCTTCTGTACAGTAGGGATTCCATGAAAATATAAAATAATAACAGCTCTGACAAAATGGTTAGAGCAGTTGATGTGAAAGCAATGATTAATTCTTTATTTCCTGAGGCATAAACCAAAATACCAGAGCATTTGTACTTTCATGTTTTTACTGGATTCAGTTTTGAATATGATTTATCCATTACTGTCAGATAGCTAATAGCACTTCGTTGTTCTGACAACAAACATGAACCACCCAATAAGTGCCCTCTAAAATGTTCTAATGAAGACAGGTGCAGGAAATAGTACAAATTTTTAAAAATTCTTTCATAAAATATGTCTGTCATTGGTTGGACCAACATTTGTTGTCCATTCCTGATGGCTTACTAGCCCACTTCAGAGGACATTTAAGAATCAACGACATTGCTATGACTCTGCCTTCACATGTAGGCCAGACAGGGTAAGGACAGCAGATTTCCTTCCCTAAAGGACATTAATGAACCAGATGGGTTTTTTCGACAGTTGACAACTGTTTCATGGTCATCAATAGATTCTTAATTCCAGATTCTTTTTTATTGAATTCAAATTCCATCACTTCCCGTGGCGGGATTTGAACCCAGATCTTCAGAACATTGCCTGAGTTTCTGGATTAACAGTCTAGCGATACATAATATCATCGGGAGGATGCCTCAACCACATTGGTTGATAAAATGGGTCTCTTGTACACAACCATAGGAATTTCATTCATTAAAGGACACTGGAAAAATTTGAGAAGATCAATTTTAAAAATAGAAATACAAGCGAGTCCTGCATGGTATAATAGTGAAAACTCTTTATTAGTTTTTGGATCCTTTCCTTGAATATCGTCAAAGCAGCTAGTGCCACAAAAGTGAAGTATCTTCCAAAAGACTTGTCCTTCTTATTGCCAGTATCATACTTTGCATGAATCACGTTGCAAAATGCAATTTGAAACAAAATCTATTACAATGTGAATCTTCCTTAGTGGCCAACTTGATTGCATGGCTGTGAGATCTAAGGATTAGGTTCTCCTGGAACTGAACAGTCTCATAAATTCTGACCATTTAAGCAATAATCCCCTTAAGATTAGAAGAGTTTTAGGAAGCTTAGAATCAGGGATCAGTGAATGAGAATAGTCAACATGGGGAGGGTGATCTTCAATATCTGGCTGTGTTTCAGAGCCGTTCTGCTGCTCTTTGGCCATCGGATGTGGAGAGGGCCTGGCAATACAACAACAACTTACATTTACATAGCATATTTAACATAGTAAGATGTCTCAATGTGCTTTACAGGAGAGATATCAATGCAAATATTTTTGACACCGAGTCACAGAAAAACGATGATAGGGCTGATGGCCAAAAGCTCTATCAAGTAGGCAGGTTTTAAGAATGATCTCAAAAGGTTAGAGGCAGTTCGAGAAATGAAAAGGTTTAAGGAAGGAATGCCAGACCTTAAAGTCAAGGCAGCTGAAAGTACGGCTGCCAATGGAAGGGAGAGTAAAATGGGCAAGAAGCCAGAATTGAAAGAGCGCAGATATCTCAAAGGTTTACAAGGTTTGAAGAGATGACAGGATTGGGACGGAGATGACAGCAATGGTGAAGTTGAAAACAAGGAATAGGCCGATGGGGAGCCAATGATGGTTAGTAAGCACAGAAGTGTGAATGAGATTCAGAGCCAGTTCATATATGGACAGTGGAGTAACTGATGAGTGCAAGTATATGTATGTGGAAGATAAGTTTTAAATTCAATTTATTATTGGTGTCACAAGTAGGCTTATGTTAACACTGCAGTGAAGTTACTGTGAAAATGCTCTAAATGGGAGGCTCCCTGGGAGAACATTGGAATTGCAAAGTCTACGTAACAACACCATGAGTGAGGGTTTCAATGGTAGATGAGCTCAGCAGCGGTTGGTACTAAGTGCCACTTTGCAGATGGAAATAGGCAGTCTTGGTGATGGTGCAGATGTATGATTGAAAACTCATCTGAAGGTGCAACATCAGGTTTGCAAAAAAAAAATTGAACTCAGCCTAAAACAGATGGAAATGGTGGACACAGAACTGAAAGTGTGGTGGGAACCAATAATGATGGCTTCAGTCCTCTCAATACACAGTTGGGGGAAACGTGTAGCTGATCTAATATCAGAAGTTGGACAACCAGTGAGACAAATCAGAGGCAGTGAAGGATCCAAGGATATGAAGCTGAATTAGAGCTGAGAGTCTTTGGTAGACTAGTGGAACCTAATGTATTTTTAGTTGATGTTACTGAGGGGTAGTCTTTGGATGAGAAAAGAGGAGCCAAGGATAGATCTTCAAGGAAATCCAGAGATAACAGTGCAAGGTGGTAAGAGAAGAGATTGCAAATGATTTTCTGGTTAAGATTAGAGAGATAAGGAATGGCATGATGGAACAATGGTTAGCACTGCTGTCTCACAACTCCAAGAACCCAGGATTGATTCCCAGTTTGGGTGACTGTCTGTGGGAATCTGCATTTTCTCACTGTGTGTGTATGGGTTTTCCTCTGGGTGCTTTGGTTTCCTCCCGCAGTGCAAAGATATGTGGGTTAGGCTGATTGGCCATGTTAAATTCTCTCTCAATGTCAGGGCAATTAGCAGGGTAAATAAGTGGGGTTATTTAGAATCATACAATCATACAATCCTGCTGTTGTGAGACTTCTTACTGTGCCTGCTAAATGACCCATCGAGTCTGCACTGCCCACAATTCCACGCAGGCCCCATCCCCATAACCCCAGATATTTACCCTAGCTATTCTCCTTGACATAAGGGGCAATTTAGCATAGCCAATCCATCTAACCTGCATATCTGTGAATGTGGGAGGGAACCGGAGCACCCAGAGGAAACCCACACTGACATGGGAAGAATGTGCAAATCGCTCGCTGCTCCGGAAACTATTTCAGGATGGAATTCACAAGGATACTGAAGAAAACCAAGTTGGAAGTTAGAGAAAGAATAAAGGAAGTAACCAAAGGTGTGGTTAAAGAGCTATATTTTGAGAAGGCTTTTCAAGAGAAATGTAAAAAAATAGACTATTTAAGAAAATTGAATAGTATTTAATAACGATATGTGGATAATAATATCATTCATAGAATCATACAAATTTACATTATGGAGAAAAATCATTTGGCTTGTTGAGTTTGTGTTAGTTCTTCCAATGTACAGTTACGCTTTGTCCCTCTCCTCCCACTACCCTACTGCCTTCCCCAATCCCCACACTTTTTGACTATAATCTTGCAACTTCTTCATCCTTAATTACCTGTCCAATTTTTAAAATTAT
Organism: Sphyrna mokarran; assembly: GCA_024679065.1. Taxonomy (NCBI): domain Eukaryota; kingdom Metazoa; phylum Chordata; class Chondrichthyes; order Carcharhiniformes; family Carcharhinidae; genus Sphyrna; species Sphyrna mokarran. The sequence goes on along the minus strand of JAGIQG010000004.1, from coordinate 132,558,661 downwards.
GAATGGAATTAGCTTCCAACACCTTTCCAGAAGAACATTCTGGATCTTGACAAATCTCTCATTGAAAGCAATTTCTCACCATCTCCCCTCTAATGCTTTTGATTTTTGGTTATTGACTCAAAGTTAAGCTTTTTCCTAGGATGGACTCGAATAGCACGAGGGGTCATGGGCTTAGGGTGAGGGGGGTAAGGTATAATTTGGATGCTAGAGGGAGTTTTTTCACACAGATGGTGGTGGGGGTATGGAATGCGCTGCCAAGTAAAGTGGTGGAGGCAGGTACTCTGGAGTTATTTAAGAAATACATAGATGGGCACATGAACAGAATGGGAATGGAGGGGTATAGAAAACTGATTTAAAATAGGGATCATGAGCCTTGGGAGTCCCTGGTAAGTGTGTAAATAGATGATGATATTGATGTACTTGTTTTTATCCTACAGGTGCTTTGGTCCACCTTGTTGTCTAACAAGGGGCATACACGTGATGGGTCGTGAGAGGGCTGTTGTTGGATTTTTTTTTTGAGAGTATTCTAATGCTTCATGTTGTTAGTGTACGCTTGACTTGGACCATTTGATGGGCATCATGACAGCTCAGTAACTATCGCTGTGCTGTGCAGATACATGGATTTGAGCCTGTGTCTGTGGGAGTTTGTGCATTCTCCACGTGCTTGCGTGGGTTTTCTCCGGGTGCTCCGGTTTCCTCCCACATTCCAAAGATGTGCTCTTAGGCTAATTGGCAAAACAAATTCTCCTTAAATTGTCTCAAATTTGGTTTTTAATCCATAGATCTATAAACATAGACAGGAATCACGGGTAGAGGTGGGAACACCGGGATGGCGGTGCGGGCTCGTTGGGCCGAAGGGCCTGTTTCCCATGCTGTTTTGTTCTTTGTTCTTTGTTCCACACAGATAACTCGGGAATCAAACTTGGGTCCCTGGTGCTATGAGGGTCATCCTTTCTATTGTATGTCTGTGCTGCCCACATGGGGATAGGCCCTTTGTTGAATTGTGATCGGTACAAACTCAATGGACTGAATGGCTCCTTCTGCACTGTAGAGATTTTATGATTCCAATATTCTAAGAATAGAATCAAACTAGGCAGTTCCACCTAACTCGATGTTAGAAGATGAGGATGGTGTGGTTTACAGTGTTAACTGTAGGATAAGGAGGTAATCATCATCACAGCCACTATGAATATGATTTATGGCTTTTGGAAGGGCTGTTTCAATAGTGTGGCCAAGTTGGAACCAGATTGGATGGATTCAAATGTGAGCTACGGAAAGAATGGGCATGAATTTGAAAGTGACAGGAACTTTGGAAAGGAAAGCAATGTTGGGGATGAGCTGCAGTTTACAGAAACTTGGAGGTCAAGCATAGGCTTTTTGAGGAGAGGGGTGATGGTAGCAGATGTGACAGGGAAGTGTGTTATCTGAGGAGAAAGAACCATGAACAATCTCAGATAACAGGGAAAGTAAGTTGGGTGGTCAGCGGTTTGGCCAGAATAGAATAAAGGGAGCAGGGAGTGGGGCTCATGGATGTGGCGAAGTCTGGGATTGCTTTGAAGGCAATGAAATATAATCTGGAAAAAAATGTGAGTTGAGGGCTGGGGAAATGGGGAGAATTGAGGGAAGATTCTTTGGAAGTGCAAGGAGAAGGAAGGACAGCTTAGTGATAGCTTAATGGTCACAATCTTTTTGACAGGAAGTCCATGTGCTCTAGTACTTATTGGCAGAGGTGTGGGTGGAGGAGAAAGGGAAAGCAGTTGGAAAAGATGGTTTGTGTGAGGTGAGGATATGGATTATCTTTACCTTCCTGAATGAAACATGAACAGATAACAATGGAGGGCCAACATAACCCAACATTGCTTCAAGAACTTGAGCCAAATGGGGCAATGGATGGTTAAATCAATTGTTCACCAAAACTTTAACTGTGTCCTATTGTCTGTACAATTTAACATTGCACATTTGGCAATTGAAGTGGAGGTGGATAGGCCTGGGAATGGAGGACTATGGGGAAATGGCAGAGAAAAGGAATTGAGGTGTGCATAAATCAGCCATGATCGTATTGAAAAGCGGACAGACCTAAAGGGGTTAGTGGCCTGCATCCATTTCTTGTGTGGAAACAATGTTTTCAAAATGGAGAAACAACTTGCACCAAGTCACTTAATATAATGACATTTGCAAGTAAGAAATGCAAGCATTACTAACTCTATTAATACAGCAATCAATTCTAGTGCACCCTAACCTAGTATATGTTCGTCCTGAACTGGGACAATACTTTCATAGGAATCCATGCAGATCTCCTGAACAGGATGATGGAAAGGATCTGACCATTTCTCATTGTAAAGAAACGCAGTATATGTGTAACAGCTCATGATATAGAGGGTAGCATATTTATTTTTAGTTTGGCAGGATGTAACAAATGGAGTGGCACAGGGATCAGTGCTAAGACCTCAACTATTTCCAATCTATGTTAATCACTTGGAGGAAGAGCCAAATGTATAGTTGTGAGATTTGCTGATGACAGTTATGAAGAAGATAGGAATCTGCAAAAGGCGTATAGTTAGGTTAAATGAGTGGGAAGAAAATTGGCAGATCAAGTATAATATGGAAAAATGTGAAATCGTCCACTTTGAAAGGAAGAATAGAAAATCAGCACGTTATCTAAATGGAGATAGATTATAGAATTCTGTGTGCAGAGAGATCTCAATGTACTGGTCCATGAATCAGGAAGGTTAGTATGCAGGTACAGCAAGTTATTAGGAAGGCAAGTGAAATGTTGTCATCTACTGCAAGGAGTTGGAATTTTAATTTATTTTAATTCATTCAGGGGATGTGGGTGTCACTGGCTGGAGCAATCCCGAATTGCCCTTGAACAAAGTGGCTTCCTGGGCCATTTCTTAGGGCAATTAAGAGTCATCCAAATTGCTGTGGCTGTGGGGTCACACGTACATAGAACATCACAGCGCAGAACAGGCCCTTCGGCCCTCGATGTTGCGCCGACCAATTAAGAAAAAGCAATGACCCTCTAACCTAAACCATTCCCTTTTCATCCATAAACCTATCCACAGACCTCTTAAACGCCCCCAAACTTGGCGCATCTACAACTGCAGCAGGCAGGGCATTCCATACCCTTACCACCCTCTGGGTAAAGGATGTAGGGTAAGGACAGCAGATTTCATTTTCCAAAGGACATTAGTGAATCAGATAAGTTTTTCTGACAATCGACGATCATTTCATGATTATTTAGGCTTGTAATTCCAGATTTTTACTGAATTCAAATTCTACTATGTGCTGATGTAGAATTTGAACCCAGATCTCTAGAGCATTACCCTGGGTCTCTGGAATGCTACTTCAGTGGCAATATTACTGCACCAATGCATCCTAACAGTAGAGATGTTTTGTTACTGTTGTAATGGGCACTGGTGAGATCACATCCAGGGTACTGTGCTTCTTTATTTGAGGAAGGATATAATTGCATTAGAATCAGTTTGATTTCTAAGTCTATCAGCAGATCAGTCAAAATACTAAAAAAAATGATTTATTGTTTAGTCTGTGATTAGGCATGAAATTCTAAAGAGCAAAGAGAACAAAGAGCAAAGAAAATTGCAGCACAGGAACAGGCCCTTTGACCCTCTAAGCCTGAATCGACCATGCTGCCCAACTTAACTTCCTTCCGGGGACCATCTTCCTCTATTCCATCCTATTCATGTATTTGTCCAGATGTCCCTTTAAAAGTCACTATTATATTTGCTTCTACGACTTCCTTTGGCAACGAGTTCCAGGCACCTCCCCACCCCCACTCTCCGTGTAAAAATCTTGCCTCGTACATCTCCTTTAAACCTTGTCCCTCGCACCTTAAACTTATGCTGTCTAATAATTGACTCTTTTACCCTCGGAGAAAGCTTCTGACTGTCCACTCTGTCCATGCCCCTCATATTCTTGTAGAATTCTACCAGGTCACCCCTCAACTTTTGTCATTCCAATGAGAACAAACCAAGTTTCTTCAATCTCACAGCTAATGCCCTCCATACCAGGCAACATCCTGGTCAATCCTTTTTGTACCCTCTTCAAAGCCTCCATTTCCTTCTGGTATTGTGGTGACCAGAATTGAACACTATATTCCAAGTGCAGTCGAACTAAGGTTCCATAAAGCTGCAACATGACTTGCCAATTTTTAAGTTCAGTGCCCTGGCCAATGAAGGCAAGCATGCCATACGTCTTCTTGACTACTTTCTCTATCACTTTCAGTGACCTGTGTATCTGTACACCCAGATTCTTCTGCCATTTACTGTATATTTCCTATCTGTATTAGACCTTCCAAGCTGCATTACATTAAATTTGTCAGGATTAAACCTGCCATCTCTCCACCCAAGTCTCCAATCAATCTATATCCTGCTGTATCCTCTGACATTCCTCATCACTATCAAATAAACCATCAAAACAGTTAATTTTCCTGAAAATCATTTTTATATATATAGTTTTTATATTTAAAATGTCAGAGATTGCACCAAGATTATGGGGGAGTGGGGAGGGGTGGGGGCAGGGAGTTCACCCCCACCCACCTGCTCCATGCCAACCCACTCCACAGCTATAAAATAAGGTGGGTGAGCTGAACAGGGACAAAGTGTGACTTCTGCCTCTCACTGTTCTCAGGAGCTGCCAAGTCACGCCCTGTACTGTGGGGATGAGTCTGGCGGAGGGTGGGAAGGTAGTGGGGTAGGCACTCAGCGTATTTTTCTTGCCTGCCTCCTTGCCAGAAACATGATGAACAGTGGAATGTAAAGAGCAGTCCCACATTCTTCCTTCCACAATAAAAGATCCTTTCACTGTCAATATGCGCTATCTGAGGGCTTGTCAGGACATTTACCTCCCTGAATAAGCTAGTCTCAGCAAGTAACAATGATGCTCACATGAATAAAATGAAATTCATGTAAGGTGAAAAAGTACAGGTTAGATTAAATTGCAAAGAGTACCTTTGTGCTTTCAAGGCTTATGTTAATGGCAATGAATTTGGGCAGGAAGGTTGCCTCTGTGATGTTGAATTTCCTTGTTTGAAAGGAGGGTCTCTCATAGACCCCACCTCCCCCCTGCCCCCATACTTGCTGCATTGTCAGCGAGTTTCACCAATGAAAAGCATTCCCCACTACCGAATGGCATGGATTTTCTGTGGGACTTAGAGATGTCACTGCAGCTCTGAGGGAAACAGGAAAAGTGGGTGATGGTAAGTGGCGTACAGTTCTGCTTATAACATTAGGAATGGCAACACACTGTTGACAAAATCCAGGCTAATTAATCTTTTATACACCTGTCACTAAACTCTTTTGCTGTTTTTTCTGATGTTGAGTGTGCAAACTTAACTAGAAACATTTAATAAAATAATATTTAATAAAATAGTTTTGGAATATTCCTATTTTTCATGTTTTTAATGTGTGCAGCAATTATCAAGACATTAGCTTCCTCAATGGCTAAATGGAGCACTTTGAACTCTCCGCTAACTTCTTGTAATTAATAAATCTCGATGAAGGCCCTGTATCCAGGATTCCATCAACTTTGAAAAGTGTCAGAGGAATTAGAGGATAGATCAAAATGTCATCTTTAGGCAATGTTGGGTTAGAGGCTCAGGAGAATAAAGAAGGCAAGAAATGGTACAGTTTTCAAGTACTACAGAACCATAGAATCTCTACAATGCTGAAAGAATCCATTCAGCCCATCAGGTCTGCACCAACTCTCCAAAACAGCATCTCATCCTTGCTCTCCCCTCTCGCCATAAAACCCATGCATAACCTTCAAATCTCTGGACAATTTAGCATTACCAATACGTCTAACCCACACAGCTTTGAATTGTGGGAGGAAACTGATGCTCCCTGAGGGGAAGCACGCAGACAGGGGGAGAATGTGCAAACTCCACACAGACAGTCACCCAAGGTTGGAATTAAACTTGGGTCCCGGCAGCAGTGAGGCAGCAGTGCTAACCATTGTGCCACCATGCTGCCTACGCTGGGAGAATGATTTACAATAAGAAATGTTACATCTATTTTAACAATAACATTTTGGATTAAGAATGGGCTGGTGAGGAAAATTCAGAATGATAATACTGATAAAATTAAGAAAGGTAATTTGTTATAGACAGGTGATCCTTTAGACTAAGAAGATCTCAATTTTTGACATACAGGCAGGGACTGGTAAACTGTTTTGATTTAGGTCAGAAATCAACTTCTGGTAGGAAAGTGATCATAGTGCAGATATTTTTGCGTGAAGAAATGTTTAACTAGTATAGGAATGGCTTCCCAAGATTAGAAAACCAATGTAACTTTTGCAATCTGGATATGAAAAGAGGATTGTTCACCATCAGGTTAAAGAAACAAGTGTTCAGTATGTAACACTATTGTCCATTTGGACCAGGTATTATCAGTTGGAAGATGCAATTAAGGATCAATTAATCTTACCTAACAACAGCTAGAACTAATTTTTAAGTCAAGAATGACATGGCATGATATTCATTGAAAGGATTTTGTTGCCAGCCATGATTCTGAAGACTCTGGAGTATTATCTATGTGACAATCTCCACAAGCTAATTCAAGATTAAGACCAGAAGTCTGAGAAAAGGCAAAAAAAAGTGACCAGCGTTGATGGATTATGCAATGGGTTGAAGTTGTAAGTCATTGTCCAAAGTTATCAAGTATACCTTTTCTTTAATAAATGTTTTAACGTATATCTATCCAAAGAATCCTCTCTTGCTTTTGTTGGTTAAGTCTTGTGTAAACACAAGCAAGTCAGAATGAACATGTTCCAAATTATCCAGAGCTATTTTAAAAGCAGACTTAAATCCTAGAAAATTTTACTGTGAGCATTCTTTCATCAAATGGAATTTAGAAAAAACACACATTCATTTGCTAAAGATTGATTTATCTAATTCTTATAGCTGGATGTTTTATTGATCAACATCAATTTTCTAATTCAAGTCCCAAATTGTATTCTAAAGATTGATGTGTCTGGTACATGTACTTTCTGCTCTGGTTTTTTAAGTTATCTGTGCTGGTGTACGGAAAGCAGATTAGAACAGTTTTGATTACAAATATTCTATTTCCAGCATAGTATTAAACATGAAGAATGGTACTACAAGAGACTGATCCCAATGATGGGACAGTCCAGAACCAGAGGTCATAGTTTGAGGATAAGGGATAAATCTTTTAGGACTGAGGTGCAGGAAAATTCCTTCACCCAGAGGGTGGAGAATGTGTGGAATTCACTACCATATAGTGCAGTTGAGGCCAAAACATTGTCTGACTTCACGAAGAATTTAGACATAGCTCTAGAGCTCTAGGGGCTGAAGGGATCAAGGGTTATGGGAAGAAGGGGGAAATCAGGATATTGAATTTGATGGTCAGCCATGATCAAAATGAATGATGGAGCAGGCTCGAAGGGCTGAATGGCCCACTTCTGCTTCTATTTTCTATGTTTCCATAGACAAACTCATGAACTATAGTTAGTGCTAAGTTCAGTTGAGAATATTTGAAAAACAATTGTCCACCAATCTCAATGGGACAGCAATGCCCTTAAATCTTTAAGAAAATAAAAACTGCCCTGAATTGATCTTTCTCTAAACTCCAGCTATGACTGTAACACTACATAGTACGCTCTCTCATTTCCTTCTCTGTGAATGGTATGCTTTGTCTGGGTAGTGTGCAAAAACAATATTTTTCACTGTATGTTAATGCATGTGATAATAATAAATCAAACCAAATCTTTCTCCACCAACACTTCTACAAGCTCACTTTGACATTCGTTTTATGAAAGAGATTATACCAAAGTGCAAAATGGAATTACTAAACTGAATTAAACAATGGTAATTGTGAAGCCTTTAAAATAAATAAAATGATTGCTGTATTTTGTTTAGTTTCACTTCAGATTAAATAATTACTTCAGGACTTTCACATGCTGAAGAAAATGTTTTGCAATAAAACGTATTTATCGAGATTGAGGAGGAGAAAATTAAAAAAAGGTTCTGAGTTGTTTCTTATTTGGCTACTTCACAAAATGAAGGACTCTACCAAATCATCCTAGCTAATGGGAAACTGCTGATGAGTTTGAAAACTCCCCATTCAGTTTTCAGAGATGGTAGAGCCTGGAAGCTTGCAGGTTAAAATGCTGAAAACTTTGCAGGACAGATGGAGAGTTTGTTATGATCCAGTTGACAGCTCACATTAAAAAAACGCGACCCTTTGGTAAGAGTGGCTTTTAATTCCTCACAAGACTTTCTGAATTGAATAATTTCCATAGCAATAAGGGTAATTGCTTAAATTGCTCTAAATACATGGTGGGGGGGGACGTTTGGGAAACATTTATGTATATTTAGGTTTCTTACATACTTTGGCAAGCTTTAACATGTGTACAAATGAAGTTTACGCATGCATTGCTGCTATTTTAGTTCTAGACTAAAGGATGGTTCTATCTGTGAAGTTGTACAAAGACCAGCAGTACTCAACTTTAAAAAAAGAATGCCTTCAGCACAATCGGCTCTTTGAGGACCCTCATTTTCCTGCCACGAGTGAATCGCTGTTCTATTCCAAGTCCCCTCCAGGACCAATTGAATGGAGACGGCCGCAGGTAATAATTTCTTCCCTGTTCAACGTCTGACATTGTTGAAAGCAAATGATAAAGTTTGTCAAAGACATTGTGTACGGTGTGGTTTAATTCATTGCTGTTATTATGTTGGCAAAAGCTATGTGCTGAAATTGATGTCAATCACATTGTGATGTTCAAACGAAGCGTCACATATTAAGAAATGAGAGGAGTTTTTTTTTTAAGAAAAGGTAAGATTGCAGGAATCTCTGGATCTGGAAACCAACTTTGTGTTTTCGGGGATCAAACAAATATAGTGGAAAATTTAATCAATATTATCTTCACATTAAGCAAATTGCTACAAGTTTTGATTTCTGCCCAATTCAGTCAGCCTCTTAACAATCCTAGTTAGCTAATTAAAATATATGTATTAACTTGTGGTACACGTTGATATTGTAATGGCAGCTCACGCTTTGAATATTGTATTATCACTTTATTTACCAAGCTCACTTTTGGTTATCATTATATTTTGTTGCCAACAATGCATTATTGGCTATTTGTATTGCAGAAATTTAACTGTGCAAAATATATTATGTATCTCATGGTGTTCACTGATATTTTGACAAATTTCTGATGGACGGTCTGAAGACATGTGTTGGGACACTCTGGCGAGATTCACTTGTCCATGGGGTCCAGGCATTCCATTGTAAAAAGGATAAACATTGCCAGTTAGAAATACAGGATGTGCACCTTTATCATTTTTATATTCGCTGCATGCCTAAGATGTGAAAGTGTGTATGTGTTTTTATGTCTGTCTGTGTGGAACAATAGTGTTTAATAGTGTGGTGGCGCAATGGTTAGCACTGCTGCTGCAGAGTACCAGGGACCCGGGTTCAATTTCCAGCTTGGGTGAGTCTATGTGGAGTTTGCACATTCTCCCTGTGTCTGCATGAGTTTCCTCCAGGTGCTCCAGTTTCCTCCCGTAGATTTGATTTTATTATTGTCAAACGTATCAACATACTGTGAAAAGTTTTGTTTCTTGTGTGTTATACAGACAAAGCATACCATTCATAAAGAAGGAAACAAAAGAATGCAGAATGTAGTGTTACCGTCATAAATAGGGTGTAGAGAAAGATCAACTTAATGCAAGATAAGTACATTGAAAAGTCTGACAGTAGCAGGGAAGAAGCTATTTGTGACTCAGTTTGTATGTGACTTCAGACTTTTGTATCTTTTTCCCGATGGTAGAAGTTGGAGGAGCGAATGTCATGGGTGCGTGGGGTTCTTAATTATGATACCTGCTTTGCCAAGGCAGCAGGAAGTGTAAATAGACTCAGTGGGTGGGAGATTGGTTTGCATGATGGATTAAGTTATATTCATGACTTTTTGTAGCTCCTTGCAGTCTTGGGCAGAGCAGGAGCTACAAAAGCTGTGATACAAACGGGAAGAATGCTTTCAATGTTAACATCTGTAAAAGTTGGTGAGAGTTGGAGCTGACGTGCCACATTTCCTTAGTCTTCTGAGTAAGTAGAGTCTGAAAGATGTGCTGGTTAGGTCTATTGGCAATTCTAAATTCTCCCTCAGTGTGTCCAAACATGCACTGGAGTGTGGCGACTACGGAATGTTCACAGTAGCTTCATTGCAGTGTTAATGTGAGCCTATTTGTGACATTACCAAATAAACTTAAGCTAACTAATGTGGCATACATTTGTGCATATGTGCAGTTTTGACTGTTTCTGGGATCACAGGATTACAGGCTGCTGAGAATTATTTAGAATTTTCCAATGTTGATATTGGCATTGGAATTTTTTGTTCATTTCAGGTTAATTTAAGTTAGACAGTCTTTATTTCAGGTTTTCTGAATTTTCATTGCTACTATTTTTCAAAGAACTTCCTATTACATTGTGACATTTGTGTAATATGGAGAATTCATTATGTGTGAAATACCTAATCTAGGCTGTGGAATGTCTACAAGGAATTGCATAGACTGTCTTCTCAGAACTTCAGATTGGAAACTTCAAACACTCTCTAGAAGTGGATTGGATAGAGAAGACCTGAAACGTGAACTAGAATTTGAAACTAGAACTCATTTCATTAATTTAAATCCAGAATTGAGTTTTGGATGTTCATTATCTTCAAACAGACTACGGATAAACCAATTCTTTGAGAGACAAATCAGTCTTGGGAGATTGTCAGTAATTGATTTTTCTTTCTAGAGGCAGTCTTGCTAATTGACACACCTTTTCCCCCCAGAGCGAGCATCACTCTGGATGCTCACTAATTAATGCTGGTTTTCAGAGTCTGTGACACAGATGAATCTTAATAATTACCAGCCAGTGTCATGGGAAGAGGCTCACTAATTGATTGACTTATTTGGAGTGAGTGTTTGATGCTCATTAAGAGATTAGCCAGTTTGTCCTCTCCCTCTGTTGGACTAAAATTAGGATTTGATTTTTAAACAATCTTAAGATGTACCTGACACTTAAAAAATCTAAGGCATGCTGTACATCTTTCCAAAAATACATCAATACAAACTACTGTGTGAAGTTTGCACGTTCTCTCCATTGCAGGTCTTATGAGGAGAGGCTGAGGGATTTGAGGTTGTTTTCGTTAGAAAGGAGGAGGCTAAGAGGGGACCTAATCGAAACATATAAAATGATTAGAGGTTTAGATAGGGTGGACAGTGATAGCCTTTTTCCTAGGATGGAAAAAGCTAGCACGAGGGGACACAGCTTTAAATTAAGGGGTGATAGTTATAGGACGGATATCAGAGTAGGTTCTTTACCCAAAGGGTGGTTCGGGAGTGGAATGCCCTGCCTGCAGCAGTTGTAGATGCGCCAAGTTTGGTGGCGTTTAAGAGGTTAGTTGATAAGTTTATGGAAGAGAAGGGAATGGTTTAGTTTGGAGGGTCATTGCTTTTTTCCTAATTGGTCGGCGCAACATTGAAGGCCGAAGGGCCTGTTCTGCGCTGTAATGTTCTATGTTCATATCTGCATGGGTTTCCTCTGAGTGCTCCAGTTTGCTCCCACAGTTCAAAGGTGAATTGGCCATGCTAAATTGCTCCTTAGAGTCAGGGGGATTAGCAGGGTAAATACATGGGGGTCTGGAGATAGGGCCTGGATGGGATTGTTGTTGGTGCAGGCATGATGGGCTGAAAGGTCTCCTTCTGCACTGTAGGGATTCTATGATTCTTCTACTCATTTTAGCAAATGTTCAAATTAACTTGGACTGAATCCACCATGAAATAGAGGAAATCAAACTCCAGCAGCTGGAATATTTGATACAAATTACTGTTCCTCTGCTCATGTATTAAGACTGATCAGACTTTAAGCTAACATATAGCTATTCACCATTTCATTGTCCAAATGAAAGGATAAATATGAATTATGAGTTCTCTTATTGACTGCTTAACAGTTGCTGTGTTCTAAAGATATTACACTTTATGAGGACTATATTACACTTTATGAAGACTTCATTAATGCTCTCACACCAATTTTAAAGTAAGTTGAAATATATATTCTATATATAAATGAAGTCAGCATTAATAAATTAATTGTTGAAATATCATTTTGAGATTAAGATACTTCTCAAAGTGATCATTGCTTTACTCAAAATATCTCATTCAGTAACATTCAAAATAATACATTTTTTCTTTCTCTTTTACCAGCCTCCTTAAAATCATTTAGTTGTGCTGTTGTGCAGTTCAATGGAAACCAATCACCCTCTGATACCTTGCCTAAGTGACCATTCTTCATGTTTATCTAATATGGAAATGTCAGCAATCCACTGAACGAGGAGCATTGCAATCAAACCTCTTCCTCATCATCATCTAGCACAGATCACTATCATCTGATTTTGTTTTTCCATGTTAAATCCATAAACCTTGACACCAAATTACAGAACCCTCCCCCACCCCCACAGTAATCCCAAACTGAAATTGCCTCATTCAAAAGAGATTAACAATCTGTGATCTTGCTGCTTTATGATTTGGTACCACAGTAGACAGTGTGGGTGGGATTTTACGGCCTTGCTCAGGCACAATGGATAATTCCCGCCTGAGGTGAATGGAGATTTCCATTGGTGGACCCTCGCCCGCTCCGATTTCATGTGATGAAATGGTAGATTTCCAGCCACTGGTACCTGCTTTTTATAAATAAGTCATTATTTGTCTAGTTTGGTTTTGTTGATGTGTATTACGCCCAAACATAGTAAGTAAGTAAAAACAGAAACAGCTGGAAAACTCAACAGGTCTGACAGTATCTGCGGACATGATGTAGAGATGCCGGCGTTGGACTGGGGTAAACTCAGTAAAGTTTCAGTAAAATCAGTGTTGTCAAACTTTACTGAGTATCTGTGGAGACAGAATAGAGCCAATATTTCGAGTTTGGATGACTCTTTCCACAGAAACTGTCAAATCTGCTGAGTTTCAGGGTAGACCATTTTGAATGGAGGTGAGGAGACATTTCTTCACCCAATGAATTTGTTACAAAGAACAAAGAAAATTACAGCACAGAAACAGGCCCCTCAGCCCTCCAAGCCTGCACCGACCATGCTACCCGACTGAACTAAAACCTCCTGCTCTTCTGGTGACCTCTATTCTCTATTACTTGTCAAGATGCCCCTTAAAATCACTACCGTATCCGCTTCCACTACCTCCCTCGGCAACGAGTTCCAGGCACCCACTACTGTCTGTGTAAAAAAAATCTGCCTCGTACATCTCTTATAAACCTTGCCCCTCAAAACTTAAACCTATGCCCCCTAGTAATTGACTCTTCCACCCCGGGGAAAAGCTTCTGACTATCCACTCTATCCATGCTTCTCGTAATCTTCTCGACTTCTATCAGGTCAGTTCAGTGAGAACAAACCAAGTTTCTCCAACATCTCCTCATGGCTAATGACCTCCATACTGGGCAACAACCTGGTAAATCTTTTCTGTACCCTTTTAAAAACCTCTATAAACCTTCTGGTAGTATGGCAACCAGAATTGAATACTATATCCTAAGTGCAGCCTAACTAAGATTCTATAAAGCTGCAATATGACTTGCCAATTTTTAAACTCAATATCCAGATGAAGGCAAGCATGCCATAAACCTTCTTGACTACTTTTTCCACCTGCATTGCCACTTTTAGTGACCTGTGTATCTGTACACCCAGATCCCTTTGCCTATCAATACTCTTAAGGGTTCTGCTATTTACTGTATATTTCCTATCTGTATTAGACCTTCCAAAATGCATTTGTCCGGATTAAACTCCATCTGTCATCTCTCCACCCAAACCTCCAACTGATCTATACCCTACTGTATCTTCTGATCGTCCTCATTACTATCCACAAATCCACCAACCTTTGTGTCGTCTGCAAAGTTACTAGTCAATCCAGTTACATTTTCCTCAAAATCATTCATATATATTACAAACAGTAAAGATCCCAGCACTGATCCCTGAGGAACACCAGTTGTCACAGCCCTCTATTCAGAAACGCACCCTTCCACTGCTACCCTCTGTTTTCTGTGACCGAGCCAGTTTTGTATCCACCTTGCCAGCTCACCTCTGATCCCGTGCGACTTCACCTTCTGCACCAGTCTGCCATGAGGGACCTTGTCAAAGGCCTTACTGAAATCCATGTAGACGACATCCACTGCCCTACCCTCATCAATCATCTTCGTCACTTCCTCGAAAAACTCGATCAAATTAGTGAGACACAACCTCCCCTTCACAAAATCATGATGCCTCTCACTAAATCATCCACTTATTTCCAAGTGGAATAAATCCTGTCTTGAAGAATCCTCCCCAATAATTTCCCTACCATTGATGTCAGGCTCGCTGGCCTGTAGTTACCACTAGAAGTAGTTGATGCCGAAACATTGAATATACCACTTGAGGTGAATGGGATCAAAGATTATGGGGGAGAAAAACAGGATTAGGGTGTTGAGTTGAATGATCAGCAATGATTGTGTTGAATGGTGGAGCAAGCTAGAAGGGCTACATGGCCTCCTCCTGCTCCTATCTTCTAGATTTCTTCAGCATTTACAGTAATTTGCCTTTATCATAATAAGTAAGCATGTTTTGTAAAAAAGAGTCATCATCAGCATCTTTCCATCAATATAGGATGATGTACATGTCGCAAATCAAAACTAGGGTAGCTTCATATGGTACATTTTTATAGGTGGGCTTGAGAGACCAATCAGTGAGAGGTAGGTTCTGCCACAGGCGTCACATGTTAATCAGGGGTCACTGCAGGCTGTTGCAAGAAGAACGTTAAGATTCCTCGCCAAGCACACATCAATAAAGACCTCCAAATGATGCTATGACTGACTAAAGAGAAAAATGATTCAAATGATAGGTGTGTGATAGATTCAGTTTGCAATTTGGTGGGGTAATCAATAAGCAGGCAATCTAAATAACTCTTTTCTATTTAAATCTATTTTGGAAATCTATGAAAACAAAGTTCCAGTTTGAAATCCTAAGAGAAACTAATTACTCTGAAACCTCTGAAGAAGATGAGAAACATCAAGTTGCCATCTCCAAGAAACACAAAGAAATCCCACAACACCAGTTTAAAGGCTAAACAGGTTTATCTGTAGCAAAAGCCTCAAGCTTTCAGGACAGCCTGCTCCTGATGAAGGGACATCCACATCATGGCTGTGAGGAAGGGCGGTAATTATCTACCCAGGAGTTATGTAATAGATTTTGCACTCTAAAGTGTACTTATTATTATTACAAGTAGGCTTACATTAACACTGTGATTACATTAAAATTACAATGAAAATCCCCTAGTCACTACACTCTGGCACCTGTTAGCTATGATGTAGAGATGCTGGCATTGGATTGGGGTAAACACAGTAAGAAGTCTAACAACACCAAATCCAACCGATTTATTTGATAGTAAACTCGTAAGCTTTCGGCTCTATGACCTTCACTAGGTGAATGAGTTGTTCTGGTCTCCAATAGTGCACACATCAGCACAGACAGTTTACAGGTAAATGATTAGAATGTGAATCTTTACACCTAACCTGCTATTCAAGTCTTAAAGTGGCTAACAATGTGGGTGGAAAGAGCACTGAGCATTGGTTAGAGAGATGTGTATTGTCTCCAGACAGCACAGTAAGTGAGGTTTTTTGCTAACCCAAGCAAGTCATGGGGCTTACAAATAGTGTGACATGAAGCCGAGATCCCTGTTAAGACCGTCCTCATGTGTGCGGAACTTGGCTATCAGTCTCTGCTCAGCGGCTCTGTGCTGTCGTGTGTCATGAAGGCCCCCTTGAAGAATGTTTACCTGAAGGTTGAAGGCTGAATGCCCATGACCGCTGAAGTGTTCGCCAACAGGGAGGGAACAGTTTTGCCTGGTGATTGTTGAGCAATGTTCATTCATCCGCTGTTGTAGTGTCTACATGGTCTCCCCAGTGTACCATGCTTCGGGACATCCTTTCTTACAACGTATTAGGTAGACAACGTTAGCCGAGTTGCAGGAGTGTGTACCATGTATCTGGTGAATGGTATTCTCACGTTTGATGATGTCATCCATGTCTATGATCTGGCATGTCTTGCAGAGGTTGCTGTGGCAGAGTTGTGTGGTATTGTGGTCACTGTTATGAAGGCTGGGTAGTTTGCGGCAAACAATGGTCTGTTTGAGGTTGCGCGGTTGTCTGAAGGCAAGAAATGGGGATGTGGGGATGGCCCTAGCGAGATGTTCATCATCATCAATGATATGCTGAAGACTCCGGAGAAGATGTCATAGCTTCTCTGCTCCAGGGAAGTACTGGACAACAAAGGGTACTCTGTCCACCGTGTCCCGTGTTCATCTTCTGAGGAGGTCAGTGCGGTTTATCGCTGTGGCATGTCGGAACTGTCGATGGACGAGTCGAGTGCCATATCCTGTTCTCACGAGGGCATCTTTCAGTGTCTGGAGGTGTCTGTCATGATCCTCCTCATCTGAGCAAATTCTGTGTATACAGAGGGCCTGTTAGCTACACTGAAGGAGAATTTAGCATGGCCAATACACCTAAACAGCTTGTCTTTCAGAAAATGTATAGAATCTTGTGATATCATTGATGATTTTCTTATTTGTGTTTTGATCATAAATTCAGTCAATATTTGAAACTTAATGCAAGTTCTGCTCTGCTGTTGTATTGAAGGTCACACTGAAAACACATGCAGGCAGATGATGAATCCAGTAGCTCAGTCCAAGCTGCAGACAATGTTTGCCATACATTCCCTCAGATAAAATAGAGAAGGATCGGTGCACTTGTAGTTGGAGAAAGTTGAGTTTTGTTTGTGAGACCCATCTAAATGGAGTAAGAAAAGACCCCAATACGTTACCTTCTCCGATTCTCGGAGGCTATTTCCCAGGGCTGAAATGGTCGCTATGAGAGGACACAGGTTTAAGGTGCTGGGGGGCAGGTACAGAGGAGATTTTAGAGGTAAATTTTTCACTCAGAGTGGTGAGTGAATGGAATCGGCTGCCGTCAGTGGTGGTAGAGGCGAACTCGCTGGGGTCTTTTAAGAAACTTCTGGATGAGTACGTGGGATTTAATGGGGTTGGGAGTTACAGATAGTTCTATGGCTGGTAGGTATAGATATGATCGGCACAACTTGTGGGCTGAAGGGCCTGTTTGTGCTGTAATGTTCTATGTAACATTGGTAAGCTTTGAATTTTTGCGTCAGGAGCTCTTCATGGTCACAAATGGTAATTTGTGTTAGTACTTTTCTCCAGTTAGTCTGTGAGAAAACATCATAAATGGATGCGACTGCCTGGGAACAAGATACATTTATTTTCCTGCCATTTCGCAGTTCCATTATTGATTCAATGGAAGAACACACTGGGGTGCTTCCTGTATGAAATTCTAAGTTTGTACAAGGCTGTTTTGTTTTTTAAAAAAACCAATAATTTTACAATGTTTGAAAGCTGTAAAGAGATGTCACTAGTCAAATGAGAATCACATCTGTGCAATGAACCTTGGCAGTTCAGCCTAGACTCCCATATCTTTCTGTGCTTTGGTCAACCACTGGGGATCAGTTTGTGTCATCTTTGACCTTGTTACAATTAAGACCAGCTGTATCCTGTTGTCAATTTTTTAAAAACACAACCATTTGCTCTATTTTAAATTCCAATGAGGTTGACAGAGATTTACATGGTCCACCTTCTGTCCACAATTCCCGTGGCAGATGGGATGGGAAAATTCTCCCCATGGTGAGATTTTAACTTACCACAATCAACTTTTTAAGATTTAGTTAGAAGTGACTGAAAGTTTGATCGAAAACTGTACATTTAATCTAAAATGATATTGCAGGTGTACATCCAGCAATGATTTCAGCAATTCTTAAATCAGTCCACCTCAGGGTGTGGGGGCCATTGAGAAGATGGTGGTGGGTCACACTCTTGATTTGTTGTAGTTCTTGTGGTGGAGATGGTCACGGGATACAATTCAGGACAGAGTTTTGTCCCGGTGATGCTGAGGAGATGGTATCTATGTCATGATGTTGATGCTGTTTCTAAGCATCTATGGCCTTTGTCCTTGATGATGGTTTGGGAAATGCTGCTGAATAACATTACCAAGTGGTGCACTGGAGTTATAGTACATTGGTGGTTGAGTGGGTAGATTCTTTGGCCAGCGGATGAGATGCAAATCAAAATAATGCTGAGTTGCCTGGGTGCAGTTGCACCCTTTGAGATAAGGGGAGAATACTCCATCAGACCTTTGTGTCTTGTAGATGGTGAGGAGGCTGTGGGGAGTTAATTTCTGATGTATTCTAGTATCGATAATCACTGTGTGGTTGGTCTAATTCAGTTACTTGTCAGTGGTGATCCAAGGCTGTTGATATTGGCCTAGATCATGGTGACTCTTTTAAATGTCCAGAAAGATGTTTAGGATATCACTTGTTGATGATGGTCATTGCTTGTCATTATTATAAAGCAAATGCAATGTGCATTTAACTGCCCAGGTCTGCATGTTGAACAGTCTTTGTTACATGTAATCATAAACGCTATATCATTCTCTGAGAAAATGTGAATTGAACTGATCACAGTGCAACCATCAGTGTAATTAATTACACACATCTACCTTCTAGTAACAACAGGAAGGTAATTGAAGAAGCAGCTGAATATAGTCAAGCCTTGAATGAGGTCATGAGGAATTTCTGAAATAATGTCCAGTGGCTAAAGTACTTGGCTTTCAACAGTCACAACCATCAGCCTTTGTGACACAGATGACCCCAACACCAGGAGATTTCCATCTGACTCCCCGTGATTTCAGTTGATGTTATGTGACATTCATGGTGCAGAAATACAACATCTGTCCTGCATAAACTAACAGCAGTGGCACTGAACAGCTTTTGGCTGGGAGATCCTGAACTTCTGAACTGCACAGTTTTGGATCATTGCAAATGGCTTCCCTTTTTCTCATTTTTCAGCAGCTGAGTAGTGGACCCTTGAGAAATATGGGCTGGATCAGGCGAGAAAAGCTTTGTGAAACCAATGGCCTTTTCTAACCTGATTTAACACACTCGGTGCAATTTGGGAAGTGATGGTGAGGATCACACAGCCAGCTGGAGGGGTGGGGCTTAACAAAGCCTGGGATTCAGACATTGGAGAGCCATTTTTAAAGAGCAATTGCAAAATTAAATTCAAGACCCTCCACCAACAGATGCCCAGACCTCCCCCATGGACGTAGCCCATCCCCTATGGACATCAAGCCCTTGAACATACTACCCCCTGCCTCCATACAGACATCGGGACACTCGGTGGATAAGCAGACCATTCCCCAATCTCCACACACACAAGCAGATTTCCCCCCTCACACACACATCTTCCCACTCCCACTGTCATGGATAAGGTAAAAACACCCACACTCAAAAGGGGCGTACACGTCCCAGTGGAGGATGGCAACTGCCATGTCAGCGTCATCTGGCAGTGCCCCCAGCAATGTCTCCGGCAGCGCACTTAGCAATGTGCTCTGGCATTACACCATGGCAGTGCCTCAGGCAGTGCCGTCGCTGGTGTCCCTAACTGTGCCCTCCCCCTGCTGTTAGCACTAGACATTGCTCTGGCACTGTCCCCTAACATTTCGCTCAGTACTGCCCACTGATGGTGTTCCCTTGCATTGCCTTTGGTGAAGCCCCTCCAGCAGTGCCCCTGCCACTACCCCAGGCAGCACTGCCACAGTGCCGGGGACAATGCCCGGGAATGCCCATAGCCCTCGGGAGTTACAGGTAACTCTGCATCTCCAGTGTGGTATTTTGTTTTTGAAAACCAATAGTGATTGGGTCTGGTGTGCCACTGGGAGGGGAAGAAATGTGGGCAGGCGTTACAGCATCAGACCAAGTAATTATATGATAATTTATTAAAATATATAGAAAGTAGGTTCATGCCCTTTCTGGGCGTGAACTTGAATACATCACCAGTGAGGGGTGTGGAGAAGATCTCAAACTGAGACCTCACCCGTGTAAATCCTGTTTTTGGCCACTCCTGAGATTTAATGTCCATTACGGAATTTGCGTCCTCAGCTGGCACAGCTGCCAGATCGTACCCGAGATTGATTTGAACTCTATCCCGTGTTGAAATGATATTGTATTGCATTGTTTATGTGGATGAGAAAGGTTTCTACATTTTTAAAAATTGGTCTTTCAAGTATTTTAAATTAATCAGAAATTACACAAGACCTACAGTTTTTGTTGAACTTTGTTGTGGAGTGATAAACTTCTCTCCCTTCTCAGAGAATTGTAGGCTTTAAGCTCAATTACAGATTTATTAACCACATTTAAAAAAAGGGTTGAAGTGTATAGGGCCTTTCATCACCTTGGAACCTTTTGAAATGCTTTAGAGGGAATGGTGTACATTTGGAATGTAATTGCTGCTTTAGGGTGGGATTTTCTACCCGCGCTCACCCCAAAGCCGGAAAATCCCCCTTGAGGTCAACGGATGTTTGCTTAGTCCGTAAATCGATGCTGTAATTCCCGTGGTGGGCAGGTTGGGAAAATTTTGCCCTTAGTGTGGGAAACATGGCAACCAACTTGACACAGCAGACTCCCACAGACAACAATGTTGAAGGAATGATAAATATTGGTTAGAATGTCAATCTGAACGTTTCCACTCTTCCTGGAAATATTGCCATGGGATCTTTTACATCCACCTGAGACATCAGAGAAGATTGGTTTTAATGAATGATTTGAAAGACATCATCCCTGCCAGTGCAGCATTTGAGTATCAGTTTTGATTATTCTTTGGATGAACCTTGGGGCAGAATTTAGTGTTGGTGATGGGAGTCCTGCACATCAGGAGAATTGGACTGTGGAAAAGGACTGCTGGAATGAATCAGGCACTTAACCGGCAAGCAGCAGGCTGTCACAGGGAGTTAGGATTCTGGAGGTGAAAATCCCACCAATCAGAAGTCAACAGCTCTTCATTGCCAATCTATTCCACCCAGAGTGATGGCTGCTGTTAGGGTGCATTGGCCGTGCTAAATTCTCCCTCAGTGTATCCAAACAGGCCCCAGCTTGTGGCGACTAGGGGAATTTCACAGTAAAGTTCATTGCAGTGTTAATTTAAGCTACAATAATAAATAAACTGCACTAATCTTTGGACGTTGGGAGGAAACTGGAGCACACGGAGGAAAACACACAGACATGGGGAAAAAGCATAAGTTCCACACAGATGGTCAGCCAAGGTTGGAATCGAAACCGGGTCTCTAGCACTGTGAGACAGCAGGGCCTGATGTGAAGTGCTGTGGAATTTTTCCACAGTCCAATTCTCCTAATGTGCAGGACTCCCATCACCAACACTAAATTCTGCCCCAAGGTTCATCCAAAGAATAATCAAAACTGATACTCAAATGCTGCACTGGCAGGGATGATGTCTTTCAAATCATTCATTAAAACCAATCTTCTCTGATGTCTCAGGTGGATGTAAAAGATCCCATGGCAATATTTCCAGGAAGAGTGGAAACGTTCAGATTGACATTCTAACCAATATTTATCATTCCTTCAACAGGGCCTGGATAGCAAAGGAACCCAGGCCACTGGGTAAAATGGGATTAATATGGTGAACTTGCTAGCTTGTGGGTGGAGGGAAAGATTTGGACGAACATGGGGCTTTCAACAGGTGCTGATTGCCTTTGAACAAGGGCCCCTGCCCTAAGTCCCACAAGCAAACCCAACATGGTTTATTTTACAGGCTCCCCGCATGATGACTGTATCTCTAGTTACATACCAACATTCATTAATTTGCATTCATTTTCCACTTAAGAGGCTTCTGATAATCATCCAAGTCGGAAGGCTGCCCATGAGCCTACCCACCTCTCCTCCCCACCCCAGGCTTAATCGGGAAAGGGCAGGAAGATGGTGGGGTTTCTACCATTTTACTCAGAGCTGGGAATGACCTAACTGAGCAATATTAGCACAATTTGTAAACTGCAATACTGAGTGAATGTTGAATCACTGGGCAGTGCAATCCTTTGAAATACTAAACTGAAGCTCCAACTGCCTGCTTGGATCACTGAAGTTTCTGTTGGACTATTTGAAGAAGGAATTCTCTTGGTTTCTATGCCAGGATTCATTCTTCAATCAATTCATTTTCTGTTTGTTGCACCTTGCTATGAGGAAATTGGCTGAAGGATCATAGATCATCGAATGCCTAAAGTGCAGAAGGAGGCCATTCAACATAATTGAGCCTGCATCAGCAACAATCCCACCCAGACCCTACCCCTATAACCCCATGTATTTATCCTATTATCTCCTAGTACTAAAGGGCAATTTACTATGACTTACCCATGCATCTTTGAAACATGTGGAGGAAACCAGAGCACCAGAGGAAACCCACGTAGACACGGAGAGAATGTGCAGGCTCTGCAGGCAGTGATCTGAGGCTGGAATTGAACCCGGGTCCCTGGCGCTGTGAGGTCAGCACTAACCATTGTGCCACGATGCCGCCCACCTTTCTGCACGAGGGCATGTTTTCAATTCAAAATGTGATAAATTAATTCTGAAGGACTTTCTGATATCCTGAAGGTATGAATGCTATTTTATAAGAGCAAGTTATGTTCTTTATTTTAAACTGAGTTGCATTTAACAAAACAATGAGCCCTCAAATCTAGGCAGGTTTTTTTCTTGCATATTGGTATTTCTCTTTATATATAAAAATTTTACAACCATATTGCTGCCTGACTGGTTTCTGGAAGTTTGTAACCAATACTCAGAGGTCTTGCATGCAGGATAAATAAATTAACAATTTACCTCAGGACAGAATGCCAATTCTATTCTGAAGGGATGGGGACTAATAAAGATCCTGTCCAATGAGCAATTTTTTTTTTCCCAGAGTACTTTTAAACTCACGGGAAAAGGAAATAAAATGCATTAATTACTCAAAATAACACATGGGTTTGGGGATACTTTACAGATGTGGATGGCATCACATGACTGTGTGCTTTAACAAGCAGTCTCACAAAACTCAGCACTTCACATCAAGCCCTGCTGTCTCACAGTGCTAGAGACCCGGTTTCAATTCCAACCTTGGCTGACCATCTGTGTGGAACTTATGCTTTTTCCCCATGTCTGTGTGTTTTCCTCCGCGTGCTCCAGTTTCCTCCCAACGTCCAAAGATTAGTGCAGTTTATTTATTATTGTAGCTTAAATTAACACTGCAATGAACTTTACTGTGAAATTCCCCTAGTCGCCACATGCCGGGGCCTGTTTGGATACACTGAGGGAGAATTTAGCACAGCCAATGCACCCTAACCAGCACATCTTTTGGATGTGGGAGGAAACCAAGCACCTGGAGGAAAATTATGCGAACACGAGGAGAATGGGCAGACTCTGCACAGTGACCCAAGCTGGGAATCAAACCCAGGTCCCTGGCATTGTGAGGCAGCAGTGCTAACCATTTACATGGATTGGCCATACTAAATTGCCCCTTAGGTGTGTCAAGGCGATTAGCAGAGTACATTTGTGGGTTTACCAGTGGGATTGTTGTTGGTGCAGGCTCGATTGGCCAAATGGCCTTCTTCTGCACTGTAGGGATTCTATGAAATTATCCTAAAGAGCTTGTATATATAATATTCACATAAATATTAGCAATCCCGTTAATGGTTGAATAATAGTACATCTGATGTATCCTGAAAGAGCTTTGTGTCAAACTGGAGAGCAAAGAGAGAATTATGTGGATACAAGTTCAAAGACAGAAACAAGGTCAAATGCCTATCCTGAGTACAAACACTGGCAGATTAGCTATTAGGCTGAGTAGGCTTAAGCCTGGGGCCCAGAAGGGAGGGGGGGGCCTGAGAGCAAAAAAAATTGGTTTAACCCTTTTAAGGGTGAATAAATTTTCATAACTCTACCGCGTGGGTGAATTAATATAATAAATACCTATAAATAGCAGAGTTTCACTCCCCGAACTTGTACTACATGCAAATAAATACAACAAAAGGTTTACTGTCATGCTATAACATGTATACATACTTATTTTAGTGCATACTTAGTTATATAATAGTACTTTTTTCGACATTCATCCTTACATAGTATTAGTCCCACACACCACAGTACGACGACTGTCACCACTGCCTCCAGTGCTATCAACATATCATCAAATTCACAATCATCATCTGATAACCCACCAATATTAACATCAAAATCCTCAGCATCTAAATCACTCCCATTATCATCACTGTATCACCCATCATCAAAACTGTTGTTGAGCACATTTACTGCCTGTGAAAACGTCAAAACGGACTTTTGTTTGCCATTGTTGTTTACAGACTCGCTGTCACCAGCCAAATTCATTATCATAATGTATTCATAACACGTATATGACATCATCATGAAGCTGAAAAAAGAAAGCATCTGATTGGAACAATAGCGGTTGGTAAATTTTGTTTGACCAATCACTGCAGACGTGACAAAGTCAGCCTACCGAGAAATGACATTTATGTTGCTTTACCCTTCAAAGGGTTTATTGAGTGTACAAAAAATGGTTTAATTGAATGTACATGTGAGTTTTTTGGATGATATTTCAGTACTTTTGCATATACCTTTTTCATACCTGGAATATTACAAATACTAATACTATTATCAACACTTCTGTAAACCAAAAAACACGGAAACTTCTCAAAGTACAAACGTAAAGAAAATGAAAAATAAAGGAATAAAAGGATATTATACATGTAATACATTATACTTAGTACATGATATAAGTCATCTAACGTCACTTTATTCTACTCAACAAAGGGTGGGGCAGGGGTCAGGGGAAAGGTCAGAGGGCCTTACTAAAGCTCAGCCTAAGGGTCCAGGTGGTAGTTAATCCACCACTGAGAACAAATAGATGCAACTCAGAATCAGCAGGAGATAAAATTCCTTTGGAGATCAGACAGGGATTGTTTTATCAGCAGCACAGAAAGAAGAATATTGATCTGACATTCCATGACTTTTATTGGAATATTACGTGGGTTGAAGGGAGAGGTTGGTATGATGGAGAATATTAAAAAGCACATGTATTTCCAATTAAAGATTCCAATCCCCAGAGAGTGTTATCCGCAGACTGTCATTTTAAACTCCTGATTGGCTGCTAAACCTCTCCCTTATTCTCCCATTGTATTTAAGATAGAGTGACCCTGCAAGTAGAGTGCCCACACATTTCCCATGTTTTTCCAGTTCTATATTTGTTGATTTCATGATTGGCTGAAATATATTAGAAGCTCCAAAGTGACCTTCATGACATAATCAGCGATAAATTGAGGTACATCTTGATGTTAAACCAACAGAATTGTGGTTATTTGTTTTGCTGCTCTCTCCTTTTCTTAGATAATGGAGTAACATTTAGAATCATAGAATTACTACAGTAAATCTCTACAGAAGGAAGCTATTCAGCCCATCGAGCATGCACAAACAACACTGTCACCCAAACCCTATCCTGTAACCCCACCTTGCTAATTCCTCTGACATTAAGGGTCAATTTAGCATGGCCAATCAACCTAACCCACACATCTTTGGACAGTGAGGGAAACCCAGTGCACCCAGAGGAAACCCACACAGACACAAGGAGAATGTTTAGACTCCGCAGACAGTGATCTGAGGCTGGAATTGAACCTGGGTCTCTGGTGCAGTGAGGCAGCAGGGTTAACCATCATGCTGCCCTCAACTTCATAATTTTCCCAATTCATAATCACAGTTTCTGAACTTCAGCTCAATATTTTGGATCCGTAATTTGGCTGCAGTATGAAAACCGAGGTCTTATCCACCTGTTGTCATATTTCAGGTGGATGTTAAAGGTCTTCTGGCATTAGTTTACAAAGCTTCACAACACCAGGTGAAAGTCCAACAGTTCTTTTGATGGCACAAGTTTTCGGAACCCTGCTCCTTCATCAGATGAGTCACCTGGTGAAGGGACAGTGCTCCAAAAGCTTGTGCTATCAAATAAGCCTGGTGGATTTTAACCTGGTGTTGTGGTTGTGAGACTTCTTACTATGCCCACCCTAGTCCAACACCAGCATCACATTTTATGAAGAGCAGTGCATGATGTTACTGTCTTAACAAATAGTCCATCCTTAAGAACAGATAACTTTAATAGCTGCTGTATAATAACCTGAATAACAGTCACTGCACTTCAAAAATAATTACTTGTAAGCCAGCATAAATAGCTTAGTCCATGCTCTGCATTGAGTTATCTGACCCCTTTTACAAGGCTGTTAAATTGATTCCAACACACTTGGCTTAGAGAAGGAAATAAAGCCAAGGTTTCTGTTTGTGATTAAGAACCAGTGGCTCAGTAGGGTGGCTGTCAGGTGTACCGGGCTCTGTTGTGATACCCCTCCATACAAATTAACAACTTGGCAATACTCTATTCACGTTCACACAAGTTGAGGGTGACTATTTGGATGAGGTTTTTGGAGAGGTGTCAGCAGATGTGGACTTGTATCTCACATATCATCGTCCTTAAAAGAACGGGAGAGATGATTTGGCAAGGGAAGGACGGCACGGTAGTGCAGTGGTTAGCACGGCTGTTTCACAGCTCCAGGGACCTGAGTTCGATTCCCAGTTTGGGTCACTGTCTGTGTGGAGTTTGCACATTCTCCTCGTGTCTGTGTGGGTTTCCTCTGAGTGCTCCGGTTTCCTCCCATAGTCCAAAGACGTGCAGGTTAGGTTGAATGACCATGCTAAAAATTGCCCTTAGTGTCCTGAGATGCGTAGGTTAGAGGGATTAGTGGGTGAATATGTAGGAATATGGGGGTATGGGCTGGATGGGATTGTGATCAGTGCAGATTCAATGGGCCTAATGGCCACTTTCTGTACTGTAGGATTTCTATGATTTTTAAGAGCCCATTTCTTCAATAGCAATGCTCTACCTTAATAGAATAAGGTAGTGATGAATGAGTAGAAATCAACAGCACAAAAAGGCAACTGATCCCAATATTCAAGGTGACAATGGAAAGAGATTGGAAACGAACACGTGGCAGAGTCTGTGATTAGAGATGCACGTTAAATAAAGGTTACTGATTGATGTCAGGCAGATAGGAACATAGCACCATAGGAGTAGGTCATTCAGCCCATCAAATCTGTTCTGCCATTTCAATATGATCATGGTGGATTATCCACTGCAATGCCATTTCCCTCCACTGTCCCCATATTGCTTTATGGCATTGATATTTTGAAATATGTTAATTTTGCTTGAAACATACCCAGTGGCTGAGCTTCCACATCCCCCTGGGTTGGAGAATTCCAAAGGTTGACAACCCTCTAAGTAAAATAAATTCTCCTCATCTTGGTCCTAATACTTACCGATTCCTACCCTATCACTAACCAGCAATCCGTGCTGGAAGTTGTGTAAGTTCATCATTAGGGGAAGACAGGTTTGGGCCTTATGGCAGTGCTAATAGTACTTTGGCCTGCTAACAACTAGATAAGAAGTGAAAAAGAGGAGCACTGTTTTCCCCAACATAAAATATATATTGAAATTAGTCAAAATAAATTAAAATTCACTTAAAAATATAAGGATAAAGTTAGAATCCCATGGAACCTCTACAGTGCAGAAGAAGACCATTCAGCCCATTGAGTTTGCACCATCTTACCTTGGTTCACCAAACCTCCTCCCTATCCCTATAACTCCACACACCAACTATGGCTAATCCCCCTAACCTGCACATCTTAGAACATTAAAGACATTGAACATTTTGGCGACAAACAGTTTAAAATAAGACCAATAAGTGCCTCAATGTCATCCATTTCACACAACGTGTGTTTTCCATTAACCACATTGGAAAGTCAAGATTTAGGTCTTGGCAAGAAAATGTAATTATGAGAATATAGTCATTGGCATTTTCCACAAAAATGAGGGCCCAGTATATTGGGAATAGGAACTGAAGTCAAAGCCCTGTGGAATTCCAGAATAATTCTAAACCTCCACATTTTGAAAAAACACATTACCCTGTCACGTTCGACTGTTCCTCTGAATAAAGTAACTAATGTGGCAGTGATTGAGACACTACAATAATTGTGGTGCACATAGTCTCATAATGAGGTAAGATTCTACACTCAAGAAGCTGGACACCATCCAGGACAAAGAACCTGTTTCCATACTGTAAACCTCTATGACTATCTCATAAAATATGACTGAGTATTTTGGATATTGTCTTGGTTAATTTGTAGATCTTGAGTTGGTTAGCTTGGATGGCTGGTTAGTGATACAGAGCGATGCCAACAGCATGGATTTAATTCTCACACTGGCTGAATTATTCATGAAGGCTCTTGACATAACTCCTTAGAGGCTGTATTTAAAACTCTGTTCCATTCACGTCATGTGCGTCAGGCACACACTCAGAATCCCGAATGCCGGGAGACCTGACACTCCCAGTTTTTAATACACAGATGAGGCTCCCTGATTGGGCAGGCAATTATGGCCTCAATCAGAGACATATTTTAGTATGACCGCAATCAGGGAGCTCATACTCCAAGAAGCCAACTCCAATGTGCCTCGTTGAAGTCATTACAGCCATGCCTTCTCAACCTTGCCCCTTTCCTGATGTGTTGTAATTTTCAGGTTAAATCACCACCAATCAGCACTCCCCTCAAAGGGGGGATCAATCGATGATCATCTGGGACTATGGTGATTTGACTTTATCTGTTTTGGATATGATCTTGATGAAGTTGCCTATCAAAAGGAAACTATTTATGGCATATAATGTTTGCCCATCTGCTTGCTATAGACAAATGATTAGTTATTTTAGCTTGGCAGATTGTCTAATGCTGGTTGAGATGCCAGCATCTCCTCCTATTCTGAACTTCAAGTTTTATACTTTTAAAAACACAACAAAATGGCTGGAAAATTGCCCAAGGTTTACCTGACTTTTTTGATGGATTCAAGTCACTCAAAGTCTGGAGCATTTCAGGCTGATGTAAACCAATGCCCTTCCTTGAAACCAATCAAAAGGATATTGTCAAACTAAATGGATATTCAGAAGACATGGACTTTCTCAAAACCTCCTGATCTACGGGCACCCCGGTGTGGAGGAAGGGGGTGGGGGGGTGCGATTGGCAAAGGTGGAGGATCTCCTGGTGAACCTGCTTCTGGGCTTGGCCAAAGTTGCCTTTAACAGGTCCAGGCGGCAGGCAACTGAGGGGGTCGTCTGACCCCACTGTCTACCCCTTTTGCTGCAGCTATCATTCGCAACTAGGTATCCCTAGAGATGGAGCATGCAGTGTCTGTGGCCATTTCAAAGCCTTTTGGGCATGACAGAGGCTAGAGTGTATTATTCACTCTTTTAACCACATTTTGGTTTGATGTTTCAAGTTTCTTTTCTGATTTCTTTTTAGTTTCAATGGCTCCCTTCTTTTTGGAGCTGTCCCTTTTGATTTGTCCGTCAATTAATATGCATTAGTTTATTTGTTAGCAAATGTGAGGTTATCCGCTTTGGTAGAAATAATAGTGGGAGGGATTATTATTTAAAGGGTGAAAAGTTGCAGCATGCTACAGTGCAGAGGGACCTGGGGGTCCTTGTGCATGAATCACAAAAACCCAGTCTGCAGATGCAGCAGGTGATCAAGAAGGTGAATGGAATGTTGACCTTTATAGCGAGGGGGATAGAATATAAAAGCAGGGAGATCTTGTTGCAACTGTACAGGGTGCTGGTGAGGCTGCCACTGGAGTACTGTGTGCAGTTTTGGTCCCCGTATTTGCAAAAGGATATATTGGCCTTGGAGAGAGTGCAGAAAGGTTCACCAGGCTGATACCAGAAATGAAGGGTTTAGCTTATGAAGAGAGATTGAATAGACTGGGTCTGTACTCATTAGGGTTTAGAAGGCTGAGGGGGGATCTTATAGAGACTTACAAGATAATGAAGGGGCTAAATAGGGTAGAGGTAGAGAGATTCTTCCCACTTAGAAGAGATAGCAGAACTAGAGGGCACAGCCTCAAAATAAGGGGAGGGGGAGTATCTTAGAACAGAGTTGAGGAGGAACTTCTTCACTCAAAGGGTGGTGAATCTCTGGAATTCTCTGCCCAACGAAGTGGTGGAGGCTACTTTTTTGAATATATTTAAGTCATGGGTAGATAGATTTCTGATAGACAAGGGAATTAAGGGTTATGGGGAGAAAGTGGGAAAGTGGAACTGATCCACTTCAGATCAGCCATGATCTTATTGAATGGCGGGGCAGGCTCAAGGGGCCGGATGGCCTACTCCTGCTCCTAGTTCTTATGTCCTTATTTGCTTTGTTGTGCCTGTTAATTCTCAGACACTTTTGGCCAGTCTGCTTACTCCAAGGTTTAACCCTGGTGTCCTTACTTGCAAGATGGACAAAGAACAAACACAAGGAAAGATTCAATAAGTTTGTTAACAGTAACATTATTAACCCTTGAATTACCCACATAAAACAAGTGGATACCCCAGATTCAAGTATACTACCAGCAAAGATGGTTTGGTTAAACTGCAGGCTTGATTCTCTGAGTTCCTCTGGTCCGTCATCATAAAGGTGAGAATCAATGGCAGCTTCCTCCTTCCTTCCTTCTCTGGTCAGTCTTCCAAATGGTCAAGGTTGTCTTCCTTGTCGAGTCTTCACTGCTAGTGTATCTGAAATGTATCCCTTGATCCCCTGTCTGCTTGCCTTTCCGAAAACGTTTCCGGCTTCCAGCCAGTGAGGTCCCAGGAGGGGGTTCCAATACCCAGTGGGTTTCTTGATGTCTGCCTGACTGGACACCAGGGTCTGCCCCCAGCTGTCCATCTCCATGCTGTTTCTTTCAGGTAACCTGTTATCAGATAAGATAATTGCAGGAACTCTTGGTTACAGAAAGTCTAGCTTGATTTGGGCTTTTAACAATAGGCCGGTTGCTAAGTGTCAGTAGAGTGAAATGACCTTTGATGGGTGATTGGGGTCAGGCTCAGACATGTTTGTGTATTTGTACAATTGGCCTGCCCGGGATTTGACTGTGTTTGATTTTAATATGCCCAATTCTTTAATTTAGGATATCAATTTAATCAGCCTTAAAACTAGGCCCCGATTATATGACCACAGCTTAATCAAAAAGATTGACTTTCTCAAACCCTCAGAAGTGTTAACCCACAATACAGGCTGCACGATCAACATGAACACCGCTCCCTTATTTGGAAAAGTGGAAGGTCACATGGGAAGCAGCCATTTCTTTTTTGCTCTGCTTAAAAATATAGCTAGAAGCTGTTTGCAGTTAGAACTCCAGAGACCATTAAACCATCAGTTCAATTGGTTTTGGAAACTAATTGTCTGATATCAAGTAGCCACAGTATGCAGCCTGCTCCATTTTAAAGTTCACCTGAGAACTAACCTCCTAGAATGTTGACACAATGCTTCACATCCTGTCGAGAACCATTCGCTTCATAGTGCCCGCAGTTCAATTTTAAAGCATCAAAATCATTCACAAAACCTGGCCTGATGTGTGGGAGATTGGACTGGGAGACTGAGATAACTGTAACCTGTAAAAGTGCATTATTTTTACCTGTATCTTTGTGTGTGCAAGCATATGGGTAAGAGTGTATGTGACATCACCCATATTTGTTAAGTGTGTGAGAATAAATAACCTTTATTTTTAAACTCACAAAAGCTTGCTGCTGAATTATCATTAAATTGGGATGCACACACTTTAAAAAAAAACATATCTCCATCTAACCAAATTTACTGATCACAGGCAATAGGAGCACATATTCATTATGTCTGTGACATGTCAAACATCTTCCTCATCAATAAATGTGCAATATTGTATTAGGCTTTAGTCTGATTGGCTGTGCTGTTAGGGTAGTGTTTCTCTGACTGAATGCTGATGGACGCTTTTGATGTAACTGGCTTGTATTCAGTGTCAAACTGGAATCTTTCTTTGGCCCACTTCTCGGAGGAGCAGCTCCACAGTCAGTGGGTGGGATCTTGAGTCCACTCTCATCAAAAAAGTTGTGAGATTGTTGATGGGGCTTCAAGGTATGGAGAAACCAGGAAGTTTCAGATCTCGCCCTCAACATCTTTTCCTGTTCTTCACAAGCAACTTAATTGGTTCTTACCTACAATAGGCATGATCCTTATCTACAAACATCTAAATTAATGTCCATATAATTAACACACTCTCTGGCCAGGTAATGAACTCACCACCATATATTCACATTGTACAGGCTTGATATTGCATTGATACGATTTACAATGTATTCACTTAGATGTGAACTTGTCCGTGGATTCTTCCCAGGGGCATAAGCTCCTGAGTATAGCCCTGGGGAGAGAGGCACATGGTCAGGAAGTGACCACAGGGCTACAGAGCCCTTTGACACTGCTCTTTAGCAAAGGTTGGCAACCTGTGCCAGGAGACAGTGCCAGAGGGGAATCCCAGTGCGAGCCTCATTGAGGGGGGGTGGGGAGGAGCTCCCTGAGATCTCCACGCATAATCTGATCAGGTGGCCCTTTAAACATGGTGTCCCAATCCCAGTGCAGCCGGGTTTTGCTGGTGTGTTGAGGTCCTGCCCTCTTTCATGATATTGTAAACCTGACCCAACTGTTTTTGATCTGGCTGAGTGTAGTCAGGTCTGGAGAGAAAGCCAGCCTGTTTCTCTGGAGAGATACGTGCCATTATCATCACTGGAACCAAATTTGGTCGGACTGCCCCCACTGAACTCTGCAGTGTTTTGTGGGTGGCTTGGCGAACCCTAATGGCTGTGAACTGACAGCTACAATACACCAAACACACAGCTATAATATCAGGAGAGACTTCTGGATGGGTACATGGGATTTAATGGGATTGAGGGTTATAAGTAGACCTAGTATTTAAGGATATGATCAGCGCAATTTGTGGGCTGAACAGCCTGTTTGTGCTGTAGTTTTCTATGTTCTATCAGGAGCAGAAAGCATATGTTTCTGAATCATTTTTTAACCCCTGGGAGGCAACACATCATTCTGGACTCTCATTTGTAGTCACAGAATCATCTATCTATTCCCCTTCCAATCGAATCCCCAATAACTACTGTATTCATATACCTTTGTTCCTCCCTTCAGCAGCAACGGTGGCACGGTGGTTAGCTCTGATGCCTCACAGCTCCAGAGACTCAGATTTAATTCTGACCTTGGGTCACTTTTTGTGTGGAGTTTTCAGATTCTCCCTGTGTCTCTGTGCATTTCCTTTGGCTGCTCTGGTTTCCTCCCATAGTTCAAAGATGTGCAGATTAGGTGGATTGGCCGTGCTAAATTGCACTTCAGCATCCAAAGATATGTTTGAAAATTTCATAATTCCAAAATGTTAAGAGAAGTAATCTTATGATTATTATTGACTCTTTCTAACTATGTTTTTATGATCAAAAACTTCTGGTTAAAGGTGATGGAACGGATGTATTTTGTGTTGAATATTCCATATCATCACATAATGAGTTCTGCTCCGTGCACGTAATGAGTTAGGAATTCTATTCAGAATCACTAAAGCAGAGTTTAGCCTTCAACACACTCCTCTGCGTACAATTGCCAGTTCCCATGAGTATTCCCTGGAGCATCATAATCACAGTGTGTATATTTATGATTGCTGTAGTATTTCCTAATTCTCCCATTACATTTTTAGCATTCCGTTTTTTAAGTATTCGCCAAGGTAGTGATGTTAGTACTGGGAAATAGAACAGTATCTGTAACAGGCACCGAAAGTTATCACCATCCAGGCAGACAGACAGTAATGGTCTATTTGCTTTGCCTTAATTATCTGTTTCAGTTCAGATCTCAAGAACAGATTCTACTACATTGGTTTCTTTTTTCTGTTCCCCACTCCTATCATGCCTAAACCTGGCTGGGCCCTGCATTTATTGCCCATCTCCAATTGCCCTCCATTTCAGAGGGCATCTACATGATATAATGCTCGTAATATGAAAATACTGAATGTAAAAGTGTGTTTTAATAATAGAAAATGGGTATTTGCATTTAATTATACAATACTTAAATGTTCCAATAGCTGCTCTGTCTTGAACTGAGCTTCCCTGGCACCTACCATCCACCTTAGTGATTATGGATCTAACTGGTGAGCTTCGTGCCGTTCTCAGCGTTTCTCTTACAGATGTTTCCCTCCTTGGTGAGTCAGAAAGCCCATTCTTCATTGCACAAGTGTTGGCCACACCCAGTCCGATCTCCTGTCCTGTGACAATTCCATTTTAGTAAGCACTTTCAGATAATTTCATGTTACCCCTGGAAATTCTGAGATTGCCAGTTAGCCATGACTTTTGGTTTGAAAATCACTGTTTTATTCTGACACTTCACAGGGTACAGGGTGGTGGTTTGCTACAGGAAAAAGCTGAGGCAGAATCAAAAAGGTAGAAAAATAAGTAAGCATCTAAAGCAGAATAAAAAAATCCAGGGCTATTTGGAGAAAATAGGCTGCGGGATTAGTATTAGATTTCTCTCACAAAGAGTTAACACAAACATAATGGGTTAAAGATGTGTAGTTAGCTGGTTTGTTCATGCTAAACTGCCCCTTGGTGTCCCGAGATATATAGGTTAAGGGGATTAAGGGAAATATGGGGTTACAGGAATAGAACCTGGGTAAGATAAAAATATAGTCAGCGCAGATTTAATGGCTGAATGACCTTTTTCCCTGTAGGGAATCTATGATTAAAGGAAGTGTTCTGTTGGTGCAAACATCTATAATTTATCTCCACAAGGAATTGAAATAAGATTTCACAAACCTATTTCTAATAAAAACTAAAACTGCTGGAAATAATCAAGAGATCTGGCAGCATTTATTGAGAGCGGGTGTTACAAACTCCTGATTGTCTTTTGACCACCAATTTCTTTTTGGAAATGTGTCAGCTGCTCACGCACCCTAATTTTACCTTTAAGTGAGGTTCTTGATGAACTTCCCACAAAGAAATGATCATATCCAGCAACAGCTCTGAGATGATCTCTGGCCCTCGTGCACAAGGTAACTATAGAGGGGCCTGGGTAGGGCAGTCAGCAAAAACATGTTTCTTCTAGCTAATGGGTCGATTACCTGGGGGCGTAGATTGAAGGTCATTGGTTAAATTAGAAGGGGGCATAAGGAAATACATTTTCACCCAGAGCGTGGTGGGTATTTGGAATTCACTGCCTAAGTTGGGGCTGAAACTTTCAACTCATTTAAAAGACACCTGGATATGCATTTAAATTGCACCTGAAAAGCAAGACTACAGAAAAGTAGGATTAAAATGAGCAGCTAGTTTTTTTTTCTCCTTGTTGAATAGCAGAGGCATGATTGCAGATACGATAGTGACTTTAAGAAGTGTCTGGACAAATACATGAATGGGATGGGAATAGAGGGATATGGGCTCCAGAAAGGAGGTTTTAGTTAAATCAGGCAGTATGGTGGGTGCAGGCTTGGAGGGCTGAAGAGCTGTTCCTGTGCTGTAATTTTCTTTGTCCATTGGTTAAATGGCCTCTTTCTGCACCGTAGCCTTTCAATGGCTTGATGGTTCTACAACTGTACTCAAAAACATCTATTCATCCGGATTATTGTTACTCACAATGTAACCTGGAGGGCCACTGCAACTTAACTCCATTCACCATGACCTATCTGTGAGAGTTGTTCTTCCATTTTCTTCTGGGCTTCCATGACCTATCCTGTTATGGGATGCCACTGGAGCTGGCATTCAGCACTGTTTTCTCCATTTCTGTTCCAGATCAGTATCAGAAAGCAAAGACAGCTGTTAGCAAATGGGCCTGCATTCAATTAGCAATTGAAACAAACTAGAAACTTTAGGACCTATTCAAATACAATTTTGACAAACCCCCTTCCAGATCCCACCTGAAACCCCATGCCTAAGGGATTAGTAGAGGAGTGTTCGACTTTACAACTTAGCAGGATGGTCAACATTGTATTGAGAATGAGCTGTGTTTGGAGGTGTTCCTTCAAAACAAGATCCAGTCTATTGAACATTCCCGGGAGTGATGATTGTACACTATACCAGACTGCTCTATGCCCCTTGACAAGTGAGCAATGGAAAAATCTAATAGCCATATGTTTCAAGAGGAATTTTATTTACGGATATGTCAGGAAACTCCATTTAGATGACCAAGTTTGCTGTTTAATGAAAACAGAAGAGTGTCCATTTTTTACATAATTAATAACATTATGTAATTGAAGTCACATTTTCAAAGCCAATGATTTCAATGCAAAAGAAAAAATGAGGAAAGTAAGCTACTTCGCAGTTCATTTTTAAATGACTTTTCACCCCTAAGTACATTTACTCACTAAATTCATGTTAGCAGGAGGCTGCATTCTTAAGCTGACTGTAAACAATTATTGTAACAGCGTACAGTTGTTTAACAAATCCACTGTTGGTATGAAGACATTGCTTAAGAGAGGGGACATAAAACTGCAGGTGGTTTATAAACAGGAGAAAAAGCTGTGCAGTTATGTCATTACGTGTTATTCTGACGCAGCTATGCAACCTCAAAGAATGAGTTATTGAAGCACTTTCCTCGAAGTGTTTCAATTAGTCACTCATCTGTAACAAATGACTGAGAAAAGCAGATGGAGCAACTCCTGGGTGAGTAACCAAGCTGTAATGGTTTGAAAGATTCCTGATTTGTTCACTGGTCAGTCCCTGACTGTGAAAGAATTTAGCTGAATAAGCCTGGATTGGGGAGGCTAAAATGGTCTAAGATCCTGACCACAAATCCAGTAAAGCGGAAAGTGCACTTTAGTGGATGTTTGATGAAGCCAGCCCATGGTGATTATGTCCACTATTAGCTAGATCAATATCACATTCATCTATCTGTCCCGCTGTCTCTCATTGCCCCATATAGTTAAGAAAGAAAGCCCATCAATGTCTCTATTTTCTCAGAAGACAAAAGAAATTTGGCATGTCTGCTACGACTCTCACTAACTTTTACAGATGCACCATAGAAAGCATTCTTTCTGAATGTATCACAGCTTAGTATGGGCTCCTGCTCTGCACCCCCAAGACTGCAAGAAATTAAAAAAGATCATGAATGTAATCCAACCCATCATTCAAACCTCCCATCCATTCTGTTTACACTTCCCGCTGTCCCGGCAAAGCAGCCAGCCTAGTTAAGGATCTCATGCACCCCAGATATTCCATAGTTAAGGATCCCATGCACCCCAGACATTCTCTGTTCCACCTTCTTCCATTAGGAAAAATATACAGAAATCTGAGGTCACGTACTGACCGACTCAAAAACAGCTTCTTCCCTGCTGCCTCAGACATTTGGATGGACCTACTTTGCATTATCTCGACCTTTCTCTTCATTCTAGCTATGGCTGATACTACATTCTGCTCTCTCTTGTTTCCTTCTCTGTGAACAGTATACTCCATGTGCATAGTGTGCAAGGAACAATACTTTTCACTGTATACTATTACATGTGACAATAATAAATCAAATCAAAACCATATCATCTTGCACTTTAGATATTCTCTATTTTTGCATGGAATATGGGCATTGCTGACAAGGATAGCATTAGTTGCCCAGCCCTAATTGCCCTTGAGCTGAGTAACTTATTAGGCCATTTCAGAGGGAAATTAAGATTCAGTCACATTGCTCTGTGTCTGAAGTCACATGTAGGCAGGAGCAGGATGCCAGATTTTCTTCCCTAAAGGACATTAGGGAACCAGATTAGATTTTACAACAATTACTAATAGCTTTGTGGCACCACTCAGGAGATTAGTTTTCAATTCAAGGCATTTAATTAATGAATTGAACTAAATTCTACCAGCTGCAATGGTAGGATTTGAACCTGTGTACCTAGGGTATTAGTCTGGGCTCTGAAAGAGTTTTATGCACTCAAAAAATTATTAACTCTGCTTCCATAGATGCAGAGTCTTTCCAGCATTTTCTGTTTTTCCCTGGAATTCTATTGGAGTGCAGTGCCAAGTTACTGCCCACTACTGATATTAAACCAATTTCTGAACTTTTTTTTCACAAAAATCACAACTAAGTCCATGTTATCTGGAATATGTTCTTCAATGAATCTTGGAATCATGCTTCCTAATTCTCTACATTATTAGGCACTGGAAATGAACAATAACTCCTTCCTTTATAGGAACAAAGACTTTCCATTTATATAGCACCTTCCATGGTTTCAAAAGGCTCCAAATCATGCTTCACAAATGGCATGATGAAAAAGGACAGTGACGCAAAAGTAAAAAGTTAAAGTTTATTTATTAGTGTCACATGTAGGCTTGCATTAACACTGCAATATAGTTACTGTGAAAATCTCCAATGCAGCTAACCAGCATGTTTTTCGAGCTGTGGGAAGAAACTGGAACACCCAGAGAAATTGGTACTCCATACAGAGAGTGACGCAAGTTGGGAATTGAACTCGGGTCCCTGGGACAGTGAGACAGCAGTATTAATCACTGTGCTATCATGCCACCCAAGAAGGAGGAAAGGTTAAAGATATCAGCTTGGTTAAAAAGGTGGGTTTTAAAGAGAGTGTTAAAGATGAGAGAGGAAAAGGGCAGACAGACTTAAGGAGGGAATTCCAGAAAGGACAACTTGGTGTTGGGAAGCGTAATTCTCGATGAGGATATGGAGATGCTGCTTAAGAAGGTGGAACTAAAGAAACAGAGGTTTGTGAGCTGATGTTGGTTTCTCAGAAGGCTAAGGAAATTTGGCATGTCGGCTACAACTCTCACCAACTCACAACTTGGTATGGCTCCTGCTCTGCCCAAGACCACAAAAAATTACAAAAGGTCATGAATCTAACCATCCCATCACGCAAACCAGCCTCCCAACCATTGACTGTGTCTACACTTCCTGCCTCCTCGGCAATGTAACCAGCATAATTAAAAACCAGACCCAGCCCAGACATTCTCTCTTTCACCTTCTTCTTTTGGGAAAAAGATACAAAAGCTAAGTCATGAACTCAACAATAGCTTCTTCCCTGCTGCCATCAGACTTTTGAATGGACTTAGTTTTCATTAAGTTGATCTTTCTCTACCCCCTAGCTACGACAGTAACACTACATTCTGCAGCTTCTCCTTCGTTCTCTTTGAATGGTATGTTTTGTCTGTATGGCACGCGAGAAACAATATTTTTCACTGTGTGTTAATACATGTGACAATAATAAATCAAATCAAATCAAAATTGTATAGATGGAAAAGATTATGCAAATGAGAGGAGTGAGTCCGCAGTGAGATTTAGAAACAAACATTTTGAATTGACTGAGAATAGCAGCAGGCTGATTTCAGCCGACTGTACCGAGTCAGTGAGGACTGATAGTGAAACAGGGTATTGGCTGCCAAATTTTGCACATGCTGGGATTCATACAAAACAATGTGAGTGATCAAGTCCGGATGTGGCAAAGGAACGTGCAGCCGTTTCAACCACAATTTGATCCAGCTAGAAGTGGAAAGATGTGTAGACTAAATTGTAGTCCCCACTGAACAACAGTGTATTGGAATCATAGAAACACTATAGTGCTGGAGGAGGCCATTCGGCCTATCAAATCTGCACCGACAACAATCCCAACTAGACTCTATTCCCCCAACCCTACACATTTATCCCACTAATCCCTCTGATATGCACATCCCGGAACACTAATGGGCAAGTCAGCATGGCAAATGCACATATTTGGACTGTGGGAGGAAACCTGAGCACCCAGAGACACGGGTGAATGTACAACTCCACACAGACAGTAACCCAAGACAGGAATCGAACGCAGGTCCCAGGAGTTGTGAGGCAGCATTGCTAACCACTGTGTCACCCAGTTGACCGCCAGTAATGCATACAGCCTAATTTCCTTACCACATGGCCTTTTATTCATGGAATGTGAGCATTGTTGACTAGACCAGCATTTATTGTCCATCCATAATTGCTCTTGAGATGGTGGTGATGAGCTACCCTGTTGAACCTTTTTAAATACAGTTATAATAGTCTTAATGAAGGAGTCCCAGAATTTTGATCTATTGACAATGAAAAAAAACATGATGTATTTCCTCTCGAAGTTGTGAAGGGGAACTTGTAGGGGAACTTGCATGTGGTGTTGGTCCCATGGACATTCTGCCATTGTCCTTCTAGGTGGTAAAGGTCACAAATTTGGAAGATGCTGTCAAAGGAACGTTGGTAAGTTGCTGCAGTGCATCTTGTAGGTGGTTTGTTGGTGTTGGGGAAAATCAATACTTAAAGTGATTTAAGCTCATAAAGTCTAAGAGATATATAAGAAAGGCAAAGCCCACTCCTATTTTTGTTTCCAAAGTCTGTTTTTTGTGGAACAAGTTGTTAGCCTGAAGCCTGATGTTATAAGTTAACCACTCCATCCAAGAATATAAGAACATAAGGACTAAGAGCAGGAAAAGCCATTCGGCCCCTCAAGCCTGCACCGCCATTCAATAAGATCATGGCTGATCTTTTTATGGATTCAGCTCCACTTACCCGCCCACTCACCATAACCCTTAATTCCTTTATTGTTCAAAAATTTATCTTTCCTTGCCTTAAAAACATTCAATGAGGGAGCCTCAACTGCTTCACTTGGCAGGGAATTCCACAGATTCACAAGAAGTTCCTCCTCAACTCAGTCCTAAATCTGCTTTCCTTTATTTTGAGACTATGCCCCCTAGTTCTATTTTCACCCACCCGTGGAAACAACTTCTCTGCTTCTATCTTATCTATTCCCTTCACAATCTTATATATTTCAATAAGATCTTCTCTCATTCTTTTGGATTCCAATGAGTATAGACACAATCTACTCAGTCTCTCCTTATAAGCCAACCCCCTTAACTCTAGAATCAACCCAGTGAATGTCCTCTGCACCCCCTCCAGTGCCAGTATATCCTTTCTCAGGTAAAGAGACCAAAACTGTACACAGTACTCCAGGTGTGGCCGCACAAGCACCTTATACAGCTGCAACATAATCTGTATCCCTCTAGCAATGAAGGACAAAATTCCATTTGCCTTTCTTAATTACCTGCTGCACCTGCAAACCAACTCCTTGAGATTCCTGCACAAGGACACCCAGGTCCCTCTGCACAGCAGCTTGCTGCAATTTTTTACCATTTAAATAAAAATCCATTTTGCTGTTATTCCTACCAAAATGAATGACCTCACATTTACCAACATTGTACTCCATCTGCCAGGCCCTTGGCCTCTCACTTAGACTATCTATATCCCTTTGCAGACTTGTAGCGTCCTCTGTACACTTTGTTTTTCCACCCGTCTTGGTATAGTCTGTAAATTTTGAGACATTACACTTGGTCCTCAACTCCAAATCATCTATGTAAATCGTAAACAATTGCGGTCCCAACACTATATCCCTAAGGCA
Source organism: Sphyrna mokarran (assembly GCA_024679065.1). Classification (NCBI taxonomy): domain Eukaryota; kingdom Metazoa; phylum Chordata; class Chondrichthyes; order Carcharhiniformes; family Carcharhinidae; genus Sphyrna; species Sphyrna mokarran. Next base: position 132,517,398 of record JAGIQG010000004.1, on the reverse strand, counting down.
CACCACTAGACACTAATCGCCAACCAGAAAAATAGCCATTTACCCCAATCTTTGCTTTTTGTTAGTTAACCAACTCTCTATCCATGCTAATACATTACTTGTAACACTGTACACCTTTATTTTATGTAACAGTCTTTGGTGCGGCACCTTGTCAAATGGCTTCTGGAAATCCAGATGTACCACATCCACAGATTCACCACTGTACATATAATGTTTTCAAAGGATTCCACCAAATTAATCAAACATGACCTGCCCTTCATGAACCCAGGCTGCATCTTAACAATGGGACAATTTATATTCAAATGCCTTGCTATTTCTTCCTTGATGATAGCTTGAAGCATTTTCCCTACTGCAGAAGTTAAACTAACTGGCCGATAGTTACCTGCCTTTTGTATCAAGTGTGACTGATCAGGATTCTTATCCCACTCTTACCACCAGCCATAGGTGGGTTAGAAGGATTTACAGGCTGATAATCACTCTCTTTGGCTGTATTCTGAATGCACTTACTGTGGCCATCAGGTCATAGATGGAGACTTGAACTGGGAGTTTCTGAGTCAGAGCTAGATTGCCCACTCTATATATATCACAAGACCCACTACAGTCAATCATATTACAGAGGTATAAATGGGCAGTATTTGTGATGCTTGCAGGCTTCCAATAGGGGGAATCCCTCATTTCAAATTAGTGTCTAATTGAGGGACCAGCATCAGGAAGGATAGGATGTGATGAGAGCTTCCTCCCTTCCAAACCACCCTCACACCCTCTTCACTGCCTCCTACCACCATCAACTCTGGTCTAGGACCAGCAGTGTTACCAGGGCTCAGTAGGTTTGGTACTGTCTCCTCGGTGTGGTAATTAAGCCAAACTTGGCCTATTTCAGTGCTTTTGGTCTGGAGCAATTCCTGTTACGTGACCTTATCCTGTTCTAAGATCAGATCCCAACTCCAGCTCCAATTTGTCTGGAGCTAGTTTTCATGTCAAAATATTTTAGTTGTTCTACAGAGTTTACTCAAAGCAGTTTATTTCCAAAACATGTGGAATGATCATTAGCTCAGGCCTCCCAGACAGAATTTGTTTAATGTCCCTTTTATGCCATCTCCCTTCACTTTCATAGGACGAGCAACACACAGATATATGCTGGGCCTCTGCCCAATGCACACTGCTTTTGGAAAAGAGAGGCTCACTATTGCTTCATTTTGAATTCTTCACCCAGAGACAAAGCCCAACCATCCCCATGCTGGCACAGATCAGCCATGAATCTTACCCTTATAGGGAATTGCAAATATAAACCCATTGCATCCTGCCTTCCTGTCACTTAATGCTTATTGCCATCAGAGACCTTTGCTCAGCAAACACTTAAATAATTCCATGGAAATCACTTAAGATTGACAAAAGATTATTGACTTTGGCAACTTACATCCATCACAAAGTATTTATCTAATTACTGACTCAATGCTAACTGATTCTGACGTATATTTTGAGGATTATTGAAATAGATAATTGCAGTCCTCACTGACCAAGCTGTCAACTCAAAGAACTGTATTTATGGACCTGAAATAATATTCTTGCAAACCAAAAATTTTTTCACAATGACATTTCAATATTAGTTTTCAATAGGGTAATGAAAGTTTAATTGTTCTAACATTCAGACATTTTCTGTTCAAAAATACATTTTTTTTAAATTATGGATTTTTAAAAAAAATATGTTCAGCCCAAGACCGGAAAATCCCACTCAAGGTCAATAGACATTTGCATGGTCCTGTCCTGTCCACTACAATCTCTGAGTGGAAGGCCAGGCAGGAAAATTCCAATCTGTAACTCAAATATTATGCAAAAGAAAGACATTTTTTATTCATTTGTGGGACATGGGCAGTGCCAGCTGGTTGGAATTTATTGTCTGTCTCTGGTTGCCCTTGTTACTCTGGCTCTGGAGTCACATGTAGGCCAGGCCAGGTGAGGATGGCAGATTTCCTTCCCTAAAGCACATTAGTGAACCAGAGAGATTTTTCCAACAATTGACAATGATTTCATGGTCATCAGTAGATTCTTAATTCCAGACTTTTTTTTATTGAATTCAAATTCCACCATTAGCTGTGGCCAGTTTCGAATCTGGTCCCCAGAGAATTTGCTGAGTTTCTGAATTACTAGTCTAGTGATAATGCGACTAGGCCATTTGTTAATGAACATTTAATCTGGATATACCTTGTGTGCCAGCCTTATACAGGACAAATGAGCTCCCATGAACAAAGAGAGATGCCTGAACCTAGAAAAGCAAAGTAAAATGGTTTGAAGTGGAAATTTTCCTGCTTCTTGACTGTGATAGACTTAACAAAATTCATTCTGACCAAATAACTAGTCTTTATTTACGAAAGACTGCATGCAGTAGCGGCTGTAACTTGACTTTGGAGAGCCGTCATTACAACTTGCTAATTCCTTCTCAAGTCTGCGCTTACATAAAGAATCAGCTCAGTATTTATACATAATCAATATCAGTTTGCATGACCAAAGCTTATTTAGGAATTCGATCAGTAGTAGTGTCATGAACAATGTGATAAATCATGGTACAGCCTGCTGACCTCTTTGTCTCATCAGTTATACCTTTATCTTGTCCTTTAATAGAACAGAAAAAGATCGGTGACTCCTCCATCCCTGACTTTATCTTGTCTTACTCATACAGCCCTAGGTTATGCAGAGTCAGCTTTATCAGGTCTTGACCTTCTCTGATCTTATTCATGTCTTAAGCTATGGGGGGTCAGTCTTATTAAGTTTTACAGGGCATTTTGGAATAAATTGGTCAGCTTTCCTTATTTTGTACCAAATACTTGACCAATTTTCCCATCATGTCACTACTTCATTTGTACAACTTCACATTCCCTCCTTTTGTCATTTCATGACAGCTGGTTAAATAGATATATCCATGACCCGATTTAAAAATGCATTTACGCAAGCAACCAAGCAATAATAGCATGAAGGCCTTAAAGATCCAATCAAATAATCTGTGAAAAAGAAAAAACCTATAAAGACAAGTAAAGTGTATTTATTTTTGTAATTTTTTTAAATTGGCCTCTGTGAAAGATGGCAGATGCCCACTGGTCACACACTTATGACCTATCCAAAATTAGGGTCAAAGCAGCTCAGTACAGAGCAGTGATTGAGCCTGTGTCATTTAAACATTTGAGAAACAAAAGTAGGAAAAACCATCAGCTAAATCATTGTCCATTCAATAGTGCAACCTTTTGCACTCACTCTCTTTCTCTCTCTCTCACGTGCTTTAGGGAAGGAAATCTGCCATCCTCACCTAGCCTGGCTTACATGTGACTCCAAAGCCACAGCAATAAGGGCAACTAGGGACAGGCAATAAATTAGCAATGCTAAACCCAAGAGGAGGCAAACAAGGAAAAAAAAACACAAATTATAATAGAAACTGGGAAATTCCTTCTGACTCTCTAAGGCAACCGAACAAACTCCAAGAAATTATCAGAACTCAAAACCCATTTTTGAGTTCTTCGAAAATGTGACTGAACACATTGATGAAGGAAGAGCAGTGGATGTGGTGTACATGGACTTCAGCAAGGCATTTGACAAGGTCCCCGATACAAGACTTCTTGAGAAGGTGAGAGGGCATGGGATCCAAGGGGCTTGGATCCAGAACTGGCTTGCCTGCAGAAGGCAGAGGGTGGTTGTGGATGGCTCTTTTTCTGCATGGAGGTCGGTCACCAGTGGAGTGCCCCAGGGATCTGTTCTAGGACCCTTGCTGTTTGTCATTTTCATAAATGACCTGGATGAGGAAGTGGAGGGATGGGTGAGTAAGTTCGCCGATGACACGAAGGTCGGTGGTGTTGTGGATGGTCTGGAGGGATGTCAAAAGTTGCAGCAGGACATCGACAGGATGCAAGACTGGGCGGAGAAGTGGCAGATGGACTTCAACGCGGATAAATGTGTTGTGGTCCATTTTGGCAGATCCAACGGGCTGAATGAGTACACTATCAAAGGTAGGAGTCTTAGCTGTGTGGAAGAGCAGAGGGATCTTGGGGTCCGGGTCCATAAGACTCTCAAATCGGCCTCCCAGGTGGAGGATGTGGTTAAGAAAGCTTACGGTGTACTGGCCTTCATTCATCGAGGGATTGAGTTCAGGAGTCAGGAGGTAATGCTGCAGCTTTATAGGACCCTTGTCAGACCACACTTGGAGTACTGTGCGCAGTTCTGGTCGCCTCACTATAGGAAGGACGTGGAAGCTATTGAAAGGGTGCAGAGGAGATTTACAAGGATGTTGCCTGGATTGGGAGGCATGCCTTATGAAGACAGGTTGAGGGAGCTGGGACTGTTCTCCCTGGAGAGACGAAGGTTGAGAGGCGACCTGATAGAGGTTTACAAGATGTTGAGAGGAATAGATAGGGTGGACTCTCAGAGACTATTTCCAGGGCTGAAATGGTCGCGACGAGAGGGCACAGATTTAAGGTGCAGGGAAGCAAGTACAGAGGGGATGCTAGGGGAAAGTTTTTCACTCAGAGGGTGGTGAGTGAATGGAATCGGCTGCCGTCGGTGGTGGTCGAGGCGAACTCGCTGGGGTCTTTTAAAAGACTTCTGGATGAGTATATGGGATCCAATGGGATTGGGGGTTATAGATAGGTCTATGGCTGGGTAGGTTTTGATGTGCTCGGCACAACTTGTGGGTCAAAGGGCCTGTTTGTGCTGTAGTGTTCTATGTTCTATGTTCTATCTACACATGACACACCAGGATAAAATATGTACAATAAATATCCTCTTTTGTTCTGTTAGTCACAGTTTATTGGGGTTCACTGAACTATAAATTGGTGTCAGACGAACTATGCATATTTAAATGCTACTTTAAATATGTTAATTGGCCTTGTCAATATGGGCGTGACCTGGGGGTTTATGTCAGTGGAGACAGACTGGGATGGTGGCTTGACTGGGTGCGACAATGATTTTTAGGCCTGCAAAGTATTTTCCAGGATAAGCACCATCCGCGCCATGTGTGACGAGGCTGGAAAATCGACCCTTTTGTCTTCAAAATCATTCAGTAGCTAAAATGTAAATCCACTTAAAATTTGCTCTCCTTGCTCTGATTTTCTGGGTAGATTATTCCACGTACCTATGAGCTTTTGCACCATTACGACACTGATACTCCTTCCAGTTGAAGGCTGCCAGCAGTATAAAGAGTTAGAACAACTCCAAACTAGATATTAATAACTCATGAAGTCGGAAATAATAGAGCCAAACAAAACATAAATAGAAGCAAACTATGATATAATTTGACACAGCACACATTCACTGTGCAGTTTTACTGAGCTTCCAGTTTGGGACTGCTTTTTGTTTCTTATAAATTGATGAAGCAACAGTTTTATATAGTTTTTATAGTTAAGTGAATAACTACCTGAAACATGCAGATTGTTAGTTGTTCAAGAATACAGCCAAATTGATGAAGGAAGGTTTGTTGAAAATCTTTATAAAGTCTTGTTGAATTGTTGACATGAGGTTAGGCAAAGAGTCTGCCAAATATACACTTTATCATCATTTGGCTGACCTGACCAGTGACTGAACAATTAGTATCTTCCGGTCCATAGTGTACAACCCATGTTTCTTGTATTCAAGCTTATGAAACGTTTTGACCGATAAACCAGATGTTTTGCAGAGTATTTTGATTTGGTTTATTATTGTTACAGATATTGGGATCCAGTGAAAAATATTGCTTCTTGCGTGCTATAGAGCCAAAACACACCATTCATAGAGTACGTATGGGAGAAGGAAAGGAGAGGGTGCAGAATCTGGTGTTGCAGGGTGTGGAGAAAGATCAACTTAATAAATGGCAAATTCATTTAAAAGTCTGATGGCAGCAAGGTAGAAGCTATCCTGAGGCGGTTGGAACATGTTCTCAGACTTTTGTATCTTTTTCTCGATGAAAGAAGGTGGAAGAAGTATGTCTGGAATGCATGAGGTCTTTAATTCTGTTGACTGTCTTTTGGAAACAGTAGGAAGAGTAGACGGAGTTAATAGATGGAAGGCTGTTTTATATAGAAACATAGAAAATAGATGCAGGAGAAGACCATTCAGCCCTTCAAACCTGCACCACCATTTAACATGATCATGCTGATCATGCACTTCCTGTATTCCACTCTTGCTTTCTCTCCATATCCCTTGATCCATTTAGCTGCAAGAGCCTTGTCCAGCTCCCTCTTGAACAGGTTCACAACACTCTGAGTGAAGAAATCTTCCTCATCTCAGTCCTGAATGGTTTGCGTGATGGCCTGGGCCATGTTCACAGCCCTTTTGTAGTTATTGATATGATTGTTGATTGTTGACATTACAAAGTGATTCCAATTTGAACTTTAAGAGTGAAGTTAACCACTTGGTTATTTCAGTTTGCTGAATTCCTGATCCCAGCTGTATTGTTCTGGGAAGTGCTAAGTGGATATCAGCACTCTGAGATTGGAGATACTGATGGAGGTATCCTCTCTCTCAGATTGAAAGTAGATGAGGCAAGCAAGATCCAAAAGCAAAATGGAGGACCATTGAAAAATCCAGGTATGAGCATTTAGAATGTGAGGTTCAATATTAAATTAGGTAGTTTCTGTAATGTTAGAATTGTAAAATACACATTTGCTGGAATTCTAACCCCTCCCCGGCCATGTAATTGAAGTGGGCAAGGGGCATACAGTGGAAATGTCTATTGACCATTGTAGCTGATACTCTTTGAAATAAGTGCTACCTCAAGCACTTTGCATGGTTAAGCTATTTGATGAAGAATGTTGCTGTCGATTTCCTACAGTTAAAAAATATAGGCATATTAAATGGAAAATATTGGATACATGTGGATCTAATTTAAGTGTAAAATCCGAATGGTTTAAGTAAAGAACTGAATACCTGCAAGTGATTATAAGGCAGTAATGTAATGATGGGTTTTTGTATGAAGAATAATGGATTAGTGTCTTCAAACACTGGGGATTGCAAAAGTTTGCAATAACTCCAGAATGCGTCCAACTATTGTTACTTGTACTGTTGTCTGTTGAAATGGCTGTGTTCAACTCTGTGCTACAAATGCAACTCTATACAAATGTAACACCTCTGAGCAAGAAAAGAGGAAGACAGAGAGCAAGAAATTATTGATAAGTTAACCTCAATAGTTAACTGTTCTATTAACTATTAGACCAGTTTAGGGAAATCCATGATGAATGAGGCAGTTGTAAGACATTAAAAATATCATAAAACAATCAGTCTGAGTCAACATGCTTTTGTGAAATGGAAATTATGTTTGACAAATTAGGTAGATTTCTTTGAGGGTATAACAAGCACAATGTATAAAGGAGAATCAATAGGCATAGAATGTATTTAGACACTCAAAAGACATTTCATAAAGTACCACATGAAAGGTTACTGCACAAGACAAGACCTTATGGTGTTGGGACAATATATTTGCCTGGATGGAGAATTGGCTGATTAGCAGGATAATTTTTAGGTTGGCAATCTGTACCTCCCGGAGTGCCATGCGAATCAGTGCTGGGGCCTCAAACTATTTACAATCTGCCTTCCTGACATAGGTTGGAAAGAAAGTTGTGAAGAGGATAGAAAGGATCTGCAAAAGTGTACAGACAGGTTCAATGAGTGATCAAAACATTTGGCAGATGGTATATAATGCAAAGTGATGTGAGGTTATCCATTTTGACAGGAAGAATAGAAAAACAGAATATTATTTAAATTGAGAGAGCAGAATTCTGCAGTGCAGGGGCATCTGGGTGTTCCAATACACAAATGACAAGAAGTTAGAATGAAAGTGCAGCATATAATTAGGAAGACAAATGAACAGTTGGTCCGAGTTCCAAGGAAATGGAGTATAGAAGTTGGGAAGTCTTGCTGTAACTGCACAGTGGATTAATGAAATGCTCTTATTTAAGGAGGAATACGGGTCATTAGAAAGTTTTCAGATAAGTTTCACTCAGCTGATTCTTGGGATGAAGGGCTGTCTTATAATAAAAAAACTGATCAATTTGAGCCTATACTCATTGGAGTTTAGAAAAATGAGAGGTGATCTTATTGAAGCTTGTAAGCTTCTGAGGGGGTTTAACAGCTTAGATACTGAGAGGATGTTTCCCTTCTTGCTGAATCTAGAACAAGGGGCATTCTTTAAAAATAAGGGGGTCACCTATTTAAGATTTGAGGTGAGGAAGAATGTTTTGTCGAGGCCAGCAAGGAGGTAGCCATCCGGAGACTGGCACTTAGGAAGCCAATGATGGGAGGGGGTACAGTGCGCGTGTGCTGATCTTGCCAATGGGTTGTAGGCTGAACACACTAATGCCAGCCACTTGGGTGGAATTAGGCCTGGTACCCCCTACTACCAGTTTGCATTCCCTGGCAGACTCCATGAATAGTGCCAGAAACTCAACCCACTAAGTTCACCCAAAAACAAACAGGTGCAAAAATCTTCCATTTTCCTGCCTTTCGGCACTTAGATTTTTTGGGGAAAATTGCTGCATGATAATAGTTACAGGTGATGGTTTTCCCGCACCAAAACAGTTCACAGAGAGATTCTGGTTCAGAGACCTTGGCAGAGGTTTGCATGTTATTGGAATTTCCCAAAACCGACACGGAGGAGGAAACATCTTTAGCCAAGCTGAGATGACAAGTTGCAGAGCTGGGCCGAGAGGTGGCAAATGGAGTTTAATGTGGAAAAGTGTGAGGTAATTCACTTTGGCAGGAATAACAAATGTGTAGAGTATAGGGCTAATGGTAGGACTCTTAATAGTGTTGAAGAACAGAGGGATCTTGGTGTATATGTGCATAGATCCCTGAAAGTTGGCAATCAAGTCGATAAGGTTGTTAAGAAGGCATATGGAGTCTTAGCTTTTATTGTAGGGGGATTGAATTTCGGAGCCGCAACGTCATGTTGCAACTGTACAAAACTCTAGTGCGGCCGCACTTGGAGTATTGTGTGCAGTTCTGGTCCCCACATTATAAGAAAGATGTGGAGGCATTGGAGAGGGTACAGAGGAGGTTTACCAGGATGTTGCCTGGTATGGAGGGCAGGTCCTATGAAGAGAGGTTGAAGGATTTGAGGTTGTTTTCGTTAGAAAGGAGGCGGCTAAGAGGGGATCTTATTGAAGCATATAAGATGATTAGAGGTTTAGATAGGGTGGACAGTGATAGCCTTTTTCCTAGGATGGAGAAAGCTAGCACGAGGGGACACTGCTTTAAATTAAGGGGTATGAGTTATAGGACGGATGTCAGAGGTAGGTTCTTTACTCAAAGAGTGATTAGGGAGTGGAATGCCCTGCCTGCAGCTGTGTAGATGCGCCAAGTTTGGTGGCGTTTAAGAGGTTAATTAATAAGTATATGGAAGAGAAGGGAATCGTTTAGTTTGGAGGGGCATTGCTTTTTATTTTGGTCGGCACAACATCGAAGGCCGAAGGGCCTGTTCTGTGCTGTAATGTGCTGTAATGTTCTATGTTCTATGACTTGGCAATGATTTACAGGAAAAACTAGATTGAGCAGGAATCGCATGACCTCATCTTTCTGAAAAGTCTCAATGTACTGCTTGTCTATTAGGTAACAGTGTTCTGATTACAACATGTTCAGCATCATCGCTGACTGTCCTACCGTTTAGTTCGATTGATTATATGCAAAATATAAGAGAGATGGTCTACACCTCTACAAGAGAGATGGTCTACACCTGAACCAGAGGGGAACCAATATCCTGGGTGGAAAATTTGCAAAGGCTATGCAGGGGCCTTAAATTGATTCAGAGGGGGTGGTGGGATCCTGAGTAGTTTGGATGTTAAGAGGGATGAGAACAGGTCATAGATGAGAACTGTAAAACACAGCAGCATACGGGTGGAGTAGGGCATGGTTTGAAATGCGTGTACTTTAATGCAAGAAGTATTCGCAATAAGGTGGAGGAACTTGCAGCTTGGACCAGTACCTGGAACATAGAGCATAGAACACTACAGCACAAACAGGCCCTTTGGCCCACAAGTTGCGCCGAACACATCAAAACCTACCCAGCCATAGACCTATCTATAACCCCCAATCCCATTGGATCCCATATACTCATCCAGAAGTCTTTTAAAAGACCCCAGCGAGTTCGCCTCGACCACCACCGACGGCAGCCGATTCCATTCACTCACCACCCTCTGAGTGAAAAACTTTCCCCTAGCATCCCCTCTGTACTTGCTTCCCTGCACCTTAAATCTGTGCCCTCTCGTCGCGACCATTTCAGCCCTGGGAAATAGTCTCTGAGAGTCCACCCTATCTAATCCTCTCAACATCTTGTAAACCTCTATCAGGTCGCCTCTCAACCTTCGTCTCTCCAGGGAGAACAGTCCCAGCTCCCTCAACCTGTCTTCATAAGGCATGCCTCCCAATCCAGGCAACATCCTTGTAAATCTCCTCTGCACCCTTTCAATAGCTTCCACGTCCTTCCTATAGTGAGGCGACCAGAACTGCGCACAGTACTCCAAGTGTGGTCTGACAAGGGTCCTATAAAGCTGCAGCATTACCTCCTGACTCCTGAACTCAATCCCTCGATGAATGAAGGCCAGTACACCGTAAGCTTTCTTAACCACATCCTCCACCTGGGAGGCCGATTTGAGAGTCTTATGGACCCGGACCCCAAGATCCCTCTGCTCTTCCACACAGCTAAGACTCCTACCTTTGATAGTGTACTCATTCATCCCGTTGGATCTGCCAAAATGGACCACAACACATTTATCCGCGTTGAAGTCCATCTGCCACTTCTCCGCCCAGTCTTGCATCCTGTCGATGTCATGCTGCAACTTCTGACATCCCTCCAGACCATCCACAACACCACCGACCTTCGTGTCATCGGCGAACTTACTCACCCATCCCTCCACTTCCTCATCCAGGTCATTTATGAAAATGACAAACAGCAAGGGTCCTAGAACAGATCCCTGGGGCACTCCACTGGTGACCGACCTCCATGCAGAAAAAGAGCCATCCACAACCACCCTCTGCCTTCTGCAGGCAAGCCAGTTCTGGATCCACAAGGCCAAAGCCCCTTGGATCCCATGGCCTCTCACCTTCTCAAGAAGTCTTGCATGTGGGACCTTGTCAAATGCCTTGCTGAAGTCCATGTACACCACGTCCACTGCTCTTCCTTCGTCAATGTGTTCAGTCACATTTTCGAAGAACTCAATTAAGCTCGTAAGGCACGACCTGCCTTTTACAAAACCATGTTGACTATTTCTAATCAACCTAAACTTCTCCAAATGCTCGTAAATCTTGTCCCTCAGAAGCCTCTCCATCAGCTTACCAACCACTGAGGTCAGACTCACCGGTCGGTAATTTCCAGGACTATCCCTGTTCCCTTTCTTGAAAATAGGGACCACATCCGCAATCCTCCAATCCTCCGGAACCTCTCCCGTCTCCATCGACGACGCAAAGATCATCGCCAGGGGCTCTGCAATGACATCCCTCACCTCCCACAATAACCTGGGGTACATCCCATCTGGTCCCGGAGACTTGTCTATCTTGATAGCATTTAAAAGTTCTAACACATCCGCTTCCTTAATATCTACATACTCAATCTTTCAGTCTGCCGCAAACTTGTAGTGCATCCTCCCAGATCACTTTCAACTTCGAGTTGTGGCCATTTCAGAGACATGGAATAGAGCAGGGACAGGAATGGTTGTTGCGGTTCCGCCGGGTTCAAATGCTTCAGTCGGAGTAGAGAAGGAGGTAGAAGGGGGAGGAGTGGCATTATTAGTCAAAGACTGTATCACAGTGACAGAAAAGAAGTTTGATGAGGACTTGTCTGTTGAGGTAGTATGGGCTGAGATTAGAAACAGGAGAGGAGAGGTCACCCTGTTGGGAGTCTTTTATAGACCTCCTAAAAGTTCTAGAGAGGTTGAGGAAAGGATTGCAAAGTCAATTCTGGACAGGAGTGAAAGTAATAGGGTAATTGTTATGGGGGACTTTAACTTTACTAATATTGATTGGAATAGCTATAGCTCTAGCTCGTTAGAGGGGTCAGTTTTCGTACAAAGTGTGCAGGAAGGTTTTTTGACTCAGTATGTAGATAGGCCAACTAGAGGTGAGGCTACATTGGATTTGGTGCTGGGCAATGAGCCAGACCAGGTGTTAGGCTTGGAAGTTGGTGAACATTTTGGTGATAGTGACCACAATTCGGTTACGTTCACCTTAGTGATGGATAGGGATAGGCATGAAGCTGGGGGCAGTAGTTATAGCTGGGGGAATGGTAATTATGAGGCCATAAGGAGGGAATTAGGGTGCATAGGTTGGACTAGGAAACTACAGGGACTGGGAACATCTGAAATGTGGAGCTTATTCAAGGAGCAGCTACTGCGAGTCCTTGATAAGTATGTCCCTGTCAGGCAAGGAGGAAATGGTCGAGTAAGGGAACCATGGTGTACTAAAAAAGTTAATTCGCTGGTTAAAAGGAAAAAGAGAGGCTTATGTCAGGATGAGGCTTGAAGGCTCAGTTAGTGCAATGGATAGCTATAGATTAGCCAGGAGGGAGCTAAAGAGTGAGTTGAGGAGAGCTAAAAGGGGACACGAGAAGACTTTGGCTGATAGGATCAAGGAGAATCCTAAAGCTTTCTTTAGATATGTTAAGAATAGAAGATTGGTTAGGGCAAGATTAGGGCCAGTCAGAGACAGCAGTGGGAAGTTGTGCGTGGAGCCTGAAGAGATTGGAGAGGCACTGAACAAATATTTCTCTTCGGTATTCACGCAGGGAGATGTAAATGTAGTTGTGGAGAACACTGGGGTACAGGGTTGCAAACTGGAAAGTATTAAAGTAGATAAGGAGGATGTGCTAGATATTCTTGAGGGTTTGAAGTTAGATAAGTTCCCTGGGCCAGACGGGATTTACCCTAGGATTCTCTGGGAGGTGAGAGAGGCGATTGCAGAGCCTCTGGCTCTGATCTTCAGGTCGTCGTTGGTTACGGGTATAGTGCTGGAAGACTGGAGGAAAGCGAATGTAGTCCCATTGTTCAAGAAGGGGAAGAGAGACTTTCCGGGAGATTATAGGCTGGTGAGTCTTACTTCTGTTGTGAGCAAAGTATTGGAGAGAATTATTAGGGATAGGATTTATAGTTATTTAGAGAGTAATGAATTGATTTGGGATAGTCAGCATGGTTTTGTGAAGGGTAGGTCGTGCCTTACTAACCTCATTGAGTTTTTTGAAAAAGTGACCAAAGAGGTGGACAGGGGTAAGGCAGTTGATGTGGTATATACGGACTTTAGTAAGGCGTTCGATAAGGTGTCACATGGAAGGCTTCTGCAGAAAATGCAGATGTATGGGATTGAGGGTGATTTAGCTAATTGGATTAGGAATTGGCTAGCAGATAGAAGACGGAGGGTGGTGGTTGATGGGAGATATTCATCGTGGAGTTCGGTTACTAGTGATGTACCTCAGGGATCTGTTTTGGGGCCCCTGCTGTTTGTAATTTTTATAAATGATCTGGATGAGGGTATTGAGGGATGGATTAGTAAATTTGCGGATGACAGCAAAGTCGGAGGAGTGGTAGATAGTGAAGAGGGGTGTTATAGTTTGCAGAGAGATTTGGACAAGTTGCAGAGCTGGGCTGAGAGGTGGCAAATGGAGTTTAATATGGAAAAGTGTGAGGTAATGCACTTTGGCAGGAATAATAAATGTGTAGAGTATAGGGCTAATGGTAGGATTCTTAATAGTGTTGATGAACAGAGGGATCTTGGTGTATTTGTGCATAGATCCCTGAAAGTAGGCAGTCAAGTCGATAAGGTTGTTAAGAAGGCATATGGAGTCTTAGCTTTTATTGGTAGGGGGATTGAATTTCGGAGCCGCAACGTCATGTTGCAATTGTACAAAACTCTAGTGCGGCCGCACTTGGAGTATTGTGTGCAGTTCTGGTCCCCACATTATAAGAAAGATGTGGAGGCATTGGAGAGGGTACAGAGGAGGTTTACCAGGATGTTGCCTGGTATGGAAGGCAGGTCTTATGAAGAGAGGCTGAGGGATTTGAGGTTGTTTTCGTTAGAAAGAAGGCGGCTAAGAGGAGACCTTATTGAAACATATAAGATGATTAGAGGTTTAGATAGGGTGGACAGTGATAGCCTTTTTCCTAGGATGGAGAAAGCTAGCACGAGGGGACATAGCTTTAAATTAAGGGGTGGTAGTTATAGGACAGATGTCAGAGGTAGGTTCTTTACCCAGAGGGTGGTAAGGGTATGGAATGCCCTGCCTGCTGCAGTTGTAGATGCGCCAAGTTTGGTGGCGTTTAAGAGGTTAGTAGATAAGTTTATGGATGAAAAGGGAATGGTTTAGGTTAGAGGGTCAGTGCTTTTTCCTAATTGGTCGGCACAACATCGAGGGCTGAACGGCCTGTTCTGCGCTGTAATGTTCTATGTTCTCTAATAAATTCTCAAAATAAAGATCAATATTCTAATCTCCTCTTCAAGCATATATTTTTGTAGCCCCAGGAGGGAGTGACAGAGAGAAAGAGAGAGAGACAAACAGAGAGAGAAAGAGGGCAATCATAGTATTTACAAGTTCTTTCTGGATTTGCTTCTATTTTCTTTGGAATTATTCTAAGAAATCCATGTAATGGTTATGTGGTTTAAGTGCCCAGACATTTAGTCAGCGTGAACTTTCTCCTCCATCACCATCTACAGATCTGACCCAGACAACAGAGAGAGTCTTGGCTCTCAGTCATACTTTGATTTATGTATTGTTATTTATATGTTTCTAGAAGTGGTTTGTGGGTGAGTGCAAGCCTTTGTATTACGTGCGCAAAACATGATACCATTCTGTGACAACATTTGAATACAGTTTAAACCAGAATTGCACAATAAATCTACAGAAAATCAAAGCAAATTAACTTGCTTGATTTATCAAACCAAGAAATGGTCAGGTTCACCAGCTATAAATGATCAGAAACTTTACCTAGAAATAACCAGCATTGGTTTTAATAATTACAATTAAAAAAATCAGTTTTAAAACCAAGATAGAATTCTCTATCCAACCTTTCAGCAAGCAGGGGAACTGCTGGCTTTCCCTTTGTCCTGGGAACAGCTATCTACATTCCATAAATGTCTTTATAACAGAGATAAGGGCAGAAGGAAGAGGAATTGACAGAGAGGCACATTAAAGGAGGAGTGGACACTTTTCATCCTCCAGAATTCAAATCATACTGCTCTCAATGATATTGCAGAGAGTGCTGCTTAAGCCTTATAGAGACAATTGTTCAGTAACAGAACAAGATATAATTATTTCTCTCATTAACATCCAAACATCTCCCCATATAGAAGCAACAAAGTTAATTCTGAGCACTGAACTTTATCTCATACATTACGTTCACTATGCATATAAATATGCCCAGTATTTATCTCGGTGATGTTCTTAAGCCTATCTTCTTGAAGTAATGGAGGTGACTGGGTTTGGCTGTGTACTGAAACCTCTTTCAACATAATAGTCTTCATTTCAGGACTTAACAATTCTTGGAAATACTTTTGAACAGGTTGTGCTGCCGTATGGGTGTGTGGGCAAGCCTAGACATACAAATATTAGAATGTATGAGCCATTGTCTGAGGAAATTGGCTGAAAAAGTCATTTGAGGTATCACCATGAGAGATGGGTGGCACAGTAGCACCGTGATTAGCACTGCTACCTTGTAGCTCCAGGGAGCTGGGGGGGTTTGATTCCCAACTCAGGTCACTGTCTGTGTGGAGTTTGCACATTCTCCTCGTATCAGTGCAGGTTTCCTCCCATAGTCCAAAGATGTGTGGGTCAGGTTGATTGGCCATGCTAAAATTGACCTTAGTGTCCTGAGATACATAGGTTAGAGGGATTAGTAGGTAAATAGTAGGGATATAGAACATAGAACATTACAGCACAGAACAGGCCCTTCGGCCTTTGATGTTGCGCCGACCAATATAAAAAGCAATGCCCCTCCAAACTAAACCATTCCCTTCTCTTCCATATACTTATCAACTAACCTCTTAAACGCCACCAAACTTGGATATGGAGGTAGGGCCTAGGTGGGATTGTAGTCAGAGCAGACTTGATGGGCCGAACGGCCTCTTTCTGTGCTGTAGTGTTTCTATGATTTCTACGTCAGCAATATAAAGAAAGGTAGTGTGATGGCAGAGTGGTTAGCACTGCTATCTCAAGTGCCTGGGATCCAGGTTCGATTCCCAGCTTTGATCATTGTCTGTGCAAAATCTGAGTGTTTCTCCTGTGTTTGTGTGGGCTTCCTGCGGATGCTCGCGTTTCCTCCCACAGCCTGAGAAGTGTGCTTGTTAGGTGCATTGCTGTGCTAAATTCTCCCTTGGTATCCCCGAACAGATGCTGGATTGTGATGACTAGGTGATTTTCATAGTAATGTCATTGCAGTGTTAATGTCAGCCTGATTGTGACACTAATGAATAAACTTTAAACTTTGATTCTAGGCACAGCAGTTATGCTGGATCCTGAATCAGAATACCCAATGGTGTGCAAGAGGACAGATTGATGAAGTTAAATGGATCCTTAGTCTGTTGAGAGGCATTGTACTCCAAAGCTCTTGGATGCTACATTCTATTATTTTCTCCAGACAGTTTCTCAAGATTTGAGGAACAGTGGTCATAGCATTTACTACTTGAAAGCCTCTCTGTCAGGGAAAAGATGTAAATGTTCATGGTCCCAATGCCAACTACAAGTAGGACTGCATCTCAAGGCTGGTGCTGAGAATGACACTCACCTCTCATCATGACCCCTACAATCAGTTTCATGTCCTCAAGTGTCTCTTTGTGAGCATGATGCTCTTCTGCATTATTGTAGCATTGGGCCCTAGAGACCTCTCTAAACTCAAGAATCAGTCTCTGACTCTATAATACCTTCTATCCCTGTAACCATTAATATAGACTGTAAATGGTTGGGGCCTGACGACTGAGCCCTATGGCACCTCTCCTCAGTTACAACTTTCCAATCAGCAAAAAGGCCCATTTTTCCCAAGTCTCTGCCTTCTGTCAGTTAGCCAGTCTTCTATCCAAGCCAATAAATTACTTCCAACATCACGTGATCTTACTTTGTGTATTAATCTTCTGTAGCATCTTATCAAATGCCTTCTTGAAGTCCAGATATGTTACATCTACAGATTCCTCATTATCTGCTTGGTTTGTTACATAGAACATAGAACATTACAGCGCAGAACAGGCCCTTCAGCCTTTGATGTTGCGCCGACCAATTAGGAAAAAGCAATGACCCTCTAACCTAAACCATTCCTAAACCATTTTCGTCCATAAACTTATCTACTAACCTCTTAACCGCCACCAAACTTGGCACATCTACAACTGCAGCAGGCAGGGCATTCCATACCCTTACCACCCTCTGGGTAAAGAACCTACCTCTGACATCCGTCCTATAACTACCACCCCTTAATTTAAAGCTATGTCCCCTCGTGCTAGCTTTCTCCATCCTAGGAAAAAGGCTATCACTGTCCACCCTATCTAAACCTCTAATCATCTTATATATTTCAATAAGGTAAATCTTTGAAGAACTCTGGCAAATAAGTCAAACATGATTTGCCTTTCATAAAACTTGATGAATTGTGTTTTCACTTTCCAAATGTCCTGTTCTTAGTTAGTTAATAATGGATTCTAACAATTTTGCAACAACAGATGTTAAACTAACTGGTCTGTGGTTTCCTGCTTTCAGCATTCCCCTCTTTCTGAATAAGTGTGTTACACTAGCATTTTTCCAATCGATTGGAATCTTTCCTGCATCCACCGAACTTTGGAATATTATAAGAAATGGATTCACTATCTCCATTGTCACTTCCATTTATACTCTAGGGTGCAGGTCACTAAGCCCTGGGGTCAAGTGCGCCTCCAATCCCAATAGTTTGTTGAATATATTTTCCTATTGATGATGGTTGTTCTAAGTTCCTCTCTTTCTATTTCCTCTGCATTATTGGTTATTATTGGGATGGCACTAATTCCATCCACCATGAAAATTGAGGTAAAATGTTAATTTAGTATCTGTGCCATCTCTGTGTTCCCCAAATGATCTACATTCACTTGAGCTATCCTCTTCCCTTCTGTGTACGTACAGAAACTTTGCTATGTTTTTTATATTTTGTGTAAGTTTTCCTTCATAATTTCCCTTTACTCTTTTTATTACATTTTTAGTAACCCTTTGTTAATCTTTAAAAGTTTCCCAATCTTCCAGCCTGTCACTGACCTTTGCAATATGATATGCCTCAGGTTTTTTCTTCATGTTGTCTTTAAGTTCCTTACTCAGCCATGGATATTTTTTCCCCTCTTATTACCTTTCTTTCTCTTTTGGAATATATTTCACTTGGAAGGAATTGAATATTTGCTTCAACAATTGCCATCACTCAGTAACCATTCTACTGTTTAGCTTTCCTACCCAGTCCATTTGGGCCAATTCTCTTCATAATTATCTGACTCCAGTTCGTCACCCTCCAACTGAATTTTGATTTCTATCGTACTGTGGTCACTTTTCCTTTGAGGATCCTTCACAATGAGGTAATAATTAATCCCTGCTCATTACACAATACCAAATCCAGAATAATCTCCTCCGCAACACATTGCTCCAAAAAACAAATCCCTAACACGTTGAAAGAAATCCGCCTCAAGGTTCTGTTGCCAGTTTGATTAATCCAGTCTATATCATAATAAAATCACACATTATTATTGCTGTACCTTTCTTAGTATTTACTAGTTTGTACTTTGCCCCATTGCGGAACTACTGTTTAGGGACCTGTAGATTACTCCTACCAAGAATGTCTAATTTTTATTTCCACTCAGACTGATTTCACATCTTGATCTCCAGTGCTTATACAATTTCTCACTGCAGCACTGACTATTTCCTTCACTAGCAAAGCTATATCATCTTCTTTTCCCTTCAGTTTATCCTTCAGAAATACCGAGTACCCTTGGATATTCAGTTGTCAGACCTGATCTCCTTGTAACCATATCTCAGTAATCACCATCAAATCATCCCCCTTTGTCTCTATTTGCTCTGTTATTAATGAGTTAACATTATATATATTAATATTATTATTAATATTATTTCGAATGCTTCATGCATTCAGACATAAAGGGTGTGATTTTACTGGCCTGCTGCACTGTTCCAGTAATGCAACAGACCAGGAAATGTCACTGGGGTGCCTTTAGCAGGAAGCATTCTGAAACATTCCATGTCCATTAGCAACAAGACCTGGACAGTATTCAGCCTTGGGCTGATAAATAGCAAGTAGCATTCATGTTACACAGGTGCCAGGCAATAACCAACTGCAATAGGAGAGAATCTAACAATTTTCCATTGATATACAATGGCATTGCCATAGCTAAATCCCTCACTACCAACATCCTGGGGACTGCCATTGATCATATACCAAACTGGACTCAACATATAAATATTGTGACTATAAGACCAGGTCAGCGGCTGGGAATCTGCAGTGAGTAGAACATAGAACACTACAGCACAAACAGGCCTTTCGGCCCACAAGTTGTGCCGATCATATCTATACCTACCAGGTATCTGTAACTCCCAATCCCATTGAACCCCATGTATTCATCCAGAAGTCTCTTAAAAGACCCCAGCGAGTTCACCTCTACCACCACTGATGGCAACCGATTCCATTCACTCACCATCCTCTGAGTGAAAAACGTACCTCTAACATCTCCTCTGTACTTGCCCCCCAGCACCTTAAACCTGTGTCCCCTCATAGCGACCATTTCAGCCCTGGGAAATAGCCTCCAAGAATCCACTCTATTCCTCTCAACATCTTGAGAGTAACTTGCCTGTTAACTCCCCAAAGCCTATCGACCATTTATAAAGTACAAGTCTGCATGGGTTTCCTCCGGATGCTCCGGTTTCCTCCTACAATCCAAAGATGTGTGGGTTAGGTTGATTGGTCATGCTAAAAATTGCCCTTAGTGTCTGAGATGCATAGGTTAGAGGGATTAACAAGTAAATATGTAGGGATATGGAGGTAGGCCCTGGGTGGGATTGTGGTTGATGCAGATTTAATGGGCCGAATGGTCTCTGTCTGTACAGTAAGGTTTCTATGATCTTCCTATGATCTAAGTCAGGACTGTGATGGAATGCTCCCCACTTGCCTAGATGAGTTCAGCTCCAGCAACACTCCAGAAACTTGAGACCATTCAGGACAAAGCAGTCCACTTTATTGACACCACATCTACCACTTTCAACATTCAGTCTCTCCATCACCAGTACACAGGGCAGCAGTGTCTACAGCAAATCACCAAGACTCCTTCCAAATCCATGACCTCTACCACCTAGAAGGCCAAGAACAATAGATGCATAGGCACATCATCACCTGAAAAGTCACATACTGTCCTGACTTGAACTATTAAAGTTTAAAGTTTATTTATTAGTGTCATAAGTAAATTTACTTTAACACTGCAATGAAGTTACTATGAAAATCCCTTAGTCACCACACTCCGGTACACTGAGGGAGAACGTAGAAATGCACCTAACCTCTTCGTTTTTTTGGACTATGGGAGGAAACTGGAGCACACAGAGGAAACCCACACAGACATGGGGAGAATGTAGACCCTGCACAGAGAGTGATCGAAGCTGGGAATCGAACCTGGGTCCCTGGATGTGTGAGGCAGCAGCGTTAACCACAGCATCACATGCTGCCTGCACGGGTCTGTTCCTTCACTGTTACTGTTACTTCAGTTCAAAATCATAGAAGTCCCTCTCTAATAGCACTGTGGGTGTTCCTACAATACGTAGGCTGCAATGGTTCAAGAACGTTGCTCCATACCACTTTCTCAACGACAATAAATTCTGGCTTATGGCCAATCATGCTCAAATCGCATGAGCGAATGAAAAGAATGTCCATTATTATCAAACAAAAATGCAACGGTAAAATTTTCATCCATTTTAGGACAGTCCAAACCTCTATTTTACTGTCTATTTAGCCAATTTTAAAACACAACTGTAACAAAATTGATTGACCATATTTTCCTTCCAGACTGGTAAACAGACACTGAGCCAAGGAGACAGACGGGTGCAAAAGGAAGCAATGTGGCTGCTTTTAAAATCCTTCTTGAAACGGAGCCAAATCCATCTTCAACTCGCTCACTCTCTCCATCTGGCATTATTCATCTGATGGTTCTTACAATCTAGCATAGAAAATTCCTCTTCCCTTAAAAAAAAATCAATATATTTCATAAAATATCGAGATCTTTAACCTGCTTGTCAAATTACACAACTTTCTCATCACACTAAGCTTTCATTTATACTGGTTAAGTGATGGATCTGCTGTAAAATTGTTCAGCTAATTCTCCATGTGCCTTGTTGTATTCCTTTATACTTTTCTGGAGATGGGGGAACTGCCTCCTTGCTCGGAGTATTTTTTTCTCTTTCCCTCTTTTTTTTACCCCAATAACCTATGGCAGTGAATCTAGGCAGATAATAACCTGTGTCCATATCTCCAAGAACATAGTTCTGACATCATTGTGTCGGGTCAACTGAGGGACAACTCTCACATTCTATCTTTTCTCCCCTCATAACCTGAAGGCAAGCAGCTGGCCTGTCTTCACTGTCTCCTGAAGCAGTGCTGTTGTGCCAATATCTCAATGCCACAGTGCTGCATTGCTGCAAATGTACAAGTTAATCCGCTAGTATTTATAAAAGCCCTTACGATTTATGTTTTATGGAACGGTTACACATCAGCTCTTGCCACAGACCTTGCTGTCTCCACCCAGCTGATGTATGTTTTCAGTAATCTGTTGTTACGCAGCTGGATTGCCCAAAGGAATAACATTGGCCCTGTTTGCTGTGATCAATGTGATTAATTAAATGTAGCAATATGCTGTATTACAACACATTGGGAGGAATATTAAACTTGGATCAGAAATAATGCACTAACTCAAGTATATTTATGTTCAGTATGTAAAAAAAAGCTTCTATAGGGACAAAAGATGCAATATGATATAATCCTCTAACCTGGGGAAATGTCATTTTATTTCCACATTGTTGAATTTTATATTTAATGTAACAGACTCTTCTTTTCTGAAGAAACCTTAGGCAAAAGCCCATGCTGCAAGGGATTGATTGCTTTTAGATTATTCCATCCACTGGAGCACAAGGTTTTTGCGTTAGCTGGTATATTTGGAAACATTTTGCTCAACGGTCGGGACATTGCCAGGAGGAGATTCTGTCCAAAAACAGAGACATACCAGATGACGGCAGGTTCAATTCTTGGTTTGCACTGAGCTGCCTGATGTCATCAAAACATGGCAATTTACGTTGGTACCTGTGACCAAGGAAAGGGGGTTAGCGGACAAACTGCTGCCCTAATGTTAGTCCACTGGCCCACGCATCGTGAAGACTACACCCTGCACTGAGGCATCAATGGTTTGCCAGTCTTTGTGGAATGATATTCCAGTCAAGATCAGCACCAGATATCATTCTCTGATACATAACCTAAGTCCAAATTTAAATGCAAAATCATGCGGAGGTTAATCCCCATTATCTTGCTTCGTAATCTGGTAAAAGTGATTGGGAAGGTGTTAACTGTTCTTCATTAATATTTAGAGGGTCAATAACAGAAAGACCAAACCCTCAGTTTAAGTAAATAATTAACAAGTCATTTATTTTTCCAACTGGGAATTTTAACTGAACAAGGAACATTTTAATTAAATGTTCAACTGAAATGCTGTTCAAATGAAGACAAGGACCATTCAATCCTCAAACAGTACAATAGAACCTTAGTCACACTCAAAAAACTATATACAATGAGGTCTGATGGTTTCAAAAAGGTTTGAAGTTCTTCTGTTGTTGTCTATTTTTTTGGAGGCACTGTCTGATTTGATACTTTTCACTGGTTAAACTGTAAGTTCTATTCAGACATATATAAAACTGGCAGAGTTAAGAACTAACTGTTCCAGTTGGTCTAACTGCCCCTAACTCTCAGTTGATTTAGCCCTGGCTTTGGGTCCAGAAAGCTTCTCACTAACTGAAGTGGAGTCACTCTCTCTGAAGACATGCAGTTGAATTCCTATATTTTTATTCCTGAAGACTTATGCATTGTCTACATCAGGATTGGCTTGATGCTGACAAATTCAAATCTGATAGGTTCCCTATAGCTGATTGTCTTCTTTAAACTCATAGGCTAATGTAAATGCAAAAACCTGCAGAGCCTGTTACCAAGACAACACTGACGTTTTGATCTTGTGATACAACAGTGTTGCACTCTTTGTACTCTGTGTGCTTTGTGTTTAACTATTCAAGCATTGAACACAAACAGCTTTTAAAGGAGGAGCCTTCGCAAGTGTCCAACCCATCTAACCTTCCCCCATATAGGGTTCTTTTCCCTCTGGTATTTTACATTCTTTACACACACTTTTTTACATCTTTATAAATTCAACTTCACAATAATATAACACATATATTCAACCATAGCTGAGAATAAATTAAAATAAACTTTCTTAAAGAACTATTGTGGAGTGTGATAAGCCTAGATTCTGATAAGGAAAAGCTCAAGCATACCAGGGGATTTACTATAAAAGAATAATTTC
Source organism: Sphyrna mokarran (assembly GCA_024679065.1). Classification (NCBI taxonomy): domain Eukaryota; kingdom Metazoa; phylum Chordata; class Chondrichthyes; order Carcharhiniformes; family Carcharhinidae; genus Sphyrna; species Sphyrna mokarran. The sequence continues at coordinate 132,493,866 of JAGIQG010000004.1, read as the reverse complement.
AATACAATATGTACATAGTAGGTTAGAGGGAAAACTCCCACAGCCTGTGTACCCAACATATGACAAAGTGGTGTCAGTGCTCTATCATAATGTACATTACACATTAGCATATCCATTGTGTTTACTCCTTATACTGCAATCATTCCAAATATACTCTTTTCTTTCTAACCACAATGAGATTATGGGTTCTACCATCCAAGCTCCCCAAAGATGTGCTGGGGAATCCCTCTTGGAACTTGGTGAAACAATTGTCCAGAAGTGCTAAAATCCTCCACGCAATTGTGACCCCCTAGCCTGGCTGAACTACCCACCCACCCAACCTGACTCCCACTGCCCCCCCATTACTTAACCCCCTCCCCCAAACTTGATCCCACCCCTCAGTACCCCCAAGGTCTGAACCTGCTGAGTGTCCAATCCATTGAACCTCCTCCAATGTCTAAACCACCCACCTCCAACCTCCTTATTCTCCAAATCCCATCCACTAGCTTTTGAGATTTACCTTCTCCCTGGCCTGTCACTTTCAATCAGACCACTAAATCTAGCTGCTTTATGGTAAATACTGCTGTAAAAAAGATGTATCCTCCATCCCTCCAACTCTGTGCAACTTCAATAGTAGGTTGTGTGGACAGCTGCACTACCTGGATCTCAGTCAGCGGGAGTCAGGAAGGTTGAGTGAGACAAATAAGGAAGACATTCAGTATAGCTAAGTGTGTGGAAAGAGGCAATCTGATGCTGATTGCCAATCTGAGGAAGTTACAGCCAATATTTTTAATTATTTATGTGATGCTTGTTTTTGAATTCTTTACATCACTGTCTCCTCTTCTCCACCCACCTCCTCAAAACTCCTGCAGCTATAGGTTGGGTTTCTGAGGAGCCTTCCCGAACAGGGCTGAATGACTCTTCTGCTGGCTCTGAAGTTGGGAATGGGTTCAGGGTGGCTTTGGAACCCTTTGATCTCAAGATTAATTGAGCAGGAGTCTGGGCTGCAAACAGGAAATGCTAGAAAAGCTTGTCAAGACTGTCAGTAGCTATGGAGGAGGGAAACAGATTTATGTGGACATTTGCTCTATTTCTCTCTCCACAGATGTTGCCAAATCTGCTGAGATTTCCCAGAAATTTCTAATTATATTTTTAAATTTTCAGAAAGTGCAATATTTTTTATTATGAAAGTTTGGGAATTCACTAAGGAAGTGTAAAATAGGAGTTAGCTGTTCATACTATTACCCTTTACCTCATTTGTTAGAGATTCTAATTGATATTGTCCTATTCTAGTCCTGTTTACAATTCCTCATCCTTCCCGTCTTTAGCTCTCCAAATATTTCCTACTGTATAACACAGTTAGCATTTCTGCTCTGTTTTTCTGCTTCACCATAAGGATTTGTTCAAAAACTGCCAAACAGATAACCATTCCATTCAGAGCAAATCTTGCTTTTTTACACTCACACAAATTCTCAATGTGTTCTGAATGGTCAAACAGAAAATGCTGGTTGACCCAGCTCCCCTACAATTAACTTTCTATTTACTCTTTGCTTCTTTGCTGTTCATCCCCTTGGCAACCCAAGGTCACATGGGCATTTCTTGGAACCCAGCGATGTTGTACATGTCTTTAGGAATACTCCTCAGCCCATTTTGATCTTAAAGAACATCACACAAAAAAAAGGTACTTTTCAATGTACATTGGTCATTACAAATGGCTCAGTTTAAATCCAATACATGGTCTAGTGCTGGACAACACAACATTCCCAGTTCTGAAGATTTCCCATTAAGGAAATTTGGCATGTCGGCTATGATTGTCACCAACTTTTACAGATGCACCATAGAAAGCATTCTGTCTGGTTGCATCACAGCTTGGTCTGGGGTCCTGCTCTGCCCAAGACCACAAGAAACTATGCAAACCAGCCTCCCATCCATTGGCTCTATCTATACTTTCCATAGCCTCAGCAAATCTATCTTATCTTTAACCAGCATAATTAAGGACACCATGCATAGAACATAGAACATAGAACATTACATGATCTATGCATCCCAGACATTCCCCCTCCCTCCTTCTTTCTTCAGGAAAAAGATACAAAAGTCTGAGGTCACGTACCAACCGACTCAAAAACAGCTTCTTCCCTGCTGCTGTCAGACTTTTGAATGGACCTACCTTGCATTAAGATGATCTTTCTCTACACTCTAGTTATGACTGTAACATTACATCCTGCACTCTCTCATTTCCTTCTCTATGAATGGTTTGTTTTGTCTGTATAGTGCACAAGAAACAATACTTTTCACTGTATGTTAATACATGTGACAACAATAAATCAAGTCAAATCAAATTAAGAAGTTCAACCCCTGATCTATGTTGAGTTTGCTGTGGAAGGGCAATTGGCCTCACTGCCACCAGGCAAGTGAAGGAAAACAATATTTCTTCATGCTGATGATCATTATTTCTTGTGTGTGCTCGACATTGGATCAAATTCACTTGAAATATCCCCCGCAGTCAAGCAGACTGCCAACAGTTGCTGCCTGAACATTCCCCATGAAGAATTGAAAAAGCTGGTTGAGATATTGGAAGGTAGCTGATAACATGTAGAACCGCATCTCAGTGTGAATAACGTATCTTCAGGAAAGAAGAGAATCCTGGAGAGGAAACACAATTTTGCTAGCACAGTTTGCCAGTCCTTGGCCATATCTGCTACTTTGGTGACTGTTAAAGTACATTGTAAGCGATATATCCCAGCCAACTATTAGCACTTTCAAAACCCACGTCAACACTGCCAACGCACCACATTGAGACTGTCCATTGCCAATTTATACCAAGCACACATTTGGTGTTCTAAGCTTATTATTTTTTCATGATCATACATTTTCATCAGTAATTACATCCTCTGAGGAATTGCAAATAAACATCTATTTATTAAGAAAGCTATTATGACAACTGATCAGGAAGCGGAGGCACTTTTCATGCTTCCTGACTTGCTCTGTGGCGTACTCCCAGACAAACAGTAATGCTGCCAAGCCTGGCCAGACTGATTTCTTCAATATATTATACTTATCAAATAAATCAGACTGTTTAAAGACGGCTACGATAACACCGTAGTGGACAAACTGTGGCTTGGGGAGAGCCGCATAGACAATCAGCATTCTGACTGCGGCCCACATGGAATTGTCTCATTCCGCTGCTTCCCATTTGTGTAGATTCTTTTCCTACCAGTACAAGTGAAGTGTAACACGCATAAAGCAAAGGTACATAAAGTGAGGTGTGTGCTGATTGCTCATGTGAGACCGGAGCACTCCCTCTGCATACAATCAAAAGTAAATATTTCTTTTGTGCTTACCACTTGAAGTTGATGACAGTTCTATTAATATATGAATGATGAAGCATTTTCTATAACTTCTTATGAAATATTTGGCATGTATCAAATGTATTCAATCTTATTCAGAGGTCATGGTGAGTGGACAAGCTCGATTTCAGTCTTGCGGCCCACTGAAATGAAGGAGGGCCACTCAGGCCAGTGAGTGAGCAGCATAAGTTGCCCATTACTGGTTTACCACCTAACCACAAGCGTACTGTTGGCTAGAAATAAGAACAGCTCTACCGAAGACATCAGCTAATTAAGACTTTGGCCAAATCTTATCTCACAGTTCCCAGCTCTTGCTCCTCAAATAATCTACTGCTTTTAAATTTCATATCTGGAGTCCTTCGCTGGAATTTTTTTTCAGGTCTTTCCAGAATTCTGTGCTACAGGCCTTGTTCATTCAGCAATCTTAATGCAAAAATTGGGATGCAGATACAGGTGTCAGACTAGAGACAAGTGGATCTCCACTGCTGGCTGGAACTTGACACCTATGTTGGAGCCCGGCCCAGTTTGGGTTTGTGAGGCTAATGTGGGATTTTCATCCACAATCGGGGGGTGATTCTCCTGAATTGGAACTAAGTGCTGGGCCAGCGACAAACCTGGAGACCTTCCCTCTGGGGTTAGCTGTAGCACCACTGTTCTACCATGCCTTCCCACTGGGGTGGCATTGTACAACAGTGGTTAGGACTGCTGCTTCATTGCGCCAGGGACATTGGGTTTGATTCCCAGCTTGAGGCACTGTCTGTGTGGAGTTTGCATGGTCTTCTTGTATCTGTATGTGTTTCCTCTGGGTGCTCCAGTTTCCTCCCACATTTAAAAGATGTGCTGGTTTGGTATATTGACTTGAACTGGCCCTTGACTGTGGCAATCCAGGGAATTTTGTAGTAACTTCATTGCAGTGTTAATGTAAGCCTTACTTGTGAGTAATAAATAAACTTCAAACTTTAGCAGCATCCATCACCTGGGACTCTCCCACCTAATAAATGCTCATTTATACATACTGGGCAACTCTTTGGCCAGCCCCACTATTCTGAGATTGGGCTGAATTTTTTAAAGGGTTACCCATCTCTAGCCTCGTTAACCAGCCCCACTTGCCCCAAAAAATGAAATTATGTCCCCCTACTCCTGGGATCAGTATCAATGCCTTATCTAAGAGAGACTCCTTCCTCCCTCATCCACAAATAATGGACAACAGCCCGGCTTGCTAACCCCTACAAAATACAGACATTGGGGTGACCTGATCTGACCACCTACCAGTTAGCTCCCCTTCCCCCCACACCACTCAACCCTCCTTCCTCCTCAGATCCCCACTCAATCTCCCTTCAGGCGTCTGGCAGTGCCAAGAGTGCAAATGACCCATGGCACTGATATCCTGTTCTGGGGCCTCGGGCCTGGGGGAGTGCAAGGAGGTAGGTCCAGTGGCCTCTCTGTGGTCCTGGAGTTTGGGTGAGTTCAGACTGGGGGCAAAGAATTGATCTTGCCACTCTCCAGCTGGATCAGAGGGGCATCATTGGCTGGGGTGCCTCTTCTAGCTCTAATGGACCTGAAGGTCACCCTTAGCGTGGTGATTTTAGTCAGCCCTGTGATCACCATCTGCATTCCTCCCTGTCAGCTGGGCAAACTCTGAAATGGTCTGGTCACTTAAAACTCCCCCAGCCACGGGGAAAGATTTTAAATCACTGCGGCACTCCATTCTGCAGAAACCTTCCTTTCCCCCCTCTCAGAAGCTGCAGGTGACAGCAGACTCCTTTTGAAGTCCCCAATGAAAGAGGAGATGTCAAATTTACCCGGGTGAGGAGTGGGGGTTGTTTGGGGGAGGGGGGTGGGGGTGAATTGGGAATGGGGATTGGAGGGGGATGTTGGTGGGGTGGGGTAGTTGGGGAGGGTTGTCCCAGTCTGTCCAGCTGTGAACTCGGCACCAATGTACAAACACAGATTTGATTCAAAGATGCTGTGGCTTCCCAGCAGTCAAAAATGGTTAAATTCTCTCCATTACACCTGAAGTCTTTGATCTGTAACAAATTCAGTAAGAAATGTCACAACACCAGATTAAAGTCTAACAGGTTTCTTTGGAAACATGAGCTTTCAGAGCTCTGCTCCTTCAACCTGTTGGACTTTAACCTGATGTTGTAAGACTTATTGTGCTCACCCCAGTCCAAGGCCAGCATCTCCACACCATGAGTAACAAGTTTAACTGCACTGTCGGATTAAAGTTTTCCCTCAGCCTTCAGCCCTCTGTGTTTATTTTGAATTCCCTTCACGGTTGACTGCACCTCAAGTATACCATTGATCCTGACCACAATGTAGACAGAGTCTAATCCTGACTGAGGGGCCTATGGTTTGGATAATGATATCTTCCAGCCACAATTCGAGATGTTGGCAAATTCATTAGTGTTGTGCTGCCAACTGCCCACTGGCAATCTCAGTTCCAACACTCTGTGGTCTGAAGTGGCATCATTTACTCAAATATAAGCATGTAGATATATTAAATTGCATAATCACCATCACTGGCTCCTGAATGGATTTAAAATTTTCAAATTTCTCCAAAAAGTGATGAATCAGTTTTGGAACGAGCCTTTTTGATGCATTTGCACCACAGGCAGGAACTGGAGGCAAGATTTTTAATAATGCAGACAAAAGTTATATTTTTTAAACGGAGGGGCGAGCAAGAGGGTTCCTGTAAATGAGATAATCTAATGGATCATTTGGATCGCTGCCTAAATTAGTCCAGACTGTCAAGATTGCAAAAATTGATGCCTCTGTGTAAATATCAGTGAAAGCAAGCAAGGCTTTGTTTCAGAAGCCAACATTTTCACATAACATTCATTCATTTGCCCAAAAAATGTACCCAGAAAAATTGTTTGGCAATAAAAACTATCATGAATAATGCAATTAATAGATGGATTTCCAGATGGTCATGACAATTAATTGAATATTCCATAATGCTCTGGGCGTGTTTTTCTGGCCATTCACATCAGTTGGATTCTCTGCTCCTACTGCAGTGGTCATGATGTGAAGATGCCGGCGTAGGACTGGGCTAAAACACAGTAAGACCTGGTGTTGTCAGACTTCCCACTGCAATAAACAGAGATTTGGCTGAGAACCAAATTCTCCAACCGTGCTTGCAGCAATGGTGGGGCATGTGAATCCCACTCACTCATTCAAAAATGTATCATCATCCCCATTCTTCCTGATCACATTTCTATTTAGTATGTTGCAATTCATGGAAAATCCTAGCTTCTTATTCATGTGGAACTTACAGCTTCCATAGTGGGAAGGGAACACTAAGTTGTTGGATCATTTCATTCAGGCTAAACTGAATAATACACATGATCTATTTAATGATATTTTGTTAAATAGACATCCAAAGATGTGCAGATTAGATGGATTGGCCATGCTAAATCTCCTCTTATTGTCCAAAGATGTGCTGGTTAGGTGGATTGGCCATGCTAAATTGCCCCTTAGTGTCCAAAGATGTGTAGATTAAGTGGATTGGCCATGGTAAATCTCCTCTTATTGTCCAAAGATGTGCAGGTTCGGTGGATTGGCCATGCTAAATTGCCCCTTAGAACTTAGAACATTGCAGCCAGTACAGGCCCTTTGGCCCTCGTATGTTGCACTGATTGGTGCAACAATCTAATGACCTTCTAAGCTAAACTATTCCAATATTATCCATATGTCTATCCAATGACCATTTGAATGCCCTTAATGTTAGCGTGTCCACAACTGCTGCAGGCAAGGCATTCCACGCCCTTACTATCCTGAGTAAAGAACCTACCTCTGACAGCTGTCATATATTTATCACCCCTCAATTTAAAGTTATGTCTCCTCATCTTAGCCATCACCATCTGAGGAAAAAGGATCTCGCTGTCCACCCTATCTAATCCTCTGATCATCTTGTATGCCACAATTAAGTCACCTCTTCACCTTCTTCTCTCTAACGAAAGCAACCTCAAGTCTCTCAGCTTTTCCGCATAAGATCTTCCCACCATACCAGGCAACATCCTGGTAAATCTCCTCTGCACTCTTTCCAATGCTTCCACATCTTTCCTACAATGTGGCGACCAGAACTGTACGCAACACTCTAAATGTGGTGGCACCAGAGTTTTGTACAGCTGCAACACGATCTCGTGGCTCCGAAACTCAATCTTTCTACCAATAAAAGCTAACACATTGAATACCTTCTTAACAACCTTATCAACCTGGGTGTCCACTTGCAGGGATCCATGCACATGGAAAATGCACTATGCACATAGTGTCCAAAAATTTGCAGGTTCGGTGGATTGGCCATGGTAAATGTTACGGGGATAGGGTGGAGGGAGGGCCTGGGTGGCATGCACTTTTGCAGTATAGTTGGAGACTCAATTGGTCAGATAGCCTCTTTCTGCATTGTAGGGTTCAACTGTTTAAACAATATGAGGCAAATAACTTGCAATATACTTTGACTTGCATCCTACTCTCAATTACCTGTACTATTGAAAACAAAATAATGGGAAGTTTAATTTTAAAATTTAACTGGTGTTAATAGGCCCAATTAGAACCAACATTGAGGCTGGTTTCATTTTGAAAGGAGCCTAAGTCTTTATTGCCATCTTATTGCTAAGGCTGTATTGCCACCTTATTCTATATCCCTCTTTAACTTGCAAGTAGGGAGCCTAGGAGCCTGATTGCTATTTAAAGACAGAATTAATTGAAATGTTTGCTATGAACAAAGAACAAAACAGCACGGGAAACAGGCCCATCGGCCAACGAGCCCGCTCCGCCACCTCGATGTTCCCACTTCTATACACGATCCCTATCTATGTTTATGCACACGCAAAGAGCCCCAATCATGATAAGTTTGCAATTATTTCTGTGGGGCTTGAAGGAACAGGATAACTCTGCTTGCTGCCCTGTGATGCCACTATTTGCTGTCACACCACCCAACATCACGCCATCCTTGTGGCACATCTCGTACTGGCAGCTGGGCAGCCCAGTATTGCAAACTGTCTGTTTGGAGCCTTACCTCTGGCCAGATCAACATCAGTGCGACCAGTGTCTCAAAATTACAACCCGCTGATGGGGTCATTCGATTTAGGTGCTCCGCTGGTCCATAGTCAAAATTGCTTTTTAAGTTGTCTAAAACCCAAGAATTTCAGATTTAAGAGAAATGAAACTTTGAAGATCATAAGAGAAACACAGTCCCACCCACCCTTTGATTGTTGGACTTTCTTTCTCTTTTTTCTTTCTAATGCCCTTCACTCCTTTTCTCTCTCCCTTTAACTTGCTACAACCCCTTAGCCTGTCTTTAACTTTCCCGTTCCTCTCTGCCTCTTGTTCACTGTATATGTCAGTGCCCCAAGCTGCCTGTGACCCCAGCTGAGTTGGCTTGTCTTCTATAGGCAGGTGGAAATAGGCAGGTACAGTCTTTTTTTTAACTTTAATAAATGTCTTTGTTTAAAAAGTGAAATTATTAGTCTTTTTCCAATTAATTTAATGTCTTGATTTGACAATAATCTGTCTGATAGTAAAGGACATTAGAGATAATTTAAATATTCAGAGAATGTTATGCATGAGCACTGCTTGAATAGGGATGATGTGATTAGAGGTGGTGACAGATATTTTAAACTAGTAACCCTGTTATTGTGCTGTGTGTGATACGACATGACATTGACCATTCCTGTTTACTTGCATAATCCATCTCTTACTTCACTGAATTGCTTTAAAGATATAACTTGCATTTATATAGCACTGTTAATCTATTAAATCATTCAAGTTGCTTTGCTGGAAGGCTGTCAAGCACCATCTCACACTGAGTGACATAAGGAGATAGTAGGGAAGATGATCAATAGCTTTGTCCAGATAGTGTTTTAATAAAAGTCTTAAATGAAAAAGAGAGTTAAGGCAATTCAAGGAGGCAATGCCAGAGCTCATGGGCTCCACTACGATCATAGACATTACAGAAGGAGGTAATTCAGCCCTTTAAGCTTGCACCAACAACAATCCCACTCAGGCCCTGCTGTAACACCATGTCTTTACCCTGCTAATCCTCCTGACACAAAGGGCTATTTAGCTTGTCCAATCAACCTAACCCTCATGCCTTTGGATTGTGGGAGGAAACCGGAATATTCGGAGGAAATTCATGCAGATGTGGGGAGAAAGTGATCCAGCTGGGAATTGAACCGAGGACCCCAGCGCTGTGAGGCAGCAATGCTAACGACTGTATCATCATGGCATGGTGGCACAGTGATTAAAGTTGGGGGTGTGCAAGAGGCCAATATTGAATGAGCACAGATACCTCCAAGAGCTATAAAGTTGGAGGAAAGGTCGGGAACGAGAGATTTGAAAAAAGAATGAGAGCATAAAAGTTGAAGCATTGCTTAACAGGGAGACAATGTACATCAATGAGCACAAGGGAGCCCATGTGAACAAGACTTGCAGTGAGCTAGGATTCAGGCAGCAGAGCTACAAACACAGAAAATATTGGAAAAGCTCAGCAGGTCTGGTAGCATCTGTGATGAGAAAAATAGAGTTTTGAGCTTCTCCTCAGAGCAGCAGAGTCATGAATAAGATTCTGTCTATGGAGAGTGGGAGAGTGGAGTGCAACTAGGATTCAAAATTTTCAAGTTCTCCATCTCACAACACTGTCAGAGTATTTTCGCCACATAGAGGGTAGGGGTTTAAAAAAACCGCTGACAAGCATCTTTGTCGGAGTATTTAGGGACAGGCGACAAATTCTGGGCTTGCCAGCAACATCCACATCCCAGGAATGAATAAATAAAATTGTTGCTTACAAGAGTCATTAATCGCTCGTTGTACAAGTTTTTAGAACAAAGAACAAAGAACAACACAGCACGGAAAATAAGCCCTTCAGCCCAACGAGCCCGCTTTTTGTCCATAAAAGGTTATAAAATAAGAAACATTTGCAATTTTGCAATATACAGCGGTCTCTGCTTTATTAATATCATTACCCATGATTAGAAATATGTTGTGATCTTGTCAAATGGTGCAATAGAATGTGGTTATCACTACTCAGCTGTTCTTGGTGCTGTTTTAATATTACTCAGACGCCCAGAGTTGGAATGAAGCACCTTGGTGGCTGGTCAAAGTAAATAAATTATTCTAATCAGATTCAACGCACAGAAAGTAATTGTAAAAGAATTATATAATTTGAAATGTCCCAGTGGAAACATAACCTGGGTCATTTCCCTCTTTAATGCTGATTTTGGCAGTCCCGTCTGAAGTGAATTCCATTGTTACCATTATAAATGTGAAGTTTCTATTTGTACAGTGAAATATAATAAACATCATTGGTGGTTCAAAAGAAGTGCAACTGGTGCCACAGTCTCATTTCAATACCCAGTTAACAAGAGTGATTCATAACCCAAGGCCCCATCTGTTCATTTTTTTTAATCATATCCTGTAGTTTTTTGGACAGTTGTTGCCCATCTCTTCAGGTTGCTTAGAGGAAGTACTGGTGTGCCTTTCTATTGAACCTCTGTCAGCTTTGCAGTGATGGTGCACAACAGTGCCGTTAGGTAGGGAATATGACCCTCAACTTAATTGGATTGAAATGAGAGAAGATGCATCCTCTTGCCCAAATAAATTCCCCCTTGGTGTTACACCTGTGTGATTCACATTCAGTCGTGACTAGAGGCTCATTTAATGATCCACTAAATAAATCCATTATTGTTAGTTCAGGAGATGGAGAAAGGTAACCAAAAATAACAGGTATACTCCCGAAATTTTAACTTTTTTAAACATGTGCAGTTGTCACCAAGCCAGGCAATAGCTTCCGCAGTGATTAAATGGATCTCTCTGAGTCGACCGCTGAATTTTGTCAGGGGCAGCCTTCAATGGCATGAGTTGTTAACTGGGGTTTGCCAGTCCTGGTTCTCTGCTCAGCCCCACTTGTGCCCATTTCCTGCACAAAGCTCTTGGCCAATGCGTAAACGGTTGAGAAGTGCCCAATGTTGGCAATTTTTAATTAAAGCAATATGTATATATTTTTCTTGGAGACACCAGACATAGCAAACTGGACAACGATATTAGAAAAAATAACATTTTGCCTTCCTCTTCCAGTTATTGTTAATTACAATCATGCCAGTAAACAGCCTCACTGTTGACTGTTATCATATCCCTTGGTACGGCCTTTGCACCTGTAAACAGAGCTGCAAATCCAGCTGCTCTAAATTGGCCTGCAGCAATGATAATGGATGCTGGCTTCTAGGCCCTCTAACTATTCTGTAGAAGCATCCTGCAGAGGAGTCTTAGTGCTGACTCTATGGAGTGAAAAGACTTGCATATTGATGGATACTTCGATCTCAATTGGAGCAGAACAAAGATAAAAACTAGGAGCAGGAGTAGGCCATTTGACCCCTCGAGCCTGCTCCGCCATTCAATAAGACTATGGCTAATCTTTTTGTGGACTCGGCTCCTCTTACCAGCCTACTCACATAACCTTTAATTCCTTTACAGTTCAAAAATTTATCTATCTTTACCTTAAAAACATTCAATGAGGAGCTGCACAGAAGCACAGTGGTTAGCACTGCTGCTTCACAGCTCCAGGGTTCAATTCCCGGCTTGAGTCACTATCTGTTGGAGTTTGCACGTTTTCCCCGTGTCTGCATGGGTTTCCTCCGGTGCTCCGGTTTCCTCCCACAGTATAAAGACGTGCGTGTTAGATTGATTGGCCATGCTAGAAATTGTGCCTTAGAATCCTGAGATGTATAGATTAGAGGGATTAGTGGGTAAATATAGGGATATGGGGGTAGGGCCTGGGTGGGATTGTGGTCAGTGCAGACTCGATGGGCTGACTGGCCTTTTTCTGCAATGCAAGATATCTATGATTTCTATGAGGTAGCCTCAACTGCTTCACTGGCAGGGAATTCCACAGATTCAGAAGCATTTGTGTGAAGAAGTTCCTCCTTAACTCAGTCCTAAATCTGCTTCCCCTTATTTTGAGGCTATACCCCCTAGTTCAAGTTTCACCCACCAGTGGAAACAACTTGCCCGCTTCTATCCTATCTATTCCCTTCATAAGCTTCTATGTTTCTATAAGATCTCCCTTTATTCTTCTGAATTCCAATGATTATAACCTCAGTCTACTTAGTCTCTCCTCATAAGCCAACCCTCTCAACTCCAGAATCAACTGATTGAATCTCCTCTGCACCCCCTCCAGTGCCAGTATATCCTTTCTCAAGTAAGGAGACCAAAACTGTACACAGTAACTCCAGGTGTGGCCTCACCAGCACCTTATACAGTTGCAACATAATCTCACTGTTTTCGAAATCCATCCCTCTCGTAATGAAGGACTAAATTCCATTTGCTTTCTTAATTACCTGCTGCACCTGCACACAAACTCCTTGAGATTCCTGCACAAGGACACCCAGGTCCCTCTGCCTAGCAGTACGCTGCAATTTTTTACCGTTTAAATAATAGTCCATTTTGCTGCTATTCCTACCAAAATGGATGACCTCACATTTACCAACATCTGGTTCCCTAATGTCCTTTAGGGCAGGAAATCTGCTGTCCTTATCTGGTCTGGCCTACATGTTCCCAGAGCCACAGCAATATGGTTAACTCTCAACTGCCCTCTGAACAAGGACGACTGGGAATGGGGAATACATTCTGGCCATCCAGCGAAGCCCATGTCCCACAAGTGAATTTTAAAAAAATCACCGTTCAATAATCTTCCACCAGCTCAACTCAGGCATTCAGAGAGTTGGAAGGGAAATATGCACACCCGAAGGTATTTATTTTAAATATAGATAATTATGATAATAATAGGTCAGTAAAAATCCTGAGTTTGCTTTAAATTCTAGACACCTTTTGTCTTTACCCATATTTTTTATGTTTCTTCAGCTGTAATTTTGGATGCTGTGTGGTATTTTTCTTGGTTGTAACAAGAGGATTTCTCTCAAAGTGTTGGTGGTAGGATACAAATGTAGTGTTGAATGAATGGGTGGTGACATAAATAAATGAAGACTTAAAGTTTTTCCCTCATTCAATAGACGTTCTCAGTAATGCTTATTGTAACATCTAAAAAGTAATATCTGAAAAATGGTATGGGATGTAGTAATGGTGGAAGGAATACCTTTGACTGAATCTAAGAATGTAACAGGACTGCAGGTACTGTCCAAATTCACAATTAGTCTTTAGCTCTTGTGTTGATTTTAACCTTTGGGCTGCCAAGTGAACAGCCAACCCAGTCTTTCAGGCAGTAAAGAGGCTGAAACTATTTTCAGGTCCTGGCTTCATTTAAATAGAGCTGGCACGTGCCCATCCCAAATGGGAAATCCATTATAGTTCATCAAATTCATGCAGCATGATATTGACAGAGTACTGGGCTGGGTAAAAGCAAATACTCTGGGGACTGTTCTGTGGTTAAATTCCAATTGAGATCTCACAAATATCAGCGTGTTGACAATAACAGAGCTTTTGATTTTCATTTGATTCATTATTTTCACATGTATTAGTATACAGTAAAGGTATTGTTTCTTGCGTGCTATACAAAGCGTACTGTTCATAGAATACAAAGAAAAAAAGAATAGAAGAAGGTGCAGAATCATGTACGAGACCCAAATTTTTAACCATTACCACCTGTTACACCAAAGTTTGGCAAGTTAAAGTTATCTCCTCGGTGTCAGAATTAAGCTAGATGTAGCATGTTATGCTGTACAGTAAGACTTTCCCTATTTTGCCTCAATAATGTGCCTCAGCCATGAACTCAGAGGAGTACTCCTCCTATACAAGTGTGATAATTTGTATTTTGCCTGTCAACTCATCTTGAAGAATCTCAGTGAGGTTACCAACTCAACAACAGCTATATTGCTTTTGGTCAGAGGAAAGCATTTTTGTCTATGGATTATTTATTGAATTCTTTCATGATACATTATATATACAACATTACAATCTGGTATCTTAACAATACTTCAAACTCAAAAGCATGCATGGTCTGATAGAATTTAAACTCTCCTCAGGCATTCCTATACATGTAATTTGTTCCTTTGCTTCCAAAGCTAATCAACAATTCTAATATGTGTTAACATAGGGACAAGAAGAGGCCATTCAGCCCCTTGAGCCTGCTCTGCTGTTCAGTTAAATGACCACTTGTGGCAGCAGTGGTGGAGTTTGTGAATTTTTCCAGATCTACATAACTCACTGCATGAAAAGATATTTTCTGATTTCACTGTAAAATGCTCAGCTCTAACCTTAAGGTCATGCATCTTTATTTTGCACTCCCTGTACACACAAAACCAGAGGCCACATTTTTATTTAGATGTGGAGATATGTGACTGACTACATTTTGATTTGTTCTGGAGGAAATCCAATTTTTCTTGCATTTTTGACCCTGCATATTTTATTCTCATCTTTTTGAGGGTTGGGAATCCTTAGTCCTGAATCTTCATTCCCAGGTCAGATGTTCTGAGTCGGGATCTTGGCTCCACGAATTTGATGTCCATAAAAGTGGTCCTGAATGTCAGATTTTCAATCTAGTGGATGTGGTGGGTGGGCTGCAATGGGAGTTGGGGTGGGAGACCCTAGAGACCCTAAGGTTGGAGACAGGTGCGATGTGTGTTGATTGAATGGGTGGATATAAAAGCAGGCCTTGAGGAAGGTCCATTTGTGAGTTAGGAAGTCCATATTCAAGTCAATTTGTCTCAGAGATGACATCATTGACTTGTCAGATGACTGGGAATTCTGTAAATGATGTCTGACTGTTACCTGACCTTGGAATGGATGACCCAACATGAGCTTTCTGTATAGAAATGTCATTATTTGAGAGACAGGATCTACAGGCACTTAGAGATGCAAGGATTGATTAGAAACAGTCAACACGGCTTTGTGAGTGCAAAATAAGTCTCACAAATTTGATTGAGTTTTTTGAAGGGATAGCCAAGAAGATAGATGAGGGCAGTGCAGTAGATGTTGTTTACATGGACTTTAGCAAGGCCTTTGACAAGGTACTGCATGATAGGTTGTTACATAAGATTGCTAAATGGATACAAAATTGGCTTGATGACAGAAGTCAGTGGGTGGTTATAAAGGGTTGTTTTCAAACTGAGGCCTGTGGCCAATGGTGTGCCTCAAGGATTGGTGCTGGGTCCACTGTTATTTGTCTTTTATATTAATGATTTGGATGAGAATTTAGTAGGCATGATTAAGTTTGCAGATGACACCAAGATTGCTGGCCGAGTGGACAGTGAAGAAGGTTATCCAGGATTGCAATGGGATCTTGATCAATTGGGTCAGTGGGCTGACAAATGGCAGATGGAGTTTAATTAAGATAAATAAGAGATGATGCATCTTGGTAGATCGAACCAAGGCAGGACTTCCTCAGTTAATGGTAGGGCACTGGGGAGGGTTATAGAGCAAAGAGATCCAGGGGTGGGTTCTTAACTCCTTGAAAGTGAAGTCCCAGATGAACAGGGTGATGAAGGAGGTATTCAGCACACTTGGTTTCATTGGTCAGGACATTGAATACAAAAGTTGGGACGTCTTGTTGAAGTTGTACAAGACATTGGTAAAGCTATACATGGAATATTGTGTGCAGTTCTGGTGACTCCATTATAGAAAGGGTATTATTAACTAGAAAGAGTATAGAGAAGATTTACTTGGATGCTCCTAACTCTTGATGGTTTGAGTTATAAGGAGAGGTTGGATAGACTGAGACTTTTTTCCCTGGAACATAGGAGCCTTAGGGGTGATCTTATAAAGGTCTATATAATGTTAAGGGCATAGATGAGGCAGATAGTCAACATCTATGTAGGGGAGTCTAAAACTAGAGGGCATAGGCCCTGTTTATTTTATGTGTGCATATATCTGCTGTTTGTAATTTTTATAAATGATCTGGATGAGGGTATTGAGGGATGGATCAGTAAATTTGCAGATGATACTAAAGTTGGTGGGGTAGATAGTGAAAGGGTGTTTTAGTTACAGAGTGACTGGACAAGTTGCAGAGCGGGCCGAGAGGTGGCAAATGGAGTTTAATGGGAAAAGTGTGAGGTAATGCACTTTGGCAAACAATAAATGTGTAGATATAGCTAATGGTAGCTCTTAATAGTGTGAGAACGAAGGATCTGGTGTATGGTCAATAGATCCTGAAAGTAGGCATCAAGTGATAAAGTTGTTAAGAAGGCTATGGAGTCTTAGTTTATTGTAGGGGGATTGAATTTAGAGCCGCACATCAGTTGCACTGTACAAAACTCAGTGCGGCCGCATTGGAGTATTGTGTGCGTTCTGGTCCCACATTATAAGAAGATGTGGAGGCATTGAGAGGGTACAGAGGGTTTACAGGATGTTGCCTGGTATGGAGGGCAGGTCCTAGAAGAGAGGTGAAGGATTTGAGGTTGTTTCGTTAGAAAGAGGCGGCTAAGGGGACTTATTGAACATATAAGATATTAGAGGTTTGATAGGGTGACAGTGATAGCCTTTTTCCTAGGATGGAAAAGCTACACGAGGGACACACTTTAAATTAAGGGTATGAGTTATAGGACGGATATAGAGTAGGTTCTTTACTCAGAGTGATTAGGAGTGGAATGCCCTGCCTGCAGCTGTTGTAGAGCGCCAAGTTTGGTGGCGTTTAAGAGGTTATGATAAGTATATGGAGAGAGGGAATGTTTAGTTAGGAGGGGCATTGCTTTTATTTTGGTCGGCACAACATCGAAGGCCGAAGGGCCTGTTCTGTGCTGTATTGTTCTATGTTCTATGTTCTATGTTCTATCTGTGTTCTTGTGCTTTGATTGTGGATAACAATTCCAGTCTTGTAAAATGGCTGACAAGATAACAGACTAATTTCTCCAGGGTCAAATTGGTGTGGGAATCCAGAGGACTTTTTCAACTTTAATTTTGCCAGATTTTCAAACTAGTTATGGTGAACAGCAGTTGTAGTACTAAGATTTTCAAAATCGTCTCAGTAACTGTTTGTTCCCAGGATACAGTGGTCTTTATACAAATACCTTAGGACAAACGTAATGCAGAAACATAATGCAATACCAACATCAGCACATTGTCTTGACATACTGTGAAATTTTTAAGTACATATTGGTGTCGAAGAATTTATCCATGGATTGTGCCTTTTGGAAAATCCAATCAAAAATGAATCTTATATTGTCCTCAATCTGTATTTAGTTTTAACAGTTAGACTTTGTGATCTTAAAGGGACAGATCACTTTAAACACAGATCAATTTCAGCAGTACAATAGCAACATGATGGGTGAGACTCTCTGCCCACACTAACCCCCAGGCTGTAAAATCTCATCCCTTTGCATCGTCCGTGTCCCACCCGTTACACATCCCTTGGCGAGCAGGACAGGAAAATTCTGTCCAATGCATTGCAAAGTATAACACCCTTATCATTTACGTGGAAAGTCATCTTTCTTACATCTTTGTAGAAACTTGATGTCTGTATCAATATGAGTAATCTTCTTTGGAGATCCCCTCCACTTTGAACCAGCAGTTTGCGGTGTCAAAGGTAGCCATGATGTGGAGATTCAATCTCCAATCTGTGGGTTAGCGTTCTCCAAGGCGGCCTTCAAGATACATGATAACGTAGAATCGCCGAGCAGAAACTGATAGCCAAGTTCTGCACTGATGAGGATGACCTCACCCAAGATCTTGGGTTCATGTCACAGTATCTATAATCTCCATCATTTCGCCTTGACTTGAGAAAATTCACACCTCTTTAATCTGTGATTATCCCTCTCTCCATTCTCACTGTCTATACCTGTAAAGACTTGATTAGCTGAAAAGACACACATCCCAACCATTATCTTGCAATGAAGTCTTAGTATATAACTGTTGTGCTTGTGACACCTACCTCTCCACTCACCTGATGAAGGAGCAGTGTTCTGAAAGTTCATGATTCCAAATAGTTGGAAGTTCCAAGCTGTTGGACTTTAACCTGGTGTTGTGAGACTTCTCACTGTGCGTGCTTCCCCGCCCCCACCCCCCACCCCACCCCTGTCATAGAAACACCAGGGAAAAATTGCTAATGAATGCTAAATCTAAGATGCAACATGTTAGTTTTCTGTAGCCTAAATTTTGTTGTATTCAGAATATGGCTCATTTGTGGGATATCTCCCCCCAACCTGTTACCCTCAGCTAACTTATTTCATATAACTGAGTTTTTATCCATGATCTTCCCTGTTGTTGAGCATTGCTGAGCTGTGGTTCCAGCAGAGGGAGATAAAGAAGTAATATTACAAGGCTGATTTATCCCAGTCTGCTAAGTGGTAAGGTCCAACTAAAATAGAAACCAAATTGGAAATATTCAGCAAATCAATCGGCATTCAGAAAAAGATTTGTTCTTATTTTAAATATCAGACTTTATCAGAATCTTTTGATAAAGCTGGTCACCCCACTAGATTTTCTTTTGCTCCGAGTGAACTTGCCAAGTTCCCAAAGTTCACTGAGGAAACAGATACCAACCTGTAGCCCATGTTGCAACGTTAGAGAGATTGCAATACAGTAAATGACTTCTGAATGACTTCCATCGTGGCAGAGATGGTGACCTTGATATTGAAAGAACATTAGTAACAATTATGGCCTAAGCTTTGGGTTGATTCGTGCTTTGTTGTTTTTACTCTTGATATTTGATTGAGTTACAAGACAGAGACACAAAGCAAAACAAAGTCCATTGGCAAAAATAATGTAATATTGCAGCTAAATCCTGCAGTAATAAGGATTTTAAGATTATGTCATTCTTTGGCAAAAGAGTGATAATTTCAGTATGATCGCCAAAATTTGGTTCTCAGGATTGAAATCCAATTTACAGATTGGGAAAACTTTAATACTGTTTAACTTAAATGGGATTATTCCCAAATCGTTGGCTTTACATTTGGTATCATAGCACTGATTGTGTTGGAAGCTGAGGGGAATTTATAGTGCACATTATGCTGTGACTAATTTCTGCAAATTCTGTCATCAAATGTTAGTATTGAGAATTGTCTCTGCTATTCCTCTTGCAGTGAGCTCCTCATTCTGGGTGTTCTGTCATTGGGAGGTACTGGCTAAAGGCTAAAGGATAAATTTGTCTGAAGGTCCCATTGTTCTTCTCTGGGAAGCCAATGAAAGAATGGTATTGGTGCATTCAGAAAGAGAAAGATCTTTGCTGGAATAGTGTCATAAAATCCCTTCAGTGCAGGAGGAGGCCATTGAGTCTGCACTGACAGCGATGCGACACTGGCCCTAAGCATGTGACCCCTGACATAAGGGGCAATTTCCCACAGCCAGTCAACCTAACTTACATATCTTTGGACTGTGGGAGGAAACTAGAGCACCTGGAGGAAACCCACACAAACATGGGGAGAACATGCAAACTCCACACAGTCACCCAAAGCCAGAATTGAACTCAGGTCCTTGACATTGTGAGGCAGGAATGCTAACCATTGTGGCACCATGCTGCCAATTGTACAAGGAAACCTAAAAGGCATTTTTCTTTGTATTTAAAAAGTTATTCCTACGCACTCTTTCAACACAAGTTCCAATTTTATGATCATGGTTTTTGATTTGATTTGAATTTTGATTTAATTTAATACTGTCATATGTATAATATACAGTGAAAGTAATTGTTTCTTGCATTGCTGTACAGACAAAGAATACTGCTCATTGAGAAGGGAAGGAGAGAATGATTATATAGTGTCACAGTCATAGCTAAGGTGTAGAAAAAGATTAACTTACTGTGGATTAGGTTCAATCAGAAGTCTGACGGCAGCAGGGAAGAAGCTGTTCTTGAGCTGATTGGTATGTGACCTCAGACTTTGTGTCTTTTTCCCACAGAAGAAGGTGGAAGAGAGAATGTCCAGGGTCTGTGGGATTCTTAATTATGCTGGCTGCTTTACTGAAAAAGCTGGAAGTGTAGACAGAGTCAATGGATGGGATTTTGGCCTTGAGGATTTAGAGGCCAAATTCACTTGAGTGACACATTCTAATTTAAAATCATCAAAAGATTAATTTAAAGCTGGTAGTGCACTTGGATATTTTTTGGCAAGAAATTGCCTTTGGGTACTATGAATTGGCATTTGACTGCATTGTTATAAATTGAATAGGTTAATTCCATGCACTAGAAGAGAGACCAGCACATTATTGATGTGGAGCTCAAGAGTTTGGAGGAATTGATATTCATTCATCATCTTAGATGGACATACTCGTCAAATCAATAATGCACAGCTTTTGTCTGAATAGACAAATACATTTCAGAATAACCACAAATTATTTCCTAATACTCAAAATGTCTTACTCTAACTGTGATTGAAACTGCTCTTATCCTTATATTACATCTGAATGTTCATTTAAAACAATGTCATTATTTTCTGGTTACAAAAGTAAGCAATGTCCAGAAAGACTGAACACATCGTATTCTGTTGCACTTTCAACTCACTGTCAGTTTGAGCACGGTGGTAGAACAATTATACCAAAGGAAATCGTCTGACTGTCAATCAAAACAAATGTTATTTCAGGCCAAAATCTGATCCTGTCCAATTTTATCATTCTATTTTTTTATTTATAAACAGAATATTAATTTCCACATATCACTCACTGTGAACTGTACTTGTGTGCCCAAAATTGCAGATCATTTTGTTGTTACAGTAAATGAAAAAGTTAAAGTTTGTTTATTAATTACAAGTAGGTTTACATTCACATTGCAATGAGGTTACTGTGAAAATCCCCTAGGCGCCTCACTCTGGCACCTCTTCAGGTACAGTGAGGGAGAATTTAACATGACCAATTCATATAACCTGCACTTTTTTATTTGGGCTGTGGAGGAAACCAGAAAACCTGGAGAAAACCTATGCAGACATAGAGAGAACATGTAAACTCCACACAGACAGTGCTCCAAGTTAGGAATTGAACCCCAGGTCCCTGGAGCTGTGAGGCATCAGCACTAACCATTGTGCCACCCTGTAAATCATCTATTTAAAGGATTGAGAACCACGTTTATTCCCTTAATAATGAAACAACTTTTTAGATTGTATGTTATGTTGTAATTTCACTCCTGAGGACATGGATTTAAATCCTGTCAGACTAATGGGATGAAAATCTATACACTGCCAGTTTTACAGCTGTTGTATGAACCGAACTTGGTTAGACTCGGTTTTCCTGCAGAATTCTATCTTGTAAGATGTCTCACAACACCAGATTAAAGTCCAACAGGTTTATTTGATAGTAAACACGACTAGCTTTTGGAAAACTGTTGCTTTGTCAGTGAAATGCCCATTCAGCTGATGAAAGAACAGCGTTCTAAAAACTAATGGCATTTACTACCAAATAAAACTGTTGGACTTTCACCTGATGTTGTGAGACTTCTTACTGTGTTTACCCCAGACAAATGCCAGCATTTCCACATCTTAAAACCTACCTTGCCAGATTACTAGGCCACCTGCCTGGGTGATATACAGCGTTAATATTCCAGAAGTAATAAGGTATAACTTTTTGCTCCATTGTTGCTGACAGTGTAGCCATTGCCATCTCCCTCTGGGTGACTGGAATGATGAAGTCTATCAATATTCAAATCTGTATCCACCATGGGACATAAACCCCCAAATGCCTACTCCCTACTTTATCCCTGAAAGTAGGCAGTCAGGTCGAGAAGGTTGTTAGGAAGGCATATGGAGTCTTGGCTTTTATTGGTAGAGGGATTGAATTTCGGAGCCGCAACGTCATGTTGCAACTGTACAAAACTCTAGTGCGGCCGCACTTGGAGTATTGTGTGCAGTTCTGGTCCCCACATTATAAGAAAGATGTGGAGGCATTGGAGAGGGTACAGAGGAGGTTTACCAGGATGTTGCCTGGTATGGAGGGCAGGTCTTATGAGGAGAGGCTGAGGGATTTGAGGTTGTTTTCGTTAGAAAGGAGGCGGCTAAGAGGGGACCTTATCGAAACATATAAGATGATTAGAAGTTTAGATAGGGTGGACAGTGATAGCCTTTTTCCTAGGATGGAGAAAGCTAGCACGAGGGGACACAGCTTTAAATTAAGGGGCGATAGTTATAGGACGGATATCAGAGGTAGGTTCTTTACCCAAAGGGTGGTTCGGGAGTGGAATGCCCTGCCTGCAGCAGTTGTAGATGCGCCAAGTTTGGTGGCGTTTAAGAGGTTAGTTGATAAGTATATGGAAGAGAAGGGAATGGTTTAGTTTGGAGGGGCATTGCTTTTTATATTGGTCGGCGCAACATCGAAGGCCGAAGGGCCTGTTCTGTGCTGTAATGTTCTATGTTCTAAATGCTTTTTCAGGACAAAACTGGGTGAAATGCATGCTGTGCATTTTCTTTATTTCTTCAGCTGGCATTTCCAGCAAACTGGAATCATAGAATTATAGAATCCTGACTATGCAGGAGGCCATTCAGCCCATCAAGACTGCACCCACAACAATCCCACCCAATGCTAAGGGTCAATTTATCATAGCCAATCAACCTAACCCTCATATCTTTGGACTGTGAGAGGAAACCAGAGCACCCCAGAGGAAACTACACATGCGTAGGGAGAATGTGCAAACTCCACACGGACAGACACCTGAAGGCAGAATTGAACCCAGGTCCCTGGTGCTGTAAGTGAGATAACAGCTAACTACTGCGCCACTGTGCTGTCCCGAGAATCCAAAAAGATAAGGTTTGATTTTGTTTTATGGGATTGTGTCTCATCCTAAGGATTCCACGGGGGGGAGGTGTTGGGGAGGGTGGGTGGAAGCGGTGGGGGGTGGGGAGTGGGAGGCAGGAGAGTGGAATTACCACCACAATCAGATTATCCACGATCATATTGAATGTTGGAGCACACTTGATGGGCTAAATGTCCTAATTCTCTCTTCCTTATGATCTTGCCTCCAGCACTTTCTGTTCATCCCTATTCTGTTTTGTAGCATTTGTATTTCATACCTCCAGTATTTGCAGTATTCTGATTTTGTTCCTGTTAATATAACTAGATTTTGTGTCCACAGAGAGCTAATGGGATCTGTAGAAGTGCAGTATATCTTAATGTGAGGAACTACATCTTTTGTTTCAAGTGTCTGCCATTCCACAAGTCTTGTAAATGATGTGTTGAACCTGGTTACATTGGTTAGCTGATGCTTTGGACACAGTTACAATATTGAGAGATGCAGCTTATAAAAGTAAGCAAATTCTTGTCTAAGGTTTCTGATGGAGTTTATAATAGTAAAGCCATCAAGTGCTGTTTATAAGCATTGCAGAATAAGAGAAATGATTTGTATTTATGTTCCGCCATTAATTTAATAAAAAATGTAATCTATTTCACAGAAAAATAATAGAACAAAATATTATATGATCAAGCCTTGTGAGATATTAGGCAGATAATCAAAAGCTTGGTTAAAGAAATAAAAATGAAGGAAAGTTCTGAACAAGGAAAGAATGTTGGAAAGGGAAGTTTAAGTTGGGAATTCCAGAAACTAGGGATAAGAAAATAGGAAATCCCAACAATCCAGACAGAATCTGCAGAGAGAGAAACAGTGTTAACAAGTGGAATTTTCTAATCTCTCCCACTGGTGGGAGATTTCTGCTCTGTCCGCAGGGTCTTCCAGTCCTTGCACAGTAGCCAACCTCTCGCTCACTGTCCAGTCTCCAGCAATCCACTGGCAAGGCTGTTAAGGCAAGTGAGCCTGGATGATTGTGTCCTGGGCTCACAAATAAGATTTAAATCAGGCTTCATAGTGCGGTGGTCTCAAGAGAGGTATGGATTCCATGCACCCACCGCCCTCTGAGTGAAAAACTCATCCTTGACATCTCCTGTGTACCTACTCCCCAGCACCTTAAACTTGTGTCCTCTTGTGGCAGCCATTTCAGCCCTGGGGAAAAGCCTTTGAGAATCCACTTGATCAATACATCTCAACATCTTATACATCTCTATCAGGTCACCTCCTGTTGAGCAAACCCTTAACTGCAAAAGTGTTGCGGTGAATACAATGTAACGTTTCGACAATATTCATTAACATGCATTAATTTTAAACAAGGATCTTTAAGAATGTGACATTATAATTCTGTAATTATGCTTCAGACTTTCAGCTGATGATGTTACTGATGATCAGTGTAATGAGAGACAGAATTTAACAGCACCATGATTAACATCCACTTGATCAGTGCTTGAAAACAGAATAAAATTCATGTGTGCTTCTGGAGGCAGAAGGCAAAAATAGATAGGATGAGATCTCAAGCAGGTAGAAATTAAATCTGTCACCAAGTGAAATTAATTGTTGAGTTACAATTCCTTTCCCAGTTTGATATTTTAAAAAACGTTTGCGTCCCTGTGTCATGGAGCCATAGAGTCAAAGAGCTCGTGTGATTCAAGTACGTATGGGCAGGATTTTACAGCCTCCTTCATCCTGAATTCATAAAATCCCTCCCTAGATGAATGAACCTTCCCATTGTTTGCTTCTCAATTCCCGTAGTGGGTGGGGTAGTAAAATTCCAGTGATATATAGAATGTTTGGGTAAGGGGTGTGCTTTAATAGTATGTGTCAGATGATCCCTGAGTAATTAGCTCTTCCAGTGTGGAATGTTGTTGGGCAGTCTCAGATCTGACTGGAATCAGTGCACAACCGAACAAAGAGCTCCCAATGTTGAAGTGTCCAAGCCAACCTTGTAGTTCTTTATGCACCCTCAATCCATAGAGGCCTGCAGATACTTTATAGCAAAGAAAGACACCCTTCAGCCCATCTTGTCTGCACAGATCATCAAGCACCTATCTATTCTAATCACATTTCCCAGCACTTGGTCCGTAGCCTTATAGGCTGTGGAGTATCAAGTACTCATCTAAATGCTTCTTAAATGTTGAGGGTTCCTGCCTCTATCACTCTTTCAGACACCCTCTGAGTGAAAAAAAACTTTTCCTCAAATACCCCATAATGAGTATCCTTACCTTAAAACCCTGATTATTGACCTCTCAATGAAAGGAAATATTTTTTCCCTTTCTATGCTCCTGATAATTTTCATAGGATCACAGAATCCCTACTGTGCAGAAGGAGACCATCCAGCCTATCAAATCAGCACCGACAGCAATTCCAGCCAGGCCCTATACCCATAACCCCACATATTTCCCCTGCTAATCCTCCTGACACTAAGGGGCAAATTAACACAGCCAATAGATCTAACCCACACATCTTTGAACTTTGAGATGAATCCAGAGCACCCAGAGGAATCCCATTCAGACGTGGAAGAACGTGCAAACTCCACACAGTCAATTGAGGCTGGAATTGAACCCAGGTCTTTGACGTTGTGAGGATGCAGTGCTAACCACAGTGCCACCCACTGTGCCATCAAGCCACTTCAATCAGGATCCCTCTTTACAGTAATTAAGAAATTTACAATAATTAAGACCATTCAGCCCAATTGTTTCCATTGTAGTTCTTTGTTTCACTGGTCCACTTTTTTCTCTATTTTTATAATTTCATTGCTTTCAAATATTTATCTATTTTGTCTTAAAAGGTACAACCTTTCCCCATGGTGAAGCATTCTATATTTCCCAATCCTCTGCATAAAGGAATTTCTCTAACCTCCCATCAAGGCCCTTTTAATGATAGATTTAAATTGATAACAATTCATCAAAAACTCTCTAAACAGAGGAATTAATTTTATTCTCTCAAAACACATCTTCATTTCAAAAACCTCTCTTAGTCTTCACAGTGGCGTGATGGCACACTTGCTCACCCTGCTGCCTCACAATGGTAGAGACCCGGGTTTGATTTCCAGCTTGGGTCACTGTCTGTGTGGAGTTTGTCTGGGTTTCCTCCGGGTCCTCTGGTTTCCTCCCACAGTTCAAAAGACATGCCGGTTTGGTGTATTGGCCATGTTAAACTCTCACTCAGTGTACCTAAACAGGCTTCGCAGTATTGTAACTTTGGGATTTTCACAGTAACTTCATTGCAGTGTTAATGTAAGCCTACTAATGACACCAATGAATAAATTTGAATTTTGTTCCAGTGGCATTAGAATTTAGAACGTAGAACATTACAGCACAGAACAGGCCCTTCGGCCTTCGATGTTGGGCCGACCAATATAAAAAGCAATGACCCTCCAAACTAAACCATTCCCTTCTCTTCCATATACGTATCAACTAACCTCTTAAACGCCACCAAACTTGGCGCATCTACAACTGCCGCAGGCAGGGCATTCCACTCCCGAACCACCCTTTGGGTAAAGAACCTACCTCTGATATCCGTCCTATAACTATCACCCCTTAATTTAAAGCTGTGTCCCCTCGTGCTAGCTTTGAGTTTTACTATCTCAAGTTTCCCTGCATAATTATAGTTTCCAACTTCAAGCATCATCCTGATTATTTATGTTGCATGTGTTGGACAGATTTAATACCCTTTCTGTAACTCAAAATGTTTCTATTTACCTCCAGTAAGTTGTGTGGTTGAGTGCATGATGTTGCTGAAATAATACTCAAGACTAACGATTTTAAATGTTGACCTCTGATTCCTTGTGTTCCACAGCGAAGCTGGCTGGATTTCTGCGATTTCATAACAGTACTAAAAGAATGGTCCCAATTCCCCACAGTCATGCTTTCCGTGCCAGCCTGAAATTAAAATGTATAATTTGGCAAAACTTAGCATGCCAAAGTTTCTGGGCCTCTCCAAAATGTCAGATTTATTCTGGCAGGAATGCTGCCATCCTGATGTAAATAAAATCCAATGGATTGCTCCACTCAGTAAATCAGCTGCTATCTGCAAAGTGAATGCTCAATAAAACACTATCCTTTAGATGTACCAGTGAAATATTTGTACAAATTCTCTGTTGAGTAATTTGTCAGCATGGCAGAATTTTCCATAATGTAAATGGACTCATTTCTTCCAAAAGCTGTCAGTGGTAAATTGTTAATACAATTTATGATAGAAAAGATGATTGAGTGTAATTTGGGTTGCAAATAAGGTAAAATATGCAGTTGTACATGTGAATATTTACTGAAAGCAGCTCCTAGTCGCAAGTGAAATAATTATGGACTTAATTGTTTGTTGCTCAAAGCATTCCTCGGAAAAAAGATTTTTTTGATGGCTTCATTAAGAAAAGTACGCTTGACCTGGCTACTAGGATCACGAGGTTGGAATGTGAACACTAATGAACTGGATAAACTCCTGTGTGGACTTAGTGTAGCAGTGCTGAAATGTATATTTTTATTTTTTGTTTAATCAGTTTTTGGAAAAAATGGAAAAAGTAAAAATCCCCCCTCCAACCACCACCTCCCACGCCAGCCCACCTGCCTCTTGTGCTTAAAGCTGCCACTTTGTGTTACAATCTCCAACAGCTACACTTTAAAATCTAATACGGTCTCCTGTTTTTCAGTTCTGATGAGCAGTCAAAGGACTCGAAACATTGGCTCTGCTTTCTCTCCAGTTAGACACTGCTGGGCTCTCTGGCATTCTCTGTTCTTGTTCAAAAAAGTAGACCCTTCTCTAAATGCTGCAGAATCATCTTGGGTAAGGGAAATGTTTGCAGATGTAGTTTTGAAGATTACTAGGATCCGAATAGAAACTCCACTCTGGGACATTGAGGAGATTAAACAGAATCATATTCACTAACCTCAACAGGGCAGTTTCCCAATACTGTGGATCAAGAGTATTATAGAAGGAATTTATATTAAGGAATTTAGTAGTGAATGCCATATATGCTTACTGCCCTCCTGTTGGCTAGTTAATGCAAAATGAAATCATTTTTTGCATTGCATTCTCTTCGGTATTCACGCAGGGAGATGTAAATGTAGTTGTGGAGAACACTGAGGTACAGGGTTGCAAACTGGAAAGTATTGAAGTAGATAGGGAGGATGTGCTAGATATTCTTGAGGGTTTGAAGTTGGATAAGTCCCCTGGGCCGGACGGGATTTACCCTAGGATTCTCTGGGAGGCAAGAGAGGCGATTGCAGAGCCTCTGGCTCTGATCTTCAGGTCGTCGTTGGTTACGGGTGTGGTTCCGGAGGACTGGAGGATAGCGAATGTGGTCCCATTGTTCAAGAAGGGGAAGAGAGATTTTCCAGGGAATTATAGGCCAGTGAGTCTTACTTCTGTTGTGGGCAAAGTATTGGAGAGAATTATTAGGGATAGGATTTATAGTTATTTAGAGAGAAATGAATTGATTGGGGATAGTCAGCATGGTTTTGTGAAGGGTAGGTCGTGCCTTACTAACCTCATTGAGTTTTTTGAAAAAGTGACCAAAGAGGTGGATGGGGGTAAGGCGGTTGATGTGGTATATATGGACTTTAATAAGGCGTTCGATAAGGTGGCCCATGGAAGGCTTCTGCAGAAAATGCAGATGTATGGGATAGAGGGTGATTTAGCTAATTGGATTAGGAATTGGCTAGCAGATAGAAGACAGAGGGTGGTGGTTGATGGGAGATATTCATCGTGGAGTTCGGTTACAAGTGGTGTACCTCAGGGGTCTGTTTTGGGGCCCCTGCTGTTTGTAATTTTTATAAATGATCTGGATGAGGGTATTGAAGGATGGATTAGTAAATTTGCGGATGACACTAAAGTCGGTGGAGTGGTAGATAGTGAAGAGGGGTGTTATAGTTTGCAGAGAGACTTGGACAAGTTGCAGAGCTGGGCCGAGAGGTGGCAAATGGAGTTTAATGTGGAAAAGTGTGAGGTAATGCACTTTGGCAGGAATAATAAATGTGTAGAGTATAGGGCTAATGGTAGGATTCTTAATAGTGTTGACGAACAGAGGGATCTTGGTGTATTTGTGCATAGATCCCTGAAAGTAGGCAGTCAAGTCTATAAGGTTGTTAAGAAGGCATACAGAGTCTTAGCTTTTATTGGTAGGGGGATTGAATTTCGGAGCCGCAACGTCATGTTGCAACTGTACAAAACTCTAGTGCGGCCGCACTTGGAGTATTGTGTGCAGTTCTGGTCCCCACATTATAAGAAAGATGTGGAGGCATTGGAGAGGGTACAGAGGAGGTTTACCAGGATGTTGCCTGGTATGGAGGGCAGGTCTTATGAGGAGAGGCTGAGGGATTTGAGGTTGTTTTCGTTAGAAAGGAGGCGGCTAAGAGGAGACCTTATCGAAACGTATAAGATGATTAGAGAGGAGATTGCAGAGCCTCTGGCTCTGATCTTCAGGTCCTCGTTGGTTACGGGTGTGGTTCCGGAGGACTGGAGGATAGCGAATGTGGTCCCATTGTTTAAGAAGGGGAAGAGAGACCTTCCAGGGAATTATAGTCCAGTGAGTCTTACTTCTGTTGTGGGCAAGGTATTGGAGAGAATTATTAGGGATAGGATTTATAGTTATTTAGAGAGAAATGAATTGATTGGGGATAGTCAGCATGGTTTCGTGAAGGGTAGGTCATGCCTTACTAACCTCATTGAGTTTTTTGAGAAAGTGACCAGAGAGGTGGATGGGGGTAAGGCGGTTGATGTAGTATATATGGACTTTAGTAAGGCGTTTGATAAGGTGGCCCATGGAAGACTTCTACAGAAAATGCAGATGTGTGGAATAGAGGGTGATTTAGCTAATTGGATTAGAAATTGGCTGGCAGATAGAAGACAGAGGGTGGTGGTTGATGGGAGATTTCATCGTGGAGTTCGGTGACGAGTGGTGTGCCTCAGGGGTCTGTTTTGGGGCCCCTGCTGTTTGTAATTTTTATAAATGATCTGGATGAGGGTATTGAAGGATGGATCAGTAAATTTGCAGATGATACTAAAGTGGTGGATGGTAGATAGTGAAGAGGGGTGTTTTAGTTTACGAGTGACTTGGACAAGTTGCAGAGCTGGGCCGAGAGGTGGCAAATGGAGTTTAATGTGGAAAAGTGTGAGGTAATGCACTTTGGCAGGAACAATAAATGTGTAGAGTATAGGGCTAATGGTACGGCTCTTAATAGTGTTGAGGTACAGAAGGATCTTGGTGTATGTGTCAATAGATCCCTGAAAGT